>AP027107.1:63023167-64223167 GCA_028142955.1 Pinctada fucata | reverse complement strand
CCAATCAGAATCTTCAGCGTCCATATTTGTTGGCCGATCTGCTGGAAAAAGACAAACTTGCTAGAGGACCTTGAGTACTTGCTTCCTGTAAGGTTTCGTAAAATTCTGTGCAGTGGTTGCGAAGGAGAAGTCGAAAATGTGTCAGCCAGTCAGAGCCCTCGGCGGCCATATTTGTGGACCAATCGGCACAACAAACACAAACTTGCTAGAGGACCTTGAGTACTTGCTTCCTGTAAGGTTTCGTGAAATTCTGTGCAGCGGTTGCAAAGGAGAAGTCGAAAATGTGTCAGCCAATCAGAGCCCTCGGCGGCAATGTTTGTTGACTGATTGGCACAACAAACACAAACTTGGTAGAGGACCTGGAGTAAAGCTGCTTCCTGTAAGGTTTCATGAAATCCTGTGCAGTAGTTGCAGAGTAGATGTCGAAAATGTTAACATTTTACGCCGGAGGGATGACGGACAGTGCGCTATGACAATAGCTCACTTGAGCTTCACTCAGATAAGCTAAAAAATGTCCGGTAGGGGGTATAATTTGTCACTTTAGGGCAGTTCTAGTTTATTTTGCATGCAGCTTGAAATTCTTCAGTCATATTTACATTTTAAAAGTAGTAAGGTTTTAGACAGACTGTATTGTACAAAAGGCAATTAAAAAAGATATATCAATATTAAAAGAATCAGAGGACTGTGCACTCTCTGATTCAATAACATCTCACTATTTCTTGGATCTAAAATCCAATTGCATTTAAATTTTCCTCTTTTGCTGATACATTTATCTTTTCTCTCAAAGTAAGTATATTTGAAAATACTTGTATATATTACAGCTAAGATTCAGGCACCTGGAGGACCTGTAGAGTTCATCACGGTCAGAAAAGAATCTGTGACAATAAAATGGACTAAGGCCCAAACTGATGGTGATGTAACTGTCAAAAAGTATCACATTGAGAAAGCAGAGCCTCCAGACCATCATCTTGGAGTACCGACATGGAAAAAATGTGGAGAAGAAAACGTAACAAATACGGAGATAGAAAGATACGAGTATGAAGTTGGAGATCTGACACCAAACAAGAAGTATATTTTTAAGGTATATGCTGAAGGGAGGGATGGACAGCTGGGGCTTTTCCTACAGTCTGATGAAATCATTGCTCAAGACAGAAGTGGTGAGTTACCATATCTTTATATATCTATAATTATATTATCTTGTCCCATCTTTGATTTTGACCTTTTAAACAAGCGTTGAAATGGTTGTTACATAATTTGCCAGTTAATGACATGCCTTGTACCTTCACATGTTTTGAGGATGGAATGAATGGTAAGTAGACTAAATGGAGTTGACATCATTACTGTTAGACTGTTGCATTTGCTAAGTGCATAAATGTTTATTTTCAAAACAAAGATAGTGAGATAGCTGTGACAAACGCAAAAAGTTTTGAAAAATGAAGAGTTTATTACTTAAACGTATTTAAATTTTGGCAAACATTTTATTTTCAACATCTTCAAACAGACAAGGTTGGTTAAAGGTAATGATCTTAGATTGGAAAATGGGCAATGACATCGCACAACCATCTGGCCATCTGTATGGTAATTACACTTTCATATAAATGGCTATAACTTGATTAATTATACTTCCATCAAATTTGCAGGGATGGTCAAGTATGAAGAGACTCAAAACTTAATTAGGGCCAATGTCACCTTCAAGGTCAAGGCCACATATATAGGTTCAAACTTGTGACAGGCAACATACCGTTCCATTTTTCTAAATGATTTTATACTTCTTTTCTCCTAGTACCCCTTGTACCAGAGGGACCATTAATTATAAAGGCTATAGATAAAGGAGTAGTTCAGTTGTCATGGAAACAGAATGCATCCTCCATAGACTCACAAGATCTTGAATACAATGTCCAAGTCAGTAAAGATAACGGAAGCTGGGTAAACAAAGCCACGGTTACAGATTGCACCCAGGCAAACTTATATCAGATGGATCTCAACTGCAGCTACCTCTTTCAAGTCTATGCCCAAAATGCAAACGGGAAATCACCCCCTCTTAGATATACAGGGAACTCTCAGATCAAGCACCTTTTCTGTAAGTTTTTTCAAATTCTTATTTACATGAGACAAATTTAGGTCTTGTCTTAACTTGAAGTTGTTATTCCGGCTTAAAAGAATCTTGTAAGGACTCATTCATGCATAAAACATTTGAGCTTTGGTACTTTTTCCTGATTCTTGTGATCCATAATGTCACATTTATGAAATATATCTGCTCTATTCCTCATCTAATCATATTTTTCCTATTTATAAGTTATTGCTAATATTTCAAGTGCCACCAGCCGTTTCCAGTAAGCCAGAAGCGGTAGTACAAGGTTTAAGGGTAGAACTGAAATGGCCAGCTATCTGTGATGTGATCTATCCTGTTACTGAATATCAGATACATTATGATGATACCGGTCATCTTTATTTCACTCGTTATTGTGAGGGCCAAAACGAAGGAGATATCATCTATAAAACAACAGACCTTGATGTTGGGAAGGAGTATACATTCTCAGTTTGTGCCAAGAATCATATAGGTTGTGGACCAAAGGTTGAATCTGACCGTGTTGTCATAAAAGGAACTCCAGGTAAGTTTTATATACACATTACTGTGGTATATATAAAATTTGAATAGATTTGACTTGTAAGTTTATAATTAGAGCGGAACTAAGAATGCAATTTTTTTTTTAAAATGAATAAATTGCCGAAAATTGTTACTTGTAAGAATATTTGATGACTTTAAGTTATATTGAAAAAGAAAAAAATTATTCATTTCGAGCATTAATATATAAAGAATAGATAAAGGCAATGCAAACTAAGCATCCCATTGCAACTGCATGTTCTATGCTATCGGAAAAAAAGTTTTTAATCTTAGTGAAAAGTTACATTGAATTGTGATCTTTGACTTTGAAAATCAAAAGGGTTCATCCTCTCCTACAGTGAAAAAATTGTGGAAGGTTCAATATTTCATTGATGATTGCTATGTTTGCTATGCTGTTCACAAGGATTCTAGACCCAAGTCCATTGTGACCTTGATCTTTGACCCTTGACATTGAAAATCAAAGGAGTTCATCATCTCCAAAGGGAAAAGTTTGTGGAAGGTTTGTTATTTCTGTATTGATTGCTATGTTTTCTAAGCGGTTCACAAAGAGTTTAAGGGTAAGTCCATTGTGACCTTGACCTTTGACATTGAAAATCAATAAGGTTCATTCTCTCTACAGGGGGAATATTTGTGGAAGGTTTCATGTTTCTTTGATTATTGCTATGTCTTCTATGCTGTTCACAAGGATATTAAACCCAAGGCCATTGTGACTTTGACCTTTGACTCTTGACCTTGAGATTCAATAGGCTTTATCCTCTCCTCATGGGGAACATTTATGGAAGGTTTGATGTTTCTTTGATGATTACATAGTCTTCTATGCTGTTCACAAGAATATGGACATACACACACACTAACCACCCTAACACACATTGACGCACAGCAGCAATGCTATATTCCCTCTGCAACAGAGGTGTGAGGGAATGATTAAAGATGCCACTGTTGTCATACTGAATTATGCTTCATAATGTCCAAGATTGCAGTATGATAACAATATCATGTTCATGAAAAACTCATAATATTTAATTATTACAGAGAGGCCAACTGGTCCCCTGAGGTGTTTGTTTACTGACGGTGCTCACATGAAGCTACAGTGGTTACCTAGCCCAGGTGAGGGGGGAAGTCCAGTTCTGGCATACTTTGTGGAGAAACATGAAGATGGACGATGGAGCAAGATAGATAAAACAGATTCTAATGTACACTGCATTGTGTATCAGAACATAGAAAGGGGCAGGTCCTACAGATTCCGTGTCTATGCAGAGAATGAGAATGGACAGTCAGATTATCTTGAGACATCTGAAGATATCAAAATACCTTATGGTCAGTATCTTTTTATCGGAAAAAATTGGGTGAAATTTGGCCTCAATCCTCCTTCCTTGGAGTATATATTTTCCCCTCCTGCCATAAAAATTTCCCCCAATATAAAATATGTTTGTTTTAATGTCCATGTTTGTACTTAAAACCATTCTAAAATCTAATAGATTTTTTGCGGGAATTTATTTATCAAAAAATTCCCCTTTCTGGTCAATTGCATACTTACCATATAACCAGAAATTTTAGTAAGTAACAAATTTCGCGATTTAATGGTAAAATAGGGTGTCAGATCTTTATTTTTGCGAGTACAATTTTTCGCATGATTCCTTAATTACAAACAAATATGTACATGTTACTGTTTTGTACCTTTCATTATTGAAGTTTCAGTTAGTTCTATCATGAGAACACACTCAATTCACCTCTCTTTACGTCTAATCAGAAATAATGAACAATGACACATGACAATATGTAAGGATATAGATACCAATTTATGATAATCTTTATCAAACACAATTTTTTGCGAGAATAATTTTTCGCGATTCCAAATAACTCGTGAATATAGTGAAAATTAGTATCTTGCGAAAATTTCTGGTTGTGCGGTATTTTTCCAATGTATAGACCCTGACCCCTTCTCCAGAAAGCAAGAAAAAACTCTGTATTTATTGGACCTAAAGTCAAAATGTTTCCCAAAGGCAAAGGGCTGATATACAACATTTTAAGATCTGAAGGTCCAACAAGTTGTATGTTTTGCCTTGTATATGGTCCATATACAGATTCTCGGTGCATCTTGTAATTACACATTAAATTAAGTCAAACAGAGAGGACAAACAAATCATATTTACAGTAATCTTGCCCCTGTTCCTATCTACATGTATTTCATAGAATTTAATTTTACCATTTTTCAGCTCTTCCCCAAGCACCATCCAGGACTGTTGAGCCAGTGTCAAGCAATGGATCTGCTACATTACATTGGGGGCCACCTGAAGATGATGGAGGGTCACCTATCACAAAGTATATTGTATATCAAAAGCAGGAGGGCAGTGTGCACCATAATACTACAGATGACGAAGAAAGTGGTCTACTAGATAACTGGGAACATGTGTGTGATTGTGATTCCAGCCTAGAATCCCATACTATACCAAATCTAACAGTAAATGAGACTTACAAATTTAGAATAACAGCTGTAAATGGAGTTGGCAAAGGAGAGGCCCTTGAATTTCAATCTGTCCAAATAGTAGGCAGTAAGTGGTTTTAGCATCCAGTATTGTAGAGTTATGATCATAGAGTTTTTTACCTGTTTGATCATTAGTTAATTAATTCATAGTTCATTAGTAACTTCGTTAATTTTCAGAAACTTTCATCTAGCACATTGTCATCAAAATGTCATGTTTTCCTGAAGAAATATTGATATAGCCAAATTTCCTGTTAAACATCGAATTGCTTACCTTGACATACATTGTCCCTAGAATTAACCTTGGGCATAATACAATTGTTAATGAAAGCCATTGACAAGAATGCCATGTGTCACCATCATGTGTTAAATTGCAATCCTTTTGACAATTCTGAAATAAACTGAAAACTTTGGCATAACTGTGAAAACGTAGCAAGCACTTTACAAATAACCAAAACTATGTGTATTCATTGTCATAAGACGTACCATAGTTTTGACCTTGTGACCTTTACGTTTTCTCTCCGTTAATCCCATTATCATACAGAATAACTTTGCTGTTATACCTGCGGGGAATGGATATTTTACATTAAACTTTAGCAAACTTGAATCTACTGTTAATATATATATGTATTATATTTAGAAGATGTCATCATGTATGTCATAATGCCTACCTAAAATGAATACTTTACTTCCAGGTGAGAGCTTCCTTTCAAGAGTTTTGAGCTGGAGGCTTTGGTAGACAAAGAAGCAGTGATTTACAATGTATTTAAATGTGCAATACAGAATTCAGGGAGATTATAATTGTGCCAGCCAATCTTTTAAAAATAAGGGAAAATGTCAAGGACGCTCTGTGATATGTATCGATTAGAAATCCAGTCCTTTATTTTATTTTGACCATGCTTTATTCCTTTATGTGTCAAGTAATTGTTTTTCTTCTTGGGTCATACCAGTTTTAAGCTGGTTTGTCTTTATCCATCTATCCTTATAAGATAATACTGGTATTTTATGCCTTTGTAATCAGTATATCAATTTTAATTGCAGGTATCATCGTTTACCTTGAAACAATCAATGAACGCCGGTACAAACAATTGACGTCTATCCCGTGTTAATCAAACCGTCCAATTAGTAAGATATGCAACAGTTACTGTAACGACCACAACCGCTTTGGAAAGATTAGTAATACACACGACTTTCGACGATTGGACTTGTTGGTCGTGACCAGAAACAGTCGAACATATATAACAACAACCCTTTCCCCCAGAAAAAAATCCAAAACATTAACTGCATGATCACCGCTAATTCCTCTTTTTAAATACAGAGTTCATAATTGCGATGTATAAACAACTTTTTTAATTACGTGTATGAACATCGTCTCTTATATTCATGAATAAAGCACCGAACATGTTTTTTTAAAAAGTTTTTAGTTATACTATGATCTTTTAGGCGATCTTAAAACATTGATACCCCCATGAATTGGACCATTATAATTTTGGCACGTTTTAAACAATCCGCCAATTTTAAAAGCGCCGACATTTTGAACACCCAATTTCGACCAAATTCGCAAAAAATTTCCCTGACACCAAAATTACCCCAATATACGGTATATAAATGCGTATATAAAATCTGTGACATATTATTGCCAGTGTTCCAATATGATTGACTATAGGCATACCTGTCAACTCTCCCTCTTTTTGAGGGAGACTCCCTCTTTTGGAGGGAGACTCCCTCTTTTTGACCTCATCTCCCTCCTTGGGATTTCTCTCTTGAGGAAGACCAAAATCTCCCTCTTTTTGACCCAATCACCCTTTTTCTCCCTCTTTAGCATATTTACCAAAGAAGATTAACTCTAGATAGTGACATTCAGAGCTTTCATGAGAAATTGTATTATAATAACAAAATGCAAGAAAAGATGTATAGAATGCTTTTAATTAATGCTACATGCTTCATTATTTATAAATGTTTTTCCATTGAAATGTCAGCACAATGAAATTATTTGGAAATTGGTTTTGTGCAAAATTTCACGATTCATTTAAAATATAGCAAAATGGATTCACGCGCAATCTCCCTATTTTTCAAGTACCAAGGAGGGAGATCTCCCTCTTTTTAACATTTCAAAGTTGACAGGTATGCTATAGGTTTACATTCCATTGTACACAACACTTCTTATTGTAAAATACTTTCTCATTAAAAAAAGTACTTTTATATTTGAAACAAGTATGCACTGCTTATAATGAAATCAACTCTGATGTTTTATTTTATAATATCGAATGTACTAAATAGAGATAATATCAGGATCCAAGTACTTTCTCTTGTCGTTACTCAGTGTGACTGTTAAAGACGGTGCTATAACCTATACTATGCAGTAGTGCTACAAATTATTTTTCATTAAAAATGCTCAATTTCCATTTAAAAGATTGTGATCATAGGCATATTGTATGTTGTATTAAAAAATGTTATTTTACAAATACCTATACTGCTATGTGATACAAATAGTGATATTTTGTATAGAAATGTACTATTATTACATGTATTTTCTATTGAGTATATGACACTATTTTTAAATTTTGAATTAAAAATTATGTATTAATTGATGTAATAAAAAGTTTTGAGGAAAAACTACATGTGGCTTCTGGTTTATGTCAAAAATGCATCGGCCAATCACAACATTTGCAGCAATACATGTATTTATTGACCGATTAGCAGAAAAAAACTCAAACTTGGTTGAGGACCTGGAACAGTTGCTTCCTTTTACTTTTTATTATATTATCTGCAGAGGGGATATTGTAAATGATATGATGGACGGACAAACTATGACAATAGTTCACTTGAACTTTGCTAAGGACCCAAGGGTGTATCATGACCTTGAGCAAAAGTCATAGGTCAAAATTACAGTGCATTTAATGGATAGAGAAAACCTTTTGTAGGCTGTACCTTCCTTTTCTCTGTATGGATTTCAATATTTCACAGAATTTTAGCCTAAGAACCAGGGTCAAAAGTCGAGTGCAATTGATGTATAAAACCTTGTCTTGGCAATAACCTCCCCTCTGCTTTCATTTCAGTTTATTTGTTGTGTAAAGCTCAATGGTGTGTCATGAGTATGAACCAAGATCATACATGTAGGTCAAAGGATAAGATCGTAATGCAGGTTATCTGGACTTTTTTTCTCCTCTGCATCTATTTCAATAATACTAAATCTCATCCTTGCCAAGATCCAAGGATAAATCATGAAAGCCTTCTCAGGAATGATTATCAATAGTTTCAGCCAAAATATGGTTTCTGGCATTATAATTGTCTCATCATGCACCACAAAGTTGTATTGACAATTCAGAAAAAAGGCTGATAATTTTATTTTTATTGAAAAATACGGCACAACAGAGTGGTGTTATCCTGCTATATTTTCTTGTATAGTTGTCTGTCCACTGTTACCATCTGTTTTGCCTCGTGACTGAAAAGAAAACGCAGCATTACCATCCACTACATGTACTCAAATTTCGGATTGAAAATGGTGATAATACTAACGGTAAATTGAACACAAAAAATTATCTTTTCGATGTTATGTTTAGAGACTTAAGGATGTATGAAAAAATATATATGTGAAAATATTAGATATCATCAAAAAAATTGCAATTACAGGTAACTCACCTTTGAAATAGATGAGTATCCACTGGACCTACGTGAATCTGTTTCCATGAGAACTTCCTGTAAAGGATGAAAAAAATTCTAAATAAATGTGTTACAGGTTGGTCAAAAATGGAGTCCTATTCAACATGTGTTTACAAGTACATAGACATGATATGACAGTAGTGTACCTTGTCCTTCTTCTGTGGATCTACAGTGTTACCCCGCTTCTTCTTCAAACACACAAGAATAACGATCAAAACCACTATCAGCAGAACACCACCTGTCAAATAATAATAGTCATTTTTTTATCTAAGTACGTACACTTCTACTCAATATGTTAAGCTTGACATAAGTCATATTCAGTGCCACATTATATTGATTTAATTGATTTAAAAGTTGACATGATATCTGTGTCAACAGAAAATGGAAGTATGCACTTAGAAACATCATTAGCTATGTATTACCCAAAGCCACAAATAAATGTTTAAAAGTGTAAATAATGGAATGGTAATTTTGGTTGATTGAGGTATCAACACTGAGGTATAATAAACAGTAACAGATAGAGGTGACATCCTGTAACATAGCCATACCTGCAGCACCAGCTATAATGGGTATAGGTAGTCCTGCCTTGGCCGGCTCATCAGATACCTGTGGTAATGCTACAGCTTTCTTCACCGCTGGACAAACCTCTGTCTCACTAAGACCATCTGACTCTACAATACAAAGCAGACATAAATTACTGTCCAAGCGGCTCACTTTGGAAACTGGATAGACGCCAATTTGATTACTAAATCGGCCCTCAAGTTTTCTCTAGAAATAAATTTCATGGGGAATACTTTATATCCCTCATGAAAATACACGAATGTCTACCGCTTTTAATGAAAAGAAAAATATCACCAAACTAAGTGCCGTTTAACTGTAATGACGTCATGAAGTGACGTCATTTTGACGTTATTTACAAAATATGGCGAAAAGTCCTTGAAATTTTGTCTTTTGTGGAAGAATTCAATGTGGCTGAATGCGTTAACTGAGATAAAATGTTTATGACAAAAGGATATAATGATAATCTTTCACATATAATTTTTTCATCCTAGTTAATGCATGCGGCCATTGCTAATTTTATAGAAATATGTAGTTTTTGCATCAATTTCGCGGAATATGACCCATTTTGGTGTTTTCAAAGGGCTAAAAGCTATTGATAAACGCAATGTTTACAAAAGATAAATTCGTGATTCAGTAGAGAATGTTTAAAAGTGACAAATCACAGTTAAAAATTTTATGAGGTACTATGTTAAAAATTAGGGCCAATATCGGGCTTCGTGGCCCTACCCCTTTATGCACGATAAAATAGTCGAAATCGTGTTTATCCAGCGAGCAGCCTGGACAGTAATTATCAATGCCATGTCCCATCTTTGTCTCAAGGTATTGAATGGTATTGTGTCTTGCTTACTGACCATTATCGTATCATATAAATTGACGTGATTATTTTGTGTTAATTGACATTCTATTCAGCAAAGTTTTCTTGTCTTGACGTTTAAGATACTGATGATACAAACACAATTTCGTGGAAAAGCTAGAAATTATGTATGTCCATATCTTGCATGTTTTTATATATTTGATATATTTTAGTGTTCGATTCAACTCGCCATGAAAATGTATGGTCCTGAACATTGCCGAAGTCGTGCATCTTCGGCCATCTTTGTGGTATTTAATTTTTCTGTTATCAAACAACCATAAGTAGAGTATAATACCCCTAATGCTTTATGCCATGGAGTTTCCTCCAGTACTATTTTAAATTATAAATGTGTATCACATACCTATTTCCTGACATCTGGTACTCAGCATGTCCAATACCTCCCCTTCATTGTACATTCCCTCATTACTGTCAGAGTCCAGCACCACAAACTCCACATCTACATTATCATCCGACTTCTCAGTAACGGAAATAATGTAAACCTCCATGTCTGACGATGCCTGCCTCCTGCGCCTCCGCTGGGAAGCTCGACCCCTCGCTGCGTTGATCATACTTGTAATAGTGTCGTAAAGCTGAGCCTTCAGTTCGTCAATGTCAGAGAAGGTTAATGGCTTCTTCACCAGTAGTGACACAATGTCTTCATCTTTGGCACACACATTGTCATTTTGGTTCATTTTGGGTATACATACAGAGCCACTGGTCTCTTGACATTTGGACACTTCCTGACACACACTTGGATCATACTGGCATCTGAAAGATTGCCTCTCCTCTGGACAGTCACACACATACGTAAGGTGCTTGTCTACACACGTTCCACCATTGCAATGACCTGTTTCACAATCGTCGACACTAAGTTCACATTTACTGCCATGCCAGCCATTTTTACAGGAGCATGTATATGCATGTAAATTTGTTGTACTCGGCAAACAGACTCCGTCATTCTTACAGGGATTTGTTGAACATCCATTAGCAAGGTCTTTTACTGCTACATCACAGTTTTCACCGGAAAATCCATCATTGCAAATACAAGCAAACTCATTGACTTCATCCACACACTCCCCGTTACCATTGCATGGATCAGGGGTACAGTCATCTATATCTTCACATGTGTATCCGTCTCCTTGGTAACCAGTCTCACATTCACATTTATGATTGGCCGAGTCGTCTATCTGTACACATCTGGCATTTTCATGACAATTTTTACCATCACTCTTCATACACCTAGCAATTCTTTTAATAAATATTGTTATAATCTGTGATTCGGTTTTCAAGGTCTCGATATCTTTTACTCGTATTGTGATCTTCCTTGAGGTCCCCTCTACTTCTGTAAGATTCTTATTTAAAACCAGAAACTTATTATCCTTGATTTGGAAGACTTCATTTGGATTTTCAGTCAGTTCAAATACAATATTTTCCCCTAGACTTTCATTATGGTTATATAATTTCCCAATAGTGTACCCCAGAGCTGCATCTTCAGGGACCTCTGTATTGTCTATAGTGATAGCTGGCAGCTCTGCACTGAATACCTCCACATTGGTGATGGGTAGTTTGAAGTTTTCCATAACAGACAGGCTTGGATTACCATTATCTGCTGCCATTATTGTAATGTTAAGGACTGGAGAAGGCTGCTTTAGTTCTGATAATGGTATTGGGGATTTTAGAATTAGTTTGTTTCCTTCTATCTGTAAAAACAGTATATTTAAACATAGTTAAGGTTGTGTACATAAATCTATATAGGTATAAACAGCATGTAAAGGGTACAAATGATGACACAAAGGAATTGAACCTATCTAAATAGGTATAGATATTTAAGCTCTCTACAGACATTTTGAATGCTAACTGGTATCATTATTGTAGTATTCTTCTACCTTAATTAAAAAGTCTTAGTACTCTAAAAATAATTTAGAAAAATTCCCTCAGAATATGTATGACAAAATACCGATAATGAAAAACAGGATGAAAATTTCTGAACCTTAAAATGATACATACATGAACCATAGACAGAACATAGGTAATCATGGATTACGAAGCTCACCTCGCGGCAGCTAAATTCAATTCAAACATATTTCAAAGTACATGTATATTGGCTTAAAAAAGTAAATTAAATCAAGCAGAAAAAAAGTAGGTCAAGGTCATTTTATGAAAGTTTGATCAAAGATACATCCACTTTGCAAGTTTGGTAAATGTAGCACTTATACTTTGCTCAATATTGGCTTTTAAAGGCAAAATCACCCGTGCGGAAAAAGTAGGTCAAGGTCATTTTATGAAAGTTTGATCAGAGATACATCCAATATGTAAGTTTGGTACATAACATGTAGCACTTATACTTTGCTCCATATTGGCTTTTAAAGGCAAAATCACTCGTGCGGAAAAAGTAGGTCAAGGTCATTTTATGAATGATTGATCAAAGATACATCCAGATGCAAGTTTGGTACATGTAGCACTTATACTTCGCTCAATATTGGCTTTTAAAGGCAAAATCACTCAAGTGGAAAAAGTAGGTCAGATGCTGCATCCAATGCATGGGTCTTTCTCGGCATCCCAAGATGAATCACTTGTGCAAGTTTGGTTACTGTAGCATCAGTACTTTGTCAAATACTGAGCTACCCCAAACTTCTTAACCAAGCCACTCTGAGCTACCCCAAACTTCTTAACCAAGTCACTCAAGCATCCGATGCATGGGTTCACCTCAGCATCCCAAGATGAATCACTTGTGCAAGTTTGGTTACTGTAGCATCAGTACTTTGCCAAATACTGAGCTACCCCAAACTTCTTAACCTAACGTGGATGCGGACGTGGACGCGCGGGGGTATAGCATAAGCCCACTCAACTTTGTCGAGGCGAGCTATAAAATCGACAAAATAATTTCTTACTGCTGAGGTCTCATTTCAAATCGACAAAATAATTTCTTAATGCTGAGGTCTCATTTTATAGCAGGTGCATAAAACATTTGAAATCAGAAAAGTGCATCATTGTTGGTTTACCTAAAATGAAGCATATGAAAATCATAAATACATTAGACCTACAAGTAACCCTTACCTTAAGTATATCCGAGTTAGCTCCATGTACACCAAGTGTATGTGTTTGTCCAACATCAGGATCCTGGACTTGTAGTGTACCGATCACACCACCTGCCTCTGCGTCTCCCTTTACTGTACCAGCACTCAGGCTTATCACAGTGGGTGCTTCATTTACGTCTCCAATATTAATATTTACTCTCTAAAAATAGGCAAGTTTTGGAGATATTAATTACATGTTCATTAATAAAGAAGTTTGTTCTACTGCAAATTAGTTGGAACACTTAGTTTCTCTTCATAATTAGACTCTACACAAAAAATTCTACATTGCAGAACAATTATTATGATGTACAAGTAAATTATTAATACTGTGTAATGTACTATCATTTTTCAAACCTTAAAATAAAAGTTTATCCTCATTTCTGCCAATACATGTCTCTAACCATGGTCAATTTGAACCAAGGAAATACAGAGAAACTCAAACGGTTCTTGATTCGTAAACACAGGTTGCATAGGTCCTACAGTTACATCTGTACATACATATACCGAAATCATAGCATTTGGCAAAATTTTTAATTATGACATCACATTAGATCGCACTGTCTTGATGCACCTTTACGTGTTGTCATGCTTTCTATTTTGACAGTCACAATGAAAATATCACCAAATTTTGTGATGTCTGGTGTCTGTCTGCTTTATGAATCTAATGGAAAATCAGCTATTAAGACAACAATATACATGTAAATTACCTTTTCAATGTCAAAGTCTCCATCAGTGCACCTGATAATTAACTTGTAACTTTGTATTTTCTCATAATCTAGAGAACCTGTCAACACTAAGCTCATATCCTTCTTCTCATTGGTCAATACTGTGAAGGGGGTGGATCTATTGATATTTTGACATATATGTGATTGGCCAATATCTGGGTCATCCACTTGGATTGGAGACAAGATTTCTTGAGGGGGTGTATCTTCAGCGACGTCAATCTTGTCAGTCATGATGATGGCTATAGGAGGTTCCTCAGCATCCAGCACTGCTAATGTAAAATCTCTCTGAAGAAGTAAAGAAATGAAGAATTAGATTGGAGAAATGCCTACACAATCATTGTATTCAATTCATCTTACATAATAAAGCTCCCAGCTAAAAAAATTCCTATTACACAAAACTCGACCCCCACAACAACCATAGTTGGTCTGTAATTCGTAGCTCCACTGTTTCAATTCAATGTTATCTGTTATAGTCAGAAAAGACTAGAAGTCAGAAAATCAGTTTCCCTCAATGGGGAATTTCTCCTACAGATTTAATTGTTAGGGACAAATAATAAAATGGTTCATTCATAAAGAGTAAAGCACATACATGTACCTACACACCATGAATGATCCATTTTCATAATATTAATGCGTACATACATGTATGTACTTTTCAAGAAGAGATGTAATGATAACACAAAATTTTGATAAACTAACCTGCAATGTTTTTGGGGGTGTTCCATTGTCTGTACTGTTAATAGATATCTGAATCTGAGATATTTTTTCAAAGTCCAAATTACGATCGCCAGTCACAAGTTTGTCCCCCTGAACAGCAATGTATCCTGGATTAAAAATGTACAATAATTACTTTACCTTGCATTCCATTGCAAGAAAAACGAAGAGTCATAACTCTGCAAATACTGATGATTTCTTCAAAGACATAACCAGCTTAAATGCATGTACATACACATCCATTTGACCTTGTCAGCTTACCTGTTTCCTGTCCTGTTTCCATGACAGTATATGTGAACTGTTGGTTACGGTCCTGATCTATCGTGGTCAGTTGACCTATGACCTTTCCGGCCTCTGTATTCTCCGTAATTTCTGAGTTATCTAGCATGATGTCATCAGGAGCTTCATTTACATCTAGTATCTGAAAAAAATATACTCTTTCAATTAGATTTATATACAGTAACTTTGATAAAGTTTTCATTTTCTCAGTCATTATTTAGGTAAAATCCTTATGTTCTTGTTTCTAAAATAATTTCTGGAGTGAACTTGTATGATTTATTTTGAAATTAAATCTTAATCTCTCAACACTTACACAATTCGAAAAAAAAATGCATATCAGTCAGTTTAATTATTCCAGTGACCATGTTGCTCTATTTAAATGTATTTGGTTTAAGATTGATTTTCAATACTGGTCTTTTAATCCATTCTCAAAAGATTAATTAGATATTTACAAATAAGATAATTCATACATTTACTCTGAGTATTTGAAATATATCTAGTAATAATATCAACTTTCTAACTACAACAATTCTTTAGCCATCCAAAAATTCAAAGTAAAATTGACGAGTATCAATCATTATACATATACATGTATTATGTAACAACCTGGACAATCATTTCTTCAGTTGTACTTAGACCTTCCCCATCAGTGGCTGTTACTTTCACTTTAACATCAGGGGATGTCTCAAAACTAAACACTTGATTGGCTACGATTGTGTTGCTTTCTTGGAGTTTGAACCCTGTGCCTTCATCCACAGAGAATGTAATCTGTTTACAAAGTAAAAATTCAAAATACATGTAAGATACTGTTATACTACATGTATGTAGTGTTTGTGCATGCATATTTTCTGATTATTAGTTTATTTTTCAGGATTTACATATTCATACATTCGCATGTACACGTACATAATAATTTAATTTTGATTCATTTGTATATAGATGATTGATGGTATACCAAATTAAAGTGATTGTAACGTCAAGAGAATTTAATTTCACCTTTGATGAAATACAGATCTAAAAGGCAGTAAAATGCTTACATGAAGGACTGGGTGTTTCTGATATAAATAATTTAAAAAAATTCTAATTCATTAAATCATACCAACCTCTGAGCTATCCATATCTTTAGCTGTTACCTGCCCCAGAACCTGACCAATCAAATTGTTCTCTGCCAGTTCCACTTTACTCAGCTTGATGTCAAATGGAGGCTCATTTACATTGATGACATTAATAACAAACGTCTTTAAAAACTTGAGGCTTGATTCATTATCACCAAAATCCCTGCATTCAACCTGAAAATTAGTCAAATTTATGAATGTTAATTAATATTTGTGTACATACACCCGTACATGTTGAATGATAAATGTCCTCTGAAGGAAGTCTATATTGATAGCAACGAACAAGAGACGCTCCGTAACATTCTGGATTTCATAAAGTGGAAGAATCATCAAGCAACCATAGTTAGGCTGTACATTAGATACATTACAACTTTACGTTTAAAAAGGCACTTTTGAACAGTATCCATCATTTCAGTCCAAACAATAACAGCACAAAAAAAAGTTCATGTCCAAGGAAATACTCAAAATATAAATTAAATGAGTAAGATCATGTTTTTGACTTGGTAAACTTACTTCAAGTGTGAATTTCCGGGTCTTCTCATAGTCCAGAACATCTTCACTGACCACCAATGTAAAGTTGTCCTTCATCTGTATTACAGTATGTTACAATTGTATCTATATTTACTTTGGATTGAAAGAAAAATTAAAAGTGCAGAACCAAAAACACAATCAATTTGTGCTAAGAGGCTGTGAAAAGAAGTTATTAGGATTTATTTTGATGTTGAAATGATAATTTCAAAACTTAACATAATAAACTTCAATTATAAATGTACATTAACTTTTAAAATAAAGTGTTATGTGGTTGATATAAACTGTAAACTTACAATCACAAAATTATTGAGAATGTCAAAATCTGACTGCAAAAAGCTTTTCAAAATGTCTGAGATGCCAAAAATGTACATGTAGCAGGTGAACTAGTTTGTTCACTAAGGCCAAAGACATTTATAGGTATCATCTAGTATTTATTTCACTGTAACAATCTGAACTTGAAAAAAAGACCCCACAATTTTGGTGTGTTCTTAACCTGGAAGGGTACATTAATCCTGTTGAGGACAGCACAGGTATGGGGTTGGTTCTTGTCCTGGTCCATTACAGAGAATTCACCAATCATGCTCCCAACAGCACTGTTCTCAGCAATCTGACAAAAATAGATAAATCTTCATAAGATACTTCCTAAATCTTGATTATATCTTTGTACATTTAATTACAGCTGTTTGCATTATTACTGTATGTGCACTTTGAGACTGCTGAAATTCCACTGTGACATTGCAGTAGAAAACACAAAATTACATGAATGTCAAATCTATCTAAGGGAAACACTAAAATGCCGAATAATCAGTAATCATGTGCACGACTCAGTGATAGTGCTTTCAGATGAGCATGAAAAGTTGAAACTTTCTATTATCTTATACCACTGAAAGGTTATAACAGCACTGATAAAATGACAATCTGGGTTTTACACACTGAAAACAAATGACCATACCTCAGTATTACTAAGAGAGATATCACTGGGTGGATCATTCTGGTCGTTCAGTATAAGGTGGATCGTGTCGGTAAACGACAGAGGTGATGGACCAGAATCTGTAGTCTCCACATCCACAGAGAATTTATCATTTATCTCAAAGTCCAGGAGGTGAGAATCTGGTCCTACGCTCAACATGCTCCCATTTAATGTTACAACTCCCATATACTCAGGCTTAGCAGCCGAGCTGTCTAGACTAAAGAAAAGACATATTCAATGTATGTACTTAAATCTGTGGTAAGTAGTTGATGCAATCCCAAAATTTGGTAACATACATGTACTGTATTTGCATTATAACTCACAGTAGAAATCAAGACATTATATATCAAGATGTGACAAGTGTAACGTCACAGTCATTATTTTCATTAAATTATTATCTGATATAGCTAATATGTTTTGACATGCCAATAAAATTTCAGTTTAAGATGGTCACAACATTATCTATTATCTGATATAGCTAATATGTTTTGACATGCCAATAAAATTTCAGTTTAAGATGGTCACAACATTATCTGGAGGAGGATCTATGGTAAAAAGAGTTACATATCATTATAACAATTTTTTTTTCATAAGCACATTCTGTCTGTTCTTAAATATCTGAGTCTTATTACGATCATACCCCGGATAAACAGCCAGTATTTTATAGGTATATGTCTGATCCAGATCCTGGTCGATGGTCCGTAGATTACCAATTTTGGTGCCCGGTGGGCTGTTCTCCTCTATCCTACCACCACCATATATACTGACCCCGTACGGTGCCTCGTTAATGTCTTCTATCTCAATCTGATATTACAAATAAGTCATTTATAAGTGTAGTTAAGATAACTGGTGTAGATGTCAACATATTCCAATTTGAACTAACCTCAATTTCTTTACCAGATGCAGACACAAACCTAGATCTTATACATGTAGTTATAGCAAAAGCTCACTCATGTAGCTTTATTTGGGTGACATACATGTATTTGACTTTGAACATCAAAAATTTTATCCTTTTACTAAATACATGTATTTAAGCGGAGAAATAACAAAATACTTAGTAGTTAGCAAAGATTCATTAAAAATAAATCTTAAATGCTGATAGTGTATTTACCACTACGTAACTTCCTAAACAAGAATATAGCAATCATATGTAAAAGTTTACTTTATTACTACATGTATATCTTTTCTTGAAAAGAAACAAAGCTGATTAATTCATTACCACAAATGTTTCAGTAATAGCCACGTCTTTTCCCAGACTATCCTTGCCTACAGCCTTCACATCTACCTTAACCTCTGGTGCCGTCTCATAGTCAAAGGCTGACTTAGACTTCAGTGTGCTACCCTCCATGGTAAAAGGGGCACTGAAGTCAGTTAACATGTATATGAAAAACTGAAAAATAAAACAAGAAGAAATTAGTCAAGTCTTAAGCATTAGGAAGTCATAGATATACTAGAAACCACTATGACTAAATTGCAATTCTGAATTGCCTTTAATCAGCAAAATACTTCAAGTGGAAATGTTTGCAAAGGTCACAATGTCAAAAGTCATAGTTCAAAATGGAAACTATAGTTACAGAGAATCTACACATAAAACATAAAAGCAATGACCTTTACCTTATAAAAGATGTAAAACACCTTAAAGTTTATGAAAAAGTTAAATTCCAAGGTCAAGGTTAGTTAAAATATTAGATGAATTATGTAACATATACAATACAAGTAATATAGTATCTACTGAAGTAGGATTGAAAAGGAAGTTTTCAGCTTATATAAAGTCCTCACCTGATATAAATTTCTCTGCTAAAAAGGTCAAGTTTACTACATCAACAGTCATATTACCATGCAAAGTTTTCTGTGTAGTGTTTTGTATGAAGCTATTATAAGTTCTTAAACAATTACCCCTTGAATTGGTTCATTACTGAGTACATTGATAATCTGTAAGTCTCCCACGGTAAAGCTGGTGTCGGTATTCTCCGGGACTTTCCTTTGGTTCTGTATAACCAGTTTTTTAGGCACAGTTACCGTCTCTTTGATTGTTATATTTAGATCTTTAGCTAGTTCCTGTCTGGGAGTGCCGCTATCTTGGCATATCAAACGTACATTCAGAGAAGTCTTATCCATAGGCACCGTACCTTTTACCTACAGACAAAATGTTGTCTTTTAGAATGTTAATAATAAAGAATCACAATTTATTCATACATATACAAATAAATTGATTCCCAATTGTGATTAACATGTATCTACAGTATATATCTTCAAGGTAGTATGAAGTTTTTGAGATACATGTTAATTCAATTAAACATACATTGTACATGTAATATACTATAATTCTTATCATAATTTTACGGTATAGACATAATGCTAGTTAAAACTAATGGCTAAAATTTAAATATTAGAATAAGTATAATTCAAGAGAGACTGTAAGAGGGCATGTATCAACAAAATTTAATTCCAAGCTCCTTATTTATAGAATAATCACCATAATAACAAAGTGGAATTGCAAGTTTGACCTACAATATGGCAGTCATAACTCTTGAAAATTTTGGCTTAAAGCATTTTTACCTTAAGCTTCATGGAATCAGTATCCATGGTGAAGATATCCTTGCCATCCCCTCCCACTGTACAGGTATGGGATTGTAGGGGTGGATCCAGGTTGTTATCAGGGTCGGTTACCTCCACCACACCCACGATGTCCCCTACCTCAGCATTGTTACTCACCTTTCATCAAAAGTAACATTAATTTATATACTTGCATGAAAGGTAAACTTTATGAATTGAATTAATCCTTCCACAAATTCTCTATGAACTTCCAACAAATTGTCATTTGTTTGCATTGTTCTGTCAAAACAGCTTTTTTCTACATTTCTGAATTTATGAATCAAAAGACGTCTTTTGTTTAAAAGGGTCTATTGAAATCTTTTGCAAATAACCTATACTCATCAAAGAAAGATTAAAAACAATTAAGCTGATGTCCTGAGACTCTTGTGTCTCAATGAGATTTTCAAAGGGAACCATTCATGTGTGTTTACATTTTTCAAATGCTGCTTATGTCAAAAACTTGATGACTCAAATATTTATGAACAGTCCTTGATCATACAATGTATATTCATACTTAAATAGAAAAATAATGTTCCAAAACAAGACAAAGTATACCCACCACATTTGGTGTAACTGTAATGTCAGTTGGCTTCTCATTTACATTGCCCACAGTAAATCTGAACACTTTATCATAGGATAACGCCTTGGGTTTCCCATTATCTGTAGATCTTATTGTCACATTGTAAGTAGACTTCTTCTCATAGTCAAGAGCCTTTGTGACATTGAGTATATTGCCGTTTTTGACGATGAATGTTTGCCAGTGTGTGATGATTTGGTAGATATGGGTGTCAGCTTTATCTTCATCCACCGTTACTAGACCTCCTATGACAAATCCTGCCATATTCTCTGGGATTGTAGTGATGTTTCCCTCCAAAATAATGTCCTGTGAAGACAAATAGATCAAATGAAAATCTATATGCTAGGCACAAAAGAAATAATTATTTTAGATAGGCAATAGTTTAGTTATGTGACAACTGAAAATGTATGAGAAAATTATAAAATGACAAAAAAGTATGGAGAAACAATTACCAAAAGTAGAAGAGAAAAGTTTTACTTTCACATACATGTATATTATTTACCTTTTTTTCAAACTTTTTTTTAAATAAAGATTTAAATGTTTTATAGTAGATGTACCTTTGGTGCCTCATTAGAGTTGATGACAGTAAATGTCCATTTATCGGTAAGATGTTGACCACCTTTGTCCTGTATTTTAACCTCCAATGTAAGTTCCTTGACACCAGCCTCATAGTTCAGAGGTTTTGCCATCAGTAGTTTAATGGTACATACTGTTCCTCCTTGTTCATTCTCCTGTTGTTTGAGTAATGAAATGGAAATTAAATTCAAAATGTATGAGAAAATTCTGTCAAACATCACTCTATACACATAACAGAAAACCTGAAAACTAAGGTCAAGTGATCAAGGTCAAGGTCACAATCACAAGAACTTCATTATTCCATGTAAATGACTTAAAATAGAATTTACAAAGGAAAAGGTCATATAAAAAAGTTCTTGTTCATTAATATGACTTTTTTCTTAAGATTGTTCATTGTTTGACACTTTGGCACATTGTCCTTGTAAACATTTAAAAGAAGTGATGAACAATCGGAAAAAAATTATTATGGATTATCAGGTCACTATCAGAAACTAGCTATCAATTGATTATCGGAACTATCAGATTTTTAAAAATCAGGTTCAAAACTAGTGAAATACCATTGAGGCTGCGGCCTTTTTAACATATAAATACACTACAAATGCATAGAAATACAATATTAAAGTAAAATCAACAATTATATTTGTTTTTCTTTACCATTGTTACTTTTGTACACTTAGCTTGATGTCATTTTGATTACTTTTAACAAAAACAATTTTGACTGTTGTTACTTTTTTCTCTGAGTGACAATCAATAGTCAATTTTACTATCGATTAACAAAAATCGAAGGGGTTTCAGTGATCGACTATCTGAAGTCTGCAACTATTGTCACATCACTATTTAGGAGTACACAAAGTGACATACATGTACATATAAATGTTTCTCACCTCTGTATCTTGTGACATGGCCATACAGCTTGGTAGACCTGATGATAGTTTGAATGTATCATCAGTATTCTCCAGTAATTCAAAGCTCACACTCTCTAGGCTATCTGCGTCTGTTACCTCCAATGTGCCGACAGTATCACCAGTCAGTAGGGATTCTGGGATTTCCATGGATACGACCTTGTCAGAAGGCTTGAAGGTCAGACTGGAGGGAGGATCATTAGTGTCCTTGACATTAATGGTGAAAGATTTTGAGATCTGTAAAAATGACATTTTGTTAAATCAGCTTTATATTCAAAACTATATCAAGGATCAAACATCGTGAATATTTCACAAGTTTGTGTAAGAGAAAGTTTAATTTTTAAACTTTATTTATTTTACAACTTTTAACAAACAAGTAGCACAACTTATATTAATGTCTCACGTTGGCTCAGATGTTGGCGTGAGGGGGTCCAAGGAGCAGGAGGAAACCGGAGTACCCAGAGAAAAAACTCCTATGACTGGGTGGGTGACCGCAATCCCACATAAGACCCCTTTGCAAAACCAAGATTCAATCCTGGGACCTTAGAGGTGAGAAGCGATTTGCTACCACTGCGCTAAAGTTGATACAACCAGTGACATAAAAAACCCTCATATCTTCTTTAACCAAAATTAATATGCTAGTTAAAACTGTCTGACACTGACCATTTTTACAGGATTCCCATCATCTGTGGCGTTGGCAGTAAAGGTGATGGTAGGTGAAGTTTCAAAGTCAATGTTCCCGCTCACGAGGACTTTGTCATCCGACACTGTCAGGAATCTGTTAGACTGTAATGAATACAGCAGTGTTTGGCCGGCATCCTGATCACGCCCTGATAATGTCCCAACTACCGTACCTACTGCTGAGTTCTCTGTTACCTCATTTGCTGAACATAGAAATAATGTGGTAACTTAGTAATATGTGATTAAAGACAACATTGTTGAAACCAGAGGTGCATAAAGGAACATAGTGGCTAATGTAGCGCTACAAAATTCTACGTACATGTTGCTAAACACACTGCTAAGCAAGCTAAAAAGTAGCGCTACATAGCCTAAAAATTCTGTGCTGACTCTCGCTACGTGTCATGTTGTCTGCTATAGCAACGATGTCGAAGGATTGAAAAACGTATTAATCCTATACTTTTTATACAATTTTCAATGGAATATCTTTATTTCATTATCTTATTTAAAAGTATGCAGGTGAGAATACATAAATTTACTAAAATAGTTTTTTTGTCTTTCTGTACTTTTATTTCTTGGCAATAAGGATAGTTAGCAGAGCATTCAGAGTTAGCCTCTCTAAGTTAGCCACTCGTTGCGCAGCTACGTTCCTGAACACACCTAAGGCTTTTAAAGAGCAGCTTAGCACAACAGTCATTTAACTTATTATCTGTAAGATGCGATGTATACATTTCTATTTGTTAATTTTCGAAACTGTATGATTCATAAACAAATGTTCAGTTACCTTTTGGGTTATTCTCAATTAGTACAAATAATAAATAATGTAAAAAATAAAGACATGTTCATACAAAAGCTACAGCTAAACCCTCTGTTTAAAATGAGGCATACATGTACGTGTACATTCAGTAGACTATTCTATAACAAACCAGAGAACTGCAGATCATGGGGTGGATCATTTTCATCTGTAACAATAACAGTCAGGTCCTCAGTAGATGACAAAGGGGTGGATCCAGAGTCTGTCACCTCAACAACTACTCTGTATATCCTCTTTCCTTCATAGTCAAAATCTCCTGAATTTATCTATCAAAACAAAACAAAGTGTTTATAAGTAAAAGTTCATAAGTTTCAGCTACAACGATCACATCTACAAGTGTTTCTACCATCCCCAAATATTCTTCCGTTTATCAATGAATCTATAACATCTTTTAAAACGACTTTACCATCAGTGAGTTTCCCTCGACAGTAAACTTCCCTCCCAAGTCCTCAGTAATGGCGTATGTCAGCTCCTGTCTCTGTTTATACAGGTTATCAGGATCCTCGGCCGTCAATGTTCCTACCACAAATCCTGCTTCACTGCCCTCTGGTACCTATAGTGATAGAATAAGATTGAAAACTCCAATATTAACAACAAGCCAGAGATGACTTAGTCTAGATTCATTTTTGATTCAAGCAAACTAATGCCATTTTTTGAGACATGTATGCCGGTCATTTTCTTTAAGCTGAATAACATAGGGTAATGGTAAGCAGTAAGTTGTACATGCAGATCTCTTATTCATCAATATGATTATTATACTATAAGACTCTTTCATGGTCTTCTATGAAAGATACATTGGTTCCACCTGAGGGGTCTCAAAATCATATAAAACCTGAGGCTTGGCAAGGGTTTTGTAAAATTTTGAGACCCCGAGGTTGGAAACAATGTGTCTTTCATAGAAGAACATAAAAAAGTATTTTTCTCTCATATCTAAGGGCCAAAGTTAAAACTGAAAGAAAAGAGACAAAATTTGAAAAATATCAAATTGATCTAATTGCAATAACTTTGCACCCCAGAAAATGATTTAAGAATAAACTACGAATATTAGGCTTTTCAAAATATAACGCAAGAATAAATTGAAAAACGATCTAAAAATTGATGTTTTATTGCCATGTTGCCGATTGCTTGTTTGTTTTAAGGGCTGAGTAGCGTAAACAATCAAAACAATAGCGTCACGTGATATGAGATACAGCTGTCACATGATATGTGACACAGATGTCGCTCACATACATGTAGCTGTATCTCATGGGCCTACTCTGTAAATATATGCTGGTATGAGAGAAATGTACTTCTTTACCCGATTTCTGGACAGTTGTATATTCTCTGGTTGTTCGTTGACATCTTTGATGGTAATAGTGAAATCCTTTTGGAATGACTTGGGTGGTTGACCACTGTCTGTGACACTGATGGTCAGTGTGTCTGCAGTCCTCTCTTCGTAGTTTATGTCTGCACCAGGTGCTACCTAACAAATTATTAAATTTATTCATTTCTAGATTTCTAAAAGAAATTGGACCTTACCAACATACAAGCAAATGGATGAACAAACAGATTTTTAAGTTTTGAGTATTTTGTACATGTACATGTATGTATAGCAAAGACCAAAGACAAGATACATGTACAATATACCTGTATATCACTCAAATCATTTTTTTTTTGACAGGCAAAATCATCTTTATATTAAAAATGTTTAAATACATAAAAAAAAATGTTTAAACACAACCCTTGTGGTAATATTTGAAAATTTAAATGTCGTATATAAACGGTTTTCATAAATGTTTCGTACATAGATAATTATAAATGATGATAATACATGTAATTATTCTGTATAGAAGAAAAGTGGGATCCAGATTTGTCTATTCTATATTTTATCTCAACGTGGTTTTCTATTGTGATGTGTCGTTTGGAGATAAAAAATAAGATAAAGATACAGAATTAATGTTTTGTTTGACGGGCACTTTTTAAGAAAAAAAAGTGAGGGAGGCAGGTTTTTTTTTTTTTTTTGCAAACGTGAAATTTGATCTTTTAACCAAATTTCTAATTCAAGTGTTTTGATGCTGAAAATACATTCAAACTTAGGTATAGTATGAAGTGGTGATGTTTAGTGCATTGATTAACAAGATAACCCAACGTCTACCTGTAATATAGTAATTGCATTTCCAAATCTGAAGTTTGCTAGATATTCTGTGGTTTGGGCACACTTATTATATTATCATATGACGATGTCCTATGACAGACCAGTATCAAGATATAGACTTAATAGTTGTATGTTGTACATCTAAATTATGCATAAAAAAGAACACTAATCTCTAACTGTTGCCCTGTGTAAGGTTAAAACTTCAAATGACGTTAACATTTTGTGAACTACTTCTTTTATGTGCAACTAATTGAGTGAAAATCGTAATTATTGCTCAGTGCTTAGACCGAAAATTTGACCCTTGGCGTCGGCAAAAGAGTAGGAAAAATACAAAGAAACATGTCCAGGGATTGGGAAGGCCCATTCTGATAGAAAATGGCCCATAAAATCGGCAACTCGCTGCGCCCTGGTGCCATTATTCTACGGCGTCCATTTTTGGTTTTTAAATCTAAAAGTTCTGTTCTCGTATTTACGTTGTAATGTAGATCTACACCAGGAGCAGTAATACAGAGATCGCAGCTTTTTGTACATGGCCAGTCAGTCAGAAGCACAAAATTCTTCTGTCCACTGACAATTGAAAGATTCTTTGCTATTTTGATACAATATTGATTTTTCTCCGACATTCTTTTTTATCCTCGTTCTGCGCCTGAGATTTAAATCTCCAACGTCCACTTACGTATCTTATCTACGTTAAGGTACTTGTGTGTGCGTTCGTCCGTAATATTATCAAGTGGTCAGTCAATGGGTACAAATTTAAGTAAAAAAATGTACTATAAATTACTCATTGGAAACGGTAAAATTGAGAATCTCGTGACAAAAAAAAATGTGCTAACGTCTAATGTATTATACATACATGCATATGCAAAGCTTTTCGAAAATTGATCATTTTTGGAATGGCCCTTTCATGAGGAAAGATGGCCCATTGTTTTTGAGAATGACCCATTGAAGTCCAAATGGAAGGTGCCATAGTCCCATTGAGCAAGTTTGCCTTCCCGATCACTGCATGTCTGACAATTTAGTTTGAATTTTAACAACGATTACACAAGGGTACCCTGATCAATACGTCATCCCTTTTCACCGTCGGTCTGAAAATTTGAATTTCTATCCCGCGGAAATTTTGAAGTTTCTGCGATGTGCTAAGGGTTTAATTGGCCTGTTTATTCGTAACAAAATTAGGATCGCGTAGTATTCCTGCCCCTCCACTCGATCCCGTTACCGGCGTTCCCGGCTGATCAATCTGACGTAAACTGTGAGTTCTAAACAAAAACGTTTTCAAATTTCTAATAAATTAAATAATTTAACTAATAAAGAAGTAAATAATGGTCTTGCATATTATCACAACAGAGTACAGTATCATTTTACGTTACGTTACCTCGTCCATGATATGGAATATACGCGTGGTCGCGATTACCGTACAACCAACAATTAAATACGGTAGCTTGGGTAAATAATACTATTTTATATAAACAAGTATTGAGTTACAGCTTTACAATTTATATATTTAGTGAAGTGAAGGATATGTAAACAAACAATTTGTATTAGCACGGCGATGTTCAATTGACTACTTTAAAATTATGGTAAAACACGCGATAAATATCGTAAATGCGGCGGGTTTTTAGGCAATGCGGCGGTGCCCGTCAAACGAAACTTTAATTTTTTTTGGCCTAAAGGGGGAAATTTCGTGATTATAACATCAAGACTTTTTGCGTGGGGAAAATATTCAAACGAAAATTTCTACATGTATGTTTACAGTATGTTTACAGTAAGTAGACTTATTCCCATGTTAAATGTATTAGATAGAACAACTCCTTTCATAACTCTAACCAACACAGTTCATTCAGTCAAACTATGGCTGACACGTACCATTCACAATATTGAAATAACGTTCTCCGTTACATACATTCTTACTGACAAATAATCTAAATGCTATTCATAAATATATTACCCTGATTTGATTGCCAACTATGTAGTAATCCTGTGTATCAGATTTGATGGTGAATGTAAAGCTCTGTCCTGCGTCTACGTCAGTGGCCGATAAACTCCCTATGGTAACATTATAGCTATTCTCATCTAGGACTAAGGTTCCAGTCAGCAAAATGTTCTGTGGAAAGAATGAAATAATAAAATTATACATGTACATTTATATACAAAATCTCATAAGTTTCTATGTCTGGTCTTATTCTTATAAGCAGCTAGACATAAATTCATATACATGTATGACATCATATGAACAACGAATTAAAGTTATAATGTTAGCACAGTTCTGTTTGTTGATGATATAGCCTCTATGCCAGGAATCCACTATGAAGAAATCATAGAAGGAATCTTCAAGAACATGTACATGTTCATCCACTAAAAAGAAATTCTGAAATTTGAAAGGTCTTCAAAAACAGAAGATTTATCTTCATTGGAATTATACATGGGAAAAGTAGAAATTTTTGTAAGTTTTGAATGACAGTTGAAACATTTGATTTCCTTCATGCTTATTTTCAAATACGTAAAATAGTATCACCTCTGGTGCGTCATTAGTATCCACAACTGTAAGAGTTATCTCTTTCTGTATTGTCAAGCCTTCCCGGTCTGTGGCTGTAAACGCTAATGAGCTGGTTTTTTGTTTCTCATAGTCAAATGTAACAGCTGTTCTGATGTCTGCTGTACACCGCAAACCCTAAATATATGATAGATCAATATTATTACAGAACTTTTTTTTAGCAAATTTATACATACTTTACTGATTGAATAGATGCATAATATCAAAGTATACAATTAAGCCGCGTTTACACTATCAAAGTTTTCTTGGTCAAAGTCCATCAAAGAAAACTTGGTCAAAGTTTTCTTGGACAAAGTCGTCTGTTTACACTATCAAAGTTCTTTGACGACTTGTACAAGAAAACGCGGTAGATATGCAACAAAACAAAGATGAATCTTTCAATATTGTAAATAATTCTCATGAAAACATTATAGTTTTTGTTTGCAATTGCTTATTGAAGTTATTACATAATATGGACACGATTTCATGGAAATTTTCCCGTGATTTCTAAAATTATCGCAGATGAAATTCACTGCATCGTATCGTTTGTCTTTGTCTCTACATTCTTTAGTTTTAACATTTCTAAATTGCTTTTACTTCTTTCTTCAATACTTAAATACTACTGGTGTCATTTTGAATCTCCATTTTGATTGGTCAATTCCCGTCAAAGTCCGTCCAAGTTTCAAGAAAAATAGGATGGAGTTCTATTCCGTCAAAGTCCATCAAAGTTCTTTGACGGACTTTGATCAAAGTTTTCTTGGATCGTTTACACTATCAAAGTTCGCGTCAAAAAATTTGACCAAGTTTTCTTGTACAAGAAAACTTTGATAGTGTAAACGGAGCTTTAGATGAAAATTGATTTAAAAATATTCTGCTACCCATCCATGTTGATATTCAGCATTTAGTTGGCATTTTTCTTTCTCACAATCCTATTACACGACATACTCTATTTGGGATAATCGTTATAAAGAGTTACTTCCCATTTGGACAGTATATGACGTAAACCTATTGTGACGTCATCAAATTCTATGGAAACCAATGTTAAATTCAGGGAAAGTACGCTACAAAACCGATGTTTCTATATACATGTAAATTCTAGTACATTGAACATCATAATGCCTTTACGTCAGATACCGTCCCAAATCGAACACAAGCATACACCAATGAAAAGACGGAAAATACTTCAGGTTACACTTCTGTACCCTGCTCACACTGTGACACATCATCCAAATCATATCAAATCACTTGAAGATTGAAAGTGCAAAGGAATGAATGAGGGATGGAGCAAAGTCTTGATGCACACTCCATTGTATAACAGGGCCGTTAGAATTGTATAACATCTTACTCATATTTAAATATCCATTAAACCATACCTTAGTGACAGCTATACAATCCTGGTTATACAGACTGACATCTGTACTGGTGGTAGAGAAAGTAACATCATCTGACATGTCTGGATCCAGAACAAGTAACTGACCAATCAGAGTGTCTGGTGGTAGATTCTCCTCAATGATTGGCTGATTCAAATTGAAATCTGTCCCTCCTGCTACAGACTGCACACTCAGGTCATGGGGAGGCTCATTTACATTTATCACATTCAATGTAAATTCTTTTGTTACCTAAAATGAATAGGACACATATTACTATGTGGATATTTTTATACAGAAGTACTAATTCTTTTTTTAAAAAAGGATAACATGAAAACTATTTACCTCACTTGTATCCTTTTGTCACTACATATAATGTAGTATACAGTTAAAGCATACCATTGAGGGAGTTAGCACGATTCTGGTTCCCCGAGACCATACCTATTTCCCGAGGCGAATTATTATACCGAAACAAACATTATACTGAAACAAACATATCACTTGGGCTCACATGGTTCCAATGGAAATTCTAATGATTTTGCCTTGCCTCCTCGACTGAATGACTGAGTAATGGAAAATATTAATTTTTGATGATAAGATAAACAGAAACATCATTTATATCATACTCATACATGTTTAATTTTTTATTGTTTTATTTTATTGCGGATTAATTTATGTGCTAAGCGAATAGGAGGTGGATTACTCTGCTCGCGTATTAATAGCGTCATCCGATCAACCTTCAAAGGCGCTGATTGGCATATACTGACACACTCCCAAAGAATCTCCGCCCCATTTTGAAACTAACTCCCTAGGGAAATAGTCTTCTCAACTAACGCACCCCTTTGCAGGGAAATAATATTATCAGGCGATTTTCAGGGATTTAGTTAAATTTAATGAGTCTCTTTTTATATAAGAAAAAAATCAGTAGAGGTTAAATAATAACACATTAAAGCAAAAATTGGTGCCTTAAGATTTCTCAGTATTTATCATATAACAATCTATAGCTATTAACTTCAAATTCTGTGACATTTCAGATGTCCCCTTTACAAATGTGCATTATACCTACATAAAAATATGTTAAGAATTAGGAATCTTACATTAAGAGATGGCGTGCCACTATCTGCTGCTATGACAGTGATGGTATGGGAAGGCTTGGTCTCAAAATCCATTTTCTGCTCTAGGACAATGGTGTTACCAGACACAGAGAACATATCATCATCATCTGATACTGTATATGTTATAGTCTGAGATGTGTCCTCATCTTGTACCTAGATTATAAGTAACATAATAATTATACAACAGTGTTACCACACACAGAGAACATATCATCATCATCTGATATTGTATATGTTATAGTCTGAGATGTGTCCTCATCTTGTACCTAGATAGTAATATGATAATTATACAACAGTGTTACCAGACATAGAGAACATATCATCATCATCTGATATTGTATATGTCATTGTCTGAGATGTGTCCTCATCTTGTACCTAGATAGTAATATGATAATTATACAACAGTGTTACCACACACAGAGAGCATATAATCATCATCTGATATTGTATATGTTATAGTCTGAGATGTGTCCTCATCTTGTACCTAGATTATAAGTAACATAATAATTATACAACAGTGTTACCAGACACAGAGAACATATCATCATCATCTGATATTGTATATGTTATTGTCTGAGATGTGTCCTCATCTTGTACCTAGACAGTAACATGATAATTATACAACAGTGTTACCAGACACAGAGAACATATCATCATCATCTGATATTGTATATGTCATTGTCTGAGATGTGTCCTCATCTTGTACCTAGATAGTAATATGATAATTATACAACAGTGTTACCACACACAGAGAACATATCATCATCATCTGATATTGTATATGTTATAGTCTGAGATGTGTCCTCATCTTGTACCTAGACAGTAACATGATAATTATACAACAGTGTTACCAGACACAGAGAACATATCATCATCATCTGATATTGTATATGTCATTGTCTGAGATGTGTCCTCATCTTGTACCTAGATAGTAATATGATAATTATACAACAGTGTTACCACACACAGAGAACATATCATCATCATCTGATATTGTATATGTTATAGTCTGAGATGTGTCCTCATCTTGTACCTAGATAGTAACATGATAATTATACAACAGTGTTACCACACACAGAGAACATATCATCATCATCTGATATTGTATATGTCAAAATCTGAGATGTGTCCTCATCTTGAACCTAGATAGTAACATGATAATTATACAACAGTGTTACCAGACACAGAGAACATATCATCTGATATTGTAGATATTATGTTAAAGTCTGGGACGTGTCCTCATCTTGTACCTAGATAGTAACATGATAATAATACAACAGTGTTAACACACACAGAGAACATATCACCATCATCTGATATTGTATATGTTATAGTCTGTACCTAAGACATATGAATTGAAATTTTTACAAAGTACCAAGATTTTATGGTTGAACCATTCCTGTATGTTAATATAGCATTTGGGCTGTTGTTTGTATATAAATATAAAAATTCATCTATAATAAAAGCTACATGGATGCTATATGTATTGATAGGCATTATTTTAAGTATTCTGACCTGTAATGCTGCTATGGTATCGCCTACAGCAGCAGTCTCTCTCATGTCTTCCACTTTCACGGTCAGATCTGTTGGTGGGTCATTTACATCCTGAACATCAATGGTCAGTGTAGCGGTCAAACTCTGACTGGGCTGACCACTGTCTGTTACCTTGACTACTATGTCATGGCTAGTGACTGACTCAAAATCCAGTAAACAATTGGATCCTCCCAAAGTGGCACAGTCAGTGCCCATATCAGCTACCTATAAGATACATGTATAATTATTTAATTTTTTTTTAATCCTGACATTGTTTTTAAGAAACTTAAAATCTTACTTTAGCTCCTTAACTTGCAGTAAGACCATACACTATGAAGTAAAATTCATATTTCTATAAGTATTGGTAAATTTTATGAATCAAGAAGCGATATACATGTAAGTCTGCTACCAGTAATAATTCATGTCCTGCAACTCTGCCTTAACCTGTACTTACACCAAAAGATGAATGCTCACATGAAAATCAATACAGTATGTATATTAGAAAAGGTCAACACAACTTACACTTAATCTGTATTATACTATAATGTATTCACATACCAAAAATCAGTTCAATATCTACAACAACAGTCAAAAAAAGTCCCGAAAACTGATAATTTCATGAAATTTGCCCAGTCCAAGGACCGTAACTCCTGTAAAAATTGGTCAATCGAAACCAAAACCAAACTCAAACTTGATCTGTATAACACCAAGATGTATTCGCATTCCAAAAATCATTTCAATATCTCCAATATAATGGAGGAAAAGTCCTGAAATCTGAGAATTTCATGAAATTGGCTATGTCCAAGGGCTGTAACTCCTGTAAAAATGGGTCAATCAAAACAAAATTCGAATTTGATCTGTCAAACTTTTAGATGTGATAAAATACCAAAATGAACTTCAATATCTGCAATACCATGGGAGAAAAGTCCAATAAACCAAAAATTTCATGAAATTTGAGAAGTCAAAGAGACATAACTCTTGTAAAAATATGTCAATCAAAATCAAACTTGAACTCGATTTGTATCACATTGAGATATATTCACATACCAAAAATGAGTTCAATATATGAAACAACAACGAAATAAAGCCTGTGTTTGTGAAAAACGAATGCCCCCAGTGGCATCTTTGTTAATATTAACACAATTTTCTAACTATGTGAAAGGTCAAGGTCAAGAGATCAAAAATTTTGGTATCAGTGGAAGGTTCTTGACACAAGAAATGCACATGTTAAATATGAAAGCCCTATCATTTATCATTCAAAAGTTATGCCCAATGTTAAAGTTTTTGAAAAGTAGGTCAAAGGTCAAGGTCAAGGTCACAAGGTCAAAAATTTTGGTATCAATGGAAAGGTCTTGTCAAAAGGAATACACATGTGAAATATGAAAGCTATATCACCTTCCATTCAAAAGTTATGCCCAATGTTAAAGATTTTCGGACAAACAGAAACTATATGCCCCTGAATCTTTGATTTCAGGAACATAACAAGAGCCCCGGGGGGCACAACGCTCACCTGATACCCATGCACGCTCTAATTGACATACTGACATTGAATACTGATAGTGCCAGTACCAGGATTTTAGCCCACAACCTTTCTTACAAGACTTTTGCCGGATGCAGACAAGTTTTTTTTTCAGACAACCTTTAAAAGTACAAACAAGAGAAAATAGCCACATTTCAAAACAACAACTTTTTTACTGATTTGAAAAGATGGATTATGCGATCCAAAGTCATATGCCCAGCTAGTATAGTTCGATTATGCAACATCAAAAATAAAATCATTTTGTAAAATTCCACATTAATGTGCAACAGAAACAGAATAAAACAATGAAATGATTTCATAAATTAAGTTTATTTAAAATTGAACACCAAACCTTTCACTATTAATAGCTAGTATGCCAGAAAATAATAAAGCCTGTGTTTATGAAACACGAATGCCCCGCAGTGGCATCTTTGTTGGTATAAACACCATTTTCTGTTAAGTATGTGAGAGGTCAGGGTCAGAGTAATGTTGGTATCAATTAAAAGATCTTATCACAAAGAATACACATGTACAATATGAAAGCCCTATCACTAACCATTCAAAAGTTATGCCCAATCTTAAAGTTTTTGAAAAGTAGGTCAAAGGTCAAGGTCAAGGTCACGAGGTCAAAAATTTTGGTATCAATGGAAAGGTATTGTCACAAGGAATACACATGTGAAATATGAAAGCTCTATCACCTTCCTATCAAAAGTTATGCCCAATGTAAAGTTTTTCGGACAAACAGACAGACGGACAGGCCAAAAACTATATGCCCCCGTATCTTTGATTCCGGAAGCATAAAAAACAAAGACTTTTCGGTTTTGCCTTTATTCATATTAAATTATACAGAAATCTATGAATGAGAGCTTTTGAATAGTATTGATTTCATCTTAATACATGTAACGTACAGTCAAAATCGTGTTAATCCAATTAACACAGACCAGTTGTTAGCGGACAATATTAATTCAAGTGAGTTGTGCAGAAATTGAGCCAATTTATTTTCCAAATTTTCGGTAAATATGCTGAAATGCGGTGCTTGGAAATGTATTTTTAGCATATTGAATCAATAGTCGTGAAAAATTTAACTTCGAACTTGATCTTGTCTTTTATGCAATCTACAGATAGGTTTGAAAATATGCAAAATTCGGAACATTTTCGATGAGGACGCGGAATTCCTGTAAAAAAAGTGAAATTTGCGAAAAAAGGACATGCATCACCCCCCCCCCCCCCCTTTTTCTTTACATTTTTATGCGTGCCAAAGATTCGCAATCAAAAAAGACCAATTTTACAGACTTCCGGGCATTTCAAGTCAGTCAAAATTTTTAGTGTGCACCTTTTTATTTCCTGTAGTTACCCCTACTAAAGGGGCAAGGAGGTATTGAACCAATCAAATCTGTAACACAAGATATATGGCGACTATGTTTACCATAGATACAGAAATAAGACAGAGAAAATAATCATTAAATAGGGAAATTGTTCTGAAATATGCATGTATGAAAAAAAAGCAATCCAAGGAATGCTTGTGTCGCCTGCGTAGCGGATTTTTTTTTTATTGAAATTAAGTCAAATATCAAGGGCAAGGTCACTAGGTTAAAAATTATGGAATGTTTAGAAAGGTCTTTTCATAAGGAATACAAATGTGAAATATCAAAGCCCTATCACTTACCACTCAAAAGATATAGCAAATCATAGATTTGTTGAAAAGTAGGTCAAATATATAGGGCAAGTGCACGAGGTAAAACATAGGTAATCACAGATTACAAAGCTCACCTTGTGACAGCAAAATTCAATTCAAACATATTTCTTAGTACATGTATATTGGCTTTTAAAGGCAAAACCACTCAAGCAGAAAAAGTAGGTCAAGGTCATTTTATGAAAGTTTGATCAAAGATACATCCAATATGCAAGTTTGGTACATGTAGCAGTTATACTTTGCTCAATATTGGCTTTTAAAGGCAAAATCACTCAAGCGGAAAAAGTAGGTCAAGGTCATTTTATGAAAGTTTGATCAAAGATACATCTAATATGCAAGTTTGGAACATCTAGCACTTATACTTTGCTCAATATTGGCTTTTAAAGGCAAAATCACTCAAGTGGAAAAAGTAGGTCAGATGCTGCATCCGATGCATGGGTCCATCTCGGCATCCAAAGATGAATCACTTGTGCAAGTTTGGTTACTGTAGCATTAGTACTTTGTCAGATACTGAGCTACCCCAAACTTCTTATCCAAATCACTCAAGCGGAAAATGTAGGTCAGATGCTGCATCCGATGCATGGGTTCACCTCAGCATCCAAAGATGAATCACTTGTGCAAGTTTGGTTACTGTAGCATCAGTACTTTGTCAGATACTGAGCTACCCAAAACTTCTTAACCAAGTCACTCAAGCGGAAAATGTAGGTCAGATGCTGCATCCTATGCATGGGTTCACCTCAGCATCCAAAAATGAATCACTTGTGCCAGTTTGGATACTGTAGCATCAGTACTTTGTCAGATACTGAGCTACCCCAAACTTCTTAACCAAGTCACTCAAGCGGAAAATGTAGGTCAGATGCTGCATACAATGCATGGGTTCACCTCAGCATCCAAAGATGAATCACTTGTGCCAGTTTGGTTACTGTAGCATTAGTACTTTGTCAGATACTCAGCTACCCCAAACTTCTTAACCGGACGCGGACGCGGACACGGACACGGACGGGGACACGGACGCGGACGTGTGGGGTTATAGCATAAGCTCACTCAACTTCGTCGAGGTGAGCTAAAAATGATGGTATGTGAAGAAAGGTCTTGTCACATGGAATGCACATGTGAAATATCAAAGCCTATCACTCAGCAATCAAAAGAAATAGCCAATCTAAGATTTTTTGAAAAGTAGGTCAAATATCTAGGTCTTAGTCATGAGGTCAAAAGTTATGATATGTGTAGAAAGGCCTTGTCACAAGAAGGAATACACATATGAAATATCAAAGCTCTATCACTTACCAATCAAAAGATATAGCAAATCTTAATTTTTTTGAAAAGTAGGTCAAATATCTAGGTCAAGGTCATGAGGTCAAAATTATGGTATGTGTAGAAAGGTATTGTCAAAAGGAATACACAAGAGAAATATCAAAGCCCTATCACTTGCCAATCAATAGATATAGCCAATCTTGGTTTTTTTTAAAAAGTAGGTCAAATATCTAGGTCAAGGTCATAAGGTTAAAAAATATAGTATGTGAAAAAAGGGCTTGTCACAAGAAATACACATGTGAAATATCAAAGCCCTATCACTTACCAATCAAAAGATATAGCCAATCTTAGATTTTTTGAAAAGTAGGTCAAATATCTAGGTCAAGAGGTCAAAAAATATGGTTTGCGTAGAAAGGTCTTGTCACAAAGATTACACATGTGAAATATCAAAGCCCTATCTCTTGCCAATCAAGAGAAATAGCCAATATTAGATTTTTAGAAAAGTAGGTCAAATATCTAGATCAAGGTCACAAGGTCAAACATTATATGTGTAGAAAGGTCTAATCACAAGGAATACACATGTGAAATATCAAAGCCCTATCACTAATCAATCAAGAGATATAGCCAATATTAGATTTTTAGAAAAGTAGGTCAAATATCTAGGTCAAGGTCAAAAGGTCAAAAATTATGATATGTGTATAAAGGTCTTGTCACAAGGAATACACATGTGAAATATCAAAGCCCTATCACTTACCAATCAAAAGTTATGGGGTGTGACACCCAAGTGTGACAGACAGACGGACAGACGGAGGGACGGATGGACGGACAGACGAACAACAGACAAAGTGATCCCTAAGTGTCGCTGTGCTTCGCAGGCGACACAAAAAGTCAACATCTTAAAAATAAATTCAGCGTATATTTGATAGCGTATGTGGCCAAGTTAATTCGAAGTATGAAAATAAGTACACAAAGCCAAACTAGCTATAGCTTGTCTTATTTAAAAAATCATTAAAAATCTAAGAGTTGATACTTTGACAAAATTCTTTCACAGTTTCATTTCTAGCGATAAATATAAAAATAAAAAGAGAAAAAAAACTGAAAAAGGGAAAAAAAAAATTGTTGGGGTCCCGCCGGGGTTAGAAGCTACTCCCCATGGGTCCATTTGGCATGGAAAACATACATTATACCTATGTACAATCTTAAAAAATATTCCTTAAAAATCCAAAAGTGGATATCTTGACAAAATTCTTTCACTTGTAGGGTACCATGCATGTGTACCTCATACCTACAAATTGTCATGACAATCTGAAGAGTGGTTATAGAAAAGAAGCAGAAAATGTATGAAAATCAACCCCCCCCCCCTTACTTTTTACATAAGAAAAAAATTCATAAAAAATCAAAAAAATAAATTTTAAGCATAAAATACATATCAAAGCATTAAGTAAGTTAAATATGATAAATATGTAGTAAATGAGTGTGTAAAATCATACACTTATTGAGTTATTTAAAGAAATAGTGCAAAAATGTGCATTTCTGACAAAGTCCGAAAAGACGTCAAAAATTTGACTTCGAAGTGGAACCAAAAATAACAACACTTCTTAAGACATCTCTCTAGATCATCCTGATGCTTTCGGTTTGTCGATACATGCTTCGGTTCTGAAGAAGAAGTTTGTCAAAGGAGGGTACCCCCGTGACCTACTTTTGGCTGTGGTGGCGCCACCTGTTGACAGATCCGGACGAAAAACAACAACACTTGTAGGGGACCATGGGTACTTCATACCTACCAAGTTTCATCAAAATCCCTTCAGCCGTTCTGGAGAAGAAGTTTAAAATGTGAAAAGTTTACGACGACAGACGACGGACGCAACACTATGACAATAGCTCACGTGAGCCTATGGCTCAGGTGAGCTAAAAACATAGGTAATCACAGATTACGAAGCTCACCTCGTGGCAGCAAAATTCAATTCAAACATATTTCTAAATACATGTATATTGGCTTTTAAAGGCAAAATTATTCAAGCGGAAAAAGTAGGTCAATTTCATTTTATGAAAATTTGATCAAAGATACATCAAATATGCAGGTTTGGTACATGAAGCACTTATACTTTGCTCAATATTGGCTTTTAAAGGCAAAATTACTCAAGCGGAAAAAGTAGGTCAAGGTCATTTTATGAAAGAATGATCAAAGATACATCCAATATGTAAGTATGGTACATGTAGCACTTATACTTTGCTCAATATTGGCTTTTAAAGGCAAAATCACTCAAGCGGAAAAAGTAGGTCAAGGCCATTCTATGAAAGTTTGATAAAAAATAAATCATATATGCAAGTTTGGTACATGTAGCACTTATACTTTGCTCAATATTGGCTTTTAAAGGCAAAATCACTCAAGCGGAAAAAGTAGGTCAAGGTCATTACATGAAAGTTTGATCAATGATACATCCAATAAGCAAGTTTGGTACATGTAGTACTTATACTTTGCTCAATAATAGCTTTTAAAGGCAAAATCACTCAAGCGGAAAAAGTAGGTCAAGGTCATTTTATGAAAGTTTGATCAAAGATACATCCAATATGCAAGTTTGGTACATGTAGCACTTATACTTTGCTCAATATTGGCTTTTAAAAGCAAAATCACTCAAGTGGAAAAAGTAGGTCAGATGCTGCATCCGATGCATGGATCCATCTCGGCATCCAAAGATGAATCACTTGTGCAAGTTTGGTTACTGTAACATTACTACTTGGTCAGATACTAAGCTACCCCAAACTTCTTAACCAAGTCACTCAAGCGGAAAATGTAGGTCAGATGCAGCATCCGATGCATGGGTTCACCTCAGCATCAAAAGATGAATCACTTGTGCAAGTTTGGTTACTGTAGCATCAGTCCTTTGTCAGATACTGAGCTACCCCAAACTTCTTAACCAAGTCACTCAAGCGGAAAATGTAGGTCAGATGCAGAATCCGATGCATGGGTTGACCTCAGCATCCAAAGATGAATCACTTGTGCAAGTTTGGTTACTGTAGCATCAGTACTTTGCCAAATACTGAGCTACCCCAAACTTCTTAACCGGACGCGGACACGGACGCAGACGCGCGGGGGTATAGCATAAGCTCACTCAACTTCGTCGAGGTGAGCTAAAAATCAGGAAAACTAAGTGTGACACATGGACAGACAGACAAAGGGGGTCAAAACTGTAAGTCCCCTCGTGCGAGCTGGTAGGGGAATAATAATACCTTGAGAACCCCATTCTGTAATGTGACACGCCCCTCAGCATCATCTATCATAGAAAAGGTGAAAGTCTGTCCACCATCTGGATCTACCACTGACAGTAATCCAATCTCTGTACCTACACCACTCATCTCTGGTACCTGAAAGAGGCAATGTAAATGTCGTTATAATATAAAGAATATCAGGTTCCTCAACTGACAGGGATCCAATCTCTGTACCTACAGCAACCATCTCTGTTACCTGATAGAGGCAAAATACATGGTCAAAATTAACTGCTAAAAATTATAAAAGGAACAAAGTTTCTACTTTCATTTATCAACTATTTAGCATGATAAGATATAATTAGAAAGCCTTACTGATTCCAAATAATATTTCATTCTATGTACAATTTTATTACGATGTAAAAATTGCTACTTTCATTTTTTTTCAGCAGTGTTAATAGAATATTTATGCAGGGATACATGTTATGATGAAGATGTAGGAACAACTATATGTATATTAAATTCATTAACCCTATACAATTCTTAAAATCTAGCCCTTTGCCTTTTTATTTAGAAAAACAAAAAAAACATAGGTAATCACAGATTACGAAGCTCACCTCGTGGCAGCCAAATTCAATTCAATCATATTTCTTAGTACATGTACAATGTATATTGGCTTTTAAGGGCAAAATCATTCAAGTGGAAAAAGTCATTTTATGAAAGTTTGATCAAAGATACATCCAATATGCAAGTTTGGTACATGTGGCACTTATACTTTGCTCAATATTGGCTTTTAAAGGCAAAATCACTCAAGCGGAAAAAGAAGGTCAAGGTCTTTTTATGAAAGTTTGATCAAAGATACATCCAATATCTAAGTTTGGTACATGTAGCACTTATACTTTGCTCAGTATTGGCTTTAAGGGCAAAATCACTCAAGCGGAAAAAGTAGGTCAAGGTCATTTTATGAAAGTTTGATCAAAGATACATCCAATATGCAAGTTTGGTAAATGTAGCACTTATACTCTGCTCAATATTGGCTTTTAAAAGCAAAATCACTCAAGTGGAAAAAGTAGGTCAGATGCTGCTTCCGATGCATGGGTCCATCTTGGCATCCAAAGATGAATCACTTGTGCAAGTTTGGTTACTGTAGCATTAGTACTTTGTCAGATACTGAGCTACCCCAAACTTCTTAACCAAGCCACTCTGAGCTACCCCAAACTTCTTAACCAAGTCACTCAAGCGGAAAATGTAGGTCAGATGCAGCATCCAATGCATGGGTTCACCTCAGCATCCAAAGATGAATCACTTGTGCAAGTTTGGTTACTGTAGCATCTGTACTTTGCCAAATACTGAGCTACCCAAAACTTCTCAACGGGACGCGGACTCGCGGGGTTTTAGCATAAGCTCACTCAACTTCGTCGAGGTGAGCTAAAAATGACTTAAAATAACAGGGCAAGATACATGTATGAAACCCCTCAAATCAGCTCTAAAATTTTCATAAAAAAAATGGTAAACACATGAAACTTAGAAATGATTGCCTTACCTTATTAGAGGATAATACAATTTTTTCTGGTTTTTCATTGACATCAAGAAGTGTTACATTAAAATCTTTCTGATAGGTCAGACCACTACTATCTGTCACCTCAATGGTTAAGAGAAATGCAGGGGTTGTCTCAAAATCTAAATTGGCATCTGTGAAATACAAATGGATTCATCTTTTAAATGAAAAAAAAAAACATAAGGAATTATGAAATTATCCTGTTAACACTTGCAAAGTCTTCATTTTTATTAATAACAAATTATCATTAAATAAAACAAAACTACATGAGTGTACTTATACCTGCTGCAGTAGACAATCTCCCTGAACTGTCAATAACAAATTTTGCTGCATTTTCATTGGTCAATTTAAATGTGTGGGTGTCGCCAATATCAGGGTCCTTGACATTAAATCCACCCAATGGCTCATCATTCAGGTTCTCATATACGACAACAGAATTCCCACTGTACAGTATGTCCTATAATAAAATATCATATACGACAACAGAATTCCCACTGTACAGTATGTCCTATAATAAAATATCATATACAGTAACAGAATTCCCACTGTACAGTATGTCCTATAATAAAATATCATATACGACAACAGAATTCCCACTGTACAGTATGTCCTATAATAAAATATCATATACGACAACAGAATTCCCACTGTACAGTATGTCCTATAATAAAATATCATATACGACAACAGAATTCCCACTGTACAGTATGTCCTATAATAAAATATCATATACGACAACAGAATTCCCACGATACAGTATGTCCTATAATAAAATATCATATACGACAACAGAATTCCCACTATACAGTATGTCCTATAATAAAATATCATATACGACAACAGAATTCCCACTATACAGTATGTCCTATAATAAAATATCCATTACAACGTCATATACGACAACAGAATTCCCACTGTACAGTATGTCCTATAATAAAATATCATATACGACAACAGAATTCCCACTGTACAGTATGTCCTATAATAAAATATCCATAACAACGTCATATACGACAACAGAATTCCCACTGTACAGTATGTCCTATAATAAAATATCATATACGACAACAGAATTCCCACTGTACAGTATGTCCTATAATAAAATATCATATACGACAACAGAATTCCCACTGTACAGTATGTCCTATTATAAAATATCATATACGACAACAGAATTCCCACTGTACAGTATGTCCTATAATAAAATATCATATACGACAACAGAATTCCCACTGTACAGTATGTCCTATAATAAAATATACATTACAACGTCTTTGTAGTACAATGTACATTGAAAGTATTAGAGAAAGAAAGTTATTTCATCAAAGTAAAGATATACGAAAGAACTTTTTTTGGAATCGTTATACTTAAGTGTCATTATACTTACATTATTAGTTGAATAAACAGGTAAATATAAACTTACATAAGGAGGTTCATTAACGTTCTGTACAGTCAGTGTGAACAGTTCTACACGATTCATGCCGTCTCCGTCTGTGACAGTAACCATCAGATTTATCTCCCTTACTTCCTCGTAATCCAGTGCTTGTGTACTGTGAACTCTAACAGTACACTTGGTGTTACCATCCTGATTTCAAGAAGTACATTCAAATATGAACATGTATGTACATGTATATGTGCAAGTACATACATTGTACAATTAAAAAATCATGATAATTCTTACCATTATCATTCATGTGAAAGGCTTAATGAGAATTAGTTTGAAAGTATCTAAGAATCTCAAAATATTTCTATTAAGTTGAAACAAGCATTAGTTGTACAACTGAATGAAACTTAAAGCCACAGTTACACTGCGCCCCATGTCAAAATGATGTTAAAACATCTGCAGGATGTGGTCATACATTTTATGTAAGTGGTAACTTTTGCTGTGGCTGTGCTATGTATAGGGTATGACTGTCGTCGGCTGTTCCACTACTGAAACACTGGCTGCATTCGTAACGCAGTTCCGCACTAGCAGAACACTGTTCCGAACTTTCGAACACGACAGAACAGTGTTCGGAACCTGTTCCTCTTGTTCTTTTCGCCAAGCAGGTGTAGCCGGCACAGAACAGAAACAACATGAATGAGGGACAACATTCACTTCAAATAAAGCAACGAGGGTGCATATCTCACGGAAAGGTGTCATATATACTTCTACAAACTAACCATACATATTCCATGATTATATATGCTGTCCAACCCTTCAAACGTTGCAACGATGCAAGTGCAGTGACTGTTTTGCACGAAGGAAGTTAAATTTTCCTAAGTAGTCGTCCTTCTTTCCTAGGCTCAAAACGTGTCTTGTACTTGCCTTCGAGCAAATTTTAATTTCTCAATTGTCATTAATTATGTACAATAATGTGTAAAGGACTATTCCAAAAATAATCTGTTACCCCCCACCCCCACCCCATCCACCACCATCATCACCACAACCAATCGAGAGGTATGATTATCATGTAAAAAAAAATTGTACATTTTAGGAAAAGTGAAATCCAGCACCTTTTCTATGACTTGAATGCACATACTTAGTATTACGTCCAAAGGATGCATGTCTGTGCGACATTTGTTTGGGGGGGGGGTTTAATATTTTATTCCCCAGGCCCCGTAATAATCTTCTTGAAAATGTTTTATTTTACCAACAAGCCCACTGACACATTCTGCAATACATTTGGTTGCAGTAAATTAGTTAATATATCTGTCTTTTTGCGTTAGCAGGACAAAATTCTAAGTTACCTTGGGCATTTCTTGGGTGACTTTTTGTGCCATAATTATTTAAGCATGTTTTTATACTGATGCATGTATTTTTTTCTGTCTTTTTGTATGGAAAAACTCAAAACTTGAACATAACTTTTAAACATGTGTATTCCTTTTTGCAAGATTTTTCTGTTCTGAGGATGAAATTTGAACTTTTTTTTACTTCTGAGTTTGACCTACTTATAAAAACAGGGTTTTTGCTGATGAAAGTTGTGTACCAAGGCAAGGACTTATAAACCTGTGTAAATCCCTAATCAAAATTGAAATATGTGTGGGAGAGCTGAGGTGAACACTTCAACAGAAATTATTCATTTATTTATCTATTTTTCTTTCTAGATTCTTATTATTTCTCAAACTCCTACCTTTATATCCTCTTTAATCGCTTTAAGAGTGAATTAAATATACATGTAGTGTGATAATTTCCAACAATGTTTCTAAGGAGTGTAGTATCACTGCTGTCAAGAGGGTCAGTCCTCAACGCTGTTTTATCCCTTTTATATTGCGATTCTTCCATTTCTACTAATACCACTGTTCAAGTGCTGCCTTCTCAGCCATATTGGATCTGTTCCATCTGTTCTATCGCATTCGAAAGGCAGAACAAATGGAACAATCAGAACAGAGTTCTGCACAAGCGTTATGAATGCAGCCACTGCCTAACCAAGGCTAACCATGTCAAAGACTTAAAGTGCTCATGATAAGACACTATACACAAACAATTCCCTGTAATACTAACGCAGTGCACCCATCCAGGGACTGTGTTCTGCCTGCAACAGACCGCTAAATTTTCGCGTATTCCCCAAATTTGATTAAAAGCTGTTTTAACCATCGTCTTAACCATGTGTGCCGTCCGTGGCTGTCCGCGGAATAAATTTTAAGCAGTTCAAAACTTGTTCCTGCATCCAACACCATTCAGATTTTCTCCTTCGTCCTGCCACGTCTATAAATCCGCTGTAGCTTGTCTTAAATTCGACTTCAAGGACGAACAACAATGTCTTTTTCACAGGAGACCTATTTTTGACGCGATTTGGCCGTTATGAAACTGTGAAGCGCAGTGTGACCGGGCCTTTACGGCAGATATCATAAAGAGATCATTAGCACTTGTGTACCTCTTTAATACATTCCATTCCTTGATCCACTCTCACAGGTATCTGACCTTCATTTACACTGACAGTAAATGTCAGCTGTTGATCTTCTCCTGTATCTATGGCAACCAGTGATCCAATGACTGAGTCTGTTACAGAGTTCTCTTGGATGACAGGTTTGTTATCTTCAAACTTGATTGGTCCACCATCAGAGGTGAAGGTCACACTGACAGGTGCTTCGTTACCTCCTACAGCTGTTATTGTGAAATCTGCCGAGATCTACAATATCATTTACAAGGAAATTCTTACCATGATGTTTTGGTACCATACATAAAGAAATTATTATTCAAAACTTGCATGCTACAAATTCCCTTCATTACATATCATACATGTATATATTAGCAAATTACAGATACATACCTGTCAACTTTGAAATCCTAAAAAGAGGGAAATCTCCCTCCTTGGCACTTGAAAAAGAGGGAGATTGCGCGTGAACTCATTTTGCTACATTTTTAATGAATCACGACATTTTGTGCAAAACCAATTTTCAAATAATTTCATTGTGCTGAAATTTCAATGCAAAAAAAATTATAAACTATGAAATATGTATCAATAGTTTATTGCATTCTATACATCTTTTCTTACATTTTGTCATGCAATTTATCATGATATGCTCTGAACGTCACTATTTAGAGTGATTTTCTTTCGTAAATACATGTATGTCAAAAGAGGGAGGAAGAGGGAGATTGGGCCAAAAAGAGGGAGATTTTGGTCTCCCTCGAGGGAAAAATGCCAAAGAGGGAGATGAGGTCAAAAAGAGGGAGTCTCCCTCCAAAAAGGGAGAGTTGACAGGTATGCAGATACTGCCAACATACTATTTTATTACCATAGTAGAATTGAATTTTATGCATCCTAGGACCCAACATCAAAACTTTTGACTCTATTTCTTACTGTGATATCTTACCAATCCTGTGATGTCCAGAATAAAATAATGTCAAAAGTTGTAATGTCTGGGATAGGCGTGTCTAAAATACAAATCTAGCGGTTATATGAAAATGGCCTATTTTTATGAGCCCAGCATTGCATCTTAGCAAAGTTTTGCATTTTGCAACTTGGAAACAAAGCATATTTCATTAAGTGGAAAAAGTCATACAAGACACAATCCACATCTTACAATACCTGTTGTGGAGGCATTCCACTGTCTGTAGCTATCACAGTGACTTTATAAAGAACGGTGGGATCGAGGGCGGAGTCCTGTGACAGGACCCCCTCGTCACTGACAGTAAACAATCCTTCACTGTCATCCCCCAGGGTGTAGGTGTGGGTCTGAGAGCTGTCCTCGTCACTCACACTCAGCCTGCCTATCTCCTGGTTAACACTGTCAACTAATGATTTTTATTGTAACATTAAGGCTAATGACACAGATTTTATCATGACAGATTATAATGTAACTGACCATTGTTGGGAGAGACATCTAATTTGTACTTATACAGTAATCATAATATTTACATGTATAACATTTGGTGTATTAAGAGACGAAAAACTGCAATTTTCACAGAAAATCTGTCGTCTGTTTGACCCTAAATAGGTAACCTTGATGTTGAAGTGACACTGAACCTCATGTGGTGTTGTCTCTCAATTATAATTTTCATTATCCCTGTTTTCTTTTCACACCATGTATTTTTCCGTATCAGGTCACTAACTCACTATGTAACGAATTTATCACGCCTCAGACCTTAGACTGCATGCATTACTCATCGAAGACAGAAATTGGACGCCTAGTACGTTTTTTTTTCAAGGCGTCACATGACCAAGATTTATCCAATAAGATTGCAACAATTTTGTCCGAAGCGTGATAAATAAAAATATGAGGCAAATAAAGCGAGTTTTACGTATTTACAGGTGTGACTAATGAGATGGTGAATGGCAGCACAGACAGACGGACAAATTTATCATAACATGTGTATGTGTACCTTTTGCGTCCCTGCAGGTAACAAAAGAAGTATACAAACCATCTAGTTTTAAGTTCCTGGGTTTATCATTAACATCGGTGACCTCTATGGTGATATTAAACACTGCACTCTGACTAGGCACACCACTGTCACTCACTAGCACTCTCACTACGTGACTGGCAGACGCCTCGTAGTTCAACAAACACCTTGATCCTCCCCTCTGTAAACAGCCTTCATTTGACTGAGCAACCTACAAATATAATTTGCCATCATAAGACCATTTTCCATGTGATGAGTTTGATTGATTTATAATACTAGTATACAAAGTAGATGTAATCATCTTTATATCAATTACTAACTTCATTTAAGCTTAGATCAGGACACATGAATAGTTTATTGCGCAATTAGTGTAAATTTGTTGAGCAATATATTTGTATTGCATTCACAGGACAAAAGTTGGCAAAACCAAATCACCCAAACGACTAGTGATTTGAAAAGGACAAAAAACAATTCCGTTGATCCTTATTTTATTTTAATTGATTTGATGAATTTTAAAGATCAAAGATTAGTAATGCTGTTTCTTTTCAATTATATGCGTTCAAAACCTTAGCGCATGTGGAAGCTAAGCCTATATGTGAATGATTTGTCTCAAACATAATAAAATCTAAGCAACGCAAAGCATAGCATCCCCTCACACTGCATAAATATCAATGTACTCACATACTTATAGGCAACAGCACTGAACCAATGCCAACAAATATCTTTGGTTAAGTTCCAATCGAAACTGTGCCCTCAAGGCTCAATATAAATACTTTAAACATTTCCAATCTGTGACCTTGACCTCTTACCTATTACACTGAAAATCAATGGAGTTCTTTCTCTTGTCATGAGCAATAATTGTATGAAGTTTGGTGAAGATCCAACCAAAACTGCAACCTCTAAGCTGTTTACAAGGATTTTAAACATTTCCAATCTGTGACCTTGACCTTTGATCTAGAAAATGAATAAGGTTTTTACTCTTGTCAAAAGCAATAACTGTATGAGGTTTGGTAAAGATCCAAATAAAACTGCAACCTCTCCAATCTGTGACCTTGGCTTGAATAAGGTTTTTACTCTTGTCAAAAGCAATAATTGTATGAGGTTTTGTAAAGATCCAAATAAAACTGCAACCTCTAAGCTGTTTACAAGGATTTTAAACATTTCTAATCTGTGTGTGACCTTGGCCTTTGATGTATGACCTTTTAAAAGCAAAAGGATTCTTCCTCATGTCATAAGCAATCAGTGTATGAAGTTTGGTGAAGATCAAAACTCTGACCTCTAGGCTGTGTACAAAGATTTTCAAAATTTCTAATCTGTGACCTTGACCTTTGACGCAGAAAATCAAAAGGGTTCTTCCTATTGTCATGAGCAATAATTGTATGAAGTTTGGTAAAGATTCAATCAAAACTGCGCCCTCTACACACTAACGAACACACTTACACAGGAACAATGGTACCATATCCCCCTGCAACTATGTTGGGAGGGGATAATTTAATTTCAATATAGCATCATATCCATCTAATATGACATCTTATTTAAACATTTCTTGTTACTAGTATATCTGTCCTTTTTTAACCATTCACTCTTTTTCTGCCCCTTTATAAAGACCTATGGAAACTTGAAATTTAGCAATTATACATGTACATGTATTGTAGTGCCAACCAGTTTTACTGTCCAATTATTTGCCGGCATTCTATAGTGCAAGTGTTGGTTCATTTATATTATTGATTTTCACCCTATGAGTGGTGTCATTTGTTTTTTATGATGATGTATGTAACTGTCAGGAGTCCTACAATTTAACAAAGATATATCTTACCTGGAGACTTGTACCAAACACCTTAAATCTGCCTCCAGCACTGTCTAACAGCTCATACATCATCGTCTGCTTGTTATTGTTTGTATTGTCAGGGTCTATAGCCGATAGCTCACCAATCACTGTTCCTTCTCCACTGTTTTCAGCTACCTTTAATTTTATGTAAAAATACTGTCTATTTCACTTTTTGGTATCTACACTTCAAGATTGTTTCAAGAGAAGTATGTTTTAAGCTCTCAAGCTATTTTCTCTAAAAGAATTTCATAGTAAAAGCAAAAACATAGTGTAATCAAAGATTACGAAGCTCACCTCGCGGCAGCAAAGTTCAATTTAAACATATCTCTAAGTACATGTATATTAAGAAAATCACTCAAGTAGAAAAAAAGTAGGTCAAGGTCATTTCATGAAAGTTTGATCAAAGATACATCCAATATGCAAGTTTGGTACATGTAGCACTTATACTTTGCTCAATATTGGCCTTTAAAGGCAAAATCACTCAAGTGGAAAAAGTAGGTCAAGGTCATTTTATGAAAGTTTGATCAAAGATACATCCAATATGCAAGTTTGGTACATGTAGCACTTATACTTTGCTCAATATAAGCCTTTAAAGGCAAAATCACTCAGGCGAAAAAAATTGGTCAAGGTCATTTTATGAAAGTTTGATCAAAGATACATCCAATATGCAAGTTTGGTACATGTAGCACTTATACTTTGCTCAATATTGGCCTTTAAAGGCAAAATCACTCAAGTGGAAAAAGTAGGTCAAGGTCATTTTATGAAAGTTTGATCAAAGATACATCCAATATGCAAGTTTGGTACATGTAGCACTTATACTTTGCTCATTATTGGCCTTATAAGGCAAAATCACTCAACCGGAAAATGTAGGTCAGATGCTGCATCTGATGCATGGGTTCACCTCAGCATCCCAAGATGAATCACTTGTGCAAGTTTGGTTACTGTAGCATCAGTACTTTGTCAGATACTGACCTACCCCAAAAACTTTAACCAGACATTGACAAAGTCATTCAACCGGAAAATGTAGGTCAGATGCTGCATTTGATGCATGGGTTCACCTCAGCATCCCTAGATGAATCACTTGTGCAAGTTTGGTTACTATAGCATCAGTACTTTTTCAGATACTGAACTACCCCAAAAACTTTAACCAGACATTGACAAAGTCATTCAACCGGAAAATGTAGGTCAGATGCTGCATCCGATGCATGGGTTCACCTCAGCATCCCAAGATGAATCACTTGTGCAAGTTTGGTTACTGTAGCATCAGTACTTTGTCAGATACTGAGTTACCCCAAAAACTTTAACCGGACGTGGACGCGGATGCGGATGGGGACGTGGACGCCGGGGTTATAGCATAAGCTCATCTCAACTTCGTCGAGGTGAGCTAATGAAGTCCTAAAGTTGTTTACTTTGGGCATAGTGGTACAACACTGTTGATCTTATAGCATCATTATAAATCATACAAATAATTGAATCATGGAACAAAAACTTTCATCTCATAGTTATGGGTAAGACTTGGGAATCAGTTATCTGATGAATATGCACCACTCAATTGAAATAAGAATATACATGTTCTTGACTGCATGAAGCAACATGAACTACATGTATATGCTACTTATTTTTAAACAATGTTACATGTTGCTAGACATGGTTTTTGGCTGATACATTAATAGTTCATTATTCCTCTACATGTATCTATTTGTCCATAACAATTTATTCACGTAAAACCTACCTGGTTTTTATCTATACTGATCCCAGTTGGTGCTTCATTTAAGTCCTTTACTTGTATGGTGAAGGTTTGATCAAGTCTCTGTGGTGGGTTACCACTGTCAGTTACTTGTATCAGTAATGTATATTCTGATGAGGACTCATAATCTAATACTGCATCTTTCTTCACCTTCAATGCAAACAATAGTATATGTATACAGAAAAATATGGCATTTTTTTTATATCCATGAATATTTTCATTTTAAAAAAAGCCTCTTTAGAAAATAATTTCTACCTTGTTATTACCATAGATTAAGTATATTAATGTTAAGAAGTTCGAACTTTTTGTTTGACAGAAATATTGAAATAACACATACAGATGTACATACAGTATGCACATGTATGAATTTGAATATAGATATACATACAGTATGCACATGTATGAATTTGATTATAGAAGTTTTGTTACCCTAATATTGGTGTTTATGATTTCAAAAATCTCAGTATCGCCATCTATTATCTCATATGTGTGAACTTGAGAAGCATCTTCGTCAAGGGCAGACAACTCTGCAATATCCGTGTCCTGACTGTTCTCGGAAACAAGAATCATGGATACGGGCTGACCATCCACCAAGATATCCTTAATGAAAAATTAGAAAGTTATGCGTGTTAAAATAGAATCACATCTAATTTTATCACTTTATTTAGAACGTAATTTTGAACACTTTGAAACACTAGAATAAAATTTATCTGAAATCAGTTCAAATGTTCATGTGAAAAGCTCTTACATTATCACTGTAGCAAATTTTTTTCATTTTGTACATCATAAGGAAATTGTCAACAGCTGGACACGAGAAATATACATGTATCTATATATTTTTAAGAAACAATTTAACAGTGAATAATAATTCTAAACTTTTACCTTGGGTTTATCATTAACATCTTGTACATTAACTATGACATTTGCTGTGGTTGTGAGACCATTCTTGTCACTAGCGATAACAGAGACGGTATATGTATCCTGTGTCTCGTAGTTAAGGGCTCGGTCTGCCACTAAAGTACTCATACAGAGTGAGCCTGCACCATCCTGTACACAATCATATAAAACAGATAAATACTCCATTCCCTATACAAGGAAAACATCCCAGCAAGATCAGCATATCAAGTATTTGTTTCCATAAAATACTTTAAAGTCTAAAACATAACTCAAATTGTGAAGATTGCCTTAATGTTACCTTAAGATTAAAGCAAAGATTCATTTTGCATGTACATCTGCATGTACAAGTACATGTATTTACTTCAAGATAAATAATGTGGAAACGAGCAAAGCTTTGATACAAATACATGTAATTTCCAGTGTGCAAAATTAACGTCGGCCCAATGGCCAATTTCTACAGTAAATTGGATCGGTCTATAGCAATTGAAAAAGTCATAGACCAACTTGTCTATAGGAATTTTCAGCAGCATCAAAGTCACATAAAATTTATAAGATTAATAAGAAATTCTGTGGATTTTGAATCATCGTCTATGATTCTATTTTTGAAAGAAGTAAATTGTTTTATCCAATAAAATGCATAAAAGATTAGATTTTTGGGGTTATTTTTATTTTGGTCTATAGTAAATTGCTGCGGTCTATAGGATCTAAAATCACTGTAGACGGAATGTCTCACACACTGATTTTCCCTCAATTCTCGTAATTACTAGAAATAAGGTTAACCATATACATGTAGATAATCTATAGACCATCCATGATACATCAGACTAGATATTTGCAGATTGAGCAATGTAGCTGAGGTTATTTAAGAGGAATATAAAGTTGACCTTATCAGAACATCCCAGATTGAGCACTGTAGCTGAGGTTATTTAAGAGGACTATAAAGTTGACCTTATCAGAACATCCCAGATTGAGCACTGTAGCTGAGGTTATTTAAGAGGACTATAAAGTTGACCTTATCAGAACATCCCAGATTGAGCACTGTAGCTGAGGTTATTTAAGAGGACTATAAAGTTGACCTTATCAGAACATCCCAGATTGAGCACTGTAGCTGAGGTTATTTAAGAGGACTATAAAGTTGACCTTATCAGAACATCCCAGATTGAGCACTGTAGCTGAGGTTATTTAAGAGGACTATAAAGTTTAATTTATCAGAACATCCCAGATTGAGCACTGTAGCTGAGGTTATTTAAGAGGACTATAAAGTTGACCTTATCAGAACATCCCAGATTTTTCAGAGTAAAGCCATTTCCAGTGTTCTGTATAGACAATGTCAGCTTTTCCCCTCTGTCGGGATCCTCTGATGTTATATTGCCAATGTCCACTCCTGTTTCCATGGTTTCTGGAGTAGTTACAGTCAGTGGACCAATCACAGAAGGTGTCTCATTTATATCCAGTACTGATACCACGACAACTGATGTGGTCTGTCAATGAAAGCTTTTATCAATTTTATTATGCCCAACAAGACTATATACCAAATATACGGTGACATTAGTCTTTAATTCAATTAAAAAATGTGTCTTCGCTATCTTTTTTGCACCATTTGGCTGATCTTATTATACAGGATACAAGTACATGTACATACTAGAATGTTCTGACCTACATACATGTAACCAACATTTTTGTTAAGCTGTAAGTAACATTAAAACAAGTAGTTTCCAGGTAACTCCCAGAGACACATTCTGTTAATTGGAAGAAAATATAGTGTACATGTGTTACATAATACTTTTATAAATTATATTGACTGTATAATTAAGCTTACCACACCCATAGGAGACCCACTGTCTGAAGCTTTGACTGATACATAATATTCTCCTTGATTTTCATAATCTAATGAAGCCTTTGTTGACACAGTAAAATCCTCCGAAAGACTGAAAATGTCTGTATGGTTCAAAAGTTCAAATGTCAAGGTCTGTCCTGGGTCCTGTTCCACAGCTGTCAACTTCCCAACTGAAAGTTACATAATGTATATTTATAGAATCAAATTACCATCCAAGCAAATAACTTCTGATACTGTACATGCATAGTCAATTACTATTTTGTCAACTAAACATTCGTTGACTCTGTATTAATGTTGCTATGAAAACAGGAAATACATGTTCCTCATCATAAATCTAGCTAACAGAGAGCATATACTGTACATGTTTATGTACATGTATATGAAATATAAAATCAAGTTATATTTCCTATTTCAAACTGAGCATTAAATTTTGATGAAAATTCAAATGGATGTGAAATGATTAGAAAACTCCTTTCTTTGCACATTAATCTACACATATTTGAAAGAAAGAACAATAATTTAAGACATATAGGATCTCAAATGAATTTTCATTTCATACGATGTATTATGAAACAAGTTGTGAGTTTTATATCCCCGAGCCTTGGCGAGGGGATATAAAACGCACAACGAGTTTCATAATACATCGTATGAAATGAAAATTCATTTGAGATTCTTTTTATCACATGATATTGCCTAAAAATGTGTATATCTAACGTGAAATCAACGTTTCCGAGAACTACTGAGGCGAATCACGCCGTGATCTAGAAGTCGTCTGCTACGCCATGAGAAATAGTGTCCCCATCGTATAGATATTCTGTGCGTAAGAGAAAAGTATTTAAATTTTGAATAGTATTTTAATGCAAAAATTAATTCAATAACAACAATTTTAATCATTGATATTGACTCCGGGTCTGAATTTAACAGTTGACTGATATTTGTCAAGGTTTATGTGATTAGTTTCCAAACTTGACCAATCCAATTCAAGCAGAGTGATATGTAATGTGTTATCATATCATTTATTTATGAAACGGCTTTATGAAACTGCATAACGGGTGAATCATGTGATAAAAAGAATTATGTGAAGCAATAAGTAACATTTATTCACATGTACATAAATACTATCCATATTTCCATTGGTATAAATCTCACCTACCCACAGTTTCTGGAGGAGCATTCTCCCTGACTGAGCTTCCTGCCAGCCTAACACTTCTGGGCGGGTCATTTACATCTGTCAGGGTCACAATGAAGGACCTCTCTAAAGACAAGGGCGGTATGCCATTGTCTGTGACCTTGACATTGATTGGTATCTCATTCTCTGACTCATAGTCCAACTCACAAGGTCGATTGTTACAGAGCAGGCTGGAATTCTTTACCTACATTCAATATTAAAAGAATGGAAATTATTTTTTACATATGCATGTACATGTATATAGCTTTTGATCCATTTTAAATATTTTTTTTTTCAAATAATTTTGTATCTCATACTTGGTGTTCTAACTCAAGCAAGAGGATTGCCCAAATCTTTTTTTAGAGAAAGTTCAATAATTTTTTCACAAATCCCTACTGTTATTTTAGAAAATGATATTTTCTATTTTTTAAGAATAGTTGGGTATCTTTCCTCACCTTAAGTTCATTGCCATCGATACGGAATCTACCACTGCCATCATCGACCAATGAGAAGGTCAGGATCTGTGAGGAGGATTCTGTGACATCTGGATCCACTGCTGATAATGTACCAATCACCGTACCATCAACACTGTTCTCAGCTATCTGTATTCAATAATGACAATGGGGTGTTAAAGTACAGTAAAAGATTTTGGGGCTGGATTGTAGTGAAAAAGCATTTTCTATATGAATATAAGAATTGGATATCATTACAATCAGTAAATTAAATTCTAACTTTCTAATAGTCTATACAAATGTATATGTATTGATTAGTACATGTATCTACCAATCTGCAAGTACATTTATAGTTTAAACACATTATTTTCAACGAATGAATATGCACATATACGATGGGGCAAGAGAAGACAAAATATACATGTATATGCCATTACCCTTTTATACATGTGCATGTAGGAATATTATGGGTTGTTTAACAAATTTAAACAAATTGTGATCAATATAAAGTATTTTCCCTCTCTTTTCCTCATTGTGTCAATAAACTAACCGTGTTGCTAGACAGTGATATTTGAGTTGGTGCTTCGTTAACATCTTGCACGTTTATGTTGTACACTTTCTGGAATGTCTGCGGAGATTGTCCGTCTATACCTGAGTCCTCCACCAAGATGGTTATCTCATGGAGTGTTGGTGACTCGTAGTCCAAGTTAGCACTCCGTGATGTCTGTATAAGATTAAAAAGTGATAAAATATCAAATAATACAGTCCCTATTTAATTTTTTTTTTAAACTATGAAGTAAGTTTTTTATATAAATTACATGAATGTGAAATTTTTATAACTCAATATGTGAAAGTTTTATTACTCAGTATGTGAAAGTTTTATTACTGAGAATGTGAAAGTTTTATTACTAGACAGACAGGCAGACAGAAAAACCGATTGTGGTCAAGTAAAACTTCCTTTGTGTTGCAGGTTAAATACATGTATAACTCCTTGTTTTATCTTACTTTGAGAACTCCTTGTTTTATCTTACTTTGAGAACTCCTTGTTTTATCTTACTTTGAGAACTCCTTGTTCTATCTTACTTTGAGAACTCCTTGTTCTATCTTACTTTGAGAACTCCTTGTTCTATCTTATTTTGAGAACTTCTTGTTCTATCTTACTTTGAGAACTCCTTGTTCTATCTTACTTTGAGAACTCCTTGTTCTATCTTACTTTGAGAACTCCTTGTTCTATCTTACTTTGAGAACTCCTTGTTTTATCTTACTTTGAGAACTCCTTGTTCTATCTTACTTTGAGAACTCCTTGTTCTATCTTACTTTGGAAACTCCTTGTTTTATCTTACTTTGAGAACTCCTTGTTCTATCTTATTTTGAGAACTCCTTGTTCTATCTTACTTTGAGAACTCCTTGTTCTATCTTACTTTGAGAACTCCTTGTTCTATCTTACTTTGAGAACTCCTTGTTTTATCTTACTTTGAGAACTCCTTGTTCTATCTTATTTTGAGAACTCCTTGTTCTATCTTACTTTGAGAACTCCTTGTTTTATCTTACTTTGAGAACTCCTTGTTCTATCTTACTTTGAGAACTCCTTGTTTTATCTTACTTTGAGAACTCCTTGTTCTATCTTACTTTGAGAACTCCTTGTTCTATCTTACTTCGAGAACTCCTTGTTCTATCTTACTTTGAGAACTCCTTGTTTTATCTTACTTTGAGAACTCCTTGTTCTATCTTACTTTGAGAACTCCTTGTTTTATCTTACTTTGAGAACTCCTTGTTTTATCTTACTTTGAGAACTCCTTGTTTGATCTTACTTTGAGAACTCCTTGTTCTATCTTACTTTGAGAACTCCTTGTTTTATCTTACTTTGAGAACTCCTTGTTCTATCTTACTTTGAGAACTCCTTGTTCTATCTTACTTTGAGAACTCCTTGTTCTATCTTACTTTGAGAACTCCTTGTTCTATCTTACTTTGAGAACTCCTTGTTCTATCTTACTTTGAGAACTCCTTGTTCTATCTTACTTTGAGAACTCCTTGTTCTATCTTACTTTGAGAACTCCTTGTTTTATCTTACTTTGAGAACTCCTTGTTTTATCTTACTTTGAGAACTCCTTGTTCTATCTTACTTTGAGAACTCCTTGTTCTATGAAAAATCTCCCTCCATCAGACTGAGTGAGAGAGAATACATGTGTACCATCGTCATCCTCATCCTCTGCTGACAGATCACCGATCGTAAAGTCGTTCTTCCCCTCTGGTACCGATATCTCAGACACGTTACTACCACCAACTAATATGTCCTATTATGTGAAGGAAAGATAGATGTACATGCACATTTCAATTTTTATCTTAAGACTTTTACAATAATGTCATTTAATATAAATCACATTTCAGAGAGGAATACTACTAGCTCTATGGATGAAACTTTAAGCACATGGTTGAAACAATTTGTTGAAACAAATTCCAAACTCATGACTGTTTTGTTATAAACATGGATCTATTAACCCTTAATCTTTGTGAAATGAATTACTTATGATTCAATATGAACAAAATTCAAACGAACATATATATGTATAAGGTAATATTTACAACAACAAAAAATGAAAAAAATTTGAACAATAAAATATGTTCTTTACAACTTACAGTAGGTTTATCATTGAGATCAAGGACTTGTAGCTGTACTGTAGTGTTACTTATCAGACCTTTACTGTCTGTAGCTGTGAGTGTAATGTTAACAACAGGCTCAGTCTCATGATTAAAGGACAGAAAGCTGACTAATGCAGCCATACACTGAATGTTCACACCCTGTAATGGTATAATATAGTGTTAGTTATCAGACCTTTACTGTCTATAGCTGTCAGTGTTAACCACAGGCTCAGTCTCATGATTAAAGGACAGGAAGCTGACTTACACAGCCATACACTGAATGTTCACACCCTGTAATGGTATAATATAGTGTTAGTTATCAGACCTTTACTGTCTGTAGCTGTCAGTGTTAACCACAGGCTCAGTCTCATAATTAAAGGACAGGAAGCTGACTAACGCAGCCATACACTGAATGTTCACACCCTGTAATGGTATAATATAGTGTTAGTTATCAGACCTTTACTATCTATAGCTGTCAGTGTAATGATAACCACAGGCTCAGTCTCATGATTAAAGGACAGGAAGCTGACTAACGCAGCCATACACTGAATGTTCACACCCTGTAATGGTATAATATAGTGTTAGTTATCAGACCTATACTGTCTGTAGCTGTCAGTGTTAACCACAGGCTCAGTCTTATAATTAAAGGACAGAAAGCTAACTAAGGCAGCCATACACTGAATGTTCACACCCTGTAATGGTACAATATAGTGTTAGTTATCAGACCTTTACTGTCTATAGCTGTCAGTGCAATGATAACCACAGGCTCAGTCTCATAATTAAAGGACAGAAAGCTAATTAATGCAGCCATACACTGAATGTTCACACCCTGTAATGGTATAATATAGTGTTAGTTATCAGACCTTTACTGTCTGTAGCTGTCAGTGTAATGATAACCACAGGCTCAGTCTTATAATTAAAGGACAGAAAGCTAACTAATGCAGCCATACACTGAATGTTCACACCCTGTAATGGTATAATATAGTGTTAGTTATCAGACCTTTACTGTCTGTAGCTGTGAGTGTTAACCACAGGCTCAGTCTCATAATTAAAGGACAGGACGCTGACTAATGCAGCCATACACTGAATGTTCATACCCTGTAAAGGTATTATATAGTGTTAGTTATCAGACCTTTACTGTCTGTAGCTGTCAGTGTTAACCACAGGCTCAGTCTCATGATTATGGGACAGGACGCTGACTGACACAGCCGTACACTGAATGTTCACACCCTGTAATGGTGTACCAGTAATATACACATAATAAATTTCTGTTCACCACTTGTGCTACCATTAAACATAATCCACTTCATGGTAAGTATAATTTACCTGCCTTGCTGTCACTCATTTTTTAAAGAGACTCCTTGTCAATTGTAACTTTTAATCTCCCCCTCCTCTTGTTTAGCGCTGTCAGAATCTTTTTCAAAAACACTCTCACTACAGATTGTAACTTTTTTCTTGACTTTAATAACAGTTCAATTCACATGTAGGAAACCATATTGAAATACAGTACATGAACATTATTTCTATACATGCAGCAAAAAGTACCGAAGTTTTTCTTTAATAAATACATCCAACATACCGGGATAGGGGTACATAGCTGTGGCGTCATTACTGAGAGCCTGGTGTCGGAACCTTCAGCCAACGATAATACTATACTGTCTCCTAAGTCATGGTCCTTAGCTGTTACTGTGCCAATTATAACCGCTAGAAAATATGTGACAAAATTATTATATTGTTATCGAATGTTATAACATGTATGCAACAATTAAATTCTATTTCTTTTTTACTTGATGGCACAATACTTCACGTACTTAATGTATATACATTTATGTTATAAATCTTCATAACCACACACATGTATCAAATTAGAAAAAAAAAGTTTGAAAAATTTAATGGAAAGAAATGATACTAATAATTTTCAAAAAAACAAAATTACAGGTAACCTACCATTAGCATTTTCCCTGATCTGAGGTTTATTAATTTCAAATTTTCTGGGTGCATTTGTATCTGATAAATCTAGCTCATATGGCCTTTCATTTATATCACCAACTTTGAAAGTGATATTGCTGGTAAACTGAAATAAAGGAATAATGGCTATTATTGTTTATAAGAATAAGTCTATTGTGAATAGTAATTTGATACAACAAATGCTACATGTACATGTTGTTTCTTTTCATTTCAATGCAATACATGTACATGTACATCATTCATAAAATTTGACTTTTTTTCTGTTAAAAAAAATTATCTGACTTTTTTGTAACACATATCAACAGACAGGTTAATATAGAGTTCTATGCCAATGCTTTTCACAAATCTTGCCCTAAAAGCACATACATGTACATGTATTAAGACCTTACCGACAGAGAAGGCTGGCCATTATCTGTAGTTCTCACTGTTATGGTAAACTCTTCCAGCTGATCCAGGGGATTCTCAAAGTCAAACTTCCGAGCTGCCGTCAAGTTGTTTCCCTTCAATGTGAACATTCCATCCGCATCATTTAAAAGCTCCAGAGTATGCGTCTGGTCCTCATCCTGGTCCTCTGTTACCACGGTAACCAAGCTATCACCTAGTGGAAATTGTATAGGTTTTCTCAGATATTTAAAAAATATTTTCAAATCAACCTGTATGAATAATGTGTACCTTTAATAAGAAAATGACTGTAGTTAGCATTAACACACTTACATGTACATGTTATACTACTGTCCTGTTCACTAAATCTAGAGCACATTGTTTTCCCGGTTTTCTCTAAAATATGATATTGTCATCTTCCAAAAAGATATCAGTTTTATAGTACTCCTCTAGTCGTAACAGAAAGTACCATTGTTATTCAGTTAGAAATAGGAAGGAAAGTAAAAAGTCTACAGGCTAAATCACTGCAAATGTGTGATGTCAGACGTCTTGACGTCACTGTTTATTATTGTTGACACGGAGAACAATATAAAGGTCATGGCGACTTCCTCTACTCAAAATATAGGAATATAAGTGTATTGTGTATTGAAATATAGGACCAAAAAAATTAGGAATTTTTCATAGAAAATAGGGAAATTATAGTTGGCGAGCAAAGTGAGCTGAATTTTTTTATATTGTACTAATCTTAGAAATTGCTGTAATTTGCTTTTTCTTCATCATCGAGTTATAATCAATGCAGCAAAAAATTGTCAAAGCAATTTTGTGGACATTTGATGTCAAATTATGGGATTTAAAGGATAAATTTCTCAAATATAGGACTTTAATAGCGAGCGGAGCTCGCTGCAAAGGCCCAAAGGGCCTTTGCGAGCGAAGCTCGCCCTTATGGTAACGCGTATACACATATCTTATTGAGAAAATATGCTGAATCAAAGAATGAGAATGTACTACTATGCTTTCAAAAACTTTCGTCCCCTCGCAGATTATACTCAATTTTTGTTTATAAGTTGAATTTATTGAAAATATTTTTCGTAAATCAGGTAACGATAAAGCATCAACAAGGCGGCGTAACCACGGGAAATCCGACATTTCCGGTTTTAAACGAGACGTTTCCCTCTGATTGCTTTTCTCGTCTCGGGTGGTTTCGTACTGTCAGAAGTCGGAATATGTTTGTTTTTTCTTTTGTTCTTAAGTAATTTATTTTCAGCTATCCTAAACATTATTCTTACAACATGAAAATGAATTATAAAGAACCATATTTTTAAAGAACCATATTTTTTAAGCCCCCCCCCCCCCCCCCTCCCCCTTAAAATGTTCATCTGCTGGTCTAGATCAATTTTACTAATGCTCCCGTGTTTCCACTCGCCTTATACTACCTTTTTTGGCAATCATCAAATAGAAAGTTTTGTAAGATAAGATAGACCATCATAGTCAAAATAAAGCCTACGCTCACGCAGCAAGATACGCCCGTTGGGATTTTTTTCACAACACCAAAATATCTAAGTCCCATAACTCTATAAGGACAAATCGGATGAACCTGAAAATCGAAAAGCGGCTTCCTCTTCAAAGTCTGATCACAATGTACAAATATCATGTAAATCTGTTGACGCATATTCAAGTTATTGCGTTCCATGCACCTATATTTTGCCCTAAGCTTAACATGTATGTGCATATAACCCACCCCCACCCCCCAATTACACATAATTTCTGGATAATGTGACAAAAAATTTAAGAATCTGTTATATATGTGAAAGAACATCCTTTCTACTTGAAGTATACAAAATTTCAAAACATTTTGACCAGAAATACATTTTTAAAGAATTTTTAACTATTTTAGTAAATTTTACATTGTATCTAAAATATCTAAGTCCAATAACTCCGTAACGAGAAATCCGATGAACCTGAAAATTGAAAGGCAGCTTCTTCTTCAAAGTCTGATCACAATGTAGAAATATCATGTAAATCCGTTGACGCATATTCAAGTTATTGCGTTCCATGTGCCTATATTTTGCCCTTAGCTTAACATGTATGTGCATATACCCCACCCCCTTCCCATTAAAAATATCTCGGTTTTGCGACAAAAAAATTAAAAACCCGTTACATATGTCAAAGAACATCCTTACTACTTGAAGTATACCACATTTCAAAACATTTCGATCAAAAATAGATTTTTAAATAATTTTTAACTATTTTAGTATATTTTCACTGTATTTTAAAATATCTAAGTCCCATGGCTCTGTAACGACATATCGAATGAACCTGAAAATCGAAAGGCGGCTTCCTCTCCACAGTCCAAACATGATGTATGAATATCATGAAAATCTGTTGACGCATATTCAAGTTATTGCGTTCCATGCGCCTATATTTTGCCCTGAGCTTAACATGTATGTGCATATAACCCACCCCCACTTCCCATTACACACAATATCTCGATTATGCGACAAAAAAATTAAAAACCCGTTACATATGTCAAAGAACATCCTTTCTACTTGAAGTATACCAAATTTCAAAACATTTCGACCAGAAATGGATTTTTAAATAATTTTTAACTATTTTAGAATATTTTCACTGTATTTTAAAAATCTAAGTCCCATAACTCTGTAACGGCAAATCGGATTAACCTGAAAATCGAAAGGCGGCTTCCTCTCCACAGTCCAATCATAATGTATAAATTTCATGAAAATCTATTGACGTATAATCAAGTTATTGCGTTCCATAGGCGGACGGACAGACGGACAGACGGACGGACGGACGGACGGACGGACGGACAGACGGACGGACGGACGGACTTCGCCATACCATAATACGACCCGTCAAATGACGGGCGTATAATAAAAATGAAAGATCTTTTTTATGTTATATAATCATATCTATTTTCTCTCCGCTCGCACAAAAAGGCTTCGCCTTGATTCATATTAGGTTCCTATATTTTTTATAGGAAAAATAGGAATTTTAGGACAGCTATGACCGATGCAATATGTGGTGGCTTGAAATTAACATGGAAATTTCCCATAGACATTCTATTTTTCATATTGCGGTCTTAAGACAGCTGATACGGTAACTTGAAGTTAAATTGCAAATTACGACTAAAGGAGGTCAATTCTGGAAAACAATAATTATACAAAAATTCTTCAGATAAAAGAATAGATGGCCCAAACAGGGTAATCTGGATTTAGTGAACAGGACAGTAGATACATGTTGTTGTATGAACAGTGAAAACCGTTTTTACGTGAGAAATACAAATGTTTGAAAATTTCAAAACATGACATGTACATGTATATAAAATACATGTACATGTATAATATATAAGAATAATAAAAGATGAAAGTTACATACCAACTGCAATCTCTTCAGGAATCTCTAGGGGTTCTATACTTATCCCTGATGGTCTATCGTTAACATCGCTCAGTTTTATTCGTAGATCAAAATAAGCCACTTTAGGTGGCTTGCCGTCATCTATAGCCATAACAGTGACCATGTGATGGTCTTTGACTTCTCTGTCAAGCTGGCAGTACGTTCCTCCATCAATGGAACACTGTGGGTCAGATTCTTTAGCCACCTATATGTGCACGTAAACAAATCAGAATTTTTAAATAAAATTTTTAAAAAGCATTTGAGTAAGACCAGACAATAAAGTCAGCATATTTGAGTGATTTTTTTTCACATTTCCTCTGCACAGTTCAAAACAATAGAAATTGGCCGGGCATGCACATTATACATGTATACAAACAAAAGAGTAATCATTTAACCAGATAGGTACATGTATATTGTACAAAATCAAAAGTGACTTAATATTTGCATCGCTAAACTGAAACTTATGAAATCCTATGCAGATGCCTTAAAATTTGTTTTCGTAAATTAGTACAATCTAAACAATTTAAAATAGATTATACCTTCACACAAAGTTCTCCATTGTCACCAGTGTATGTTTCAAACAGTTCTTTATCACTATTAACGAGGGCTAATGACACATTTTGTCCTGGATCATCGTCCTGCCCCCTTAGGCAGCCAACTTCAGTTCCCTTTGGGCTGTTCTCTGGTATGGTGTCTCTAGATATCTTAAACAATCAAAATGTTAATTATGTACGGTTATATGACCACTCTAATTACCACAGAAATTGGCTTTACTTTCGTGTATGTTGTTCTTCTTTCTGTCAAACAGACTCAACCTTCTGAATATACATTTACCGAAAGATACAAAATAATGAACTGATATCTTTTTCAGGTTGTTCATGCAATTAATCATAAATATCGAAATACAAAAGAGTATGTAACATCCTACAAATTTAATATCATTTTTGAAATAAATGCCTTAATTGACTCACAATAACAGCTGTGGGTGGGTCGTTCTCGTTTAACACCTCAAACTCAAACACCTCCTCTACATACAGTCCTCCTAGATCTGTACATCTTACTGTAATGTTCCATCTGTATTACAATGATATCAATATACATAAATCTCAAAGGCCAGATGATACAACTGTATTTAGAGTAAGAACCTATCTGTATTACAATAATATCATCATACATAAATCTCAAAGGCCAGTGCCAAGTGTCACAAAAGTTCTTACAAAAATATTAAGAAATTTTCGTAACTTTTGACCTCTAATAAAAGGTTCAAAATGTTTTCTAATTAGATTGTATCGAGATTTCTAATATCTCTTTCACATACTAAACATAAATTCAAAAACAAAACTTCTCAAATTTAAGTAAGTTAGTTGAACTGACCTATCAAAAGTTACGAATACATATGTATTTCTGCAATTGTTCGTAAGTATTTTTGTGAAACAGGCTGCAGATGATACAACTGTACCTATCATACAGACAATTGCCTATTCTGTATTTTTGAAAACAAGAACTGCTTCCTCTTTGGGATGGTATCAAATTGTGACGTCATAAAATTCTATGGTAAACGGTCCCTAAAATCTAGGAAATGACGGAATAAAATTGACGTTACCATACCATTTTCATGACATCATAATTTTTATTTATTTTTTTTTTTTTTATTTAACCATTTTGCATGTAGATATATGATATACAAAGCATAGTATAACAATCATGACACACCTGTATATAGTTTCTAATTGAGAATTATACATTTTTTTTACCATGAAATGTAATAAATGCTAATACTCATATGATTAAGTGCAACAACAAATCAGTTTTCATTTAGCATTGGGAGACACAAAGTCCATTCTTTTTCAAATTTTTTAAGTGAATTTTTACTTATAGCTACACTTCTTCATGACGTCATGATGGTTTTACGTTAGGTACCGTCTCAAATGGGAAATAACTCTGATTTCCGCAAAGACTCAATAGCTACATGTACATTGATATTTGATAAAGATTTGAAGGTATAGAAAACGTTCTTCATTCTTGAACATATTTTTTTTTTCATTTTTAGGGATTGTAGATAACCAAGCATGGTCCATCAGAATTTAGCAGTAAAAAATACTGTATAAAGTTTATTTTAAGGTGTGCTAGACTTTTGTTTTGAAAATAGACTTTTTTAATCACAGTAAAAGTAAACATACATGTATGATATGAAACAAGCTTACTTGGAAGGTTTGTCCTCAAAATCGGCTTTACGTGTCAAACACAGTCTATTTCTCTCCACATAGAAGAGTCCTTTGTTGTCATTGGTGATTTCGTATGTGACTTTATCGTAAGGGTCATCTTTCACATTCATATAGATCATGCATTCTCCTGCCTTTGTATTCTCCTCTATTTCATTCTTATCAATTGTTAACTGCTCAGATAAAACACATCTTATTATGCATTCAATTTGTATTTTTTCACAGAATGACCAAGTCTGCATTAACGGTATAATTGAACTCATAATTATCATTTACTCAATGAATGTGATAAATCTTTCATTTTGAGAGGAACTTTGGCAAAAAACAACCCCATATAGAAATAGATTACTACTACACCATCACAAATACTAGCTGTATGTGGAGCTTTGTTTGGTAGACCACTTGAGAAATGAATCTTATATTTTTTCTGTTGTTGCAGGTATCACCCGAAAAATTGGACAGAAAACTGCATCAATGCGCATAATGCGTTGATGCATAAGTTTTCTGTCCAATTTTTCGGGTGATACCTGCATCAACAGAAAAAATATAAGATTCATTTCTTATCATTTAATTGTGGAAAACAGACTGTTTTCTTGGATTTAAAAACAATCAATCACTGCACTATATTTCGTAAGTCAGAAGGTTTCACAGTGATACGTCTGCCAAAACAAGTAATGGCAGCCGCCATGATTCAAACAGTGAACAATCATCTCTCTATATCTTTGGAATAAGGACCAGTTAGAGCAAATTCTACATGCACTGTTAATTTTTGAGTAAGTAGAAAAGAAATGGTAACCTTGAAATGATAAGCAAACATCAACAAATTGTATTTTCAGCAACGAGTTCATTCGTGTTTGAGGGAACCCCAGTTCTAAAAATAGTGCTATAAATAGACTTTCGTGAAAAATTGTGTTGATCGATGTATCAACAAAATTTCTCAGCCAATCAGAATCTGCATTTCTTGAAAATGACAATGGAAATTAAATGATATTACAACCTTATACAGAAATAGATTACTACTACACCATCCCAAACACTAACTGAATATGGAGCTTTGTTTGGTAGACCACAGTACAAACTTATACAGAAATAGATTACTACTACACCATCCCAAACACTTACTGTATATGGAGCTTTGTTTGGTAGACCACAGTACAAACTTATACAGAAATAGATTACTACTACACCATCACAAACACTTACTGTATATGGAGCTTTGTTTGGTAGACCACAGTACACCCTTATACAGAAATAGATTACTACTACACCATCACAAACACTTACTGTATATGGAGCTTTGTTTGGTAGACCACAGTACAAACTTATACAGAAATAGATTACTACTACACCATCACAAACACTAACTGTATATGGAGCTTTGTTTGGTAGACCAAAGTACACCCTTATACAGAAATAGATTACTACTACACCATCACAAATACTAACCGTATGCGGAGCTTTGTTTGGTAGACCACAGTACAAACTTATACAGAAATAGATTACTACTACACCATCACAAACACTAACCGTATGCGGAGCTTTGTTTGGTAGACCACAGTACACCTCCGGTTTGGACCAATTTCCACTACCCAGACAGGTCACTATGTTTGTATCGCCCTTCAGAGACCAGGGTGGTTTCCTATTGTCACAGTTTACCGTACAGTTAGCACCAAACTTAGACTGTGCAAGAAAAACAATCAAACAGATTAAGTACCATAATTCAGTGAATTTATTTTAGAACTGTGAGGTTAATGTTGTTTTGAATTTTATTTGAATGAAGATTTTATTATATGTTGGTTGCAAATGCACTTACATGTAACATGATTGTTTACAGTTAAACATGCAATAATAAAGAAAAGGCAAAACCTAAATTGGAATTAAAATAACTCAAACTGTTTAGCACTTTTTAAAAGCGTTCTGCACCTTATCAGAATACTTTCAGTTTTCATTATATGAAATTTCAAATTCACTGAGAAATACCGATGATTTGCAAATCGGTAATCAAGCAAATCTCATAGAAATGTTATAGAAAAGAAGTGTTATCATTCATACTAACAAGGATAGTAAATGTACATGTAATTGTTACTTTGTCTGAATCAAAATGTATTATCTACGGCAAATATATGAAACCTATTGGCAATCGAAAATTGCAAAAATAAATCATACAGTATTGTGAATTAAAGAAGATTAATAAGAAACTGACCCCCTGATTACAATTGACCTGAGGTTGAAGGCAGTCCACTATAGGCGTGTGCCCTGGAGGGCAGTAGTCCATTCTTGGCTTGGGAGGGCACTGTATCTCCACACACGTGTGGTTGTCATTCAGTAGCTGATACTCCTTACGACAACTACATACTCCGTTCTTACATAGCTGGGTACAATCTGGGTGACACGTTCTTATCATCTGAAATATCACTTGTTACGTTAAATGTATTTGATTAATGTGCTTTTGTAAATTAAGTTCACATAGCTGTAAACAGAGGTATTACGTACACCAAAAGTAATTTTCAAACTTACAGGCAGAGGTCTGCAGATTTCACAATGAGGAAAGAGTTTTGAGAAGTTTTAAAGTATGTGATACCTTGACCAATAAAATGTTAGACATTACCTTATTTCATCTTAAATGCAGAAATGCTCAGCATGACTTTTAAAAGTTAGAATGTGCATGTATCAATCAGAAACACCGAGATAATGAGTGGCAATAATTTCAAGATGGCTGTCAACAACTAAGTTTATTCACTCAGATGCAGCTCATCACCTTGTCTGTTAATCAAACCCTTCATACATGTAAAACAGTAGACCTATATACAGCTGTATCCTTTCAGCACTTGATACAATTTAACCCATTGTATTTTCTCTTAAACCCATGATATTTTCTCTTAAAAAGTTTGCATTTGCAACATTGAAAAGAAGATGTGAATTATTTCGGAATATTTTTTTTACAAAATGTGATGAAGAATTTCAATTAACATTAAAAATGTATTGGTTCAGGAATAATTTCAATGATCAAGATTGATTTTCTTATCATAGTCAAGATTGATTTTCTTCTTTATTATCTGATTTGAAACATTATCATATTGTTCCCTATGATTTTTAGTAACTCACTAGGGTACTACACCTACGTCCTCCACATTGTTCTGTTTGTACGATTGTACGTTTTCTCTGTTGCATTCCGCCTGAACAATCTCTGATACACTCTAACCAAGGTCCCCAATCTGAGTGCTAAGTGTGCAAGTGCAAAGGCATCGTAAAGTGAATGAGTGCATGAATATAATATAAAATGGCTGTGCAACTAAAAAAGAATTGACCTTTTGTTCCTTTCAATTAACCAGTTCTATTAAAGATTCAAGGATGGTTTCTTCCCCTTGGGACCAACATCTTTATCCATGCAAAATGAATTATGACCTCTAGTGTCACAATCTATTATAATTATGATGAAAACTCCAGAGACCATTAGACTTAAAATGTTTTAATCAAATTTAACTAAAAAAAATACAATTTCGTATCAATCAAACACTTGATAATTCTAAAAGGAACAAAATGGCAAAACATGTGCTCTGGATTTGAAGTTTTTCAGCATGTGCTACTGGATTGCTATATGTGAGTGAAAAAAAAAACTAAATGATAAAAAAAATAATCCATCTTTGTGCTTTCGAAAATTACATCTCTACAACAAGGCATTGTTACAAAGCTCTAGACAAATAGTGTGCAGCTTCTAGGGGTGTCCTGAAAGCGAAAGATGTGAAGCTGAAAAGATTTGAAAAGCAGTGTTCATCAAACAGCATTGATGCTGAGTGCTGTGGATAGAAATAAATCAAAGAAAATATATGCTTCTGCCTATATTTTTTGAGTCATCATCTCCATGCTATGCTGCTAAAGCAGTGCTCCAATGTATCGTAATCAGTCGGGTTCTGACTCACTTGTAATGAGGGACAAGGTGTCCCTTGACATTCGGGGCTGCTTATTATTCTGCGAGTTCGGGCCTGCATTCCACCGGAACAGTCCCTGATACATTCATTCCAAGGTAACCAATCACCAACCTGCTCAAGTTTATATCAGTGAATATAAAGTTTCGACAAAGAGACAATGCAAAGAGTATTTAGCAACATCCCCTTTCCAAGCCATTTCATCTGTGAAATGAATGAAATTGTAAGAAATGCCTTAATTTTCCAATTTCTACTGAAAACTTGAAAAATTCATCTGTAACAGTCATGAATACATGATAAGCTAAAGCAAATCTTAAGTATTCAAAATAAGCACATGATTATTTATCACACTTTAATAGTCTAAATGAAATTTGAAATAATTCTCAGACAAAGTCAAAGTCAACTGTGTAGGTATTATAAGCTACCTATTTTATTGTATTGTTTTGTACCTGACAGTCCCGTTTAGCCGTATACGACTCACAGCCCTGTTCTTCCTCCAGGTCCATACTGGCACACTGATTGCCGTTACAGTATGCCGGCGTCAAGAGGTTACGACTTCTGGTCTGTGATCCCGTCCCACAGCTAGTGCTACAATTCGACCAATCAGACCACGGTGACATCTCACAATGTATCGTCTCCGTGACACTACAGCCCTCCTCCTCTAGAAGATCTGGACACATGGTGCCATTACAAGCTTGAGGAATAGAAACATCTCTGGTCCTCTGTCTGTAAGGAAAGAATCAATCATAAAAACTTCCCATTTGAGATGATACCTGACGTAGACTAATTGTGACATCATCAAATCCTATGGAAATGGTCCAAAAACTCCGGGAAAGGATGGTATAAAATTGGTCGTACCATTTTCATGATGTCATAATGGTTTTACCTCAGATACCGTCTCAAATGGGAAATAACTCTGAATTCCGCAAATACTCAATAAACACAGATAAGATCAGATTTATTTGTAATACTGTCAGAATATTTAGCTGTCCTTAAACTTGAACAGAATTAACAGTCAGACAGAGGTACAGACTATTCTGCAAAATATAAGTAGGTATAAGTTAATATCACAAAGAGGCCATTTAGACATTTCTATGTAATAAATGATTTTTTTGTTATAGAGAGCACAACAAATAATTGCCTATAATAGATTACTCATTAATTTCAGGTTGAATTTGTCTCTTCTATTCTATAGGCTTATTGACAATTTGGGTCAGTATCTGATGTGAACTCCTTATGACACTATGAAATTGTTACACAAAAACTTCCTTTAAGGTGTAGAATAGTTTACCGGTACCGGTAATTTTATGCTGATTTCCAAAGACGTTGATGTCATAATGATTAGTTCATGTCAGATACCATCACAACAGGGTAGGAACTCTGTATATCTTAAAACACCAAATACTTGTCTCAAAGTTAACACTAGATTATAAGAATTCTGGTCCATGATAGATAACCCTCTGTAAACTGTTTTCCAATGTGGCATCATACTATGATGCATCACATTGATATAAGACCTATTAAAATATGATTAACAATAAAATCACCCCGCCCTCCACCACCAAAAAAAAAAAAAATAAAATAAAAATAGACTCAATATTTTGATTTTTAATTGGACAATGTTCTGTAAAGATAGATCAAGTGAATAGATTTAAAAGCTCACTTTCATGATTTTCAAGCTTGTTGGACATAACCATAAAGAATAAGATAAAGCTGTTTGAGTCAATCATAATTAAAGCTTTGCCTGTACGCGCCTGACAATATGTTTCCGTTAGCTATATGATAGATCTACCCCCTAACCCTTATACTACTGAGACACATAATTAACTTGGCTTGGTCTGATCTGACAGTAACAGCTGTTAGGGTGCAGTAATAGATGTGTACACTTACACAATAGACTTTATCTCAAGTCTATATCAACAATACTTTACAGAGTCACACTGGTAAATATAAATAATATATATAGCTTGAAAAATTGATTACACTGGAGTTATATACAGGGGCTGAGTCAGTAATAGGGTCTCTGTTTGGTTATTAGACTTTCACTTTTTAGTGAGTATTTTTTTTCAAGAAATGATCCTAACATCAATATGATGGGTCATACTTTTTTCAAAGGAATACTCATAACTTAAATTGTTAAGTTGTCCCATCTTGTCAGAAGAAAATTTTGTAAAGCATAATATTGCTTAAACTTGGATGAACATGTGTCTTTTTCCTATAGAAATGTTCACCAAAATTTAAGCAATATTATGCTATACAACTATAGTATAACTTCAGAGATCCATCGTTAAATATATGAAAGAAATTCACATTTTTGAAATTTTGCATTTTTGACAGATTGAGACCATCACTTTAAATTACTTTACTAAAACATAATGATCTGTTTGGACTTATGTGCATAAATCAAAGTATTCAGATTTAAACATCTCAGATGAGTGAAACTGTTCCGTGGCACAAGCTCTTTTAAAATATATTAATGTTATGAAATTATAAGTAAATAGCATCTGTTCCTATCTGTTACCAAAAAAGATGCATTTGATAAGTAAGGATGTTGTTACCATTGGCATCTTTACAAGCATAATTAATAAATGCTATTATCTGTAAAGTAGGTCAAACTCCAAGGTTAAGGTCAAAAGGCCAAACACTTTGGTACAGATATAGTAGGGTAAAGGTGTTGTCAAAATAAAACCGCATGTGAAATATTATTAGCACTATGACCATCAGTTACAAAGTAAATAGCATATAGAGATCTTTTTATTCACTTGGTCAAACTCAAAGGTCAAAGTTACAAGGTCAAAATTGTAAAATTTCATACCACAAAGAATACATTTTAATCAAATTGAATGCCTCATTATGGATGCCTCAGTAGAGAATTCTCAGTACTTTTTCTTTTTCTTTTGGAAAATTGATCCCTTTCTCCTCAGTGATAAATTCTAGTCGTGAGAAATAAGCAATGCCTGGATTTGCCTTCTATATGATGAATGAGATATTTAGCCGACAGACAGACAAGGTGTGATCTATGTAATATATGTATTAAGATAGATATTAACAGCCCATTCCCGTGCATCCAAGCAAAAATAACACTATAATGTAGCATTGTTAGCTACATACTATAGACCCTGGAGGAACAATGCTAACATGTTTATTATAAGATAGCTCTAACACATCCAAGGTTACATAACATTAATAGATGCCAAACGCTTCATACAATCTATTTGATATTCACTTCTTTGGAATTTATTGTACTCAATGTAATTACTTTTTGTAAATAAAAAGGAAAGTTCAATATTAGGAGTAACAGCAGAGAGCAATCATTTATGACAAGGAAAATACTCATAGCTTAAATGCAAAAAAAAGTCTCCATGTATGGTAACACTTGAGAAATATTCTAAGTTTAATAGTCTATTTTCCAGAAAATATTTATGACTGTTTTAAAACTTGAATTTTATATACGCAGACACCAGACATCATATTCAGCAAAATTTTGAATTGTGACATCATATTTGATCACACTAACTTATTGCATCGTCATGTTTTCTATTTTGATGTCGCAATGAAAATATCGCCAAGTTTTGTGATGTTTGGTGTCTGTCCGCCAAATAAATCTACTGGAAAATCAGCTATTGTGACATATCTATTCTACCTACACTTGTTATGGAAGACATGTAGTAAACAAAAATTGTGTCGGGCCTAATGCTTTTGGTGGATCTGTAACCTTTAAATATGAATATAAAATAATTCATTCAAACATGAACTCAAAGAACAATAGTAGTTGATTAGTTCCTAAAATCTGCTGATATTATTTTTTGTATTTTCTGCTTTAGGGTGGGATACCCATCTTGCTTAGGCCATCAAAATAAATATATTTGCAGAACTGAAACATAGGTAATCACAGATTACGAAGCTCACCTCGTGGCAACAAAATTCAATTCAAACATATTTCTAAGTACACGTATATTGGCTTTAAAAGGCAAAATCATTCAAGCGGGAAAAAGTAGGTCAAGGTCATTTTATGAAAGTTTGATCAAAGATACATCCAATATGCAAGTTTGATACATGTAGCACTTATACTTTGCTCAATATTGGCTTTTAAAGGCAAAATCACTCAAGCGGAAAAAGTAGGTCAAGGTCATTTTATGAAAGTTTGATCAAAGATACATCCAATATGCAAGTTTGATACATGTAGCACTTGTACTTTGCTCAATATTGGCTTTTAAAGGCAAAATCACTCAAGCGGAAAAAGTAGGTCAAGGTCATTTTATGAAAGTTTGATCAAAGATACATCCAATATGTAAGTTTGGTACATGTAGCACTTATACTTTGCTCAATATTGGCTTTTAAAGCAAAATCACTCAAGTGGAAAAAGTAGGTCAGATGCTGCATCTGATGCATGGGTTCCTCTGGACATCCCAAGATGAATCACTTGTGCAAGTTTGGTTACTGTAGCATCAGTACTTTGTCAGATACTGAGCTACCCCAAACTTCTTAACCAAGCCACTCGAGCTACCCCAAACTTCTTAACCAAGTCAATCAAGTGGAAAAGGTAGGTCAGATGCAGCATCCAATGCATGGGTTCCTCTCGGCATCCCAAGATGAATCACTTGTGCAATTTTGGTTACTATAGCATCAGTACTTTGTCAGATACTGCGCTACCCCAAACTTTTTAACCAAGCCACTCTGAGCTACCCCAAACTTCTTAACTTCGTCGAGGTGAGCTAAAATTGACTTGCCATTAAGCTTTAACACAAAATATGTTCATAAATGAAGGCAAGAACATATGCTGGTACTGGTATTGGTCAGTTTTCAATAACTATTAGACAACAATCTCACTGTTTTCTAAATCAGTACATTGTAGGGAAGGGAAAAAATGTTTTAAGCTAGGGTAATTCTTAAATGTGAGTCCTTCATACTTGCTTGAAATAAAAGTAAAATAAGCCATGACAAACAGACAAAATATTCTATAAGACTGACCTCAATCCTTCTCCACATACAGTAGAGCATGGAGTCCATTCCTCCCAGTTAGCCACTATACAATCTTGTTTGCAGCATGGACCAAAGCATTCTCTGCTCTCTATTAGAGGCGGACATTCTTGACCTTGACATTCTGCCGGTATTATAACGTCCCTTGTCCTGTTTTCTGATCCTCTCCCACAGTTTCCATTGTTCAATACACAATCTGTCCATGCAGACCAGGGACCTACCTGTCATTAAAAATTAACATGGTAATTATATAGGAATTAATGAATATCCAATCATACATTCATACAAATAAATACAGATAATCTGACAATATGCTGCAATATGTTATTTCAATTTTCTTGTAACAAGTGGCACAAATGGGTATAGATAAGCAAATAACTGATGGTATCAAATGAAAGCTCTGGTCACGAGGAATCTATATGTGAAATATCAAGGCCCAACCTCTTACATTGTATAGTTTAAATGTAGGTCAAAGGTCATGTCAAGGCCATTAGGTCAAAAGTTATGGTATCTACCGGTAATGAAAGCTTTGGTCATAAGGAATCTACATGTCAAATATCAAAGCCCTATCCCTTATAGTACATGTGATACAGTCCAAGTTAATATTTTTTTCAAAGTATGTCAAAAGGTCAAAAGTCAAGGTTTCAAATGAAAGGTCTGGTCATGAGGAATGCACGTGATATATCAAAGCCATAACCCTTAATTATTGCACAGGAGATATAGCCCAGGTTAATTTTTTTTCAAAAGTAGGTCAAACTTTAAGGTCACTAGGTCAAAAGTAAAGGTCCCGAATGAAAGGTCTGGTGATGTGGTATCCACATGTAAAATAACTATACTTCATGAAATATAGCCCAGGTTTAAGTTTTTTCCACACTACTACCAACGCTGACGACCAGGCTATGACATTAGCTCCCTGGACATTTGTCATGGCTCGCTGAAAATGGTTTTGATAATCATCAAACTGTCTCAATAGGCTACCTCAAACGGAAGAGGAAATTTTAAGAAATACATAACATATCATAATCATACAAAGCAATGTCTTGAGAATCATTCTTCTGCGGTAAAAAAAAAAGAAAGCTGAGTTTACTATCACATCCTGAAAAAAATAGGGTCAGTGGGTCCGAATTTTTTTTTTTTTTATCTTAGGGCATCCTCTTGTAAAGAAAATAAACATAAACATAGGTAATCACAGATTACAAAGCTCACCTCGTGACAGCAAAATTCAATTCAAACATATTTCTTAGTACATGTATATTGGCTTTTAAAGGCAAAACCACTCAAGCAGAAAAAGTAGGTCAAGGTCATTTTATGAAAGTTTGATCAAAGATACATTCAATATGCAAGTTTGGTACATGTAGCAGTTATACTTTGCTCAATATTGGCTTTATAGAGCAAAATCACTCAAGCGGAAAAAGTAGGTCAAGATCATTTTATGAAAGATTGATCAAAGATACATCCAATATGCAAGTTTGGTACATGTATCACTTATACTTTGCTCAATATTGGCTTTTAAAGGCAAAATCACTCAAGCGGAAAAAGTAGGTCGAGGTCATTTTATGAAAGATTGATCAAAGATACATCCAATTTGCAAGTTTGGTACATGTATCACTTATACTTTGCTCAATATTGGCTTTTAAAGGCAAAATCACTCAAGCGGAAAAAGTAGGTCGAGGTCATTTTATGAAAGTTTGATCAAAGATACATCTAATATGCAAGTTTGGAACATCTAGCACTTATACTTTGCTCAATATTGGCTTTTAAAGGCAAAATCACTCAAGCGGAAAAAGTAGGTCAAGGTCATTTTATGAAAGTTTGATCAAAGATACATCCAATATGCAAGTTTGGTACATGTAGCACTTATACTTTGCTCAATATTGGCTTTTAAAAGCGAAATCACTCAAGTGGAAAAAGTAGGTCAGATGCAGCATCCGATGCATGGGTCCATCTCGGCATCCAAAGATGAATCACTTGTGCAAGTTTGGTTACTGTAGCATTAGTACTTTGTTAGATACTGAGCTACCCCAAACTTCTTATCCAAATATATATGCACAACCAATGTAATTCCCTGAGATGTTACTATTGAAAGGAACGTGCTGCAATTTGTGTATTAACACTCGTGACGTCACAATGCATAAGATCTAAAGAAACATGCCGCGACGGCTGTTCTAACCTGCAAACTGAACCCGCGGTGAGATGAATTTTGAGGTCACTCTTTTACCTAGAAAGGGCAATTTCAGAAAACAAGAATGAAATAGACAACTATAGTGCACATATATAGAATAAATGTCATAATTTGTGTTTTGTTACGGGTATACAACACACAGCAAGTGCATTTATCGCATGAAATGCGCTAACGCGCATTACATGTACGATAAATGCACTTGCTGTGTGTTGTATACCCGTAACAAAACACAAATTAAGACACTTATTCTCTATCACTCAAGCGTAAAATGTAGGTCAGATGCTGCATCCGGTGCATGGGTTCACCTCAGCATCCAAAGATGAATCACTTATGCAAGTTTGGTTACTGTAGCATCAGTACTTTGTCAGATACTGAGCTACCCCAAACTTCTTAACCAAGTCACTCAAGCTGAAAATGTAGGTCAGATGGTGCATCCGATGCATGGGTTCACCTCAGCATCCAAAGATGAATCACTTGTGCAAGTTTGGTTACTGTAGCATCAGTACTTTGTCAGATACTGAGCTACCCCAAACTTCTTAACCAAGTCACTCAAGCGGAAAATGTAGGTCAGATGCTGCATCCGATGCATGGGTTCACCTCAGGATCCAAAGATGAATCACTTGTGCCAGTTAGGTTACGGTAGCATTAGTACTTTGTCAGATACTGAGCTACCCCAAACTTCTTAACCAAGTCACTCAAGCGGAAAATGTAGGTCAGATGCTGCATCCGATGCATGGGTTCACCTCAGCATCCAAAGATGAATCACTTGTGCCAGTTTGGTTACTGTAGCATTAGTACTTTGTCAGATACTGAGCTACCCCAAACTTCTTAACCGGACGCGGACACGGACGCGGACACGGACGCGGACGCGGACGCGGACGAGGACGCGGACGCGGACGCGTGGGGTTATAGCATAAGCTCACTCAACTTCGTCGAGGTGAGCTAAAAACTGCTGTAAGCTTTTATTCCTCTTTATACAATGGGAATGTGACCAGGCAATCAGTTTATTCCTATTTTAATAAACATTGTAAGAATGAAACATTTGCATCATTAAACTGCATTTTTGCTAGAGAAACAGTTCATTAAGTCAACTGATATATCTTTGACTTAGGTCAGAATGCAGTATACTCGTATGACACATTTTGCCCAGTTTCCGTCAAATTTGCTGTTATGTCAAATTTGCTGTTAATGAAAAGTAAGTTATGGACAAATCATGAAATATTTTACAGTTTGGCAGCGTATTATAAGGATCCGATTATAATGTATAATCAATCGAAAGGCTTTCTGATTGATTCATTTTGATTATTCCATCCAATTTCAAACACTAATAATAAATCAGACATCCCTTAGACAGTTAAAAGCTCATTTCATTAGCAATACAATATAAAATTATAAAATTTAGCTGGCCACCTGTATAGCATCATAACATGGATATCGTTCTTAATTAATCTCTGCTACTGATGCAGAGCTCATTTCATAAATCACAAAATGAGAAAATTTTATTCTTTGCCAAATGAGGCACATGGATCTAAGCATTTTATAATTTTGCCATGCATTTATGAAGTTCCGTTTTATTTTCACCAACTGCAATCACTGTGTCAGTCGCCTTTAGCGAAAAAATTGGGAGACCGACTTTGTTTTTTGCAAATGAACAACCAAATATTGAAATTAAAAGGATTTGCCCTATGACTTTAAGTCTATGTCCCATCTCACCAGTCACAGTAGCAGATTGTCCGATTACGTAGTAGTAGTAGTAGGTGTAGTTTATAAGTAGAATTTATTCAGTAAAACAATGTCATGGTTATCAACGCACATATAGTTAAAATAATGAATATCACAGTCTAAAAACACTTTCATATGTAAAATAATCCAATCAGATCAACAATGCACAGTCTATTAAGAGTATTCCTTAATAAAACACCGCTAAAGACGGTATGGCCGAATTTCAAAGTAAGTTCTTGTCATCAACTGGGTCAAGGTCACTAGGTCAAATATTACAGCATACATTGAGAGGTCTTGTCAGAGGCAACATACATGTATAATATAAAGTTTCTACTGCATACAGTTCCATAGATTTTGCTTAAACCAGAAACTTTAACCAAAATCTTTAACTAGGTCAAAGTCCAAGGTCAAGGTCACTAGGTCAAATGTTATGGCATAAATTGAAAGGTCTTGTGATGGGCAAGCTTCATGTATAATATAAAGTTTCTACTGCATATAGTTCCTTAGATTTTGCCTCAACCAGAAACTTTAACCAAAATGTTGACTGAAGATGGACAGACGGACGGACGGACAGCGTCAATCTATAGACCGGAATTGCTTTGCAATCCGGCCAAAAATTAAATGATCTTAATTTAAAAATGAAACACCTGTTCAAGTGTATATTATCACATATGTAGAATTAAAAGCACTTTTAAACAATGGATTTAAGATTTGGTTTTAAACAAATACTTAAATAAATGAATAATTGGAAAAGGACATTGTAATTACTAGGATAGCCCATTAAAGCCCTGAGGCTTATTTCCAATGGGACCCTTTTATAATCAAAAAGTGTGAAAGATGCAAGGTAAGAAAGAAAGAGAGGAAAAAGAATGGAAGAATGAATGAATCAAAAAAGTGGGGGAAGAATAAGGGCAAGAAAGTAAGAGGAAAAAATGAATGAAAGAAAAAGAAAACTTTGAGAGTTTGTGTAAAGTCATTCATGAAAGAAATTTCAGTGCTTTTTGCATGACATTATACACAGTAATAATCAAAACACGTTCAGCGCTTTGATTCACCAGTACCAGCAATTAAACTTGAATACAATACATAAGGATGAAAAAATATGAACCAGAAGCAGGTACAAAGGTCCAGATAAGGTAGAAATGAAGCAGGTAAATCTTTAAAGCTTTTTAAACAGCAAAGTGAAAGTGAACTTTCGCGGAATTTTTGCTTCTAAGGTGCGAATTTCGAACCCGAAATATTCCGGGCACCTGTGTGAAAAACGCGGGAAAATTCAAAAATCGTTCGAAAGAGTACTATTTGTCGGATCTTGAGTTAAATATTTATTTCAGAAACAGGTATGGATTCAGGATTTTATTATTAGTGGGGGTGAGAGTTGTTATGTACAGCGCACAGGGGTGAGGTATCATCGCTTGCTCACAAATCCTTTCCTCTATTTATATAAGTCTGTATTAAAAACCCCAAGGGAGGACACTTCCTAAGTTCCTCACTGGCGTAGGACAAGGGGGGGGGGGGGCAGGGGGGGGGGGCACGTGCCCCCCCCCCCCACTTTTGAAAGTGGGGGGGGGGGCATAAGTATGTTTGGGTCCCCCCCCCCCACTTTTTGACGTAATTTTTGGTCATGCAGATATAAAAAAAAACTGCAAAATACCTTTAACTCAAACTATATGGAATATCATTACATGTATATGTTAATGATAGAGGACACAGACAGTATTTTCTGATTAGTCAATATTTTGCTTCAAAAAATTCCTGGCTCGCTACCGCTCGCCAGTCATTTATTCATGTACTTAAAATTTAGAATTGCACCAGAAATGTTAAAATTTGTACATACAGAACATGAAAACCCAATATTTATTTTTAATCTCTTCCTCTTCCCCCCCCCCCCCCCCCCCCTTTTTTTTTTTTTTTTTTTTTTTTTTTTTTTTTTTTTTTTGCTTGTTAGAAATTTTGGGATGTTGTGCCCCTCCACTTTTTCAAGCAGAGCTACGCCATTGTTCCTATATATCAGCTATATATCAGCTATATAATTTGTTCTTCGGAACTTTGAAGAGTTTGTGACGCTACTAGTATTTTCTGTCATTACTGGGACAGGTATATTTAAACAACGGAATAAATATAAAGACAGAAACAACCGAATAAGAAATATAGCGTCTTCATTGCGCTGTAACTAGGGCGATGAGGCGTTTGACATCTGTATGGCTTAAAGGGCCACTTACATAGAAATTTTGAGATTTCAGTGTTTATTCTGCAATCGAAATATCCCTCTCCCCGGCCCTTTTCCCTCTTTCCTTCTAAATTGATTGGCTAGAGAAAAGAAAGGAAGGGCACTGTACATAACGTGAATCTGAATTGACTTATTGAGTCATGCGCACATCGCATTCCCGATAAAGCTAGCCTTCCAAGGAAGCAGTTCTAGTGGCTTATATTCCTAAGCTCACTATTTGTTACTTCCGGTAAACGAAAATTTCCATCATGCTCTATCAGTTCACTTTGTCGGATTTAATATAGAAGAATTGTGAGCTTAGGAATATAAGCCACTCGAACTGCCTCCCCGGCAGGCTAGCTTTATCGGAAATGCGGTTTCACGTTTCTATTTGGTGACAGCGAAGTGGCTCTGGGGTCCGCAGCAGACCCTCTGGATGAGTCATTAGTGACTCGGTGGTCCTCGTGGCCAGGTTTCGGACCATTGTGCCCGAAGGTACTTCTGTTCAGTAAGTACGAACTGGTGGACTATTGTCCATGTTGGGTTGGAAGGACACCGCCAGCAGAAGTAGAAGCTGAAAGTTCAAACATGTTGTGACAGAGGAAAGCAGTGGATATCCCAAAGAGAACTCACGTACACGAGTAAGCTTCGGGGAAGAAGCTTTCCTGAGAAGGGGGAAGTGACGAATTGTGAGCAGAGTAGCTTTATCGGGAATGCGGTTATAAAAGTGCGCTTTCCTCGCCCCCCCCCCCCCCCCCCCCCCCCCCGTCGCTTCTCTCCGAGGTTGATTGGATAATTCTTCATTGCTAGCTAAAGAAAACTACTCGCTAGCTAAAGAAAACTACTCATGGTAGTCAGTCAAAAGTCGTGTTTCTATATATCTAGATACCCGACAAAAAAAAAAAAAAAGAAAGAAACGCCCATCATATTATATAATGAGTTTTTTTCAATTGATCATAAATATTTAGTTAGACATTTGATTATAGTTTTCTTTTTTCAGCATGTGACGTTCAGATTTTATATTATGACTTATTTGTTTGTTTGAATTATCTTTGATTCATTATTGATATTTTATTGCATAATTTATGATTTTATAATGTAAGATACCCGCCGTGGGTACCATTACTCAAAGTGAGTACTCACATGTCACATGACTGATAATACCCATTATGAGTACTGAGAACTTACTATATATATGAGAAGCGATTTCTCATACTAGCCAGACTTAGAAAGACTTTAGCCAGACTTTATAGATCGATTGATATTGTTGTGACTTGTTGTTATAAAATGCCTTGATTTTATATTTCCTGGATATTACTTATGTTTGCGCGCATGTACATATGTAAATATTAAAGTAGTGAACTAGATTCATGATTTATGTCTCATTTCACATGGATTATATGGAAATCACAGTTTTACCCTGGAATATACTTTGAATCATACCGCTCGGATTTTACAATACACACTAACACTAAGCTATGCTTTAAGAACATGCCATTCCACGAAAACAAGACACGTTACAACTGGTGGCAGCGGTGGGATGGCATAGCAGATTATTTCTTGTGAATATTGTGTTAGTGTCAATTTCCAGGAAGACTGTGAAATTTTCTTTATTTTGTGAACATGGAATTTTCTTATATAAGGATTTATAAGATTTTCCCGAATGGAAAAGCTACAGTGAAAACAATTTGTGATTTCGGAAATGTGGAAATGAAGTGTGAAAAGTGCCTTTCCATTTTTCCTAGACGACATGCGAAAAATAAGAAGATTGTGAAGTGCATTTGTGCGCGAGTGTTTGTGTTTATGTGCCCCATGTGTCATGAAATTGATCGAATCTTCTTCTAGCTCGAGGAAAATATTAACAATGTGATATTCTCGGAATATTTTTGTGCTTGGATTTTATGTGCAATTATTGATTTATTTATATTGGATTTATGGATTACTATAAATTTGTACGATTGTGAACTTATTGTGCATTGTGCATGGAATCTTATGTTGTAGATTCTGCCGGTAAATTGTGCCCTACAAAAGGATATTGTGACAGTGTTTTGTGTCCGAAGTGCGGTAGTTTGTTCATGAAGAAATATTCTACTTTCAGAATTGTACGTGGAAAAATTGTACATGTGTTTAACACTGTGTTGTGTACGTTGTGCGGATACAAAACTACAGTGAACCAAAGAATATAAGGATATGGATAGGACACGCTATTCACCGCATCAATTAACTTCTGGTGTACCGTTGGATGGAATTGAAGGAAGGGAACAAAGTAGTCCCCCGACCGTAAGGCGAAATTTGATGTCAGCATTTAACGAAGCTGCACGACAGGAAACTCCTGTTAGTGATATAAATCAGGATACGTTCCCAACTTATAGTACTCCTACACCAAATCTGCCTTCATTGGCAGAGCAGAATATGTGCGAGGATATGGACGAACATAAATCAAGCGAATGGAGCTGGTTTTGGTTCGCGTGGTTCATGGTGTTTCTATTAGGATGTGTTTGTGTTTGTGCTTTATACCAGTATTTTCCGGGTTATTTGCTCTTGTGCTTAACTAAGGAATTACTTGTGTCTGGATCACTCGGATTACTGTGCATTATATTGTGTGGTATTATTGTGAAACTGGTGAGGAGCAAGCGCCGTTATAATCAAGCGATAAGCACTCCTGTGAATCGAATGACTTCAGTACCCGCAAGGAGCACCAGATCAGCAATACCCGCAAGGAGCACTAGATTACCAATACCGGAGAACTATGGAAGCCCTAACCTATCAATGAGTTCACCAACATCTGGGAACATGAGTACCAGTAATGTGCCAATGAAGCGTACTTTCAATGGTGACAGCAGAGACACTTGGTCTGAATTCATAAGGTACTTTGAGAATGTCAGTTCCCTAAATAATTGGGATGAAGATAGAAAACGAAAAATCTTCTTTACTGTCCTAAGGGGCCAAGCTGAATCGTTTGCATACGGACTTCCAGATGAAGAGAGAAACAGATGGATTGCTTTGAAAGGAAGGATGAACGATAGATTTGGACACCATACAATGAAGGATAGTTATATTGCCGAGGCAAGGCTTCGCACAAAGAGATCATCAGAATCATTCAGAGATTTTGGACAAGCGCTTGAAGATTTATATCGTAGAGCATATCCAAACAATCGTGAATATATTGCCGAGAGCAGTATGAAGACTTTTATGGACAATTGCAGCGAACGAGAAGACTTTAGATTAGCTGTAAAGAGAACTCGACCAAAGACATTACAAGATGCTGTTACGGCTGCGATGCAAGAAGAATGCATCAGAGTAAGTGAAAGCCGTAAGTCTGATATACAAAAGGACATACGAAGGCCAGTTTTCGCATTAAAACATGATGCGCGGGAAAACTATGGACCTTTCGATAATAGACAGAACCTCAAGTTCCAAGACAAAGCATCGAATGAAAACCGAAGTGCAGAAAATAAGAACATTGATAAAAGAAAATGTTTTGCGTGTAATTCACCAACACATTTCTTTAAAGACTGTCCAAAGAGAAGAAGTTATCAAAGTCATTTTCCGAGTCACTGTGAGAAGAGTGAAAGGAAGCAGTTAAAAGAGGAGGGACCGAGGCAGTAGGCCGTGTGTCGGTCGCCGTTCGTGATAGGCCTGTAATCGAGAAAGATGTTTCTCATACAAAAAGTCAGTGTGATAGTTTGGAACATAGAAGAGTTTCCGAGTCTGAAATTTCTTCTGCTCATATGTCTATGAAGAGTTTTATTTCTACACCTGATAGTGAATGTGGTTCAAAGAAAAGTGTTTCTTCTGATTCTGGTAGTTTTAAAATCTATAGCCTTAATGTGAAAGGGAGATCTGGAATGATCGTGGATGGGCTTATAGAAGGTAGTCCGATAGAATGGAAGATGGATACAGGAGCCAGTAGAACATTCATAACTGAAGATACGTATTACAGTATTCTTCCAATTACAAGGCCGAGTCTGCAAGAAGTGCGGAACAAATTTGAAACAGCAGACGGGAGTAAATTGAATCTACTCGGAACTGCGTTTATGACTTTGACTTTTGGACATACTTGTGTGAATTTTAGAGTATATGTAGGTGGAGTAAAGTGTAACCTACTTGGACAGGATTTCTTATCAATGTATAAGTGCAACTGGGATTACGAGACGAATCATCTTGTGATGAACATAGATCCAAGGATAAGTGGAACCCCCGACGATGTGTGTGTTGTTATGTGTAAAGAAAACACATGTGTGCCTTCCGGTTGTGAAACAGTGATAAAGGCTGGTTTCAAAGGAAAACCGACGTGTTGTGAAGGAATGTTACTTCCATTTAAACGGGTTGTGCATTCTCATGGCTTAATTGTGGCTCAACAGATCGTAAATACACAAAATGATATTGTGTTTGTGCGAGTGTATAATGCTGATGTTTCAGATGTTTGGATAAATAAACATACTGAAATAGCTCAAGTGATAACTGTGGATTTCATCAGTGAGCCTATGGAATCATATAGTGCAACTGAAGTGAAGCGAAACAGAAATTCCGGAGAATTACCCGATCACTTATACGAGTTATTTGATGACGGTTGTAAGGAGTTATCACATGAAGAAGCGATGAAGTTTAAGGAATTCCTGATAGAGAGGAAAGATTCCTTTGCTGTTCCTGGAGAGAAAATGGAACGTGCGACTATAGGGGAGCATGTCATCAAACTGAGCGATGAAACCCCGTTTAAGGAGCCACCGAGGAGAATTCCGATATTCAAGAGGGACACTCTCGATAATGAGATAGAGAAATTAAAGGAGCACGGACTTATAGAGAAGTCTAACAGCCCTTGGTCTTCTCCCCTCGTGTTAGTCCAAAAGAAGGACAAAACCTGGAGATTATGTGTAGACCATCGGAGGTTAAATGCACGCACTATTAAAGACGCTTATTCGATACCAAGAGTAACAGATGACTTGGAAGCATTATCAGGATCAAAGTGGTTTAGTTCTTTGGATCTTAATATGGCATACCACCAAATACCCATGCGTGAAAGTGATAAAGAGAAAACGGCATTTGCGACACCGAGAGGTGGATTATATCAGTATACGGTAATGCCATTTGGACTCTGTAATACTCCCGCAACATTTCAGCGCGTTATAGAAAAAGCACTTTATGGACTCCAGTGGAATGTAGCTGTACTGTACCTCGATGACATCATAGTGTGCGGAGGTAAAACATTCGATGGACACTTGGATAATTTGAACCTAGTGTTGGATAAATTAAAGGCCGTTAACCTCAAGTTAAAAGCTAAAAAGTGTAGTTTCTTTAAGAAGGAAGTTACATCTCTGGGCCATATCGTATCTCAGAAGGGAAGATGGAAGCTAAGAGACGCAAAATGGACTATAATGATTATGCGGACTCTAGGAAGCCTGTGTATGTATCATTACTAAGTGACCTGCACGAGGACATTTCTTCGGAAGAGGAGGAAGACACAAGGATTGTGCAATATGAAGATGTTTCGGACGATGATAATAGCATTGGCGAAATGTTGGCCAATGCATCCAATGTGAATACCAATGACATCCCGGACGATATACAAGATCGTATAATCGATGCATTGGACCAGGAAGAAGATAGGAGGATCGTTGTTAATTCGCACGACAGTGATAGTGACACTGTAATATATGTTGATGCGTACGAAAACGATCACGTTGGATATAGTGAAGCTGAAGACGATACCCGCAGTGAGTACAATAATGAACCACAGGACGATACCCAGAGTACCATACTGAAGCTCATTACGATACCCAGCCCGGGTACTCGCGATCGTGTGATGACGACTGTGACCTTAACAATAATAGCGAAAAAGACGCTGTAAGTGAAAATGGAGATCAAGACGAGGAACCAGTGCAAATCGCTAAAAACACTATTTGCCTCCAATTAACGAAAACGGAGGACAAATATCCGAGTGGCCGGGAAGTTACGAAGAGAGACACTAAGATATTATATTCAAAGGACGTAGATATTGGAAATGTTGATTTCGTAGCCACAACACTAGAAATCCTCGATGAAATTAACATTCACATGCAGAATAGAAACGTGAAAGTTGTGAGAGGAGGTTTTGACTATTAACGGATTTTGTATATTAACTGCCAAAGATTGAAATGTTTACATGTACGTGACTTTGAACTGTACATACTTTGATTTCTTAACAATTGATCTACTACTGAACGTCATTTTAATTGCTTTGTTGTCTCTCCCTTTGTTTTTAATTATTTAATTAATGTGCTTTGATGATAATTGACGGGAGTCAATGCTTAAGTCGGGGGGAGTTGTGACGTTCAGATTTTATATTATGACTTATTTGTTTGTTTGAATTATCTTTGATTCATTATTGATATTTTATTGCATAATTTATGATTTTATAATGTAAGATACCCGCCGTGGGTACCATTACTCAAAGTGAGTACTCACATGTCACATGACTGATAATACCCATTATGAGTACTGAGAACTTACTATATATATGAGAAGCGATTTCTCATACTAGCCAGACTTAGAAAGACTTTAGCCAGACTTTATAGATCGATTGATATTGTTGTGACTTGTTGTTATAAAATGCCTTGATTTTATATTTCCTGGATATTACTTATGTTTGCGCGCATGTACATATGTAAATATTAAAGTAGTGAACTAGATTCATGATTTATGTCTCATTTCACATGGATTATATGGAAATCACAGTTTTACCCTGGAATATACTTTGAATCATACCGCTCGGATTTTACAATACACACTAACACTAAGCTATGCTTTAAGAACATGCCATTCCACGAAAACAAGACACGTTACAAGCACTCGATTTACCGAGGATAAAGTAAGTTTCGATAATTTTTTCGCTCCATATCGCATTGATAGTGCTGAATAAAGCACGTTGTTTCTAGCTCCTGTTGCATGGCTGCAGGTTTGGTATCCTTCGGAAATTTCATGTTAGACCACTTTCAGCAAATTATCAGTAAAAATATAGATGAATACTGGTTTCTCTATTCAAATGTAGTCACAATAAGCCAATAAATATGAAAATTAATATACAATGTATATAATTGTCTTTTGGGGAATGTTTTACAATAAAGGTTTTCAATATTTTGCAATTCTGATTCCAAAGGAACATTAATTTTGTCTTCACAACCATTCTTATTTATCTGTCGCAGATTAATATTTATCTTTAACATTGAATTGAAATAATAAAATAATATACCAGAAAAGCTTAAAACTAATGTACAAAACCGTTGAAAATGCACATAAAAATGACCTGTCAAGATCGTGGTATTCTTTCTGAAAACTGCTTGCGAAAAAAGGTCAGATACTAAAGTACTAACAGCCAATTAAGAAAACAGAAATTTTGATTTTACGTGAAAACGCTTTGAGATAGACACATATGAATATCGAGAAAAATATTCAACTTTTAGAGCACTGTTTGAAAATGAAATTTTATTTTGGTATCATTTTTGCGTTTCCCCTCTGCACATATGAAAATAACAGTAAATAATCATTTCCATGCACTAAGTCATTAAAACATACACTGGTCAAGTTTGATTAATGCAATAGCCATAATCATAGTTGTACACATAGATTTATGCCTGAACGATCAGTGAATATCTTCTACCTGTATGAATAGGTATTGCCGTTTTATTTAATATACTCGACCCTTGTTTAGAAAAACGACTTAGATAATTTCTGAGCGTAAAATGTTGCTATTTTCCTATGAGTACACCAAAAATGATGTCTTATATGGTTAAAAAAGCTAGGTTTTTGAATAGTGCTTTTCCTTCTGCATTACCATTTACATTTTCTGGTAATAATTGTTTGCCGTTTACAATTAAAAGGGAAATTTCCGTTTTCTCAAGAACCTATTAGTACTTTAGCTGTAATAGGGTAATTTTGTGCTTTGCGACACATTTAAGGGCGAAAAATATCAAACCCACGGAGGTAAATTAATTTAATGTCGAGAGTCTCTCGCACCACTTTTGTGCTCTTTATATATATATATATATATATATATATACAAAGCACAAGAAAATCATGTATGTAACCATGTACCCTATTTTACCCTGCCAGGGATTCGAACCCACTACCTACGGCACCTTCCGCCTGGCAATCACGAGTCCGGCACGTTATCCACTACACCATCTCGACTTCACAAACATGAAACTTTGATGGCAAGGGTCTATCGTATCGGACTCGTGATCACTCGGTAGTCGACGGCTTTCGGGATTTATATATATATATCAATTTGGATAGGTTTAACATCTTTAATCATTTCTAAAAAGTGAACGGAATTCTAAAAAGCCATTTTGTGACATTGCGTTTTAACCAAGTGTCTTTATCATGGCGCTGTGTCTGATCATGAAGACGGATTCGTTTGGCGTTTGAAAGAATAAGTTACTCGTATACCTACGATTAATGATGGGAAAGAATAGAATACCTACAGATGACATAATACATTTTATAGAATAAAGATTAAGTGGTGCGTTTCTTTTTTAGTTGGGTATATTATATTATCAAGGTCACGAGTACAATCGTTTCAGCCAGCAGAGCAAGGAATTTTCTTGCGTATAATGCCCCAATCGATATCGATAAATATATATTGTCTTTGATCTTCGCATAAATTGTCTTGCTTGTCTCGCCATGTATTGTCTCACCATATTCAAGATAGGAGTCATGTATTTACGTCTATGCCTAGAAATCCAGATTTTATTAAAATAAAAGTATTCTGAGACTGTTAAATCCGGATAAACACATCATTTGTCTTTATTTTAATAAAAGGTCAACCCTATTCGACTCCGGTTGTTTCTGTTTTGTATCTTCAAAATATTAATTTACATATAAAAAATATGTGAGTGTGTGTGTTGTGTGTTAGCTAAGGGGACATGTTGGGGATTTGTACCAGACATGTGTCTATCTGACCACCACCGATCACACCTACCATACAATCGACATTAACGTAGTTTTCACATGTTTGTGTTTGGCTTTCTATAGGTTCCTCCGTACAAACCGCTCCATCATACTCAGGAAGCTGGACAAAGCGGGAGCGAGTGTAATTACTTTTACCGCAAGCAACATCACAAGTTGACCAAGAGCTCCACGGTCCCAGCTGACAGTCAACAGGACATTTCCCCGACTTACATTCTTCTTCTTCCTCTGTTATACCACACTCCTTCCCGCCACACTCCGGCTCCTGTAATATTATCTTGGTCCTAAAACGTATCCCGTCCTGTTCACACGGCGCCTGACAAAGGCTCCAAACTGTCCAGGGGCTTATAGCACAATCTTTCGCACATAAAAGATTCCCGCATTTCCTTTCGACTTTATGGTTATCACAGTAACCCCCACAGCTTGCTACCTCTGTGATTTGCCGCTGTCTGGCATACGCCCATCTTTCCCCTGGAAGTTCGCATTCCGATGACCTCCCCGTTTTGAACCATTTGGTCCATTCGGAGTACACGCAATTTTTAGGACAACATTGTCTGCTACACTCCCTCGTTTCTGTTATATTCAAATTACATTCTCCACTACAAGAAGCTTCTTTCAGAATTGTTCTTTTACGGGACTGTACCCCTGAATCGCCACAACTATGGGAGCAGGGAGAGAACTCTTCCCAGTCACTGACTAGACAATCCTGGGGCGTTCCACAATCATCACTCTGCGAACCCACGAACAGAAAATATAAAAACAAAATATTAAAAAACAAACAGTTTATTTTATTTCCGAGTAAAATCATTCTAGAAAGTTCAATTTATCGGGGAAAATGCGAAGCTTCATGTGAAATCGACCTTCCTGTGAAGAGAAAAGAAGGGATTTTAAACCTTACATGAAGATACAAAACAGAGAAAGGAGAGAAAGTGAACGATTACGGAGATTACCATAAAGATGTTACGGAGATACCACTGAGCTGTATTGATCGTTTTAATTAAGAATACCTCCACAGTAGAAGACCAGACATATAATCCATGCCTTGCCGAGGCCGCAGATGTCATGCCTAGTTCATACATTATGTTCAACATATGTTTGTGCACGATTCACTTCACCGGAATTTGTTCTGGACATCCATTTACAAATGTACAATGATAAGTTTGAGGGAAAACAAACATTATAATCCATTCATATGACATATGACAGAAACTATGCTCCTGAGAAATGTATTCATTGATAATTTTGAAGCGTCGTGGAATTTTGACGGTCTTGTACAAATTAGTTGACTACTTTGTTGTTTCTTCTCAGTTGGTTTCGATATTTATCCTTGAAAGGATTTATTCATTTGACTTATAAGTACAATGTTGTTTCAGTAATGAAATTCAACAAGTTTCAATGCTCCAGAGAATAAAGTACATTGTGTATTTCCTATTTGGAAGACATAAGACCAATAAGCGTTCAGGAGATCTGGCAACGCAAACTCACATAATTTTTTTTTTAAATTTTTATTTGCAAAAAGGGGGGAAAAACGTGCAAAGGTAGTTGTCAGTGTCGCAATTCTGATAACCAAAACTCTAAGAGCATGTATGCAAGATAAGCCAGGCCAGGCCATGTTTGTTTGTTTGTTTTATTTTATTCTATTATTATTTTTTTTGTTTGCTATAAAATTCTAAAACGTGAGAGCAAAATCTAGAGTGCCTTAAAGCTGAGAAATGAACATACTGTATGATGGCAGTCCGTGAACATCACCATCTAGGCATACATGTATCTAGGATAATGGACGTTCTGTATGATGGCAGTCCGTGAACATCCCCATCTAGGCATACATGTATCTAGGATAATGGACATGCATACTGTAAGTTGGCAGTCCGTGGACATCCCCAACTAGGCATACATGTATCTAGGATAATGGACATACTGTATGATGGCAGTCCGTAAACATCCCCAACTAGGCATACATGTGTCTAGGATAATGGACATACTGTATGATAGCAGTCCGTGAACATCCCAATCTAGGCATACATGTATCTAGGATAATGGACATACTGTATGATGGCAGTCCGTGAACATCCCTATCTAGGTATACATGTATCTAGGATAATGAACATACTGTATGATGGCAGTCCGTGAACATCCCCAACTAGGCATACATGTATATAGGATAATGGACATACTGTATGATGGCAGTCCGTGAACATCCCCATCTAGGCATACATGTATATAGGATAATGGACATACTGCATGATGGCAGTCCGTGAACAACCCCATCTAGGCATACATGTATCTAGGATAATGAACATACTGTATGATGGCAATCCATGAACATCCCCATCTAGGCATACATGTATATAGGATAATGGACATACTGTATGATGGCAGTCCGTGAACATCCCCATCTAGGCATACGTGTATCTAGGATAATGGACATACTGTATGATGGCAGTCCGTGAACATCCCCATCTAGGCATACATGTATCTAGGATAATGGACATACTGTATGATGGCAGTCCGTGAACATCCTCATCTAGGCATACATGTGTCTAGGATAATGGACATACTGTATGATGGCAGTCCGTGAGTATTCCCATCTAGGAATACATGTATATAGGATAATGGACATACTGCATGAAGGCAGTCCGTGAAAATCCTCATCTAGGCATACATGTGTCTAGGATAATGGACATACTGTATGATGGCAGTCCGTGAACATCCCCATCTAGGCATACATGTATCTAGGATAATGAACATACTGTATGATGGCAGTCCGTGAGTATTCCCATCTAGGAATACATGTATATAGGATAATGGACATACTGCATGAAGGCAGTCCGTGAAAATCCTCATCTAGGCATACATGTGTCTAGGATAATGGACATACTGTATGATGGCAGTTCGTGAACATCCCCATCTAGGCATACATGTATCTAGGATAATGGACATACTGTATGATGGCAGTCCGTGAACATCCTTATTTAGGCATACATGTATCTATGGTAATGGACATACTGTAAGATAGCAGTCCATGAACATCCCCATCTAGGCATATATGTATCTAGGATAATGGACATACTGTAAGATAGCAGTCCGTGAACTTCCCCATCTAGGCATACATGTATCTAGGATAATGAACATACTGTATGATGGCAGTCCGTGAGTATTCCCATCTAGGAATACATGTATATAGGATAATGGACATACTGCATGAAGGCAGTCCGTGAACATCCCCATCTAGGCATACATGTATCTAGGATTATGAATATACTGTATAATGTTAATCCATGAACATCCCAAACTAGGCATACATGTATCTAGGATAATGGCTATACTGTATGATGGCAGTCCGTGAACATCCCCATCTAGGCATACATGTATCTAGGATAATGGCTATACTGAATGATGGCAGTCCGTGAACATCCCCATCTAGGCATACATGTATCTAGGATTATGAATATACTGTATGATGGTAATCCATGAACATCCCCATCTAGGCATACATGTGTCTAGGATAATGGACATACTGCATGATGGCAGTCCGTGAACATCCCCATCTAGGCATACATGTATATAGGATAATAGACATACTGTATGATGGCAGTCCGTGAACATCCCCATCTAGGTATACATGTATTTAGGATAATGGACATACTGTATGATGGCAGTCCGTGAACAACTCCATCTAGGTATACATGTATATAGGATAATGGACATACTGTATGATGGCAGTCTTTGAACATCCCCATCTAGGTATACATGTATATAGGATAATGGACATACTTTATGATGGCAGTCCGTGAACATCCCCATCTAGGTATACATGTATTTAGGATAATAGACATACTGTATGATGGCAGTCCGTGAACATCCCCATCTAGGCATACATGTATCTAGGATAATGGACATACTGTATGATGGCAGTCCGTGAACATCCTCATCTAGGCATACATGTATATAGGATAATGGACATACTGTATGATGGCAGTCCGTGAACATCCCCATCTAGGCATACATGTATATAGGATAATGGACATACTGTATGATGGCAGTCCGTGAACATCCCCATCTAGGCATACATGTATATAGGATAATGGACATACTGTATGATGGCAGTCCGTGAACATCCCCATCTAGGCATACATGTATATAGGATAATGAACATACTGTATGATGGCAGACCGTGAACATCCCCATCTAGGTATACATGTATTTAGGATAATAGACATAATGTATGATGGCAGTCCGTGAACATCCCCATCTAGGCATACATGTATCTAGGATAATGGACATACTGTATGATGGCAGTCCGTGAACATCCTCATCTAGGCATACATGTATATAGGATAATGGACATACTGTATGATGGCAGTCCGTGAACATCCCCATCTAGGCATACATGTATCTAGGATAATGGACATTCTGCATGATGGCAGTCCGTAAACATCCCCAACTAGGCATACATGTATCTAGGATAATGGACATACTGTATGATGGCAGTCCGTGAACATCCCCATCTAGGCATACATGTATCTAGGATAATGGACATACTGTATGATGGCAGTCCGTGAACATCCCCATCTAGGTATACATGTATCTAGGATAATGGACATTCTGCATGATGGCAGTCCGTGAACAACTCCATCTAGGCATACATGTATCTAGGATAATTGACATACTGCATGATTGCAGTCCGTGAACATCCCCATCTAGGCATACATGTATCTAGGATAATGAACATACTGTATGATGGCAGTCCGTGAACATCCCCATCTAGGTATACATGTATCTAGGATAATGGACATTCTGCATGATGGCAGTCCGTGAACAACTCCATCTAGGCATACATGTATCTAGGATAATAGACATATTGTATGATGGCAGTCCGTGAACATCCCCATCTAGGCATACATGTATCTAGGATAATGGACATACTGTATGATGGCAGTCCGTGAACATCTCCATCTAGGCATACATGTATATAGGATAATGAACATACTGTATGATGGCAGTCCGTGAACATCCCCATCTAGGCATACATGTATATAGGATAATGGACATACTGTATGATGGTAGTCCGTGAACATTCCCATCTAGGTATACATGTATCTAGGATAATGGACATACTGTATGATGGTAATCCATGAACATCCCCATCTAGGTATACATGTATATAGGATAATGGACATACTGTATGATGGCAGTCCGTGAACATTCCCATCTAGGTATACATGTATCTAGGATAATGGACATACTGTATGATGGTAATCCATGAACATCCCCATCTAGGCATACATGTATATAGGATAATGGACATACTGTATGATGGCAGTCCGTAAACATCCTCATCTAGGTATACATGTATCTAGGATTATGAACATACTGTATGATGGCAGTCCGTGAACATCCCCATCTAGTTATACATGTATCTAGGATAATGGACATACTGCATGATTGCAGTCCGTGAACATCTCCATCTAGGCATACATGTATATAGGATCATAGACATATTGTATGATGGCAGTCCGTAAACATCCTCATCTAGGTATACATGTATCTAGGATTATGAACATACTGTATGATGGTAATCCATGAACATCCCAAACTAGGCATACATGTATCTAGGATAATGGCTATACTGTATGATGGCAGTCCATGAACATCCCCATCTAGGCATACATGTATCTAGGATAATGGACATACTGTATGATGGCAGTCCGTGAACAACTCCATCTAGGCATACATGTATCTAGGATAATGGACATACTGTATGATGGCAGTCCGTAAACATCCTCATCTAGGTATAAATGTATCTAGGATAATGGACATACTGTGTGATGGCAGTCTGATAACATCCCCATCTAGGCATACATGTATATAGGACAATGATTCCATATGAATAATCTACTTCAAGCCGATTTCTCTCCGCTGTAGAATACGATATAATTAATAATGAACCCGTTTAGAATTGTGATAGAATTTGTCCTTCCTTCTAGACAACAATTTTGTACGATTTGGTGACACTATCTACACATACAGCTTTTGTATTGACTAATAACTTTCTCTTTGTAAGGTGACATCAAATACAAGACAATAAAAATGCAGGAGCTTTGGAAAACAATAATTATCATTATGTAGTTTTAAACGGATATCAAAAGCATTGATAACGGGAAACGATAAACATTACAACATCTCGTTGTCCTCCATGTTGGAGGATAATTAAGATTTTTTAAAACCATCTACATTTGTTTGTACTACACCGAATATGATTGAACGTTTTCACTGTTTGGTATGCTAGATTTAATGTATGTCCATTAGTCATAGGTCTTCGGTGTTCACTGTGTCAAGCTTTTATTTTGAAACAGCAGGTTCCGAAAGAAGTATAGATACTTCTTTAAATGATCCAAACAAATAGTTTCAAACATTTCTGAGGGCTGATATCACTATCTAAATATGAAATTTTGAGTTTTATTTGTGCGCCGCCGTTCAAAATTTAAAACGAATTTCAATTTTCACATAAAGATCAGCATATGGAGACTAATACAATATACCATTTCTTTGGCACCGCATATAGAAATTTCAGTCCACAATTCCGCTCTCTCTTAAAGAGTAAGACGCTTCAATTTATTCATGTATATCTGGCATTATAATTGATGATTATTGTCTTCAATTTTTACAGAGGCTATTTTTCTATCAATTCCCTAGTGGAGTGCACTACTCTAATTTTTGCAAGACATGCATGGGTCGATTATTAATCTTTTTTCTTTAATTCATCATTATTTTTTGTTGCATAGAATGCACGTCTGAATTTTTGACGAAATACATTCTCTGGGTCTATTTGTCAATATTGAAATTAGAACCAGAATATATTTTGGAGGTTTCTCTTATCCTAATTCATGAATTCCATGACCATAGTACGGTAACATTTCATTTTTATTTGTATTCGTTCTGACGAGTTTGATTATATATATAGGGCAATTTCCTTTTTTTTACTGGCCTTTTTAAAGAAGTGAAGTCCTTCATCCGTATTTTGGCTTGATATTGTTGTCTCTGTCTGTTTGTCCTTTTTTCTCATCATGTGAGAGCATGCTGTTCCGTATTGTCATCATATGAGAGCATTCAATACTGTTTCCTCATCATATGAGAGCATGCTATATCGTTTGCTTATCATATGAGGGCATGCTATATCGTTTGCTCATCACATGAGAGCATGCTGTACCGTTTTCTTATCGTATTCATATCATGAGAGCATGCTGTACCGTTTTCTCATTCTATCAGAGCATGCTGTTCCGTTTTCTCATTCTATCAGAGCATGCTGTACCGTTTTCTCATTCTATCAGAGCATGCTGTTCCGTTTTCTCATTCTATCAGAGCATGCTGTACCGTTTTCTCATTCTATCAGAGCATGCTGTTCCGTTTTCTCATTCTATCAGAGCATGCTGTTCCGTTTTCTCATTCTATCAGAGCATGCTGTTCCGTTTTATCATTCTATCAGAGCATGCTGTTCCGTTTTATCATTCTATCAGAGCATGCTGTTCCGTTTTCTCATTCTATCAGAGCATGCTGTTCCGTTTTCTCATTCTATCAGAGCATGCTGTACCGTTTTCTCATTCTATCAGAGCATGCTGTTCCGTTTTCTCATTCTATCAGAGCATGCTGTACCGTTTTCTCATCATATGAGAGCATGCTGTTTGAGTTCAGCTAAAAAGGTATCTCTGGTTAATGTTGTTGTATCATTTCGTTGTGAGTGTGCTTTGTGACTTAATGTCATGATGAAGATTCCTGATGGTTCAATTTATCTGTTCTTAAATGTTGTTATTGAACTTGAAGACGTTTAACATTCGCCTATTTGAACCTTGAAAGAATTGCTACAAAAAATTGCAATGTTTGATGATAATCTAAAAATATTATAATGTCATTCTGGAGAAAGTGCATTGAGGTAAAAGGAAATTATATTTAAAAATGACGATTTTCCTTTTCTTTGTATTCCAAAGCATTGAGAGAAGAGATCACATCTCCCTAGCGTGATAATGCTCTCGAAGACCATTTAAGGTATGTAAGAAAATACAGGTTATTTAATAGCACTTCTTTGGGTAAATCGGTAACTGTTTTGTACACTCTTTTGAAAGTGAAAAAAGGATATAATAAAAAAAAAAAACCACTTTAAAGTATGTAGCCCATTTGCATATCAAATACTTAAATACAGAATCTGCATTTGATTGGTCGATACCTTAACTCTTGAATTCTGAGTATTTGAATAACTTAATGTAACTAACAACAAAACGTACCTTCGTGTTATCCTACCGGGTAGATCATGAGAAAACTAATTGAATTAAAGCATTACTAAGGTAAGACTAAAAAACCCTCGTTTTGTTATAATTGTGATCAGATTGCATTTTTGTTTGATGTCTATTAACAATAATCTTGAGATATATGTAACTACTATGTTAACTTCGGAAACAATATTTCAATCATATTTTAGAGGAAAGGGAAGGGACGTCAAATATGGAAAGGTAAAAAAATTCAAATGATAGATTCTTATCAAATTTCACTCTAGAAATAAAGTTTAGAAAAATAAGTTCTTAATTACAGCAAGGAAATGCGTTAAGTATTCAGAAAGATCAATGAGTCAAGGTACAGTCTTCTTCGATGGGGTTTTGAAAATACAAGTCATAGGTCACGATTGGTAAGTACGCAATGCTTGAAAACATAATGAACAAAACTGTAGGTAGGTCCAACACAATGTATATGATATTTTTTATCCTCTCAAGATCATATTCCCGGTTTTAGAGGCGATTGATACAACTTATAGAATGTTAAACGCCTTAAAATTCAATAGCATAATTTCAGAACAGATATATTTTCAGCGTGGACCAGACATGCACGTTTCGTCAGTGATCCTCAATCTAAACAATGTTATATTTATGGCCAAAGAATGCAAAAGTTATAATGTCCAAAATGTACCGAAAGACGTAGGGTGGGATATGATGCTACAGGAAATTTCAAGAAATTTTGATAACAGAAATTTTGGAATGCGTTGAAGAAACGATCAACCGAAGTTGATTGAACTTGGCTACATGTGCCCTTGGGGACTCCTGGTCCACCAGCAGTGACACGTAGCAAGTGGTACAAATATTGAACGTCTTCAAATTCAATAGCATAATTTTTAAAGAACAGATAAATTTGCAGCATGGACCTGACATGCATGTTTCAAATCATGGGACTTTTGTGTTATGATAGACATTTTTGGATGATTTGATGACACTTCCTACATGCAAGTCGTTGGAGTTCCTATGGGTTCTATATATAATTGTGCGCATCTGGTTATGTAACTACAAACATAATGCACGAAAAACCTCTGTAAACTAAAGAAATTAAAAATGTTTCAACGGTGCCTCAAAAAATGTTTTTCGACCATTACAAAAATAAAAATTACCCGCAAGAGTAGACAAAAATCAATATCATATCCCACCCATCCTGCTACGTCTTTCGGTACGCTTTTCCGACATAGTAACTTTCATACTTTTTTGCATATTACATTGTTTAGATTTGAGGATCACTGATGAGGGTTAAGTACCCGAAACGTGCATGTCTGGTCCACGTTGCCAATTTATCTGTTCTTAAATGATGCTATTCAATTTGAAGACGTTTACATCTAAATGCACCAGACATGTGTTTCCGATATAATAAACACCAAAGAAGTGCCCATAAGTTATTCGGTTTCAAAGTCGAGAAGTACGGCAAAATCATTAGAATTTCCATTGGAACAGCTGTGAACCCCGGAATGAACAACATTCCGAAGTGAGACCAGATGCCCGGGGAGAGTCAGCGTCTCCTGAATGCATGCAACACCCGTCGCAACAGCTCCATGAAACTTGTCAAAATGGCGATTGTCTCGATGTACATATCAGAAAAAGATGTTTTGTTTGGTGATGATGACAGCCATTCAATCGCAATCGAGAATGTCACTGATCATTCTAGAAAGAGGGATCTGACATGCTTTATTGACAGGCGGAATGGAAAAGGTGGCCGGTCCGGGAATCGAACCCGAGACCTTCTGCTTAAAGGGCAGATGCTCTTGCCGACTGAGCTAACCGGGCACGATACCCACGATACCACACTTTTATAAGATCCCCGTAGCGGCCGAGGGACTTCTTCAATGATGATGTCAGGTGATTTGTAATATATCCCTAAACTATACTAGTAGCTGTGTAATATAACCCTGAACTATACTAGTAGCTTTCTTGCAAGCCGTCTGGCTCTAACGATGAAATCGTCATGTTTGGAACATGCCCTGGCATACCGAATTATCTGAGAAACAAAAACGCCATAAGCGGAAGAAGACGGAATGTTGCTACTTTTGAAAGGGAAGCATGAACATCGACGGCGGGTGCGGCTTGCCAACAGGGAATGCTCGCTAGCTTGCTAGGGGTCCGTCGATGCTCAATTTTGTGCTCTATTGTGAGTGCTGTTGAGATTATCGTCAGGATCTTCTTTGACTCATTAGTTTTGTGGAAGCTGAAATCATCAAAAGTATAGTTTAAACATATTCAAATATCGCATGAATCATATTACATCAAAGTTAAATTATTCCCGAGCCTTCATGTTCATTAAGCCGATGCTTATACCCAATAGCGCAAGTGGACGAGGGAGTGTTTCTATCGCAGCTTAACTCCCTAGCAATCACTGGTGTAAAACAGATGCACGTACCATCGGGTACCCACATATTCCATGAATGTCAGACGTCTTCAAATTGAAAAGCATCATTTAAGAACAGATAAATTGGCAGCATGGACCAGGGTTCCAATATACAGTTTTCGCGCACTGTTCCGAAGGCGCAAAAAGTATGGGCGCCATGCAAAAGTTGACGTCATTTGACTTTTAAAGTAGACTATATCTCTTTATGAACCAGACCTTAGTACAATCAATACATCTAGAGCTACAAAACATGTGAAAATCAGTGCAGCAAGATTTACCGTTTACCCGTTAATCAGTATCGAACGATGTGAAAATGGCAGCCGAGCACATATTGCGTTCAATGAATGCAGTAGCCCAAGTAGTGAGGTCAATACAGCATTGTTCTCAAAACATTTTCTACATCATTTAATACTGAACTGAAAGAAAAGATCAGTAGCTTTTATCATGAAAAATTATTTGAATTTTCAACATCTGGATTTTCAGATATTTCCGGATGAGTGTGAAGTACAATGTACCCCTCCGGCACTACCGGCATCAGGAGCCCAGGCCGCGCGGTACTCGCTTGGCCTTCGTCTCCTATCGCTGTTTACTATATGAACCAATGGCTAAAAATGATGTTCAGTTCTCTTCTTCACATCCTTCCAAACTCATGTAACCCCCAAAATTCCAAGTATTTTCATTAACTGTGCCTACTACAAAAACATTAAGTCTCAACACTTAGAAATAAAAAAATCGTCCCTGGCCATTTCTTCAAATACGAAACTAAAACTGTATATTGGAACCCAGACATGCACGTTTCGGATACTTAACCCTCGTCAGTGATCCTCAAATCTAAACAATGTAATATGCCAAAAAAGTATGAAAATTACTATGTCGAAAAAGTGTCCCGAAAGACGTAGCAGGGTTGGTGGGATATGATGCTACAGGGCCAACGTTTTAGAAATTTCAAGAAATTTTGATAACAGAAATTTAATTTAGAATGCGTTGAAGAAACGATCAACTGAAATTGGTCGAACTTGGCTACAATTGTGCCCTCGGGGACCCCTGGTCCACCAGCAGTGACACTTACCAAGTGGTAAAAATGTCAAACGTCTTCAAATCGGTGCGCTTTTACCCATTTTACCCATCATGCTTGTACCCATTTTACAGCTGGGTCGACTTGAACAATCAGGGTAATGTGCTATGTTCAAGGAACACAGCCACGACCCGGGATCCCACTCACTATGTCAAATAAAGTATGTAAGTACGAAGGACCGAAAAGGAAGTTTTTTTTTTAAATTTCTCTCGCTATATCATTTAAAAAAAAATAAGGGGGTTGCACGTTGGCCAAAGTATCAAACTAGGACAAGAAAATCATTGTAATAATACGGAAGTGTTCCAAATTTTCACCATCTTGAAGACATTTTCAATCAAATTTTTATGCACCAGACACATGTTTCGAACAGTGATGCTTCCAGCCAAAGTGATTTTCAAATGTTTAACGTCTTCAAATTCATAAGCATCATTTTAGAGCAGATAAATTTACAGCATGGACCAGACATGCACGTTTCGTGTAATAAAGTGGCATGGCAATACCTTCGATAAATTCAATTATAAAATAATATGTTCTGCCAAGATGTTATCTGAATGCATGGAATTAATCCAGAGAGAATGTATGCCGTTAAAAAATACAACTGTATCAAAACAAATTAAATAATTTCTACTGTAAAATCGAATTATGTTGTAGGTGGCGCTACAGTACTGAATAAGATAAATAAATAAATCAAAACGTACACTTAAATTAAGAAATAAAATTACGGGGTAAACGTACTGTGTTTTGTGGTTCCGGAAGGTATATGCTGGATAAACTGTTGGGGAGCCCCGACGGTATAACGTATGTTTCATGTCCTGCCTCATCATCAATCTTGCCCTGCTTCTTGAGAATGTACGGCTGAATATCTATATAAACCAGCTGGTCGTATTGTTACATATTCAAGGCAGGCAGCTCCGTGGTCTTCTCTAAAAAGGACCTCAGTATAGAACAAGGGGGGATTTCCAACAACACCAAACGCAAAGGACTTCACATAAACCTACGAGGCCAATGGGCAACCGGTGCCGACTTAGGACGGCCATCTACCACGAAAAGAGCAGAAGGTTTGGTTGTCCTGGATTACGTGCGCACAACACTCCCACTTTTCCGATTTCCCAGAGGTCTCGAAGAACGTACAATTGTGGTGTAAAACAACCTCCCGGCAATCAGTTGAGCACACACAAACAAGACCGCAAAACGCAGGGGCCCAAGCAACACAGATGAATATGTTAATGTATATCAAAGAGGGCGTATGTAATATAATCCGTGCTCTGCCGGCTGTAGCGAGCTCATGTATGTTATCACTCGAGGAGTCCGACTGACATGTACATTGATAGAGGACAGGTGGTCGGGACCCTGTCTTCTCTAAAGAGGTTTGGACAGGGAGTCCCGTCGTCACAGTCAGTCAGAGTGCAAGTTTTAAGAATGCGCTGGTAGAAGACTGTAGATTGGTCAAGTACCAAGCATATTGTCCTTCTGGTGACATTTTAAAAGATCCTATCCACGGTATAAAAGGCGTTTGATGATTCTGACGCATTTTCAATGGTTATGTTATCGATCTTTGATCCTTCTTATTATGTTAATTATGTCACCATAAAATGCAGGTCGTGAAATACCCAAAGTAATATACATGTACTCTGTTGCTTGTATTGGTCCGAATTTCAAAAAAAAAAATTGATTATAATTTTTGTAAAATTTCCAGAAAGTCTTTACTAGTTTCTAAAAGCGAAAGCAAAATAAATGATCGATTGTCCAAACTCATTAAATGGTGTTTTGATCGAGGGGAGAAAACTTCTGAATCAAAGTGTTTCTTTTTCGCCAAATAATACAAATCATACAAATCATGGACATGTGGTGACATGTGTATTGCTTTGTCCTTCCTTTTGGACAACATTTAGATTTGGCGAGACACTCTACAAGCAGGTTGTAGGAATTCCCATGGGTACTAACTGTACGCCTCTTGTTGCAGACTTATTTTCATACGCGTATGAAAAAGAATTTATCCAAAATCTTCAAAAGCAAAGATAACATGATGATGTAAAATGTTTTATTGGTACTTCTAGGTACCTGAATGATATTCTTATTATGGACAATCCTGTTTTTGGAAAGTATAAAAATGCTATTTATCTACAAGAGGTCTATTTATCTACAAGAATTGACTCTAAACAAGGCACACGTTTCAAATACAGAAACACCATATTTGACCTAAATATCAAGATTGTTAATGGAATGATTCATATAATTATGTGTGTATGACAAACGAGATAATTTTCGATTCAACATAGTAAATTTTCCCTGACTTGACGATGATGTTCCTAGATTTCAGTCCTATGGTATCTACATCTCACAGCTCATCTGGTATGCTAGAGCATGTACTAATGTTTTGGACCGGTCTCAATGTTTGTGCTCTATTATGAGTGTTGTTGAGATCATCTTCAGGGTCTTCTTTAAATAACTCATTTGGGCATCTACGTCGTGCTGTCTGTTTATATGTTCATCTTACAGCGAGGAGGTTATTTAACACCACAATTGTGCGTTCTTCATGATCTTTAGGTAATCGGAAAAGTGGGAGGGTTTTGCGCACGTAATCTGGATAACCACATCGTCTGCTACTTGCGTGGCAGTTAGCTGTCCTAAGTCGTTGTTACCCATTGGTCTCGTTGGTTTACGTGTGGTCTTATGTTGAGCACTGAGAGCACATGGAGTCATGACGTTTTACGTAAAATTGCGCTTAATCTTATAACTTGCAAATTAACGTTGGAATACATTTTAAAGCATTCCAAGTGTATCGGTTTACGGCATGCTTATTGTCTTTATATGCTGTGAACAATCAGAATGCATGAAACAAACAGAATGAATTAGAATTTCAATTATATCCAAAGTTTGCCAAACTAGTCTGCCAATGATCATTTTCGAATTTACATTAAACTGTCCCAATTGTATTCGAACGACGAAGTAAACTCTTTCTCGAAATTAACTTACTTAACTAACCTACAATATATTCTACAATGCCTTTCGCACTTTCACATGAGATAGGTCATTAGATAAGGTCTGTGCAGCTGTGCCATTGTCTCCGTCCAATATTTCTTTTCGCAAGTTCTGTTTTGAATTTTTCCTAAAATCCGTAAGCCTTTCGATTGTGGTTTTTGGAATCTCGTTTCGGTTTGGTTATAATAATTAATCTGGATTTTGGAATCTGGCTTTTGTGGTTGATTTTAATTCACTCAATTAAAACATTTTTGGTCGTGAAAGGTCGTATGTCGATAGTTCAGTAATTTATGTGATAGATATCTGAAGCTGGTACTATTGGATATGCCTGTCAGATTTCCTTAATCTTAGATCTTCATGCATCAATGTTTCAAAAAGATGAGATAGAATTATATAATGGTTAAATTCCAATTAATCCGCGGTGTTTCCTTTTGTTTGAACCATGCTACTTGACGACGTAACATACAATAGATTATAAAAAGTTGGTAATGTATTATGATTGTCAGTTGTCAACCACCATCTCATGTAATCATTAGTATACATTTTCGTCGTATTTTGATTCTGTTTCTTTAGTGATACAGAGGTAAGATTATAGTGTTTAAGATATTTAAAGTTTCATTAAACTTAATCTCTAGCTTGCTAGGGGTCTGTCGTTGCTTAATTATGTACTCTATTGTGAGTGCTGTTGAGATTGTCGTCAGGATCTTCTTTAACTCATTAAAATGAGTCAATTTTAATTTATATGATATTAGTAATTACAAAATAAAAAAATACTATGTATATGTAAATTTCCATATAGTTTACACATATCAGATATTCAAATACAATATCAAAATACAAATTATACGGAAGAGTTCCACGGAGAAAATATCAAACCAATTTATTATGCACTAGACACGTGTTTCGGATAGTAAATCCTCATCAGTGATGCTTCCAACTAAAGTGATTTTCAGAAACAGCCAAATTTGTTTTCTCTGGTTTAATTTTTGAAAATTAATTTGTGCATATACTTCGAAAAGAGTGCGCAGCTCCAAATTTCCTGTAGGGTCGATTCAGTAGCATAGTGAAATATAATTAATGACCAGATGTTGCTCAGATGTTTAACTCGATGATAACTTTGAATTAAATGACAAGTTTCCGAAAGATCGAAATAATATATTTATGATGTCAAATTGATAAAGGGCCAAAACAAAGCTTCAATCAGGCGACAGAGCTGGAAAGAAGTAATTATTACACTTAAAACACAAAAAGACAACACATAAACAAACTAGACGGTTGGTAATCAGTGTCAACTAAGGACGGCCATCTGCCACGTGAGTAGAAAAAGGTGACGTCATCCGGATTGTGTGCATATAACTCTCCCACTTTTACATTTACTCAGGTGTCTCGAAGAACGCATAATTGTTGTGTATGTCAATAATGAGATATATGTTCTATAGTGCCAATATTGTTGTACTAATAATACCGAAGTGTTCCAACTCTATACCTTCATGAAGAAAATTTCAAACCAATTTTTATGACTAGACACGTGATTCGGATATTTTAATCCTCGTCAGTAGAACTTCAGGTCAAACAGTTTAAATATAGCCAAAGTGAATTTTCCTGCCGCCATCTACAATACAGAGCTTTAACTTCCTCTTGCCAAAATGAGCGGCTCCAAACTTTGTGTAGGGTTTATATTCAGAAGCGTATTTTAGTGAAAAGTATGGCCAAAACTCGTTGGAGGGTAGGCGAAAGGAGCTTAATTCTAAATATAACCGAAAAAATTATGCCGAAACCCAGCTAAGGACAGAGCTACGCAATGAGGGAGATACCCCTTGGTTTTAGAAATTGATGAGAGGTAATTTGAAATATATTTCAATGCAGTGCGTGAACACTAAAACTAGGTGAGCGATATTTTCGGGGACTTCCAGTCCATCATCAGCGATACCAGCCTAGTGGTTGAAATTGTCAATACTGAAATATATGTTCTATAGTACCAATTTTGTTGTACTATACAAGTGTTTCGGATATTTTAATCCTCGTCAGTAGTACTTCATGTCAAACAGTTTAAATATAGCCAGAGAGATTTTTCCTGGCGCCATCTACAATACAGAGCTTTAATTTCCTCTTGCCAAAATGAGTGGCTCCAAATTTTGTGTAGGGTTTATTCAGAAGCGTATTTTAGTGAAAAGTATGGCCAAAACTCGTTGGAGGGTAGGCGCAAGGAGCTTAATTCTAAACATGTCAGAAAAAATTATGCCGAAACCCAGCTAAGGACAGTGCTATGCAATGAAGGAGATATAATGACCTCATCACTGTTAGATGACCACACAAACAAAACATGTCTTAAACGCTTTTTTAAGGAGCTTAAACCAAACCCCCCCCCCAGAAAAAATATTAGACCTCCACTCCCACCCCCGCTCATTTGGAATAAAATGTATGAAAATACTATATCTTTGCTCTGTCCCCGAAGTTGGAGGTTCATTACGTCCAATTTATAACGGGAGAGAATGAGCTTGAATATATTACATGTAAGACCGAGAAAAGGCCAACTCAAGAATAAAATTTTGGCCTGTTCTCGATCTAATTACATGTATGCATCGCAAACGATCAAACAGTTACTGTTATACAAACTGTCAGATTTTTGAAAATAAATTTATAATATTTACAAAACAATAATCAAATTCAAAAGGATTACAATTAGAAATCCATGCAATTTCCGGACAAGTTAATCGTGAGAGGGGGAGAGGAGGGAGTGGATCCCCGGACCTTCCCTCTAGATTCGCCAGTGTGATATCTGAAAACCGTTCCTTCAACAAGGGAGTTAACTGTTATCTTCACATTCAGGATGTACAGATTCAAAGGTCTTTGAATTCTTTATTTGCTTTGCATGAGAAAATAATAATAGACGCCAAAAATTGCTAATGCACGATTTGTTATATTTTATTTTCGTTATGTATATCACATCAGTGTTTGAAACTTTCATCATTGATCATTTTTCTCAGGGATTCATTCTTTTCTTTATGAAATGCCTACAGTATGACATAACTAGTGAATAAAACATGTATGCTTACGAAGTGCATGTAAACACTTGAGCAATAAAATCTGCTACATAGCCACTTCTATATCTGAATATGAATTAGGATTTAAATGTCCTAATCTGGAATCTCATTGTAGTTTGAGATTTAAATGCCGTTAAGTTTAAGGTTGTTCGAACCTTTTAGCACTTGAACTAGTTTTCTCCGAAAACGATACGAGTTCTTTGTACTGCTCTATCCGAAAAAGGTATCTGATGCATCGAAATTGGTTTGATATTTTCATAAAGGATATTACGAGTTAGAACACTTCTGTCTCATGCTTATATCAATTTAGACAGAATTCAGGCGGCCGTAATTGATGGGTTGTAATAATACATTAACAGGTCTATCTGTTCTATCTGGACCATGGAAAGAGTGTCAGACTTGTCAATAAATTGAGTTGTTTAAGACTGCTTCATAAATGGAAGTAACCGGATGTGACAGTTCTACCGAATTGAAGCGACGGGTGTTGCATGTAAGCAGGAGATGCTTACATTTCCTGGGCACCTGGTCTCACTCCCATATCGGGAGTTCGCTTCTTTTCATGTGGTGGAGGTTTTTGTTTATTTACCTTGGTTCCTGTTTTATCCTGATTTTGTATGCCTTCGGTTTCTGATTTTCTGAATTATCGATTTTGTGCTGTATACAGGGATATGGTCAGTATCCATATTTGTCATTGTGTTTGAAATCCAAGTTCTAGTCTAAAAAACGTAGATCCTCTGAGAACGATATGAGTAAACCTAAAAAAACGTATAAATTTGTGCTTTTGAAAAACCAACGTTAGATATGATACAACATTATCATAAATTATTCAATGACAATATCAATCGCACTACGGGTACTAGCGTTTGTAATGATACACGATTACTGGTACACATATATAGAGTTGTCTTGTAATGATATTGTGGAGATTATAGAAGTATAATTGGGTTGATCAATACCAAGACCTCAAATTTGATACCATTTTTACTATGTGATATTGACCATGGAGTTTTGCCTTCTTTTCTTACGTAACCACACAGATCGCAACAATTGATGATAAGTGTACTTTATTGAAAATTGCTGAGTCTTAATTTATCCGCTATTTGTAGGTCAATGGTACAAATACAATTAAAAATACCTAGTACGAACAAAGAATGGAAAAGAGATGTGCCTTAAGTTCAACATATATTTAAAGTTTTCGTTGAATTACTTCAAAGTTTCCACGAACCTCTTTGAAATACGAATCAGATATAACGGGAAATACGACCTTGTCTTACCTGATTTAAAAGATAATTATGTTTTTAAAAATATATAGGATAGATTGTCATAGCTGCTGTCATTGAATGGAGTCTTTTACCGTAAAGATTAAGACTCTAGTCACTGGCTTCTCATTGGCTCATAGAAAATAGAAATAAATATCTGTATCTTTGTCGTTAAAATCCAATAATTACCTCATTCGGTCCAATATCGTTCAATCTTGTGAAAGCGGGTTTGATTTTTTTTATGGAAAAAGTTCTTAAAATAATCTTTGAAAAAGGAGAAAAATATTGCGCAAATTTTCCACATAACTGAAATTTCTTTTATTGAAAAATTTAAACGGACATTTCATTTTTCTATAGTTAACGTAGAGACAACGTCATTCGGCTCCTAACATAAAAATGTAGTTATTAAAAGACAACAATTGTACTACTGTATTGCCACTTCTGGTTTGTCATCATGACATTATTACATAACAATGGAAGTGGCAACAAAATAAATAATCCTTCTTAATATCTTCAAAGTTCAAATTTCGATGTTAGTGTGATTTATTAGAATTAGTTTTTAAACTTCTTTATCTTGAATGATTTAAATGCTGTTTGATTTAATGTTAAATGGAAAAAAAAAACATGATTTTTATTTTGAGAGTTCCACGAAAGCGCCAAAACATTAAATCTGAATCGTTCGTCCGTCTGACCCTAAGTTTTATAACCCTAAATGATTTATAATACGGCTTTCATAATACAATGTACCTCATGTACAGAAGCAATGGGCCATGAAAATTGCAGGGTCTGAAATGCGTTATTATACTGTATTACTCGTAGATTATTGAAAGAACTTGAACTTTTTCAAAATTCTAAAATCAAAAGGTGATACCAATTATTGCAGTTGAAAGAAAGCAGGTTACATGTATCTCCAACAACATTCGATTGCAGCACCCACAGCAAAACTCTAAAACACCTAATGCAAAAACACGGAGCAGACACCCAAGGGAAGAGACGCAAAAGGGACAAGGAACAAACTTTCACAATAGAAACATGAAACACAAAACAAATTTATAGTCTTTGTTAGTTTAAATTGTACAATCTTACATGAACTGAATCAGTTAGTAAACACATTTACCGTCTATTAAATCTTCTGAGAGCATATTTGAAATTTCATGAATTACAAGAAAAACAAAATGTTTTTACAAAGAATATTAAAGATTGAAGTGTAAGAAAAACAAATGTGCGAATGTTCGAAGGGCAATCTTCTTTATCCAGCCATAATTAGGAGCTGTAAGGAATGTGTGTCTACAGAAAATTTTAGACATTTGAACAAAATTGATAGATTGATCAAAATCTTTAGGTTGAGGTTGATCATAAATTACCTATTTAAACGAAATTATCAATTATCTTGTTTTTTTTTTCAAATTATTACGTAACCCTGTTTTTTGAGCAATGTGGGGACACTTGTTATTCTGCATCCAAATAGATGAACCTCAGTCTGCATCTGATATACCGCAGTTAAAACTCTACATTTTTCTTCGAAGGGATTATGAGCTGTCCAGACGATAATTATGTCTGAAATAAGTAATCAAGATAACCCAAATGCTGATAAGCAAGGAAGAGGACAAGTTAGTCCGGTGAGTAAGGCAGACAGTGATGACGCTGAAGAAACCTCTATGGATCATCAAACAAGTGAGACAACAAAAGAAATGAATGAGCAACGTCCAGTTAGCGAGAACAGGTACGGAAAAAGAAGTACGTTACTTATTCAACATTGCAACGTTCAATATTGAATAAGTAAATACAAAATGAAGTTGGTTACTTATTCAACATTCAGATTTATAAATTCTACAGTATATCTATCACTAGATCCCAACAGTACCATTTCTCTTTCAATTGGTATAACGCATATACCCCTATCAAACCTGGTAATATGCGCAAAGAGGTCCAATGGGCGCTTTTTATGGTAGAAATGATCAAAATGAATAAGTAAATGAAATTCTACCTACCTGAAACCGATTCAATCATGATGAAACTTGACATGATTGAATCGGTTTCAGATAGGTAGAATTTCATTTACTCATTCATTTTGATCATTTCTGCCATAAAAAGCGCTTATTGGACCTCTATATGCGCTCTTTGCGCCTATATCCAGGTTCGATAGGGGTATATGCGCTATACCAATCGAAAGAGGAGACTTGGGGCTAGGTACATGTCAAATTTCATAATGATTGAATCGGTTTCAGAGAGGTAGAATTTCATTAACTTATTCATTTTGATCATTTCTGCCATAAAAAGCGCCCATTGGGCCTCTTTGCGCATATTACCAGGTTCGATAGGGGTATATGCGTTATACCAATTGAAAGAGAAATGGTATTGTTCGGATCTAGTGATAGTTATACTGTAGAATTTATAAATCTGAATGCTGAATAAGTTACCAACTTCATTAGATTGTTTACTTATTCAATATTGAACGCTTATATGTTTGAATGTTGAATAAGTAACCAACTTCATTTTTTATTTACTTATTCAATATTGAACGCTGCAATGTTGAATAAGTAACGTACTTCCGGCTATCGAACATGTATGGAATTCCCAGATGATAAGGCATTAGCTGCTATAAGTTCCTTGCTTACGTCCATATTAAAGTACATTTCAGTACATGTATGCTGTCCCTATTGCTTTGATTGAGGTCGAAGTAGACACGCTTTTTTCGAATTTAAAACTAATTGTAATGGAACTGTTGACATGAAAAAATAATTCTAATATGCCTTGAGATTTTCTCCCTTTTTGTACTATAAAACTAGTCTGGTGTTAAATATCCAACAACCTTCAAGTTCGCTAGATCTCATCTGGTGTTAAAACAAAGGAGGGGAACTCCAACAACACCAGGTTGCAGTACCCACAGCAAATCCCCAAAATACCCAATGCAAAAACACAGAGGAGACAAGCACAGAAAGAAACGCAAAAGGGACAAGGAACGTCAACGCACAACACAAGAACATCAAACACAAAGGACTACACATAAACCAACGAGACCAATGGGCAACCGGTGCCGACTTATAGGACGGCCATCTGCCACATAAATAGCAGAGGGTGTGGTTATCCTGGATTACGTACGCACAACCCTCCCACTTTTCCGATTACTTAGAGGTCTCGAAGAGCGTACAATTGTGTTGTAAAACGACCTCCTCACTGTCGGATGACCACACACAAACAAGACCGCAAAACGCAGGAGCCCAAGCAACAAAGATGAATATGTAGATGGATATAAAAAGAGGGCGGACGTAATACAACCCGTGCTCTGTCGCCTCGAGCTCATGTATGTTATCACCCGAAGAGTTCGACTTGCATTCAATGAGGACAGGTGGTCAGGGCCCTGTTATCTCTTAAGAGGTTTGGACAGGGCCCGTCATGGAGTTCTGTCGTCACAGTCAGTCAGAGTGCAAGTTTTAAGAATGATCTGGCACAAGACTGTAGATTGGTCAAGTACCAAGCCTAGTGTCCGTCTGGTGACGTGAGGATCATATCCACGGTAGAAAAGGCGTTTGATGATTCTGACGCATTTTTGATATTTATGTTGTCTATCTTTGATCCTTCGTATCTTGTTAATTATGTCACCATAAAAAGCAGGTTGTGAAATACCCAAAGTGATATACTCTGTTGCCTGTATTGGTCCGGATTTCAAAAGAAGTTGAAAATAATTTTTGCAAAGTTTTCAGAAAGTCTTTACTAGTTTGTGAAAGGGAAATTCTTGTCCTAAAAGTTTCTTGGTAATTTTTAAATTTCTTTCATGAAAATCCAAAACATCGGTACATGCTCTAGCATACCGGTTGAAATGTAAAATGTAGTTACCATGGGTCGGTAATCTCGGAACATCACCGTCAAGCCAGGGGAAATTTACTATGTTGAATCCAAAATCATCTCTTTTGTCTCACACACTTGTATGAATCTCTCCATTAACAATTTTGATATGTAGGTCCAAAAATGGTGATTCTGTCTTTGTAACGTTTGCCCTGTTCAGAATCAATTCTTGTGGATTAATAACATTTTTATAGTTTTCAAAAAAAGGATTGTCGAAAGTAAGAATATCATCTAGTGATTCCCCTCGTCGCATAAACAAATTAAATTGGAATTTCTGGACAATAGGTCATCGCTAGCTAGCTGTTATTTCTTAGAAAAAAAAAGAATTTTGAAGATGTTTAAGTTCACTGTATTAATTGAATCTCCATAGAAGTTTTTTGTTAAATAGAAATTCATTGTAAATGGCACTGTTAAAATTAATTTGATCGCCACTGAGCGCATAAAAACTACAATAGATCTAACTCCCTTCTTATTTGTCTGAAATTTCATCTATCGTATAAAAAAATTTAAACAAACAGAATGCTTAAGTTGCCTGAAATATTTTCTAATATTTACCTATTAATGCCCGTTTGTGCGGGTACTACCGTATATCGGGTAATTTTGGCGCGATGGAAATTTTGGCTTTGTTGGCGGATGCAACAATTTCGCCAAATTTAAAAGCGCCAAATTTTGCATTCATGAAAGACGGAATTTATTCAGCTAGAGACCCGCCACTGCAAATGATATTGTCCGTTTCTTACCTGGTAATGGCTTCATTTGTTTAATACATGCACCTATATTGACCATGTCGTAATTACATCGTTTACCTTCAAACAAACAAATAACGCCGGTACAAACAATTGACGTCTATCCCTGTGTTAATCCAATCATCTTATTAGCAATAAATTCAACATGTACCGTAACGACCAAGATCGCTTTGGAAAGATTACATACGGATACCGTTTATTGAGGGGTAAATAGAGTGTTAGATTTTATACTTTCGACGCTCGTTCTTTGTGGGTCGCGACCATAAATAGTCGAACATATATCTACCAGCCCTCCCCCCTCCAAGAAATGAAATCCGCGAGATCACCACTAAGTTCTCGTTAAAATACAGTGTCCGTGATTGCGATGTATAAACGATTTTTTAAATTACGTGTATGAACAGCGTCTCTTACTTTTTGAACAAAGCGCTGAGCTTTTATTTTAATTCAAAAGTTTCTAGTCACTTTAAATGATCGGTTAGGTGGTCATAAATCATTGATACGCCCATGAATTTGACCATTATAATTTTGGCGGTTGTTTTAAACAATCCGCCAATTTTAAAAGCGCCAACATTTCCAACGCCCAATTTGGCCCAAATTCGCCAAAATTTCCCGACGCCAAAATTACCCGATATACGGTATTCTCTCATAGTGTTGCTTTTGGAAGGAATATTGCCCGTGCGTCAGCGAGGGCACTATTTACCTTCTTAATCAACTCTATGAGAGAATAGTACCCACACAAATGGGCTTTAATGGGTTTAGTGCATCACGTGACTATAGTATTAATAGATAAATGAATTGATTGCAATTTACTTGAGATATCTAAAGTTTCATTGATCACCCCCGCTTATTGCTATTTACATTCTTGAATTGTTCATTACGTCATAATACTTGCTGAGGGACGTAACTCTGTAAAGCAAAAATCAATACCCGGGTGCCGGGCACTATTCTCTCATAGTCCCCGCGTGCTTAACCAATGACATTCCGAGGATTTATCATGTGATGCACTAATATTCTGTAGTATCAGATTCCACTAGCAATTATTATTTTTGGGTGGCTTCGGGATCATTGAAATATCATTTTCAATTAGGTTAAACATTTTATTTCTTTATCACATTTATTCAGAATGACGCTGCTACCATTTGACCTTAATATCAAAATTGTTTTTAAATGGAAATATTCATACAAGTGTTCAAAAAGGATGATTTTTGAAAGGAAGGAAATACGAAATACAGTCCGTGATTTGTCGGCCGTAGCGAGGTCATGCATGTAATCACCCGAGGAGTCTGATCGACATTCAGATAGAACAGGTGGTCGTGACAAAAGAATGGAGGGGATCTCCAACAACACTTGAATGTTATAAAACCATGAAACACAAAAGACCACACATAAACCAACGAGACCAATTGGCAACCGATGCCAACTTAGGACGGTCATGTGCCTTGCAAATAGCAGACAGTGTGGTAATTCGGTTAACCCTCCCTCTTTTCCGATCACCAAAAGGTCTCGAAGAACGCACAATTGTGGTGAAAATAAGCTACTCACTGTAAGATGAACATACGAACAGACAGCATGACGTAGGGACCCAAGAATCACACAGATGAATATGTTAATGGATATAAAAAACAGAAGGATGTTAATTTACACTTCCATTGTGCGTTCTTCGACCTTTGGGTAACAGGGAAAATGGGAGGGTTGTGCACACGTAATCCGGATAAGAACCCCATTTGGTGCTTGTGTGACAGATGACCGTTCTAAGTCGGCACTGATTGGTTTAAGTGTAGTCTTTTGTGTTTCATGTTTGTATGCCTTATGTCTCACTTGCGTCTCTTGCCGTGCTTGTTTATTCTGTATTTTCACTTCGGGTGTTTTGGTGCTTTGCTGTTGGTGCTGCAACCGAGTAAATTTGGAAATCCTCTCCTTTCGTTTACAATCTTTTTTGGCAATTTTCTAATTCTAGGTTCTCATACTGTGGTCAATGAGCGGAACTCTCCTTTTGTTTTTACATAATATGATGAGAGATAGTTTAATAAGCTTTAAACTTCCTTTTTGAACCTACTTACTAAGATAAGTTACTAGGTTGCTGGGATTGAGTTGATGAAATTGTCACAAAGACATAAATAACGAATAGAAAACAAGTGAAATGAAAAGGTTGGAACTATGTTCATTAAGATCGCATGTTTAAGTTTACTTTGCTAAGATGCAAGATAGCAATGTCAAAATTCAGATTATTTATGTCGACATTCAAATTAATGTTTTTATGTCAATTTATAGATTATTTCAATAACATGGAAAACAATTAGAATGTTAAGGCAGTATGCAAGAAAGTGATGGTAACATGAAAAATGTTGATGTCATATCTTGAGTGTCGAGAAAGAAATATCTTCATGTTGTCATAATTGTCTTTCATGTTCACATACTTATCTCAGATGTCATAATAATTATCGTTAAGGTACATATACTTCCCTGACATTGTCGCCATAGCATAACGTCAAACAGTGCATGAATTTTATATATTGTGTTCATTTTCGTGCTTAAACATCGACGGCGGGTGCGGCTAGCCAACATGGGATGCTTAATCCTCCCGGGCACCTGGTCTCACCTCTGGCTTGCTAGGGGTCCGTCGATGCTTAATTTTCTGCTCTATTGTGAGTGCCGTTGAGATTATCGTCAGGATTTTCCTTTAACTCATTTGAATATGTTCAGACTGAGCAAATTAATACGGTGCGTTTTAAAAGCGCCACCAACAGCGATTCCACACAGATTCTGGAGATTATTCATCAGATGATATTGTCCCTATTGTTTCTAAGGAGTTGTGTTATGTCTTCTTTTGTTTGTCCGATTTTTCTTTTCTCATGAAAAAGTTCTGTTATCGTATTTCTTAAATGATGCCATTGAAACTTTCAAGTAAGCTATTCTGATTTTTGGAATCTGATTTCGGGTTTGGTATTTTCAAGGAATAATTTAAAGAAAGAAACGCTTGTAATGACAAATATGGATAATGACCATATCCCTGTAAGTTGAAAATTGTTTTAACCTTTATTGATTCAATTCTAAATTTACATAGGTCAAAAGGATCTTCGAATCGGAATGGAAATATACCTACGTCATCAAATACTGCAGGAGAAAGTCAGTCTCCAAATACCAAACGGGATTTGTATGAGTCTGATGATAGGTACGTATTCATGTATGAATGAGAACATTTGATATCTTATCTTTATTAAATACCTTTTCTTTACTTTTACGAAACATACTATGCTTGTTTTGAACCCTCATTGGTTCGCGTGCGAAGCACTTCGTCCAGTTTCTATCTGTCTGCCTATCAACATATTCCATATACAAACACAGACAAAAACAAAAGTTAAGCAACAGTGTTATTGTTTTTAATGCAAAATGCTGGTTTGATTAAATATATTCAAAAATATGTATCATGATATAAGTCGGACATTTGACGGAGACCTTTTATTTCACAAAAAAGTATCATATAAAATAAAGGAGCGGTCCTCCAACAACACTACGTTGCAGCACCCACAGCAAAACCCCAAAACACCCATTGCAAAAACACAGAGCTCACACGCACAGAAAAAAGACGCAAAAGGGACAAGAAACACCAACTCACAACATAGAAACATCAAACACAAAAGACCACACACAACTTATGTTAAAACGGGATAAAATAAGCGATGGGTATAGTTTTTAACAATTCAAGTTAGTCGTTATATTCACAAAATCTTTACAAACACAAGTTCATTGCCGGTTTGTCCAGGTGCTCCACAAAACCTCTATACATTCTGATAACGAAAATATTAACTGGTATCAAGCAAATTCTGCGAGACAACATATTCAAGAAATGGAATCAATCAGATGGGGATCCTAAAAAATTATGAGGAACTTTCGGAAAAACCATTTCAATCATATTACCAGCATAAAGTATTTCGACTTCTACACGCTCTACACTACGATCCTACACCAAAAGTTCAAAAACAGACTCGTCAATATTATTCGCAACACCTTTCAGTCAAACGTGGGACCAAGAGATACAAATACCTTATCATATGGTGGGAGGATATTTATTTCGTGAAGGAACACTCTGTTTCAAAAAAAAAAAAAAAAAACAAAAACAAAAACAAAAATACCGAATACGATATCATCCGGATGCTTGAGCTTTTGATTGACAACATTTTTGTGGTGTCTGGAGGAACCTTAATCCAGCAAATAGCTGGCATGCGCGGATCCAGAGGGGGGGGACCGGGGGTCTGGACCCCCTCCTGAGATTTTCGGAGATGGGTCCAGCTTTAGCCTATTTCTAATGGAAGGGGTCTAAAATGCATAAAAAAGGCTTCGAAACCTAAAATTTCGGCTCGCTTCGCTCGCCATTTACAAATACACAATTATTTTCTCTGCAAAATTCCTAAATCATTTTCAATTTTTTAAACTAAATAGTTTTATATAACTGTCTTGGTCTCATGAACTCGTATTTTCAATAGTCCCTTACTTCATAGGATGTAACCTCCCTCATCTTTTTCAAGGTTTTGTTTTTTTAAGATGTCAGATTATTTAGGAAAATTACTTATCTATTTATTCTCTTGAAATATAAACAAAATGTGAATTAATCAAAATTTTCGCAGCTCGCTCCGCTCGCGGATATAAGCAGTAAAATATTCAATGTTATAAATAATCATCTCCGATCGAATGAAGACAAAAATTAATATTTCATATCTAAAAAGATTTCAGGCTCACTTCGCTCGCCAATTCTTCGTAAAAATAAACGTAAAAGGAAAGCTAACAATACCCGCCCTCAAAAATCAATCCTTAGTGCACACGTTGTCCCTCCCCATGATGTGCACCGAAATATACCTACATAATAGGTAGACTTCCTACAATTTAGGACCCCCTATGACCAAAAATGCTGGATCCGCGCATGGCTGGTATCCCCATCGATACCAGTTGCGCCCTACTGATTGCTCACTTATTTTCATATTCATACGAAGCTGACTTAATCCAGACCTTGCTCTCGACTGGCCGAAAGCACTTCGCATTTCAGTTCAATTTTACCAAAAGATGCATAGATGACGTGTTGTCCATCAGTAATCCGAACTTTAAGGATCATCTACATGAAATCTATCCTCATGAGCTAGAGATCAAGGAAACAACGGAGAGCGACAAATCTTCTTCGTACTTGGATATATACTTCTATTTTTCGACGCAAACGGCCATTTGAATACCTAGTATGTATGACAAGCGTGATAATTTCAGCTTTCACATAATCAACTTCGCTTTCATGAATAGCAACATTCCGTCTTCTCCTGCTTATGGCGTTTTTGTTTCTCAGCTGATACGGTACGCCAGGGCATGTTCAAAATAAGATTTCATAGTAGAGGCAGAAGGCTTGAAAGTAAGCTACTTGTTCAGGGTTATATTACACAACGACTGAAATAATATGGAGGAAATTCTTCGGTCGCTACGGAGATATAATAAAAACATATCAGATCCTGCTTTCCAGAATGATCAGTGTCATTCTGGATTGCAGTTGAATGGCTTTCATCATCACTTAACAAGAAATATTTACCTTAAATGTACATCGAGACAATCACAGAAGTTTTCATGGTGCTGTTGCCAAGGGTGTTTTATGCAATCAGGTGACGCTGACCCTCCCTGGCACCTGTTCTCACTTCGGAATGTTATTCATTCCGAGATTCGCACTGTTACAATGGAAATTCTTATGATTGTACCTTGCCTTCCCGACTTTGCGACTGAATAACTGATAACTTAATGTCTATTAATGGAATTTGAAAAAATAATAATAAAAGTAAATTCGCTCTTAAACTTGGTTGCAATTAATAAAATTGTTAGTCCAATGAAATTGAAAACTGAAAATGTGCTAAAAAATGTTTGATAATAAATTTATTATACAAAATCCGTCAAAAAGCGCTTTCGTGAATCCGGGATTGCTGTTATGCGCTCGCACAACCGTAGAGCTGAATCAGACAAATATTTAGATCATTGATAAGATAATTTTTGGGTTGTACCCTAATGAATATTGCCTTTTTTTCAAAGATATTAATTTTGACAACGATATCTTTATGGAAGCATTTTTCTGTTTTTTCCCTTAAGACAAAGGAGTGTATTTCCAAAAACACTAGGTTGCAGCACCCACAGCAAAAACCCAAAACATCCAATGCAAAAACATAGAGCAGACACACAAAGAAAGAGAAGCAAAATAGACAAGGATCACCAACTTACATCATAGAAACATCAAACACAAAAGACCATACATAAACCAAAGAGACGAAGGGGCAACTGGTGCCGACTAAGGACGGCCATTTGCCACGCAAGTAGCGGATTACGTGCGCACAACCCTTCCACTTTTCTGATTACCCAGAAGTCTCCAAGAACGCACAATTGTGGCATAAAATAGCCTCCTCAATGTAAGATGAACATACAAACAGACAACATGACGCAGAGGTCCAGATGGATATGTAAATGGATTTAAAAAAAAACAGAAGACATACGATATACAGTCCGTGCACCACCAGCTGTAGCGAGCTCATGCATATGATTACCCGAGGACTCCGACTGATGAGATAACGTTAACCTTTGTTGCCAATATTTTCTTGATTTTTTTTTTTTATTTAATCCAAGTTTGACCAATATAAATATGCATGTTTATCAACAACCACCCAAAATTTCACTTCTGGTTAAAAGATGACTCTTTTGAATCGTAATTTTTTTCTTTTTATTTCCAAAGTAAATACCTCTTTTATCTTTAACTGTTAATTTCATAATTTTTTTTACAGCACACACTATAAACTTCACCAATTTTAACACTACACTGTCACGCACACTGCACATAATACTCGGAAGAGGGTAATGCAGTATGAAGAGATAGATAGATAGATATGCATCCCATTCGGCAAAATATGGCTAAAAGTAATCATTAACATTGATGAACAGGGATATGGTCATTATACATATTTGTCATGGAATATTGCGCAATGATAAGCAACAAATGCCTTTAACGAGAATAATCTGCTATACAACAACATAAGCGATGGAAAGAGGATCGTTGGAAAAAAAATCAACCGGAAGTCTACTGAAAGAGTTTGAAACTAAATTTTCGAATGAAATTCGTATAATATTTGTAAATCTTGAGATTAATGTGGTTTTAAACATCTCTTTTTTAACTAAATGTTACCATAATTTTGCGGTACTTCTCTTCAAACTTTATACTTCCATAGTTTCCCTAAAAATACCTTATTTTCATTTGCGGCTCTATCTAAGCCAAATGTATCATTTTCAAGATCATTTTAGTGTTTTATGTCACGTACAGGTCCACATAAGGGTCAGGCAGTTGAAAAACGTTAAAATTTTTGCAGAACTTTTTTTCTTTAAATGTGTTCAGATCAGCCTCCATCTGAATGTTCTGAAGGAATTATCCTCATGGTGAAGAAAGTTATAGGGGTAGCAAATTTGGTTGAATTGTTGAGAGAAAATTTTTCCGCCATTTTCCCTTTATAATCCGTTATACATTATGAGGTGAATGTCTCGCTTTACCATAACTACCTTGAGAAATGAATATCATTTGTCTGACTTGTACCACATATATGTCTCAAAACAAATAAAATGTTTTGGAAAAATTTGTAATATATCACCCCTGCCTGATTCTTACGTGGACGAGGTACAGTCTTCTACAAAAGAATTGATATCTGATATATTTTACGTAAAATTCTCTATGCTATCGTTTAAGGAATAATGTCTCCAAAATATTGGGGTGTTGCTTAACATTTGTCTGTGTGTATAATACGCTAGCCAAGCTTTTAAAAACGCAAAATACATCAAATTAAGATATTTCTTCTAAATATCCTTTTACCCTGTGACCTTTACTAAACTGACGATCCTTGTGTCTCCGAATTGAAAATAGACCAGAATCTTCATTTTCCCGACATGCGGAATTTTTGTTTTGCTTGAATGATATACAATTCAACTGATGTAGATATTCACATTTTTTTATCAAGTTGAGATATGAAGTTCATAATACTAGTAAACAAGTGGATTTTCTAAAGAATATCTTTCTTTAAGCTGTTGAATGTTTATATACTTTTCTAAATATGAAATTTTGACAATGTTTGACCACTTTAAAGTCCTAAAAAAGTAAGAAAAATCTTCCTAAGAAAACTATAAAACATGCAGACACGGGACACCGCGAAATTCAAGAAAAAATACAATTAAACCAATTGACCCAGGGGTGATATCGTTCTCCTCAGAGCACAGGAAGACTTACCCTGCAAGGATTCGAATGTGATTTAGATGATAATTATCATAGGATCAGTCTGATGCAATAAATGATGATGGCATAAAGCCTTGTTTTGTGGTTGAGAGAAATTTTACATTACAAATCCTAGGAGTGTGTATTATACGAAAGCCTATTGAGCTCAAATGGTAGCTGAGAAAATTATTTTTTCGCGTTATAACGCGAAACTTTCGCGTTATAACGCGAAACTAACGCGTTATATCGCGAAACTTTCCCGTAATATCGCGTAAATAAACGTGCAGAAACTTTCGCGTTATATCGCGAAACTTCGCGTTATAACGCGAACTTAACGCGTTATATCGCGAAAATTTCGCGTTATAACGCGAAACATTTCGCGATATAACGCGAAACTTACGCGTTATAACGCGAAACTTACGCGTTATAACGCGAAACTTACGCGTTATATCGCGAACTTTACGCGTTATATCGCGAAACTTTCGCGTTATATCGCGAAACTTACGCGTTATATCGCGAAACTTTCGCGTTATAACGCGAAACTTACGCGTTATAACGCGAAACTTACGCGTTATATCGCGAACTTTACGCGCTATATCTCGAAATTTTTGCGTTATATCGCGAAACTTTCGCGTTATATCGCGAAACTTTCGCGTTATATCGCGAAATTTTCGCGTTATATCGCGAACCTTTCGCGTTATAACGCGAACTTTACGCGTTATATCGCGAATGTTTCTCGACTCTAAATGAAATATAGGCCAAAAGTTAGTGTCAGACTGAGCGCAGTTTAAAAGTATGGTAAACATAGTGAATGTATTTTGAAGTTACCTGGTCTGGTCACTCAAGTATAAAGTATGATTCAGATCATCCACACCAGAATTGCAGTAAGCTTCCTCGGATACATCACCCATAAAAATTTGGTTGATCTAAGACTAATGATAAGATGGATCTGTCCTGTTTTACTTAACATGGTCAATCAGGTGTAAATTAAGGTCAACTTCAGCTTCCTTACCATGTATTGCAGGAAGGATCCTCAGATTCATCATTCACACAAATGTGGATGATCTAGGACTTATAATAGACTGGAAATTGACCTGTCCAATTTTACTTAAACTGGTTTTTCAGGCATGCAATATAGGTCAAATGCAGCATACCCACCGTGCATTACAGTATGCATCCTCACTAGAGTAGATGCATCACCTACACAAGTTTGGTTGATTTAGGACTTTTAGAAGCTGATAAAGGACCTGTCCTGTTTCACTTAACCTGGTTGCACAAGCGTGAAATACAGGTCCCGTTTTCTTGAGTGCGGACACCAATGCCGAATAAGCCCCCCCCCCTTCCTCTTCTACGTCGAGGTGAATCTTGCTTGGACCATGTAACTCAATATAAGCTTTCGTACCAAAGTGCAATGATGTTCGATTCGTCCCAGAATCTTGTCGCAATTAAAAATCTTAGTATTTAAATACACAAAGGAAGGGGTTTACTGGGAGACAGCTATGATTGACGTATTACATTTCATACTGATATGTCTGGCAGGGCGTTCGTTCATCACTTTTATATACATTATATCAGATTCAGATACATATGTATCACATGAAAGGTAGTTGGAAATCAACACATTTAAGGCATTTTCAAGCATTATCGAGAAAACTAAATGGTCTTAAAATATACTGATGTTTCTTCTACTTTCGGTTTATGTTTAAAAGTACTTCAATCATCAATCATGTTAGATAAGTTCTTGATTGATACTTTGCTTTTATGTTCATTCTGCATAAAGATAATAAATTGAACCCTAAATTTGAGCAATAATTTGATGGAAATTACTTAACGTCTAGCTTGAATATTTCTATTTATTTGACATAAACATTCCTTTTTTAATTGTCAGAGAGGATATTCAGCAATAAACGACAGAAAAAGCTATGATTTCAAATGTCAAAAGAAGACACACAAAAAAAAAAAAAACGGTTAGGAAATACATGACAGTGTAAAAATTCATGAAAAAGTCAGGAAATACATAAAACACCTGGCCAATTTCAGGAATTCCATGTAATGACTGATCGATACAGGCATTACATGAAATCCCTTAATTTCAGGAATCACGTAAAATCTCTTATTACATTTATTCCCTATAACATATACATGTATATCAATATTCCTGAAATCAAAGGATTTCGTGATATTATGTGTATATGTTACAGTGAATAAGTATTATAAGGGATTTTACGTACTTCCCGAAAATAAGGGATTTCGTGTATAGCCTATATCGATCATTCATAACATGTAGTTCCTGGAAATGGCAAGTTTTTTAAAAGAAATCTTGAAATTTTCTTGAAAAATTTACTCTTGTTTTCTGATTGAAATTTCGTCGTAAATATATACATGTATTTGATAATAATCTTATATATTGTTATTGCTATGAAACTACTCTGTGCTGGGGGTATCCTGAATCTCCTACCGGGGCTCCAATTTGAAATCTTTTACATACTGCATACATACAAATTTTCGCGTTATAACGCGAAAGTTTCGCGTAATAACGCGAAAGTTTCGCGTAATAACGCGTTAGTTTCGCGTAATAACGCGTTAGTTTCGCGTAATAACGCGAAAGTTTCGCGTTATAACGCGAAAGTTTCGCGTAATAACGCGTAAGTTTCGCGTAATAACGCGAAAGTTTCGCGTAATAACGCGTAAGTTTCGCGTTATTACGCGAAAGTTTCGCGTTATAACGCAAAAGTTTCGCGTTATAACGCGAAAAAATAAATTTCTCAGCTACCACTTGAGCTCAATAGGCTTTCGTAGTATTAACACGACTCTTTTTGAAAACAAAATCGGTGTACCGCTTCTACTAAAAGATTTCAACCCTTACGTAATATGCTAAGTGAAGCCTAAAATAACAACTATTCTAAAAATTCCTTTCATACCATGTCATTTCATCCAAAAATATCATCGAAATTGACATCTTAGAACCGTCCCTCGAATGCTATTTTGAACATAGATTTTATTTGGATATTCTAAGGAATCGCCCCTACAGAAAATTTAAAGCCACGCTCTCTTTGTAAAATGCATAAATTAAATTCAAACTAGAGGGCACTACTGAAGTGAATTTTGGCTGTGTCTGCAAAGCACTTTGGCTTGAAGCATCACTGACGAAGATTCAATATCCGAAACATGTGAATTGGTTTTATATTTTCTTCTAGAAAGTAAAGAGTTGGAACACTTCCGTATTTTTAAACTGCTTTACGGAAAAATAAAATGTCTACGTCATATTCCCATCTTAATTTCAAACCTTGGCCATATTGTTCTCAGTAACAACAATTGTAAACTGTGATGTCATGGTATGCGAAGTCACGCATTTTTTAAAGCAAATCCTTTTAAACAATAATTTGTCGCTCCTTATTTGTGAATTTAAGAACAAACAGGTTCTCAAGAAAACGCACGACCAAGTTTTTGGCATTTTCTGTTACAAAGATCTAAGAGCAGTTTTCATTTGATGACAATGGTATATATAGAAGAAAAAAAGTTGTTTTCATTTCGTCAAAAGTGGGTGTGAGTGCTCTTAATTAAATGAAAGGGACAGTAGGCTTCAATTTAACTTGCCAAAAAAAGACACATCTTATTGTTTATTATCCTTGTTCAACTCTTATCATTTTTCAACAGCGATTTTGAAAACGATCCTGAACCAGGAGAAATACAGGTTGACACAGAGAAAAAGTCTCCTTTATCCATGAACCGTTTATACAAATGCCTGAAAATTGTATATCTGGTACTTTTATTTCTCCTTATACTTGGAACTGGATGTCTGTCTCGAGTGCTTATTCATATCATGATATGGAAACTCTCACCGCCGAATACCAACGACAGAAACCTTAAACTTGTCAGTATATTTGGATACCTTGAGCCAAACGACAATATCATCACCAGGAATTCATCCTGTATGGATTTATCATGCAGCAAAGGGTTACCTCTGAAATGGACATGTACAGATATCGACAATCAGACCTGTACATTGGCAGAAGAAATGCCGTCCACCAATATAACTTGGCTTTGGGCAGTTATGGTTTTAATTTCAGCACCATATTTGTACGCTTTTATCACGACCTTCTCCAGATATTGCACAAAGTTCTCTCACAAGATAAACATCAAAATTCTAGTTGTGGTAAGTGTTATTTTTCTACTATCTTTCATTAAGATTAAATATTAATCGTTGTTTTGTTTTATGCTGTTACGACCCATGATAATGCGTGAGCCATATAGAATTTCGTTTCTCAGGTTCAGACGCGTGTGTACAGCGTTCATATTTTATATGCAGATAATTGTGAGTATTCAAGGTCATAGGTCAAGCTCAAACTTAGGTAACATTGAAAAAAAAATATGAATACTTGCACCGTAGCGTATCACGTGATATGAAAATAATCTCTCGCATGGGAATCCCCTTCGATTAACAAGGTAAATGCTGTCTAAATCTACATTATATGAATTTATTTTAGGCCTATCATACGATCATCGTAATCAATTATATGATGGTTATCCATTCTGATCAAGAATAGAGGTATGCCCAGAGAACACTTGAACAGAAATTTATTTACGTGCACCATATCATAACATGTAAACAAAATAGAAAATTTTCTGTTTCAGTGTTCTCTAAATATTCCTCTATTCTTGACCAGAAAAGATTACTATCATATTTATAATAATGATGCTCATATGATAGGCGTAAACTAGTTTCATATAAAGTAGATTTAGACAGTATTTACCTTGTTTAATCAAAGGAGATTCCCTTGTAAGATTATATGCACATCACGTGATACGCTACGGTGACTTTGGTTTTGATGGATTAATTGAAGTAGTTTTTAAAGTACAGATTCCAGATTTTATACAAGGATAAAAAATCAGTGAAGGAGCAAGCCTATGAATTTTAGATCTTAAAGGTCAAATACCATGGTCAACGTAACATAAATCTAAATACTTTGGTTGTGATGTAATAACCGAAGAAGTATGTAAGGTATTTCATATCCGTGTTTTGATAAAAACATATCAAAACCCGCCTAGAAATTCTAAACTACCACGCATGAAAGTAAAGGAAGATCAAACTTCCGCTTTCATAACTAGGCACTCTGATTGACTGTGACGACGGGACTCCATGACGGGCCGTGTCCAAAACTCTTAAGAGATGACAGGACCACGACCACCTGTCCTCTCTAAATATGGGTGACTCGGGTGATCACATCCATGAACTCCCTACATCCGACAGAGCATGAGCTGTATTTTGTACGCCCTCTTTTTTTTATATCATCTGAGTTGCTTGAGCCCTTGCGTTTGCCGTCTTGTTTGTGTAATCATCTAACAGTGAAGCGGTTTTTTCACACGGCAATTGTGCGATCTTCGAGACCTTTAGAAAAATTGGTTGAGAATTTGCTTCATTAAGGTAAAGAGTAGGAACACTTAAGTATTATTATTATAAACACTTATTTCATGTTGCAGTGTGGAGCAGTTAAAATCGTTCCCCTTGACCTTATGTTTAGACGTGTATTAAATACTTATTTCCAGCGCTGTCGCCCGAAAGAAGCTTTGTTGTGGCCCTTTATCGATTTGACATCAAAGATATCATTTTGCTATTTCGAAAACTTGTCATTCTATTCAAAACTATCACCGAAATTAAAGGAGTTTATTATCTTAGCACCATCCCTCCAATATTATTTTGAACATATATTTTATTTGAATATGCTACTGAATCAACCCTACAGGAAATTTGGAGCCGCGCACTCTCTGTAAAGTAAATGTACAAATCTAAATTCAAAAAGTAAAAGAGGGCGTTACTGAAATGAATTTTGGTGGCTCCACTGGAAGCATCACTGATGAGATTTTAATATTCGAAACATGTGTTTGGTGCAGAAAAATTGGTTTGTAATTTTCTTTATTAAGGTATATAGTTGGAACACTTCCCTATTCTATATGTAAACGGAAAGGTGGGAGGATTCTATGCACATACATGTAACTGGATAAATACACAATTTGCTTCTGGCTTGGCAGATGGTCGTCCGAAGTCGGCACCGATTGTTCATTGGTCTCGTTGGTTTATGTGTAGTCTTTTGTATTTGATGTTTCTGTGTCGTATGTATCTTTTAGTCTCTTGCTGTGCTTATCTACTCTATGTTTTCGCATGAGGTGTTTTGGTGCTTTCTTGTGGATATTGCAACCGAGTCTGGTTGGAGGTCCCCTCCTTTCTTTGATATGACCCAGTAGGTTTGAAAATCGGATACAGCTTACTTTGGAAGTTTGGACACGATCTGAGGAGCACTTTCGAAGAGGTACTAATCGAATCATTTCCGTACTACTTTCGACACAATTTCAAGTCTAGAGTTGCCTGGTTAGAGATATACATGATACTCACCGTATATTTAAGTGATAGCGTCCGTAGTCTCCTCATCCGTTCTAATACGTTTCTGGTATCCTTTTTGCAAAGAGGTGTACACACACAATAGGTCGATTCTCAAAAATAGAATCGATGGTCAGCTACTTGGACGATTATCGATACAACACTATTACCCATGGCTCTAGCTTTTAGAAAGCTTTGAATTTTCAATGACAATGAACTTTTTTGATTTTTTTTATGGACAATGACCATATCCCAATTCACAGTACAAAATCGATAATTCAGAAAATCATAAACCGAAGGCTTACAAAACCAGGATATAACAAGAACCGAAGCAAAACAAAAAACAAAATCAAAAACAAAAACCCACCACCACATGGACTTTTAATATTCATCATACTGATGAAGAATGGTGAGAAAAACATGCTTGTACGAGTAAGATTTTCATTATTTCTATGAAGAAAGGGTTTTATGCACACAAGAGTATTCATGGATGGGTCATCACAATAAAAATTCCAAAATCCTATCTAGCGCGGCCCTTCATGACTTTATCAGTGATCTCGATCAATTATTTGTATGCCTTTCGATTGTGATTTTTAAAATTCTGATTTGATGTTACGCGTTAGACTTTCATTCACTTATTTGACTTTTGTGGAAGAATGAATACTTTTTAACATTTCGCTTTGTCTGTTTCAGGGAGTAATTCGGGACCTCTTCCATTCGGCAGCATTATGCCTTTTGGTTTTTTTCGTTCTTCCTACTATGGCCCCCGACATGGCGGCTATGACCGTATTTCTGGTTACATGTATACCTGCGGTACTAAATTTAAACCTGCGGCGGTTTCTTCCTCACATGAAGATCATCGTAGATAATCGGAAGGCACTGAAAGAAGAACAAAAAGTCAGCGTACCAAAGTCACGATCAGAATTTTTCTATGCTTTAATTCCAGTGGTACTGTTCTTTCTATCGCTCATATTTTTTGCGGTAGTTGTTGGAAGATCATCATACGCAAACATATACCTGGTGTTAGAAATTATATTGTCTTGTGTCTTTGTCTCTGTTGAATGGTTTGAAAACTTTATAATTTTCAACAAAACAAATGTTGTCAGTATTAAAAATAAATCTGGGAAGAAAGCGTATCTCTACAGTGAAAAAAGAGACAAAATATTAAAAGGTGGTGTACAGCCTTTTCGTTGGGTATATTTATTTGCTGCTTGTTCAAAAGAAAGAGAAATATGTGTGTTGGCACTCCTGAAACTGGTGTCACTGAATGTAATATTTTTTCCTTTTATCATTGGTGTTATAACAGACTGGAAAGTTGTATGGGGCAGTTTTCTTTTTGAACCAAATGTAAATGCGTCCTTACCATCTTTTATTCATAGCAAAATGAATTTGGAGTCCAGTGATCAAATATCCTTTGGATGTAATTCAAGCACACCATTTGTGGTCATGATTATCTGTGCCTGCTCAACTTTCGTTTTCTTCAAGCTTGCGCAACATGCCTGTCGCATTATGTACCAGAAGAGTGAATTCGTCATCCCAATCTTCTTAAATCTGATAATAACACCGTTTGTTATTGCCGTTGTACAGCTGAATAATCAGCTTTTTATCGTTGATGGATGTAGTGTATTACAACCACTTTGGAAGACAACATTTGACTGGGAGTATCTTGATCCCTGGCTTCTACGGATATCAGGGATAATTGGAAGTATCTCAGTACTTCTCCTTATACGTAAATTGCTTTGGAGAAAAACAGACATCCCTCTTCAACAAGTCACAAAGTACGTATGTAATATTCATTACTTTTTAAAACCAAATCTCTGTAAGCAATAACAATTTTGTATAGGGATCTGGAAACGCTAGGTCAAACATTTTTACGATATCTATTCAAATGAAAGGCAATAACGAAAATATTTGTAATGGATAAAACAATTACTCATTTTCATGCTGGTTGCTATGGAAACGGGTTGAAAACACCAAAAAGTGCAATTTTCAGCTTCTTTGAAGACACAGAATCATAATAAGACATTTTCTTAACACATATACCATATACGATTGAACTGTAATGATGGATCCTAACTCTGTCTGATAAGACCATTACATGAAGGGAAAAATTTAGAATAGAGCGTTACCATAGCAACAAATATACCAATTTATGAAAATAGTAATTTGTCATGTTAAACGAAAATGATAGAGAACAGAGATGTTTAAGTAAGTTATAAGTTAGAAATAATGGCAAACAATGACAAGTTTTTTTTCTTGGTTGCCAAGGTAACATGGAGAGTATCCAAGGAAAACTATTCATTTTACTTTAGATTACTGACCCAATTTCTAACTATATCGATGGACAAAACATGAAAAGAATTATTTAATTATAAGCTTTTAAGTTAATCTTAAATTTTGAATAAAATAATTTCGCTCAATACTAAAAGAAACAAGCCGTTACTGAGGAAACATATGTAAGATTTTGGCTTAAAACATAAAATAGGCTTGTTTGTTTCCTTGATTACGGCCATTTTAAATTGAAATAATTAAACGAACACTTTGCTATAAAACCTTTAAGACTACTACTTTAATGTCACATAGATTTTTCCTTTCTAACTTTATAAGTGATTTAATTTCAAACTTTGAAAAAAGTCCGAAAAATGAAGAAATTTGTAAATTGGTCTTGTTTCCATAGTAACCATACAAATGTTTATCTAGTATTCAGCAAAATCAATTCTATTAATTGAGTTATTTCTTATGGAATGAAAATTATTTTTATTTTTATAACAACGTATGAATTTTTAAATTCAACATTTTTAAGAATTTTAAATGCCATGGTTACATTTATCCCACTGATTTTATTAAAGTTTTTGTAAGAGTGCATTGTGTGTTACGATAAGATGTTATTACATTTTAGCAATGAGGTGAATTTTTTATCTATCAAATTTCTATTCATCAGTAATTCAAACCGATGGAAACGGTTGCTATGGAAATTTAGGTCCTAGGTAAACTTCTTATTTTAGGGTATATTTTAAGTTCTTTAAAATCATAAGATGAAATTGCTTATTACACATATTTCCCTTAAAGCAGCGGAAAAAACAGAAGATAAAATCTATCATGCTAAAGATTTTTGCAATAATGAGCAATATTTATTGCCATGGTAGCCATATTTATAGAAAAACTCTGAAAAGAGATCAAATGTGATTGAGTATCTGATTGCCTGTATTTTTGAATTTGATAATGACTGAAATTATGAACCATTTGTATGAGACACAGTAAGGCTTTGAAATTGTTTAATTTTCATATTTGGTATCCAGTGACCTGGTTACCATGGAACCAAGTCACTTGGCAACCATATGCTGATGGTTTATGTGTCACCTGCGAGGCACAGCGACACTTAGGGATCAATTTGTCCGTTGTCCTTCTGTCCGTCAGTCAGTCCGTCTGTCTGTCTGTCTGTCTGTAACACTTTGGGTGTCACACCCCATAACTTTTTATTGGTAAATGATAGGGCTTTGATATCTCACATGTGTATTCCTTGTGATGAGACCTTTGTACACATACCATAATTTTTGACCTAGTGACCTTGACCTAGATATTTGACCTACTTTTCAAAAAGATTAATATTGGCTATATCTTTTGATTGGTAAGTGATAGGGCTTTGATATTTCACATGTGTATTCCTTGTGATAAAACCTTACTATACATGCCATAATTATTGACCTAGTGACCTTGACCTAGATATTTTATCTACTTTAAAAAAAAACTTAGATTGACTATATTTTTTGATTTGCAAGTGATAGGGCTTGATATTTTTCATGTGTATTTCTTGTGATATAGCCTTACTACACATACCATAAATCTTGTCCTAGTGACCTTGACTTAGATATTTGACCTACTTTTCCAAAAAAATTAAGATTGGCTATATGTTTTGATTGGTTAGTGATAGGGATTTTATATTTCACATGTGTATTCCTTGTCATAAGACCTTTCAACAAATACCATATTTCTTTTATTCTAGTGACCTTGACCTAGGTATTTGACCTACATTAAGAAAAAAATTAAGATTGGCTACATTTTTTATCTTACAAGTGATACGGCTTTAATATTTTAAACATGTATTTCCTATGATGAGTCCTTTCTTTTATTCCCAAAACTTTGTACCTAATGACCTTCACATAGATGATTGACCTTTTCTGAAAGTAATACATTGACCATATCTTTTAATTTGTGAGTAAGAGGTTTCATATTTCACATGCGAGTTCATTTGACAAGACTTTCCCACTGATACATGTACAAATATTTAACCAAGCGACCTTGACCTACATATTTCATCAACTTTTTAAAAATAGGCCGCAGGCGACACAAGCATTCCTTGGATTGCTATTTTTATGCCTTGTTTTTATCCTAACCTATGTATGACATTTCATGAAAATCGGAGAACATGCGCTTCCAAACATTTAGTCTACCACTTATGCTCCTTTCACATCAGCCGTACGGCAGCCGTGCGACGCTCTGCGATCAAATTTTTGATAAAGATCTGTAGTTTTCGTGCGGTTGCTCTTTTGTTCTCAAATGAGTTAATGAAGATCCTGATGATAATCTTAACAGCACTCACAATAGAGCATCGACGGATCCCTAGCAAGCTAGAGGTGGGACCAGGTGCCCGGGATTAGTAAGCATCCCCTGTTTGGCTAGCCGGACCCGCACGATGTTCACGCACGAAAATGCAAACAATATCTCAAATGGATGCACTGTCTGAGGTGATGTCTATATAGAAAGTGCTATGGCGACCATGTCAGGTAAAAATATTAAAAACACTTACTGTCAAACCCCTCGCGGGGAATTTTTTTTATCTACGAGCTCAACACGGCAAAGGGCATAAGTGTGACACAAATGAGTTAAAGGAGATCCTGAAAATAATCTCCACAGCACTCATTATAGAGCATCGACGGACCCCTAGCAAGCTAGAGTTGTAGCAAGATAGTAGCTCAGCTGAACCTGAACAATTTGCAATAGCGATCCGTCCGTCCATCCGATGTAAACTTATTGACCATTTTTGACTACTCCGCCGCATTCAACCAAATTTCGGGAAGTTTTGGGAAAAAATAAGGAAGAATGTAGTCATTATCTCAACCACCAAAGTTGTATTCAGTTAAGGAAGATGTCGCCAATGGTTCTGATTGATGAGCTCGCTAAAGCAGGCAGAGCACGGACTGCATTTCGTATACATTTACAAATCCATCTGTGTGTTTCTTGGGCCCCTGCGTTAGCTGTTTGTTTGTAAGTTCATCTTACAATGAGGAGGATATTCTACACCACAATTGTACGTTCTTCGAGACCTCTGGGTAATCGGAAAAGAGAAAGGGTTGTGCACTCCGTCTGGTACTTGCATGGTAGATGGCCGTCTATTTAAAGTCGGCAACGGTTGCCCATTGGTCTCGTTGGTTTATGTTAGGTCTTTTGTGTTTGATGTTTCTATGTTGTGAGTTGGTGTTTCTTGTGCGTTTTGCGTCGCTTTCTGTGCGTGTCTGCTCTGTGTTTTTTCTCATTATGTATTTTAGAGTTTTGCAGTGGTTGCTGCAACCTAGTGTTTTCAAACGCTTAGGCACGGTGCAATTGATTTTCTAGGGAGGGGGGATGGGGGTTTCATTTCGCAAGTTTGATGAAAAAAATTAATTTGCTTACGGTATGGCAGAAAAAATAATCTTGCTCTTACAAGTAATCTGAATTTGAAGAATTGCCATAAAATTTCGCTTAAAATCCGTGAAAATTTTACGGCTCGCTTCGCTCGCTGCATTTTAAATTTCAAATCAAAAAATTTTGGCTCGCGTTGCTTGCCATAGTGAGAACAGTATTTCTTTAAAGGCAAATTTCACATATGAAGATATCAGAGGTATACATGCAAATTGAAAAAAAAGCTTCCTTGAAATCTTTTGAAATATATTATCAATATAATGTATTACTATTTATATATACATATTGCATGTATCACCATAGAATATAGTTTTATGTACAGTCTTTGAAAGAGAACATAAGCTTTTCACCAGTTTACAATTCTAAATAAAAAAAATCGTCCAGAAGACCCTCCCCCTCAAACCCTCTTATATGTACCTTATATCAATTTAGTTTAATGAGAATTATATTGCAAATTTTTTTTAATTATCTGTGGATTAAATATTTGCATAAAAGATGTCAAAAATAAGACTAATTAGTGTTTTGATTAAAAATTAAGAATTTTTATTGATAAAATATGTACATTACGTGTACATCACTTTGGATACATGTATGCTACGGAATTGACCTTACAGCCGCGCACTCTCTGTACAAAGTAAATGCAGAAATTTAAATTCTAAAAATAAAACCAGAGGGCCCTAAAGAAATGAATTTTGGCGGCTAATGAAAAGGACTCTGTCTGGAAGCATCACTGATGAGGATATAAGATCCGAAACACGTGTCTGGTGCATGAAAATTGGTTTGAAATTTTCTACAAGAAGGTATAGAGTTGGAACCCTTCCGTATTATTGTTAATACTCCAACATTGCAAGAAAAATCCCCCCCCCGAATATAAAATGGACCGTGCCTTACTTATTTAAATCTTATTCATTTCAATTGGCCAAAATAAGGATACTTTATATTATGTTATTATGCAATTACCTTTTCCACTTTTAAATTCATGGTGTGACTCTCGGCGATCGAATTCGCAAGACAGTCGCACGGCAGACATACGAGCTTTGTACCGTGGATATGATCCTAATGTCACCAGACGGACACTAGGCTTGGTACTTGACCAATCTACAGTCATGTACAAGCGCATCCTTGAGACTTGCACTCTGACTGACTGTGACGACGGCACTCCATGACGGGCCCTGTCCAAACCTCTTTAGAGAGGACAGGGCCCCGACCACCTGTCCTCTCTGAATGTCAGTCGGACTCCTCGGGTGATTACATATATGAGCTCGCTACAGCCGGCAGAGCACGGACTGTATTACGCATGCCCTCTTTTTATATCCATTTACATATTCATCTGTGTCTCTGGGGCCTCTGCGTTTCGCGGTCTTGTTTGTGTGATGTCATCTTACAGTGAGGAGGTTGTTTTACACCACAATTGTACGTTCTTCGAGACCTCTGGGTAATTGGAGAAGTGAGAGGGTTGTGCGCACGTTATCCAGGATAACCACACCACCATTTGCTACTTGCGTGACAAATGGCCGTCCAAAGTCGGCACCGGTTGCCCATTGGTCTCGTCGGTTTATGTGTAGTCTTTTGTGTTTGATGTTTACATGTCGTGTGTCTCTTTTCCGTCTCGTGCTGTACTCGTCTTTTGTGTTTTTGCATCGTGGTGTTTTGGTGTTTTGCTGTTGATGCTGCAACTGGGTCTTGTTGAAGATCTCCTCCCTTCTTTTGGACGACAGTTTTGCTTGCCATAACATGCCCGCACGATTACTTGCAAGCAATATATTAATAAAATGATAACTGACGCACGGTAGTCGCAGTTGTTCGTACGACTGCTGCACGACTTGCTTGTGGCAGACGAGAATTCTTGAAGCTTTAAAGATCGTACGCCCTCGTAGGGCTGTCGTACAACCACATAGACCTCTGCGATCTACTGCAAAACTACCTGCAATCTGTCTGTGGTAGCTAAGCTCTCAAAAATTGTATGATCAAAAAATCGTATGGCTGATGTGAAACAGGCTTATCAGTTTAATCGTTAGAAAATAAAAATGCATTTAATTGCATTGTAAAAAAAAATTGAATGCCTCACGAAGAATAGGCCGTCGAGCCTAAAAATGTTTAAGTTCTAGATCTCTAGTAGTGTCGTGGGTCTGGCGTACCATTTTTGTGCTGTTTATATACTAGTATTATACATCTATTGAAGAAAAAAGATGATATATTAGCATTATCATTCATGTTTGTCTTTTAGCTTTATGCATAGCTTTTCAACGGTAAAAGAAGATCTCGAACAAGATATATTAAGATAACATCGTAACTGTAATAAAAGAGGGGACCTCAGAGCGCTCCCTTTGAAACATGATCTTTGTTACTATTTTTAAAAAAGAATTATGTTTAATCAGAGTGAAAATTGTAATGAATATTCTCATTTGTATTTATTCATTTGTTTCGTATAGACTCTTTAGCAAAACAACTTACTGTGGATTATACCCAGATGTTTCTCTTCTACTATCAAGAAAAGCGGACGAGAAGTTGACTTATGTGAGTTTGGAGAAAGCACAATTTCGAAAAAAAAAAATCATTTTTTTTTCACATCACTTCAGTATGATTGATAAAAAACATTTAATAAACATATAGTCAAGAAATAAGTAAGAATTAATTGAAGAATGACAAAACCCTTTACTTTTCATTGACCATACTCAAAAACAGTAGAAACCTTGTTAGACAACAACGTGAACGAACACCCAGAGACAAATAGACGAGTTAAAGCACTAATACAAGACCTCAATCCTGTGATATTTCAATTATTTGAGATATCATGAAAAAATCAAGTATTCAAGTAAATTTATTTAATGAATTAATTTTGTTATAAAGGTTGAAGGTTTACATCAGAGAGCCAGGGAAAAATATAAACCAGAAGATCCAAAGGAGGAACCAAATGATGCCCAAGGAGAAAACAAATCTCAATTGTCTGCAATTGAAGAGGAACCTTCAAATGAAGGAGATTCTGTTAAACAAACTTCAAATGAAGGAGATTCTGTTAAACAAACTTCAAGTGAAGGAGATTCTGTTAAACAAACTAAAATGTCTGTTCCAATAATTATCGCATGTGCGACCATGTGGCACGAGACATATGATGAGATGTGCAAGCTGCTGAATTCAGTTTTAAGGTATTTCTGAAGCATAAAATGCATTGAACTTTTCATGTATTCAACTTTGCTACAGCCAGCAGAGCACGGACTGGATTACGTACGCCCACCTATTTTCCTGTCGCACAACACTTGCGCATGAGTTACGCATAAACTACGTCAAACATTTGGGGCAAACGTGGAGATACGTTATCCATGCGCAAATATACGTAATTCATACATTTTAAATAAATTTCAAGCGAGTTTCATTCGCTTTTCATTCGTCGCTATGCGCAGCGAGTGGATTCCGGGATGAGAATACGTGGACATGCGCATTTTGAAGGCCCTGTCACACAGCCATTTACGTATAAATTACGAATAATTTACGAACGACATATACGCGGGAATACGTGGAAAAAGTTGGTTGTAATGCTTGGCATTTTGACAGATGAATCTCACAAGAACGACATAGAAACTACGCATGAAACACGAATAAACTGCGCAAATAACACTTATATCTACGGAAAAGCAAATTGTGTGTGTAGTTCTTAGCGGTATACGCAATATATGAGTTATGCATTCGCAAAATATGCGTATTTCATGCGTGAAATGTTCGTTAATCATACGCAGACATACGTGGAACGGACGTGAAAATCGCCAACTTTGCGTAAGAATCTCGTATTCATTGCGCACATACGCGTTTGAATTACGGATTAATTGCGTAAGAACTGCGTCAAAACTACGTTAATTACACATAGATCGCGTTAATCCAAGAAATCAAAAACTTTTCTTTGTTGTTGTCTTATTGTCTTTCTATGTTCTTCCGCATTTCCGTGAGGACAATGTGACAGCCCTATAATAGTAATGTTTGGAGTCTTGTTTTGGGTGTTTGGGTTTGACGTAATTTCACGGATTAAAATGATAAGATTTATACCATTGAAACAATCCGCCTAGTAGTAAAAAAAGTTATTTCGACATGGGTAAGGCAGTTAATCGTACAGAAAATATCCTTGTATGATGATTCCCACGACATCCCGATCTGGATATTTATTTTGACTTCATGTCTGGCCCTCAATCCTCGAGGTATTGAATGCATTGCGGCAGATAAAAAAAATCGATTTTGTGATATCACAAAATAGAATTTGTGATATTTAAAAAATCGATTTTTGTGATATCATAAAATATAACGGAATCTGTGATATCAAGAAATCAATTTTTTGATATACCAATTTCTATTTTTTTTTTGTGATATCATAAAATATAACGGAGTTTGTGATATCAAAAAATCAATTTTTTGATATACCAATTTCTATTTTTTTAGATCAAGTATTTGATTTTTTTGATATCGTAAAATATATTTGTATAAGCCGTTTCACTATTTATTCCCTATTTTTTTAAAAATATCACAAATTCGAATTTTTGATATCACAAATTCCATTCTGTGATATCACAAAATTGAATTAGTGATATCTTCGACTTTGTGATATCAAAATTCGATTAGATGATATCACAAAATAGATTTTGTTATCTCAAAAAATCGATTTTTTGATATCACAAAATATGACGGAATTTCTGATATCAAAAAGTCAAATTTGTGATATCACAAATTCGAATTTGTGATATCAAAAAATAGGGAATAAATAGTAATATGGCGCCTCATATTCGTGACATTCCAAAATTTTGTTATGTTGTCTTTTTATTGTTCATAAGGTTGAAAGCTCAGAATGTGTTGATACGTAACAGAAAAAATAAGCGTAAAAACAAATATTTATAAAAACTTTATTTAAAAGAATAAGAAAACTCTGAAAAGGAACAAAAGAAGTCGAGAGATAATACTGTAATATATCGAGAAGAACATCACCTGAACATACATACGCAGATGATTGTGACATTCGAAATGATTATATTTACATCAATTGATGGACAATCAGAGAAAAGAAATCAATAACAGCAATTCTGTTTAGGAATCATCAAATGGAATACATAACTTTCAAACCTTCCTTAAATATATATTTTTCTGTCTTTAAAAGATTGGGAATTGCTACAACAGAACATAAAGAGTTTGGATTTGAAGGTAAGAAGTATTACATGTATATCCTACATTAAAATAGGTAATTTAGATTGAAAACTACGTTTCTGTGATTGTCTGACCTTCGTTAATTATAAGGGGCAATTTCAAATGTGAGATGAATCGATATAACTACTGAAGGCACATTTATCTTTTAATCTAATATAAAAACATGCATATATCGAAGAGACATTTTAAAACCTTAAAATAATGTTCTCTTTCGTGCAAAATTAGCGACCTCCCAAGGATCCACACGGTTATCACAACATCGACTATTATTAGTTATTAGGTTTGTTACTGACCGTCTACAGAGATTTGTCGGGTGTATTAAGCCCATAGAAGGCGAGTCGAAGCCGAGCCTTCTATGGGCTTGGTCAACCCGACAAATCTCTGTGGACGGTCAGTAACAAACCTATTAACTGTTTTATTTTGTCTAGGACAAAAACTTCCGTTTTTGTTGCAGAAAATTGGCGTTTCACGTCTTCTTTTAAATGCGAATTCATTTATACGGCAATGGCGGCATTGCTGACGGTCTATAGACATTTAGACGGCGTGCACGTGACGCGATTCACGTTCTTTGATTGGTTCGAACTAGTCCGTGGCAAAATAATACTTTATAAAGTTTGTATTAGGTAATACAAATATCTTAACATATTTTAAAAGCGCTAACATTAATAAAGAAGAAAATAATACTTTAAGAATAAGAAAATAAAAATATCCATGATACATGAAAAGTTAGGTTTTTGTTCACATTAATTCATTTCTTCATTGAACTGATGTATATGAGAAGTTTGATTAGCTTAATAGATATAGTGATTAAAATTTACACGTTTTTGAAAATATATATTCTTTTCTTTCAAAGCACATATCTTTTTTGACGATGCCTTTATCTATGATGCGACCAGAGGACCAGTTTTGAATGAATATGCGGAGTATCTCTGTCAAGCCATCAAAGACTCAAAGGAGTAATATTTTACAACATTTAAAATAAACTTCATATTCATGAATTGTGAATGTTACGGAATGTAGAACAAAGGAGGGGATCTCCAACAACACCCGGTTGTAGCACCCACAGCAAAAACCCAAAACATCCAATGCAAAAACACAAAGCAGACAAGCACGGAAAGAGACGCATAAGGGACAAGGAACGTCAACGCACAACACAGAAACATCAAACACAAAGGACTACACATAAACCAACGAGGCCAATGGGCAACCGGTGCCGACTTAGGACGGCGGTCTGCCAGGGAAATAGCAGAAGGTGTGGTTATCCTGGATTACGTGCGCACAACCCTCCCACTTTTCCGATTACCCAGAGGTCGCGAAGAACGTACAATTGTGATGTAAAACAACCTCCTCACTGTCAGATGACCACACACAAACAAGACTGCAAAACGTAGGGGCCCAAACAACACAGATGAATATGTAAATGGATATAAAAGGAGGGCGTACGTAATACAATCCGTGCTCTGCCGCCGCGAGCTCATGTATAGTATCACCCGAGGAGTCCGTCTGACATTCAGAGAGGACAGGTGGTCGGGGTCCTGTCTTCTCTAAAAAGGTCACAGTCAGTCAGAGTGCAAGTTTTAAGAAGAAGACATCCCCTCAAAATCTACACAAAACTACTCACAGCAGTGAGATCTGTAGACTGTAACGAACATCAGACATTGCAATTTCCTTAAATAACACAGTAGAACGAGATACACATCAATACCAACATGGAGTGGTTCAGTCAACAATTAAAGCAAATACAAAAACACGAATAAATAATAAGGAAGCCCAATATGCACATCTCGCCGACTCTTGACGGCTATCCACTATAAATTAGCGTTTGATGTGGTTATCCGAATCATTTATGATCAACCCTGCCACTCGACCTGGTACAAAAATGTATTCGGAGACGAACACATCGCATAAACAAAAAGCCCTCTTATTCTGATGCCCTGTTCACACGAATGCGCATTTAAGGAGGGATTCAACACCAAGATGGCGGCGGCATTATTTGTTTTTCTCACTTCCTAGGAAAAGTACAGTCCTTACTTCCTTAAAACATTTGTTACCCTGATTGATATACATATTTGAGTATTCTGATGAAGTTTGAATAATTTCCGACTAATTTGAAGAAATTATAGCGTTTTTCAAAATTGTGGATTTTGGGAGTTTTATCCATGAGCCAACCACGACGTCATTTCGACGTTATCGGGGGAAAATGGCGTCAGAAACGATCGCATTCAAAATGCAATTAAAACATGAATATAAAACGTATTGCATTGAAACTTTACATGTATAAAATAGTAAATTCAATTTTTATTTTAGTGTATTCGTTGACAAATTTACATAACAAGGAAGCGGATGTCACTTCATTGAAAATGGACGAATTTGGAAGAAAAAAATGGAAAATAAAAAGCTTCGTAAAATTTTTATCCCCAATTTAATTTTTCTCATTTAATCATGAAATCATTTCTGTACATTGTTGATCATTCTTTTAGTTTTTGACAAGGATTGATCCACAGGATTTCTAATTATCACCTATCAACTAGAGTCAATTGGCTCGAAATTGCAATTTTTTGAGCGACTGTGTCATCTATTATTCCAGTATCCTGCCTTTGTTTATAACACAATTCATTTAACCTTTTCCTTATGTAAGAGCAATACATTTATGAATATTTTAGAAGTTAAATCAAAATTAATTTCCATTAGCATTAAGAGAACCGGAATAACACTTTTAATATTATGACGTCATCAAGAAATTCACGGATACGTTGAAAAATGCATATTTCAAAGTCTCATAGAAATTTTTCCTGTGGATAGAATCAAATGTAAGTTTGTATGATGAAGGACAGACAAGAAATGAATAATTTCAGAAATTTTGAGAAAAATTGAATTTGGCGTCAAAGTGTTCAATACCTCCTTAATCTAATTAGGGGATAAACGTACTGTGTTTTGTGGTCTCGACAGGTATATTTTAGATATACTGTTGGAAACGAAGTTATACAGGCGGGACTTGCCCCCGACGGTATAATGTTTGTATCTGCCTTTAGCAGACTCTTGACTCTTTGTATCATTCAAAGGATTTCAATGTCGCTTTAGAGTTGACGTTGCTAAGGAGGATTAACAACAATTCTAATTCATTCTGTTTGTTTCACGCATTCTGATTGGTTCACAGGATTTCTATAAGCATGTATAACCGACTCACTTGACACACGTATTCCTACGTAAATTTGCACGGCACAATCTTTAGCGCACTTTTTACGTATGACGTCACGATTCCCTGTGCTATTTGCACCAATGACGTCATACTATGACGTAAAATTACAAGTTATGATCTTGTAAACGGCGTTCTCCACTTATAAATAACAGAGCAAGTAAGTTTATTCTTTATAACACTTTGATTTTTCGCCATTGTAATAAACACAAAGCAGTTTTATTTTATATTTTGCAACGCAATAGCTTCTGTTGATCGTTGTTTGTCCTCCATAGCAACGTCACCTCCAAAGCGATATGTGATACCCTCTGATGGGTATAAAGAATTAGAATATGTCATATGAATTAGAATAGTGATAAACGTACTGTGTTTTGTGGTTCTGACAGGTATATGTTGGATATAATGTTGGAAACGCAGTTATACCGTCGGGGCTTGTTTATCCCCTAATATGATATGCATAAACTGCTTCGTGATTATTACAATGGCGAAAAATTAAATAAAAAGCGTGATAGTTTTTAAAAGAACTTACTTGCTATGATGTTTATACGTGTAAAACGTCATTTTTTAGCCCATATTTTATAGCTTTACGTCACGTGTTAACGTCATTTGATTAAAGAGCCCAGGGAATGATCCAACCATGCATACAAATCGCGCTAAAGCTTGTAATGTGCACAATACAGTTTTTAAAGTAAGTCAAAGGAATGTCGCATGTATATAGTCTTTATACATGCTTGAAGATGCGTGAAACAAACAGAATGAATAGAATTAGCATAAAAAGTTGTACTGTGCATTGTTTTAATGCGAATTAGATTCGCATTCTGCTCTCACGACAAATTCTACTGCGCATTAGATTTTGATTCATTTGCACTCATAGCTGTATAATTTGTATATTTATCAATTGAGAAAATGAGAATTGGGAAGATTATATGCCAAATCACTATTTTTCTCTCTCTTAATTCCCTTTTAGTAAGTAAAAAGATCTTCCAGAACGGATAAAATATAACATAGCATGACGTCATAATGAGATAACATGACGGCATAATACAAGGACTTTACATGGAACACATAGTGAATGAAATCAAGCATTCTCTGATTTGAGGGCAAAGGCGGGTTTAAAGTACAAAGTTGGGGTGTATATGTACTCAGTCTGTAGAATTCAAGTACATCAAATACGATCGTGCTAGATTCGCTCTCCGTTCGCACGATACATCATAACTTTGGACATTATTTCTTTTATTTTGATGTTATAGATCTGTTTCGATGTCACAGTTAAAAGTTGCGTCAAATATTGTCATATCGGGTCTTGGCATGTATAAAATTCAATGCCCATAATGCGAATTAGATTTTGGCTGCGTTCATACGACAAATATAATGCGTATTACTTAAATTCGCATTAGATTTGTCGCATGAACGCATAGCGAATCTAATTCGCATTAAATATATGGCGCATGCGTGTATGATGTACTTGAATTCTACAGTACATTTATACCACAACATGACATTTTTAACATCCCTTGAACCTCAAATAATTGAATAAGAGGCAAAAATACTTGATTTCATTCACTATGTGCACTGTATAGCATCTCTTGACTTACGTAAAGTAACGTACTATGACGTCATTTTATCTCTAAGTGACGTCATGCTATGTTATACTTTGATAAAAGATTGGGAAAAACTCAGAGAAAAAAATATGAGAAATACAATGAGTTGGCATAAATTAAATCCTTTTCCGATTTGAAAATATTAGGCTATCAGTGAAAATTAAAATAAGTCGTGTGAACGCAATGCAAATCTAATTCAAGAGATTATTTCCATATCACGAGACTCGCTACAGTGAAATATTATGTCTATAGTTAATCAAAATTTTGTGTACTTTTGCATGTATAAAGTTTTTTCTCGCATTATGTATTTGCAGAATGGTTTATGAAGAAAAGGACGAGGGGGAGAACGATGGAAAAGTAACAGAGTATGGGTGGCGTTTTATATGGGAGATAAAAGGCAGGAATGCAAAAGACGTTTTCAGATCAAACGCTGTAAATGACTGGACAAGGCTTGTAGTTCACTTCAAAGACAAGGCAAAAATCAGAGTTAAAAAACGATGGAGTCAGGTAGTCAAATATTTTGTATCTTCCGATGCGCACTTTTCCTCTTAACTAACACATTTAAGCAGAAACATTATTTGTGGAGGTTTGTTTTGAAATTTTAGATATCTTTCTATTATTTGTTAGAATGGTATTATATTTCAAATGTGCTTCGTTTGATGAAAGAATTATAAAAAATCTCTTTCATTCTGACGAACGGTTAACTCCATGTCGCAATCCGTAGAGAAATTATATTCCACTACGCAACTCAGACGTACTTCAACGCGAAGTGTATGCGAGCGATCATCCGGGGTTCGCCTCTAATCCACACAGAGACATACCATTAGTTTAATTTTCCTTAGTACAACTTATTGAGAAAAACAAACGAATCAATTTTTTGTACATCAACTGATTGGAGTAATAGCAATAAAACAACAAATAAACTTTAATGTGATTAACTTCGCCGTATCAGCGCTCAGCCAGGGACGAGTGACTCGCACCGCAACCCAGTGCTATGCACTGTTTACTGACAGCCGCAAACACCAAGTGATCATTGAGTACACGTCGTGGTTGTCCAACCATCCAGTCAATATATATGTAGTACGGCTCTATTCGGGCCTATAGCCTTATTAAGGCTCAATACAAGTAAGAGTATTAAGCTATACTGCCGATGCGATCGAGACGTTTACGCCAATCGAAGTAAACGATTAATGGGAAAATCGGGCTTTGTATACAGTTGGAAAAGTCTATTATGATTAATAAAAATGTTATATCAGGATATGGACGATTCCAATATATCTTAGTCAATGAACCGTTTGAATGATAGAACTTAGTATTTACATAGAGAGTCTTTATGAGTGATATGTGTTCATTTATGCTACACTATATGTTTTGGAGTTTTGCTGTGGGTGCTGCAACGTAGTGTTGATGGAGATCCGCTCCTTTGTTCTATAAATGAAAAATATCGTTCCATCTATCCATTAGCCTGCCAAATATAATATTTTTTTTTGCAGTATTTGCTATTAATATTTCAATATTGAAATATATGAGTGTTGTTCGAAAAAATTCGCGGACTGGTATGTTTTTTAAAGATTGGGTACAAACTTATATACCATTTTACTATTAATAAGACACATTTAAAACTCGATTGGTCGATTGGTATATAAACATTATTAATTTATTATCTTTGAATAGATAATAATGGGGTCCACAGAGAACCGTCATTTTTCGAAAATAAGTGTAACCCATAACATTCAAGTTTTGCTCTTTAATGTCAAATCAAGATGTCCAGATCAAATATTGCTATCTAAATCGTTACCTTTGATGCCTGGTGTAATTTTGTGCATCACCAGTATCGATATATTGCATGCGTACGGAGAAACAATAGAAAATATAAAGGCAGCATATCCAATCTTTCATTGAAAAACAGGACATCCAACGTAAGGACGGGGCGATGCGCAATAACACAACTTCATTCTGACTTAAGAAAGACACTGAGAAAAACAATAAAAATGCTTTATAAATGTATCACGTACTTCTGAATAACGAAAACTTTATTTACAAATGGATAAAAGAACTCTGAGGATTAGAAAAGCAGCAGAAATACGCGCTCTAGTAATTTGGTGACAAAATGAAGGTTAAAATGATAGTTTTCTTTAAGACTTCATTTTACAACCGAGTGTTGTTGGAGATCCCCTCCTTTCTATTCTAATGTGGCAGATGGTCGCCCTAAATTTGCACTGAAAACCCATACATCTCGTAGAATTATGTGTATTCTTTTGTGTTTGATGTTTTATGTCGATTTTGGTCATCCTTTTTCCTGTATCGTCTCGTGTTGTGTATTGTTTTCGCATGGGGGTATGTTGCTGAGAGTGCTGCAACCTAGTCTTGCTGGAGTTGTCGGGGTTGTACCTTCTATATGATTAACAGAAGTAGGTTTATAATTTGAACACCTTTTGTCTCAAGGATGATTTGTGCCTAAATTGGTGTAATAATGTTTTGTAAAGGGGGTCCGAGTATCGTTATTTTGACACTGTTTTAATGTTCAAACTCACTTTATTTTCATCTAAACTAAAGATCTATATTCAAATCATTTGAAATGTAGAAAATATCTATAAAGCGCAGGTCTAATACTTGAACAAAGTTAGGCATTTTTATTGCAAAATTATATTTTGCCCAAATTTAGTGTATATCCAAGGAATACTGAACAAAAATGAATTTAAGGCATCTCAAGTCCACATGTCTAAACAATAGAGATTTTTTAAAGAATTGTAGAAACACAGTAGTAGCAAAAGAAGACAAGACAACTATAAAATTCTAGAAATATCAACGAAATGGTAATGAATTGTCAAAATTTCCGTGCTAATATTTGATGTAGAAATATGTCAGAGAATATTTTTATATGCTCTATAATTATAGAATAACTGTCTTGTTGAATGTGATAATACTGTGATAACCTACAATGGATCCAGGAATTATGTTCCATAACGCGCATTATGAGAAACATAATTCCTTAATCCTTTGTAGGTTATCACAGTATAATCACATTCCAAAAAACAGTTATTATATATTTACGTTCAAGTTTTTCACGCTTTAATGACGTTAAAATACGTTAACAACTACGTTGCTAAGGCTCTGTTACTACGCACCGTCGAAGTTCAAATTAAGCCAACTTACTATGACGTCATAGTTCAAATCACGCCACTGCGGTTATACTCCTATAATCACATTGTAAATTCTATACAAATGAATGGGCATATGTAAATATTAGAAAATAACCCCTGCAATGTATCTTTTTTCATCATTTACATGTTTTAAAGGTAAAACAAATTTTAAGTATATCATATTTTATGGAGATTCGACTGTCATTTATACGCTATTTCAAATTTAGATACAAAAAAATTTATATTTTAGCCAATAATGAGCGAAAAACCTCGGGATATATCACAAACCAAAAAGATCTAAATATTAAAGGGTTTACTTTTCAAACAAGATTAAACATTGTAAAACATACTATTTTCAACATTTGCAAACAATTAAGGCAATACTACGTAATGATATTAAATTTTGGAAATTGGTGATGATATCCGAATCAATCGATATCCGAATCACCTTAAGGTTATACCATAGACATTCAGATTACTTTTCACTAATTGTTCATTATTTGTCGACCTTGTCAGATATTGATATAGTATTAGACTTGCATGACAAATATGGATAATGACCATATCCAAATACACAGTACAAATCGACAACTCAGAAAATCATAAACCGAAGGCATAAAAAACCAGGACAAAACAATAACCAAAGCAAACAAAGAAAAATCTCCACCGTATGAAAAGAAGCGAACTGCCGATATGGGAGTGAGACCAGGTGCTCAGTAAGCATTTCCTGCTTCCATGCAACACCCGTCACTCAATTCGGTAGAATTGTCACATCCGGTTACTTCCATTTTAGAAGATAAAGTATATTCGGTCGTTGGATGGTTCAAATGGTCTAAGACAGAATATCATCCTGGACACCTGGTCTCACTCCCATATCGAGGGTTCGCTTCTTTTCATATGGTGGAGGTTTTTGTTTGTTTGCTTTGATTCCTGTTTTATCCTGGTTTTGTATGCCTTCAGTTTCTGATTTTCTGAATTATCGATTTTGTGCTGTATTCAGGGATATGGTCGTTATCCATATTTGTCATCCAACAATCTGGAGAGTGGGACATCATTATGTATGACGAGTTCCCCATATCGACCATAGAACTTCCTCAGTGACGAGGTTAGTCGGTCACAAACGTAGCTTATCTGAAATAAGCCTAGCTCTCAGAACAAAATCTGTATATTTGGTACTTGCTCTGGCATAGCGTATTAACTGAGATATGAATACGCCATAAGCTGGCGATGAAGGGATGTTGCTACTCAGAAAAGGAAAGTTTGTGATGATGAAATTGAAGTCGTCACGTTTGTCATAGAGTGAGGTGTTCATATGACCATCAGTGTCTTAGGACATTATTATGTCCAAATAGGATGCTGAATTATTTGTCTCTGTTTCTTTGACTTTAAGCTCCGAGGGATAGATTCTGCTGAAGTAATCCGCGAATATTGAATTATTGATGGACAGCACATCGTCTATGTATCTGTAAGTGAAGTTAAAGTTAAAAGCTACGTATCTGTTACCTTCAGAGACCTCCAAACACCACATAAAATGTTGTCGATCAGGAAGTTTAAGATATATATCTGCTTCAGTGTACTTATTTTTAGAATTGGAATTTTCTTTAACAAAGTAGGTTTTGTCATAATTAACCACAATAAATTTATATATTGCCGTTCTTGGTTGTAAACGCATTTCTTATAATTTTTTGCGAGTCTTTCTTTCAATTTAGAATATTGGATTGTTGTGTAAAGTGTTGAAAAATCAAAGGTTTTGATCGAATGGACTCTATTGAAATTAGTTGATTTCAGATGTTCTAAAAGTTCCTTTGAATTCTTTAAAATCTACATCTGGTTGATATCATTGCGAGAATATACCTTGGAGCCCAGATTTGATTTCAGATAAAACTTGAGTAACATCGAAACAGATTTAGTTGAACATTTTGAGGAACCAGCGATGAAACGTTGTTTGTACGGATTTTTATGCATTTTAGGTATGCAATATAAGTATGGTTAATCTAAATCTAAACTGTTTGTTTCAAAGCCAAAGTGGGCGAGGGCTGATTTGTGGTTATCTATTACTTCCGACGTAGAAAGTTTTATTGGAGTGCAAGTAGGATTTCGTTGAATTTAAACCCAACTCTTTAACAAGGCTGTCGAAATAGTACATTTTGCATGTAAATGTGTAGTTATTTGAGGCTTTGGCTGCTGGTGTGATGACGTAATGCTCTTGGAGGTATGTCAGTTCTGTGATAACATCAGGGTCTTCACAGTTGCTTGTAAGTTGTTAATTCTAGATAAAAGTAACCCTCTGAGGGATTTTATCCATTCGGAAAGGGTGTCGAGTTGTACATCCTCTTTCTTTGCCCAAGGTCTTGCATATTCCTCACACAAGTCCATGATAATTTTGTAATTTTGGTTCCATGTAAAGGATTTACTTTCTCTGTATTTGGGACCCTTATTTAACAATTCTCTCAACTTGTCGTTCTTGACTATACTAAGGTTACCAGTACCAACGTGTCCACAAGGAGAGTAGTTGAAATCCGATGAACAACATTCGCAAGGTAATGGATGTGAGTGAGGAATTACTTAAATCAATACACTGCAGGAATCGTTTGTAATTGTAAAATTTAGATGCAACTGTTGGTGTGTAGCTGTAGGAAATACAAGGAGTTTCTTTTCTCTTGAAATACGGTGGAATCTTTTCTGTGACAGATTTGTGATTCAAAATTTGGCCAAGATTTAATTCATCAATTCCTGTTTTGCAAATCTTACTTCAATGAAAGGGCGGTTTGTTTTCTCCTTTGATTGATCTGATCTTACTGCTTGAAATAAACAAAAAGTAAAAAAAAATCCAAGATGACACCGTGTAGTCTGTATTCTGGGGAATATTTATCGGTAATTATGAGGTCCCTAGTATATTCGTAGATGTATAATTCGTATAATTTCCGTAAAGGAACAGAGTACAATTTGGTAGGAATGTGGTGTACGTAGACCTAGAGGCTCATTCAAAAATGGAACCAAGTCATCGAAGGAAATACTATGTATCTCAGGCTTATTATATGTTGTGATTCTTGAAAATTTTTGTTTTGTGCTTTCTTATGAATTAAACAAATACGACATCACCGAGCACAAAGGACTACACATAAAGAGACGAGGCTAATTAATTGATATATCTCTCAGATTTACATTGCATATCCAAAATGTCATGATTTATGTTAAGGTGAAAAGTCGAAAACTATCCATTATACCAGAGGAAAGCAACAACAATCGGTTGCAGAGGAAGTACTGATCGAGACCCGTCAGTTTTCGGCTTTTCTCGTACTTAAAAGATGTCATCTTTTGATCTTTTGTTTTAATAATGGACGGTCATAATATATCCGTTTGGAGAATTTAGGACATCGACAAAAGGTATTTTGTAGAATTTTGGACATCAAAAACAGAAAAAACCCGAAAAAAAGAAGAAAATAAAAGAAGGGATACTGGACATCTCAATATCTTGTCAAAAGCACACAGAAGGAACTGATAAGACATGGGATGACGTCATATTCATTTTTTCAAATCAAATAGTTTACATATACATATATATTTACATATACATATATATTTACATATATTTCATTATTGGTTGTGACAACTTGAATGTACTGCATTTGCAATACAGTATTGACATTTAAGGAGGGATTCAACACAAGATGGCGGCGGCATTATTTGTTTTCTCACTTCCTAGGAAAAGTACCGTCCTTACCTCCTTAAAGCATTTAATACCCTAATTGATATAAAAATTTCAGTATCCTGATGAAGGTTGAATATTTTCCGATGTTATTTGAAGGAATTATAGCGATTTTCAAAATTGTGGACTTTAGGAGTTTTATCCATGAGCTAACCACGACGTCATTTCGACGTTATGGTGGGGAATGGCGTCACAAAATATCGCATTCAAATAGCAGTTAAACATTAATACAAAACGTATCACATTGAAACTTTACATGTATAAAATAGAAAATTCAATTTTAATATTAGTGTATTCGTTGACAAATTTACATAACAAGGAAGCGGATGTCACTTCATTGAAAATGGTCGAATTTGGAAGAACAAATTTGAAAATATAAAGCTTTGTAAAATTTTAATCCCACATTTAATTTTTTCTCATTTAATCATGAAATCATCTCTGGACATCGTTGATAATTTCTTAGTTTTTGACAAGGATTGACCCACAGGATTCCTAATAATCACCTATCAACTACATTCAATTGGCTCGAAATTGCAATTTTTTGAGCGACGGTGTCATCTTTTATTCAAGTATCCTGCCTTTATTTATAATACAATTCAACTAATCTTTTCCATATGTAAGAGCAATACATTTATGAACATTTTGGAAGTTAAATTAAAATCAATTTCCAATAGCTTTAAGAGAACCGAAATGACACTTTTAATATTATGACGTCATCAAGAAATCCACGGATACGTTCAAAAATGCATATTTCAAAGTCTCATAGAAATTTTTTCTGTGGATAGAATCAAATGTAAGCTTGTATGATGAAGGGCAGACAAGAAATATATAATTTCAGAAAATTTGAGAAAAATTGAATTTGGCGTCAAAGTGTTCAATACCTCCTTAAACAACAGTACTAATCTAGGGAATCTACGTAACCATTTACATTTTACGCTTCGTATTTGTAACAGGTTATGTACATGCATTATTTGTTGACGAGAAGGTTCAGACCAAGGAAAGTCGATGAAGTATTAGCAAATCTCGAATCGACGTTTATTTTGGCGTTGGACGGTGATGTAGATTTTCAACCGGAGGCGGTTAGCTTCCTTCTTCAAGGTATAAAAAAGAATGAGAGAGTAGGGGCATGTTGCGGTAGAATTCATCCTATAGGTTCGGGTAAGTGTTACCTATAAAATTAATATGACTTACTCTCAGTATGATCAATTTGTCGTATGATTTATGTATTTGATTAAAAGGGGATTGGTGATTATGGTGATTTCACCGGTTTTTGACCTCTAAGTAAGGGGTGTTGCTAGTAAACACGGGCCATCTGATCTGATCTACATCTGGAATTTACACAAAGTTCAAAGTCCATGTCTGTTAGTTCAAGTAAGGAGTATGCTTTTATTATGAATTATGAGAAAGGGAAGGGCACAGCTTAAGTACTAAAGTAGAAATAGAAACTCAGAAATATCAATTTCCCTTGTATCATGAAAATGAATACTGTTTAAACTAAGATTTTTCTTCTGCCTACACAAACAACAAAATTAAATAACTGTCAAATTAAGATAACCCTAAATGATATTCATGAACTTGTCATTCTATTCAAAATTATCATTGGGAGGTTAACATCTTACCACCATCCTGCCAATGCTATTTTGAACACAGATTTTATTTGGATATACCACTGAATCGACCCTACATGAAATTCGGAGCCACGCACTCTCTGTAAAGCAAATTAACAAATCTAAATTCAAAAAATGAAAGAAGAGAGAGCTATTGAAACGAATTATGGCAGCTCGACTAGAAGCATCACTGATGAGAATTTAATATTCCAAACACATGTCAGATGTAGAAAAATTGGTTTGAAATTTTCTTCAAGAAGGTATAGAGTTAGAACTAGTGTTGTATATTGATATCGGAATATTGAAGAGTATCGATACTTTAAGATTTTCAATTCGTATCGATACATAAATGCTGAATATCGATACTTTCGATAAATTTGATAAGAAAATAAAATCCTTACTTTTAATTCGTTTTTGGCCTTATTTTCATATATTTCCTCTTAATCATCTTTGATTACATCAACGCTCAGACATACGAGTTGAAATAAAGATTCTATCGTAATAATATATCGATAAATCGGGTAGTTAATGTGACGTCATGTCCACATTTTGAACTTAGGAAGAATTTGTCAACGTTAGAATACTTTTGACGCTGTAATTCGCTGTATTTGGGATGTTCGTTTAAAAAGTGTGTCTAATATTTAGAGAAATGTTAATAAATATTAGAAATGACTGTCTTAGTTTTGGTGTGCATGGGTGTATAACTCGCGATTCACGGATTTTGCATTTGACCAGTCACCCCAATTTGGTAGACAATTAATATTTTCCATACCTGCTATTTTCATCCTTTCATTCCTATTTTGCTTTTGAAATAATGGAAAACATCATTTGTTGCTTTTTTGTTCTGTTTTATAAAGTTTTCATTGATTAAAACATAAAAAAATCCATTTATTGATTCATTATTATGATTTATTTGACAAAAATGTAAATATGCGTATTGTATTGAAAATATTGAGTATTGAAGCAAAATGTATTGTATTGTATTGAAAAAATTTGTTTCAATATACAGCACAAGTTGGAACATTTCCGTATCATCAATATTCAACTTACCTTTGCTATACAGTGTTTTATTAACTTTCGTTACGGATAATTAACAAATATAGTTCAAGCCAATTGCCAAAACACTGTGGAATCAGACAAATGATATCCCGGTTACTAACAATCCACCAGCATTGATGCCAACTATTTCTTTTTTATGGCAGAGTGGCATAGCAATGAAATCCTTATCTGGAGCTAATGTAATTAGATAAGCTGCAGATCAGGATTTCATTGCTATACCACTCCCCCATATAAGAAAAGAAATAGTTTATCTGCAAGATCGTTTGAAGAAAACCAAACCACACTCATAGATATAATGAACATAAAAATTGCATTTACTCAATGATAGACATGGAGACGGCTGCCTATAGGTAATTATTCTTTCTAGGTCCAATGGTATGGTACCAGAAGTTCGAGTATGCTGCAAGCCACTGGCTACAGAAAGCCACAGAACATGTTTGTGGGTGTGTCTTATGTAGCCCTGGTTGCTTCACGTTAATGAGGGGAAGTGCTCTCCTCGATAACAATGTCTTACGAAAATACAGTACTGAACCCAAGACACCATGGCAAATGGTGCAATTTGACCAAGGTAAGAAAACTATTCTATTATATTTAAGTAAGTTTACAGTATACGTATCAAATAGCGATTAAAGTGTACGATGATTAAGACTCATATTATGACATTTTCTAAAAAGTTCAAACATAGCTTTTCGACATGGTAATGCTAATAGTTTTTGTGTCTTGAAAAAATTACCATTATAGTTTTCGGCCTCTGAAATAATAGATAACCACAAATCAGCTCTTGCTTCCTTTGGCTTCCATACTAACAATTTAGATTTAGATTTACCATACTTATACTGCATACCTAAAATACATAAGAATCAGTACAAACAACGTGTCATCGCTGGTTCCTCAAAATGTTCTACCAAATCTGTATCGATCTTACTCACCAAAGTTTTATCTGAAATCAAATCTGGGCTTCAAAAATATTGTTCGACAGTATACTTTCGCAGTGGTATCAACCAGATGTGGATTTTAAAGAATTCGAAGGAACTTTTAGAACATCTGAAATCCACTCATTTTAGTAAAGTCAATTCGATCAATGCCTTTGATTTTTCGACACTTTACACTACAATTCCACATTCTAAATTGAAAGAAAGACTCGCAAAAATTATGAAAGAAAGGAGGGGATCTCCAACAACACCTAGTTGCAGCATCAACAGCAACCTCCCAAAACACCCACTGCAAAACACAAAAATGACACGCACAGGAAGAGACGCAGTAGTACAATGAACGTCAAATCACAGAAAAACATAAAACACAAATGACTACACATAAACCAACGAGACCAATGGGCAAACGGTGCCGACTTAGGACGGCCACTTGCCTCGTCAGTAGCAGACGGTGTGGTTATCCTGGATTACTTGCGCACAACCCTCCCACTATTCCGATTACCCAGAGGTCTCGAAGAACGTACAATTGTGGTGTAAAACAACCTCCTCACTGTCAGATGACTACACACAAACAAGACCGCAAGACGCAGGGGCCCAAGCAACACAGATGAATATGTAAATTGATATAAAAAGAGGGCATGCGTAATACGACCTGTGCTCTGCCGGCTGTAGCGAGCTAATGTATGTTATCACCCGAGGAGTCCGACTGACATTCAGAGAGGACAGGTGGTCGGGGCCCTGTCTTCTCTAAAGAGGTTTGGACAGGGCCCGTCATGGAGTCCCGTCGTCACAGTCAGTTAGCGTGCAAGTATTAAGGATGCGCTGGTACAAGACTGTAGATTGGTCAAGTACCAAGCCTAGTGTCCGTCTGGTGACATTAGGATCATATCCACGGTATAAGAGGCGTTTGATGATTCTGACGCATTTTCGATAGTCATTCTGTCTACCTTTGATCCTTCTAATTTTGTTGATCATGTCACCATAAAATGCAGGTTGCGAAATACCCAAAGTAATATACTCTGTTGCTTGTATGGGTCCGAATTTCAAAAGTAGTTGACAATAATTTTTGTAAAATTTCCAGAATGTCTTGACAAGTTTGTGAAAGCGAAAACCTTGACCTAAAAGTTTCTTTGTTATTTGTAAATTTCTATCATGAAAATCCAAAACATCAGTACATGCTCTAGCATACCGGATGAGCTGCGAAATGTAGATACCATAAGACGGTAATCTAGGAACATCACCGTCAAGCCAGGGAAAATTTACTATATTGAATCCAAAGTCATCTTTTTTGTCATACACCCTTGTATGAATCTCTCCATTAATAATTTTGATATTCAGGTCCAAAAATGGTGTTTCTGTGTTTGTGACGTTCGCCTTGTTTAGAGTCAGTTCCTGTGAATAAATGACATTTTTATACTTTTCAAAAACAGGATTGTCGATAGTAAGGATATCATCCAGGTACCTAGAAGTACAATTGAAACATTTCACATCATCATGTTTTCTTTGTTTTTGAAGATTTTGGATAAATTCTTTTTCATACGTGAATAAAATAAATCTGCAACAAGAGGCGCACAATTAGTACCCATAGGGATCCCTACAACCTGCTTGTAGAGATTCTCACCAAATCTTACATAAATGTTGTCCAAAAGAAAGGACAAGGCAATACAAAGGTCACTACATGTCCATGATTTATATGATTTGTATTCTGTATTGGAAAAGAAACCCTTTGATTCAGATGTACAAATATAAGTTTTACCCTCTCGGTTAAAGCACCATTTAATGAGTTTGGACAATTGACCATCAATCCTATCGTGAGGAAGCGCGGTGCACATACTTGAAAAGTCGCACGAAGAAACCGAATTGGCCTGAAAACCTCCCGATTTCACCCTGTCAATCACATCCCCCGAATCCTCAATAGACCAAAATAAGTTTACATCATTCCTGTTTAGAACAGTTTCACAATATTTTGCAACGTGTTCCTTTAACACCGTGAGTGCTGACGTCAGATTTCCAGACAAAATTGTAGCCGAGCAGTCGCCAGAATTAGCAATGTATCGAAATCCGCAAGGAGACTTGTGCAATCCCGGTATGCAGTATAGTGTAGGAAGATCCAGTTTAGAAACAGGGATCTTGAATGAAGAAATTTCACAGTTGTGTTTGTTCAAAATGTTAGGAACACTTTCATTGCTTTTGATATAAGTGTTTGTAGACGAAAGTTCCGAAACCAAAGCCGACATGTAGTAACGCTTTCAAATGATTATGGTGTTGTTGGCGGCTTTGTCTGCAGGAGCGAAGACATATTTTTCGTGTAAACTGCGTAACCTGGACTTGAAATACCTTTCAGATTCAGAACTTGGACTTTCGAAAAGATGAGGATTTTTGTGGAAGTTATCTATTCGAACATCGGCAATATCCAATACGAGGTTCTTCCAGTCATTCAGAGAATGTGATTCGACCCCTTCCGATTCACACCATCTTTTTGTGTAGTTATCTAAGGCTTCCTTTAGTTCTTCGCGACATTTGATAAAATCTATCTTGGATGGAATTCTGTACTTAGGTCCTTTCTTGAGAAGATTGCGGAGCTGCCTGTCCTGGATAATTGAAAAGTCACCTGTTACAATATGGCCAGCTGGTTTATAAAGGTATTCAGAAGTTGCACATTCTCAAGAAGTAGGACTTGATTCAAGAATTTTAGGATCTGATGTTACTTTATTGTAGTTAAATACGAAATTTCGAATAGGTTTTTTATACTTGTAACAAATAAGAGGAGGTTCAAAATTCTCAAAATATTGAGGAATAGCACTTTGGACGCGATGATCCCGAAAAATATTAGAGATGTTAAGGAGATCGAAACCTTTGTTAATAAATGGAATTTTTATGAATCGTCTCCAAAGGGGAATGTTTTTAATGACAGGAAAAAGTTTATTCTGTGCGAATGCAACAATGATATTAAGTTTGAATCAATCAGTATTTCTTAAGAATGCAACCTCTGCTTCATCCAAGATAGATTTCAATTGAACTGCTGGTATTGATGAGAGAGCATGAAGCAGTTCATGTCTGCCGCCGTTTCGTGCAATTATAAGTAGATATCTGAGGGTACGATGTATTCTAGTTCTGTTTCTAAGGTTTCTGTTTCGCCTTTTTCCGTGTGACCTAAACTTTCGTTTAGCGTCAGGGCGGATTGAAAAGACATTGATCTTTGTCGAGGTCGAGGAAATATTTCCTTGTCCGTAAATTTGATCGTTTAAACCAAGGGGGTACGCAGTTTGTAATTTAGTGATCCAGGCAAGTTCAGCTTGTAGTCGGCGTTTTTTAATTTCAGTTTTACTTAGATTTTTGAGTTTTGGGAAAGTCTGAACTGGAGTAATACTTAAATCCGAAATTGAATGTTTATATTTAAAGAAGTGATGGTACAGGAAATTTCTGTGCTTTTTGTGACGCGAGTTTCTTATCTGATATGAATGATTTCGAAAACGAGATTTTAAGGACTGGCCTGTTTCCCCTACATATTGGGCGCCACATCCCCTGGCGTTTCATGTAATAACATAAATGACATCTTGTTACGATCAATCAACGTCGCTATCAATCTCGATCTTAAACGTATGCCCATGAGTAATGCGTTTACAAGTAAGAACGGTAATCGCAAATACAAATTTATGGTTGTGAACTATGACAAAACCTACTTTGTAAAAGAAAAGTCCGATTCTGAATTATTCAAATCTTAAACTTTTTGATCGACAACATTTTTGTGGTGTTTGGAGGAAACGTCTTCCAGCAAATTGTCGGAATTCCAATGGGGACCAATTGTGCCCCACTACTTGCCGACATTTTCCTTTACTCGTACGAAGCTGAATCCGTTCAAACTTTTGTCTCTGAAGGGAAAAAATACTTAGCTTATGACTTCAACTTCACTTACAGATAGATGGACGATGTGTTGTCCATCAATAATCCAAAATTCGCGGATTACCTGAGCAGTATCTATCTTTCAGAGCTTGAAGTAAAAAAAAACTACAGAGACAAATAATTCAGCATCCTATTTGGACATAATGTTGTCCTACGACACTGATGGTCAAATGAACACCTCACTCTATGACAAACGTGACGACTTCAATTTTAGCATTACAAACTTTCCCTATCTGAGTAGCAACATCCCTTCATCGCCAGCTTATGGCGTGTTCATATCTCAGTTGATACGCTATGCCAGAGCAAGTACCAAATACACAGATTTTTTTCTGAGAGCTAGGCATCTTTCAGATAAGCTTTTCAGTCAGGGATATGTTTGTGACCGACTAACATCGTCACTGAGGAAGTTCTACGGTTGATATGGGGAACTCGTCATACACTATGATGTCCCACTCTCCAGAATGGTGGATGATATTATGTCATAGACCATTTGAACCATCCAACCAAAGATTGTACTCCATGTCTTCCGAAATGGAAGAAACCGGATGCGACATTTCTACCGAATTGAAGCGACGGGTGTTGTATGCAAGCAGGAGATGCTTACTCTTCCGGGGCACCTGGTCTCACTCCCATATCGGGAGTTCGCGTCTTTTCATATGGTTGAGGTTTTTATTTGTTTGCATTGGTTCCTGTTTTATCCTGATTTTGTATGCTTTCGGCTTCTGATTTTCTGAATACTCGATTTTGTGCTGTATACAGGGATATGGTCATTATCCATATTTGTCATTTTCTATCTATGTTGTAAAGAGTGAGCGGGTCCAAATTTTGTAAGGCGCTATTCAGAGGCGTAATAGACGATCATCACATTAACGCAGCAGACTTGAATTTCAGAAACTCCAAGACCCGGCATCACAACATTTGACTGTTATTCCCAAATGATTAGCCCAAAATGCATTTCTTACTAGTAATTGATCAAGCTGCTGGAAAAAAAAAACATTTAAAAATTGTTATACAATACAAAAGACATCACACAGGCGCATGGGATGGTTTAAAAAATCTAAAAGGAATACATGCGGATACAATATCTCCAAATTGTTTCGAACAAAGAATTATTTCATTAGAAATAAGGATAATCCTTTGCAAAATAATTGTTACATGTGATCAAATGGTGCATCAGATGAAATATTTTAACCTCAGACTTTAACGCGTCTTAAGGTTGGTCATGATTTCGGACCATTCTTACGCATCTCCTGTTTTAGCACTCATTGAGCTTGAATATTAATTTTTCAATTTATTATGGCCACTATATCATTTGTTTGAAAATTTGATCTAAATTGATATGAAGACGTTTAACATTTGTACCATTTGGTGAGTGTCATCGCTGGTGGACAAGGAGTCCCCGAGGGCAAATGTAGCCTAGTTGGATCAACTTCGGTTGATCGTTTCTTCAAAGCATTCTGTTATCCACTTCCTCTGCTTTCTGTTATCAAAATTTCTCGAAATTTCTAAAACGTTGGTCCTGTAGCATCATATCCCACCCATCCTGCTACGTCTTTTGGTACATTTTTGAACATAATTACTTTCACACTCTTTGGTCATATTACATTGTTTAGAATGAGGATCACTGACGAAGGTTCAGTTGACAAATATGGATAATGACCATATCCCTGTATACAGCACGAAATCGATAATTCAGAAAATCAGAAACCAAAGGCATACAAAATCAGGATAAAACAGAAACCAAAGTAAACAAACAAAAACCTCCACCACACGAAAAGAAGCGGACTCCCTGTATGAGAGTGAGACTAGGAACAAAGGAAGAGTAAGCATCTCCTGCTTGCATGCAACACCCGCCGTACCCGAAGCGTGTATGTCTGGTCCATCCTGCAAATTTATCTGTTCTTAAATGATGCCATTGAATTTGAAGACGTTTAATATGCGTTAGAAAATGCTTCGCGGTAATTTCTATAAAAATTAAGATGGAGGTACATTTTTTAACTTTTCGGATTTCTCTTACGTAAGTAATTACCCATGAATTTTGTTTTACGTATGTAATATTATTGATTTAAACTGTTTTATAAGGTAAAGCTGATGGATAAAAAAATATAAAGTGTAAAGTGTAAATTCCACCCAATATAAGGCAAATTTTGCCGCTCTGACACTTTAAAAAACCCCCACAAAACAGCACTTTTTATGAGCATTTGTTCTCTCTTATTTGAGCATGGACATATACTTTTTCTTCAATACTTTTAAAAGTCTTGTTACTGAGTGTTTGGAAAAATCGTTGATATTTAGTATCTGTGAAATTTTACCCTTAACTTGGATGATATTCGTTATTTTTTGTTTAAAATGGAGAAAATTTTAAATGATCGTTGAAGTGACCAAGAGTCCCCGAGGGCATATGTAGCCAATGACAAATATGGACAACGACCATATCCCTGTTTACAGCACAAAATCGATAACCCAGAAAATCAGAAACCGAAGGCATACGAAATCAGGACAAAACAGGAACCAAAGCAAACAAACAAAAACCTCCACCGTATGAAAAGAAGCGAACTCCCGATATGAGAGTGAGACCAGGTGCCCATGAAGAGTAAGCATCTCCTGCTTGCATGCAACACCCGTTTGGTTGATCGTCTGTCTCTTCAACGCATTTGAAATTTTCTGTTACAAAATTTCTTGGAATTTCTAAAACGTGGGTTCTGTAGCATTATATCCCACCCATTCTGCTACGTCTTTTGGTACATTTTTGGACATAATAATTTTCATACTTTTTGGTCATATTACATTGTTTAGACTGAGGATCACTGACGAGGGTTTAGTACCCGAAACGTGCATGTCTGGTCCATGCTGTAAATTTATAAGGTTTTTAAAAATGATGCTATTGAATTTAAAGACGTTTAACATTGGTACCTATGGCAAAACTTGATTAAATTCAAGTTTTATACAAATTTTCTAACCTGTTTCATTGTACATTAACAACAAAAACTAAAATAAAAATCAAATGAGGACATTTCAAAACTTTTTGTATTATCTTAACAAATGTGTTATTTTCAACAACAAGTTTCCGGCATTTTTACCCAGTTTTTGAAATAAGCAAACATCTTGATTTTCTTCACGGACCTACTAATATGCATTCATAAAATGATTTATTGACACGAATACTTTTTGAATTTCATATGGTTATCATAAAATCGTTGAAATTTCTTCATTCAGAAATGGCATGCCTTAATACATCAAAAGTTAGGAATGACAAATATGGATAATGACCATATCCCTGTCTACAGTACAAAATCGATAATTCAGAAAATCAGAAACCGAAGGCATACAAAATCAGGATAAAACAGGAACCAAAGCAAACAGAAACAAAAACCTCCACCATATGAAAAGAAGCGAACTCCCGATATGAGAGTGAGACCAGGTGCCCAGGAAGAGTAAGCATCTCCTGCTTGCATGCAACACCCGTCGCTTCAATTCGGTAGAACTGTCACATCCGGTTACTTCCATTTTGGAAGATATAGAGTACAATCTTTGGTTGGATGGTTCAAATGGTCTATGACAGAATATCATCCACCATTCTGGATAGTGGGACATCAAAGTGTATGACGAGTTCCCCATATCGACCGTAGAACTTCCTCAGTGACGATGTTAGTCGGTCACAAACATATCCCTGACTGAGAAGCTTATCTGAAAGACGCCTAGCTCTCAGAACAAAATCCGTATATTTGGTACTTGCTCTGGCATAGCGTATCAACTGAGATATGAAAACGCCATAAGCTGGCGATGAAGGGATGTTGCTACTCAGAAAAGGAAAGTTCGTAATGCTGAAATTGAAGTCGTCACGTTTGTCATAGAGTGAGGTGTTCATGTGACCATCGGTGTCGTAGGACAACATTATGTCCAAATAGGATGCTGAATTATTTGTCTCTGTAGTTTCTTTAACTTCAAGCTCCGAAGGATAGATACTGCTCAGGTAATCCGCGAATTTTGGATTATTAATGGACAACACATCGTCTATGTATCTGTAAGTGAAGTTGAAGTCAGAAGCTAAGTATCTTTTCCCTTCAGAGACCAAAGATTGAATGAATTCAGCTTCGTACGAGTAAAGGAAAATGTCGGCAAGGAGTGGGGCACAATTGGTCCCCATTGGAATTCCGACAATTTGCTGGAAGACCTTTCCTCCAAACACCACAAAAATGTTGTCGATCAGAAAGTTAAACATCTGAATAATGTCTGTTTCAGTGTACTTATTTTCAGAATCTGACTTTTCTTTTACAAAGTAGGTTTTGTCATAGTTAACAACAATAAATTTGTATTTGCGATTACCGTTCTTACTTGTAAACGCATTACTTATAATTTTTGCGAGTCTTTCTTTCAATTTAGAATGTGGAATTGTAGTGTAAAGTGTCGAAAAATCAAAGGCTTTGATCGAATGGACTCTACTAAAATGAGTGGATTTCAGATGTTCTAAAAGTTCCTTCGAATTCTTTAAAATCCACATCTGGTTGATACCACTGCGAGAATATACTGTCGAAGAATATTTTTGTAGCCCAGATTTGAAGCTATTTACTGAAAGCCTATCCTATACGGACAATTGTAGTGTTACGTATTACTACTTTACACTTCCGTCAAAAATCAAGATCTTTCAAATACATTTAGGATCTCAGTAAGTATTCTATCATGAAGGGCTAAGGACCATTGTATGGACTTATAATTCATGTCAAACCAAAATTAATACAAATTTGTCGATGGAAATATATCAATGACAAATATGGACAAAAACATATTCCTGTAAAGACGTTCAAAATCGTTAATAGAAAAATCATCTAACTAAGGGCATACAAAACCAGGATAAAACCAGAACTAAGCCAAAGGAACAGAAATAAAAAATCTACCAAAGTGAGATCAGGTGCCCAGGAAGAGTGAGCATCTCCTGCTTGCATGCAACACCCGCAACTTCAATTCGGTAGAAAGGTCACAATCGGTAACTCCCTCAAATGAAGACAAACGTAGAAATTGTAATGTCATGTCACAAAAGGTCTACGTCAGAATATCATTTATGACTCCTGACAAGAGGACGTCATAGTGTGCTACCATTACCCCATATCGACCATAAAACTTCCTCAGTGACAATGTTAGTCGCTCACAAATGTATCCTTGACTAAGAAGCTTAACTGAAAGCCGTCTAGCTCTTGGAACAAAATCTGAGTACATGGAGCTTGCTCGAGCATAACGTATTAATTGAGAAATGAAAACACCATATGCTGGTGACGACGGGATGTTGAACAATGATCGAAAAATGGGGAGCTTGTTTCTTCATTGTCATCTCTTAGGTCATAGTAAACCGCATAGAAAAGAGTTAAAGAAGATCCTGACGATAATCTCAACAACACTCACAATAGAGCACTATGTTGAGCATCGACGGACCCCTAGCAAGCTAGAGGTGGGATCAGGTGCCCGGGAGGAATAAGCATCCCCTGTTGGCTAGCCGCACCCGCCGTCGATGTTAATGCACGATAAAGAAGACAGTATATAAAATGCATGCACTGTCTGACGTTATATCTATATAGAAAGTGCTATGGCGACCACGTCATGGAAATATATTCAAAACACTTACTGTCAAACCTCTCGCGGGGAACTTTTTTACGAGCTCCACCCGGCAAAGGGCATAAGTGTGACACACATGAGTTAAAGAAGATCCTGACGATTATCTCAACAGCACTCACAGTAGAGCACTATGTTGAGCATCGACGGACCCCTAGCAAGCTAGAGGTGGGATCAGGTGCCCGGGAGGAATAAGCATCCCCTTGTGACTAGCTGCACCCGTCGTCGATGTTAATGCACGATAAAGAACACAGTATATAAAATGCATGCACTGTCTGAAGTTATGTCTATATAGAAAGTGCTATGGCGACCACGTCAGGGAAAAATATATTCAAAACACTTACTGTCAAACACCTCGCGGGTTACACATTTAGCCGATTTGTTACATGTCTAGAAGCACAGTTGTCGTAAACATAAAAATCCTTCAAACTGTCATTTCATTTTATTTATACAGGAGAGGATAGATGGCTTTGCACCTTACTTCTTACGAAGGGTCACAGAATTGAATACTGCGCAGCATCAGATGCCAAAACATTTGCACCCGAGGGATTCATGGAATTCTTCAAACAGCGCAGAAGATGGAGTCCTTCCACGATCGCAAACATTATTGATATCCTGTCCAAATTCAGTTACTGTGCAAAGAAAAATGATAGCATATCCAAGCTATACTTAGCTTACCAGGCCTTCCTACTTTGTACAGCAATTATAACACCTGCCTCCATTCTATTGTTGATGATTGGGGCAACAGTAATAGCATTCAGTCTTGAGCCATGGTTGGCCATGATTCTTGTGATATTACCAACACTGTTCTTTACAATTTCTATCTTCGCCTCTGAGGAAGAAACACAGGTAAATTTAAAACAATTCTACTTATGATCTTGAAAGAAAGGAGGTGATCTCCAACAACACTCGGTTGTAGCACCCACAGCAGAACCCCAAATCACCCAATGTAAAAACGCAGAGCAGTGACTCAAAGAAAGAGTCGCAAAAGGGAGAGGAACTCAAACTCACACCATAGAAACATAAACCAACGAGACCAATGGGCAACCGGTGCCGAATTAGGACGCTTATAACAATCGACAAATTAAGTTTAAACACCTGCAATATAAATTTATCATTCCGTTTTTTCTGATCAGTGAATGAAAAACAATTATAAAAGCCGAAACCATATTCCAAAAACCCACGATCGTAAAGCCTACGAATTTTGGGGAAAATAAGAGACAGAACTTTCCCACGCGAAAAGAAAATAGGACAAACAGGGCCTGGCACCACAAACAAAGAATTGACTTAAAATGCGTCATGGTCACGATTTAGGACCATTCTTGCGTATCTCCTGCTTTAACACTCGTTGAGCTTGAATTATACAGATAATTCATTTAATTATGGTCAGTGTATCATTTCTGACTCTATTGAAGACTTTTCTACATTACATTTCTCCAAGCAGATACGTTTGATCTAAGTTTCTGAGAATAATGCTTCTTGTTTTTTATATAAAGAAATGAGCTGGAGGTACTCTCTTGAACAGTCTGGATATCTCTTATGTAAGTAATAACGCATGTTTATTTTACACATGGAATATTATTGACTTAAGGTGGCTCCCTACTCGATCCGTTGTAGGTTTTTCCTTATATGCAGCAGTCTGTGTATAACGTTTTTCAATGGCTGGTGAGGGACGAGCCAGCGGATTGAAGTACACAGATAGAAGATCTTAAATGCCAAAAGATGGTGCAATCTATCAATGTCCATACCAATCATATAGTGCAATTTCTTAGTTGAAAATGTAATGAAATTATAAGGGAGTACCCTTATGTTTGTAGCCATATCTTGATCATTTACAACATTGTATACCTGTATGCGATTTTTCACCATCTATATACATTATCGTATAAAATGATCCAATCTGAAGAAATTCCATCAGTTGCTTTTTGCACAAAAATGTGATATACTATATACCGTATATCCAGAAATTTTCGCGAGTATCAAATTTCGCGATTTAATGGTAAAATGGGATGTCTTTATTTTCGCGAGTACAATTTCTCGCGATTCCTAAATTAAAAAAAAGATATGAACACATGATGTTACTGTTTTATACCTTTCCTCATTGATTTTTTAGTTAGTTCTATCATAAGAGTACACTCAATTCACGTCTCTTAACGTTTAATCAGAAAAAAAATGAAGAGTGGCACATGTACAATGAGAACAAAATGTAACTAATATACAAATTTATGATAAACCTTATCAAACACAATATTTCGCGGAGATTTATTTTCGCGATTCCAAAACACTCGCGAATATAGCGAAAATTAGTATCTCGCGAAAATTTCTGGTTATACGGTATTATTTGTCGAAAATATATCATTATAAGGGGGTACCCCTATGTTTGGAGCCATACCTTGATCATTTCAAAAACTGTGTATCTGTATGTGATTTTTTCTTCATCTACATACATAATTTTATGAGATATTGCAGAATGAAAAAAAATCATCTGTTTTTTTTATGCAAAAAAATTGGATTTAGTACATATTCTTGGTCAAAAATGTTATGAAATTATAAGGGGGTACCCTAATGTTTGGAGAGATATCATACTTAGATTTATGTTACAATATCAATTTATGTGTTGTATTTCTTCTAGATTACTTGTTATTATAAGATAAAACAAAACAAATAAACACATTCGTATCATCACTGAAGTTGGAGGGTTCAAAAGAATATGATGGATATTTGATATTTCTCAATTTTTAAGTGCTAGGGTACCTTTCTTTAATGACTGTATCTTTAATGAAAACAAAATTACCTATCTATGTCTGTGTTCATTATGTCATTTTGACTATTATGTATAGAAAATAACATTAAAATACAAAATTCATCTGTTAAATTCACGAGTAGGCACCCACCTTAAACCGAAAAAATTTTAACTTGTTAAAATTCCACCCAAATTATTAATAATTGTTCTTCATATTTTGAAAAGTCTTTCTCTGCAGCAAATTTTACTGTTTGTTAGACAAAATCATTTATATTCAGTCTTTCTGATATTTTGGCCTAAAGCTATATGATTTCCGCTGTGTTTGTGCAAAATCGAGAAAATTTTAAATGATCTGTGAATGTGGTACCTGCGATGAAGCTTTATCAAAATCACAAAGTATTGTCTTTATACAAAGAAAACCGAAATCAAAATCAAATGAGTGCATTTGAACACTTTTTGTATTTTCGTTACAAATATGCTATTTTTTGGGAACAAATTTTCAACATTTTCACCATGTTTTCAAAATAAGCTAATTTCTTGATTTTCATCAGAAGGGAGGAGATCTCCAACAAGACCCCGTTGCAGCATCAACAGTAAAACACCAAAACACCCGATGCAAAAACACATAAGACGAGTACAGCACGAGACGGAAAAGAGACACACGACATGTAAACATCAAACACAAAAGACTACACATAAACCGACGAGACCAATGGGTACGCAATCTGTCACGCAAGTAGCAAATGGTGTGGTTATCCTGGATTACGTGCGCACAACCCTCTCACTTCTCCAATTACCCAGAGGTCTCGATGAACGTACAATTGTGGTGTAAAACAACCTCCACACTGTAAGATGACATCACACAAACAAGACCGCGAAACGCAGAGGCCCCAGAGACACAGATGAATATGTAAAGGATATAAAAAGAGGGCATGCGTAATACAGTCCGTGCTCTGCCGGCTGTAGCGAGCTCATGTATGTAATCACCCGAGGAGTCCGACTGACATTCAGAGAGGCAGAAGGTCGGGGCCCTGTCTTCTCTAAAGAGATTTGGACAGGGCCCGTCATGGAGTCCCGTCGTCACAGTCAGTCAGAGTGCAAGTCTCAAGGATGCGCTTGTACAAGACTGTACATTGGTCAAGTACCAAGCCTAGTGTCCGTCTGGTGACATTAGGAACATATCCACGGTATAAAAGGCGTTTGATGATTCACTAACCTTTCAGTCGGACTCCTCGGGTGATAACATATATGAGCTCGCTACAGCCGGCAGAGCACGGACTGTATTACGCACGTCCTCTTTTTAGCTCACCTGAGCAAAGCTCAAGTGAGCTATTGTCATAGCGTGCCGTCCGGCGTCCGTCGTCCGTCCGTCGTCCGACGTCCGTCGTAAACTTTTAACATTTTCGACTTCTTCTCCAGAACAGCTGGACAGATTTTCATGAAACTTGGTGGGTATGAAGTACTAATAGTTCTCTACAAGTGTTGTTGTTTTTCGTCCGGATCCGTCAACAGGTGGCGCCACCACAGCCAAAAGTAGGTCACGGGGGTACCCTCCTTTGACAAACTTCTTCTTCAGAACCGAAGCATGTATCGACAAACCGAAAGCATCAGGATGATCTACAGAGATGTCTTAAGAAGTGTTGTTATTTTTGGTTCCACTTCGAAGTCAAATTTTTGACGCGTTTTTGACTTCTTTTTGGACTTAGTCTGAAATGCACATTTTTGCACTACTTCTTTAAATAACTCAATAAGTGTATGATTTTACACACTCATTTACTGCATATTTATCAAACTTAAGTTACTAAATGCTTTGATAAGTATTTCATTCCAAAATTTAATTTTTTTTGATTTTTTAAAAAATTTTTCCTTATGTGAAAAGGAAGGGGGGGGGGTGATTTTCATACATATTCAACTTCTTCTCCAGAACCGCTGAAAAGATTTTCATGAAACTTTGTAGGAATGAAGTACTCATGGTCCCCTACAAGTGTTGTTGTTTTTCGTCCGGATCGATCAAAAGGTGGCGCCACCAGAGGCAAAAGTAGGTTACGGGGGTACCCTCCTTTGACAAACTTCTTCTTCAGATCCGAAGCAGGTATCGACAAACCGAAAGCATCAGGATGATCTAGAGAGATGTCTTAAGAAGTGTTGATATTTTTGGCTCCACTCGGAAGTCAAATTTTTGACGCGTTTTTGACGTCTTTTTGGACTTTGTCAGAAATGCACATTTTTGCTTTATTGCTTTAAATAACTCAATAAGTGTATGATTTTACACACTCATTTACTACATATTTATCATATGTAACTTACTTAATGCTTTGATGTGTATTTTATGCTTACATTTTATTTTTTTGATTTTTTATTAATTTTTTTCTTATGTAAAAAGGAAGGGGGGGGGGGGTGATTTTCATACATTTTCTGCTTCTTTTCTATAACCACTCTTCAGATTGTCATGACAATTTGTAGGTATGAGGTACTCATGCATGGTACCCTACAAGTGAAAGAATTTTGTCAAGATATCAACTTTTGCATTTTTAAGGAATATTTTTTAAGATTGTACATAGGTATAATGTATGTTTTCCATGCCCAATGGACCCATGGGGAGTGGCTTCAAACCCCGGCGGGACCTCAACAATTTTTAGCTCACCTGAGCATTGCTTTGATATGTATTTTATACTAAAATTTTAATTTTTTGATTTTTTATGAATTTTTTTTTCTTATGTGAAAAGGAAAGGGGGGGGGGTTGATTTTCATACATATTCAACTTCTTCTCCAGAACTGCTGAACAGATTTTTATCAGTATTTTTTCAATCATGAATAGATATGTTTACTGTGCACATGGACCCAAGGCTTATGGGTTCAAGTTCTGGTACTTCTTTTATCTATGTCAGGAATTTTAAATCCTGGTAACTTTAGTTTCGTATAAGAGGCAGCGGAACTCATGTATGCAAGAGTTGTCTTTCTCTAATATAGATATATGTATTCTTGGATTATCGATTCATTTGAATGTTATATATTTTAAATTATTAAATGAGTATGCAAAAGGAAATTAAATAATTCAAAAAAGATGAATAAGTATTTTCAAATTCATCTTGTGAAGACTAAGATATATAACTTTGAAATTAAAATATTGAGAGCAGCTCAAAATATTAATGTAAAAACAGAACTTCACATTTACATAACGTAGTGAAAGGAGGGGGAGAAGGTTGTAATTTATTAGCAGGATTTTGCCTTAGCCTCTTTATAACTGTCTGTCTCGGGTTACTTAGATTACTCAAGAAGAAGGGGGGAGATGATTTTCATACATATTCAACTTCATGAAACTTGGTAGAAGTATTGTTGTTTTTTGTCCGGATCTGTCAACAGGTGGCACCACCACGGGCAAAAATAGGTCATGGGAAGTACCCTCATTTGACAAACTTCTTCAGAACGGAAGCACTTAACGACATACCGAAAGCATCAGGATTATTTAGAGAGATGTCTTAAGAAGTGTTGTTAATTTTTGTTCCACTCTGAAGTCTGGTTATTTTCCTCTTACAAACTTCTTTTTGTTTGATATGCTTAGTTTACGTAGCTTTCAGGTGAGCGTTGTGGCCCCTGGGCCTCTTGTTATATCCATTTACATATTCATCTGTGTTGCTTGGACCCATGTGTTTTACGGTCTTGTTTGTGTGTGGTCATCTAACAGTGAGGAGGTTGATTTACACCATAATTGTGCGTTCTTCGAGACCTCTGGGAAATCGGAATAGTGGGAGGGTTGTGCGCAAGTAATCCAGGATAACCACACCGTCTGCTATTTACGTGGCAGATGGCCGTGCTAAGTCGGCACCGGTTGCCCATTGGTCTCGTTGGTTTATGTGTAGTCTTTTATGTTTCATGTTTCTATGTTGTGAGTTGGTGTTCCTTGTCCCTTTTGCGTCTCTTTCTGTGGGTGTCTGTTCTGTGTTTTTTGCATGGGTGTTTTGGGATTTTGCTGTGGGTGCTGCATCCTAGTGTTGTTCGAGATCCCCTCCTTTCTTTTAATTTTTCTTCATTAAATGGTTTTCATAAAATCATTGAAATTACCAAGTTCAGAAATGTCATGCCTTAAGTCAAATTCTTAAAATACGATATACAGCAAATCAATGAAAAAAATTGGAACCTTTCTATTGAACTCTGAAAATAGAAAAAGTGTATCAATAATTTCAAGGCATCACTGATATTATATAGAGACAATATTGAAATTAAGACTTAAATCAATTCTTAGTTCATGGTGTCGGGTCCTGGGGGAGACGAAGACACAAGCCTCATAAAAACACGAAGGATAACTTATCTAAAGAACCATCTCCAGTGCAAGTGCGGAAGGCATTGTAAAATGCATTGTAGTTGGCACTGTTAAGAACGCGTAATGCTAAACATTTCAATAGATCACATAAAACATAAATGAAATATATTGAAAAACATTCTTCAAAGAAGCAAAAGTGAATCCAAAATGAAGATGATATCAGGTGCCCGGGGAGAGTAAGCATCTCCTTTTCGCATGCAACACCCGTCACTGAGGCCGTGCAAAAAGGTCTTATCCGGTAAATTATTAAGGCATGTCATTTCTGAATGAAGGAATTTCAACGATTTTATGATAACCATATGAAAATATAGTATTCATGTCACTTAATCATTTTATGAAGGATAATTAATAGGTCCGTGATGAAAATCAAGATTTATGCTTATTTGAAAACTGGGTAAAAAATGCCGTAAATTTGTTGCTAAAAATAGCACAATTGTAAAGAAAATACAAAAAGTGTTGAAATGCACTCATTTGATTTTTGTTTTACTTTTCTTTGTTATTATACAATAAAACAGGTTAGAAACTTTGTATAAAAATAGAATTTGATAAAGTGCTACCTTAGGTACCAACTTCACCGATCAATTAAAAATTTTCTAGATTTTACACAAAATAACGAAAATCATCCAAGTTAAGGTCAAAATTTCAGAGATACCGAATTTCAACGATTTTTCCAGACACACAGTAACACGTGCTCCTAGAGAAGGTTTTTCAAAATATTGAAGAAAAAGTATATGTCCGTGTTCAAATAAGAGAGAACAGACGCTCACAGATAGTGTCATTTTGTGGTTTTCTTGAAAAAGTGTCAGAGCTGAAATTTGCCTTATTTTGGGTGAAATTTAAACAATTTATAATTTTTCGGTATTCATCAGCCATACCTTATAAAAAACTTAAATCAATAATATTCCATACGTAAAACCAAATTCATTGGTAATTTCTAACGTAAAAGAAATCCGAACAGTTAAAAAAAGTACCTCCACGTAAATTTTTACAGAAATTACCGCGAAGCATTTTTTACGCATACTTCATTCATTTAAGATCAAATTTTCAAACTTGGCCACTTTAATGTGTCTAATGAATTCAAGTCTTAAAAAGAGTAAGAAATGATACATTGGCCATTATAAATTGAAATATCTATAAAAGTCAAACTCAATGAGTGCTAAAACAGGAAATGCGCAAGAATAGTCCAAAATCGTGACCAATGACGCACCTTAAGTGTAATGGATGGTTCTAATCTCAAATATCTTCCAATATTGAGGAGAAGAAAGAAATAATTTCAATGTAAATAGTAATGCGTTTGCGCTCTGTTGTGGCATTAAATGATGGTCTTGTCAGAGATATCTTTGTTAGTTGTACAATGTCTTTATTTTGTGTCCTCACTAAGTCAGTAAAGAACTAAAGAAAAATCCGTAAAGTAACAAATGTACAAAGCTGTATTTTATTGCAAATTTTTTGTTAATTTCATTCGTCGGATTTTGATTTGATGTATATTTTTTAATTTTCTATTTATCCCTTTTTCAGCTTTTTTTAGCCTCGATCATTTCTGGTTTATACGCAATAGCAATGGTGGTTGTACTAATTGGAATCTTTAAGGCCGGAATAGAGGCTGGATTCTGCTCAGAAACAACAATTCTTATCTGTTTCGTCGGAGGAATATTTGTTGTTGCAGCTATTCTACATCCAAGAGTATGTTGAAAAAAGTTTTCATGCGTAAATTGATCAAGATACATGATGAAATAAACGCTTACCTTAGACCGAAATTCAAGATTAAACATTCAAATTTACGTAGAATATGGAATGATATTTCAAACAATCACTTAAGAAACCCGTTACATTACCCACTGAAGAAACCCATGACATTACCCATTGACGAGGGTTTAATACCCGAAACGTGCATGTCTGGTCTATGCTGTATTTGTCTGCTTTTGAATTATGCTAATGAATTTGAAGCCATTTAACATAGGGGCATTAAAAACACTCATCAGACAAAATAACTTGCAGATGACAAATATGGATAATGAACATATCCCTGTATACAGAACAAAAAAGATAATTCAGAAAATCAGAAACCGAAGGCATACAAAACCAGGACAAAACAGGAACCAAAGCAAACAAACAAAAACCTCCACCATATGAAAAGAAGCGAATTCCCGATATGGGAGTGAGACCAGATGCCCATGAAGAGTAAGCATCTCCTGCTCCTTCCTTATTTTGCCCCGATATGGGGAACTCGTCATACACTATGATATCCCACTCTCCAGAATATTGGATGATATTCTGTCATAGACCATTTGCACCATCCAACCATAGATTATACTCTATGTCCTCCGAAATGGAAGTAACCGGATGTGACAGTTCTACCGAATTGAAGCGGCGTTTGTTGCATGCAAGCACAATATACATTGGAAACATTCAGTTAAGTGTAGGATGTGATTTCAAACGGCAGAGAGCTATTGTAGCTTCGCCTACCTCTGTCGCTTGTTGTTGGTGTCGTACATTGTACGAGAGCCGTTCCAAAAGTTCGTGGACACCTGCCTTAAAATTCACATTTGAAGTCGTATGCGAATGAAATTTTCTAGAAATGAAAGGGATACATTCAGAAAGAGAAAATAAAATAAATATCAGGTTGAAATGATTTACAAAAAGGGCATTATTGTCACCTTTATACATGAAGGGTAGAGGCTATGGAGCAGTGAAATTTGAGTTGTTGAAACGAACCCATCCCTTTTGTTACATTGCTAAATAAAATAAGAAAAAATACTCGACTATCAATTAAACTTTTTATATCATTAATACTATTATTTTTCTTGATCACTGCGAAGTTTTAACAAAATTGGACCAGATTTACGACTTTTATGAGGATTTATGCATGATATTGTTGATCAAACAACCAAAAATTGATGACGTCAGAGTTCTTTACGGAGCACCAGACAGTCATTCAGTTTTGAATTTCTGTTGAATAAAACAGACGGAGACATAGCAGCTGATAGATACATCTTGATACGGACCAAAAACATCAAAACTTTTGTTGTTAAGGTAGAAGAAGGTGTTTTTATGATGAATAGATACATAAACACGCAATAATTTTGATAGAAGTTGTACAAAAAGTAAACGAAAATAAATAAAGTGATGCCGTTTTCTCCCTTCATGACTTTTAATGATTCAAAGATGAAAGTGCATTATGATATAGAGGTAGAAATGCAAATGAAAATAGAACATGTCTTCCTTATCAAAATACATGAAAAGATATTTTTGAATTTTGTACAGATGAGAGGTGTTTTATTTCTTTTAAAATGTCAAATTTATGCTGGACATCTGAAAACGTCGTTACGTTGTTACCTACTCCGTGACCTAGAACCTTACGTTGTTAAAACGGGGATTTGAAAATTTGGTATTGACCAATCGTAATGAAAATTCGTATATGTATTCAAAATTATCCGTTATTTGAGGAAATCGACATGGTTCCTGGCAAAGTCTTTAGATCTTTCCTTAATTTGCGTTGTCCATGAACTTTTGGAACTGCCCTCGTATTCTGTAATCAACAAGACACAGACACAGACGAAGAAAGAAGTAGGCGTATATGGAGATCGAAAATATTAGTAATGAATTCGTCTTTCTATGTGATGTTCTTCCTACATTCTATATTGTATAGAAAAGGATTTGAAACTTAATGATATTCAGTTCAAATTCATCCCCGATGTTGGTCGTTATGACGTCACACTGTTATTAACACGGAAATCAATAACAATCGTCCTGAAAGATTTATCTCGAGGAATTACAGTCGTTGTGCATGTATAATGATGAGAAATATGGATAATGACCTAATCCCAATACACAGTACAAAATCGGTAATTCAGAAAATCATAAACCGAAGGCATACAAAATCAGGAACCAAAGCAAACAACGAAAAACCTCCACCATATAAAAAAGAAGCGAACTCCCAATATAGGAGTGAGATTGTATGCTGTTGATCCTCTAGTTCGAACTTCAGAATCCACATTTATGTGTCAGGATGATCGCTGATTAAAACAAACTCTCTTTTAACTTACGAAATAACAACTAGCTATCTGTGGTTTGTTGTCCAGTAATTCCCCTCGTCGCATGAACCAATGAAATCATATTATGATTGGTTCATGCGACGAGGGTTCATAATGGGTTCGTAATGAGTTTCGTAACGGGGTCGTTATGAGTTTCGTTTTCATTAACCTATTCTTACAAGACTTATGACGTTGGAGTTTCTTTTCTTCAATTCTTTTGTAAATATTGAACTTTCTTTTTGTATATGAATATATCTTAATGAGAATCAGATCAAGTATAAATTTGGATTTGATGTACCTTTTTTTACAAAAGAAATGGCCCCTTGACTCAGCAAATTTTATGATATAAAGTTTTCCAGTCTGATCCTTTTCTGATACACCTATTGAACGGAATTTTCATCCTTTGGTGTCAGTACATGTCACGTTTGCATTCATGCATAATTGAGGCGTTCAAGACAGAGTTACAGGACATAAGAGTTATGCCAGTAGGGGACTTTTATCGCTCGGCGATCAAAAGTTTATTCAACTTAATTTTGGATGTTTTAGGTCGATTCCATTTGATTATTGTTTATTATTGCAGGAGTTTTCAAAGCATATTTGATATTTGACCATTCATTTAATCTTAATACACACACAGGAGTGGACCTGTATTTTACCCGGCCTGCTATATTTTTTTGCTGTTCCTGCCGTGTCGGTGATACTGATGATATACGCCATTGGTAATTTCCACGTTACGTCATGGGGTACAAGGGAGTTAACTGTGGACAAAAAACAGAAGGGCAGAGAGGTAGCTTGTGGCTTTGGAGATGTTTGTAGGTACGTTATCAGGGAATGAAAGTCAAACACACAGGATTAAGGATCACTGACGAGGGTTAAATACCCGAAACGTGCATGTCTGGTCCATGCTGTACATTTATCTGCTATAAAATGATGCTAATGAATTAGAAGACATTAAACACAACCTATCATCAGAGTCCAACAATGTCCCAAGTTGGCCAATATCACCCAGCTGAGAACATTGTCAAATTCGCTTTATAAGTAGATACTGTTAAAAGTGTAGGCTCTCCAAAAAAGTCAGTTAATTAAAGCATGCAGTAGTGATAACCATTCCCCGTCGACAAAAGAAACACATGGTCAAGGAAATTGAATACATTGTATAATTTATACAGTTGGCGTGGTAAAATGCCTGATTTGTTTCAGATAAGGGCAAAGGACGGAACACCCCTGGTCCCACCTCTCGCTTGCTATTATTGTGAGTGCTGTTGAGATTGTCGTCAGGATCTCCTTTATCTCATTACTTACTTAAGTCTGTTAGTACCATTTCTACCTTTGAATTAAAATTTATGCTATTACTTCATTTGAATACGCTTAATATTTGTACTACTTGGTGAGTGTCTGAAAAGTGCATATGTCTGGTCCATGCAGTAAATTTCGTTGCTTTTAAGCGAAGCTTATGGATTTGAAGACGTTTACACTATGATGCCCCACTCTCCAGAATGGTGGATGATATTCTATCGTAGACCATTTGAACCATCCAACCAAAGATTGTACTCTATGTCTTCCGAAATGGAATTAACCGGATGTGACAGTTCTACCGAATTGAAGCGGCGGGTGTTGCATGCAAGCAGGAGATGCTTACTCTTCCTGAGCACCTGGTCTCACTCCCATATCGGGGTTTCGCTTCTTTTCATATGGTGGAGGTTTTTGTTTGTTTGCTTTGGTTCCTGTTTTATCCTGATTTTGTATGCCTTCGGTTTCTGATTTTCTGAATTATCGATTTTGTGCTGTATACAGGGATATGGTCATTATCCATATTTGTCGTTTAACATTTGTACCACTTGGTGATTGCCACTGCTTGTCAGGAGTCCCCGAGGGTACATGTAGCCACTTGTTGTTGGTCATTTTTTTAATGCATTCGGAGATTTCTGTTTACAAAATTTTCTCATATTTCTGAAACCTGGGTTCTCTGGCATCATATTAAGCCATTTGGCTATGTCTTTGTGGTATATTTTGGACATAATTTTCACAGATTTTAGCCATATATCATTGTCACTTACAAGGGAAAATACCCAAAACTTGCATGTCTGTCAATACTGTAGATATATCTGCTGTTAAACGATACTTATGAATTTAAAGAGTAGGGCTAGTTGCATGATACAGTATCATGTAATCACAGCCGCATGTATTCTATGACCCCGTACGTCATTGTGGCAAGACTTGCATACGTGACGTCAATAAAATCCACGAAGGAATTCGAACTGAATTGAATTTTTTAAGTAGCAACATACCTGATTTTGGTTGGCAAATAAATCATTCAGCTGGCAATTGTGATCTGTCAATAGTCACGAAGTTGTTTTTAAGTTGAGATATAAAAGGCGAAGGAGCGACTCGTCGGAGTGTCGCTGAAATCTATGGTTTTTGATAAAGGTTTTTCTTGATACAACCCAGTCTCCAACCGCCCAAAAGCTGAGATAGGACTATTCTCTTCAATCCGACAGATGTTTTCTATTTGAGCCAATATAAACGTTTACTTTAATTAATTGAGGCAATGTCAGTCGTCGTTTGATAACGTTTGGAACATAATAATTTCCTGCGGAACCTGCAATCTCAAAATAGACGATAGGCACAGTCAACATTGGAGACTAATGACCATCAACTCTTTAAGAAGGAAACAAACAAAGGACATACATCTACCACACAAAAATAGTGATGAATAAGATTAACCAAAATGTCATACTATAACAGGAAATTATCGATGGAGATTATATATATAGGATCTCAAATGAATTTTCATTTCATACGATGTATTATGAAACGAGTTGTGTGTTTTATATCCCCGAGCCTTGGCGTGGGGATATAAAACGCACAACGAGTTTCATAATACATTGTATGAAATGAAAATTCATTTGAGATTCTTTTTATCACATGATTTTGCCTAAAATGTGTATTTCTAACGTGAAATCAACGTTTCCGGGAACTATAGAGGCGAACCACGCCGTGATCTAGAAGTCGTTTGCTACGCCATGAGAAGTAGTTTCCCTATCGTATAGATATTCTGTGCGTAAGAGAAAAGTATTTCAATTTTGAATAGTATTTTAATGCAAGAATTAATTCAACAACAACAATTTTAATTATTGATATTAACTCCGGGTCTGAATTTAACAGTTGACCAATATTTGAAAGGTCACATTTGTCAAGTTTTATGTGATTAGGTTCCAAACTTGACCAATCGCATTCAAGCAGAGCGATATGTAACGTGTTATCATATCATATATTTATGAAAAGGCTTTATGAAACTGCATAACGGGTGAATCTTGTGATAAATTAAGTTATCTAATATGATAAAAGGTTATATGGGAAAGTAAGCATCTTCGGTTTGGTATCAATATCGTCGCTTATGTCGTGCAGACAAAAGGTAGGTAATTTTGTCAGACTCGGTGATATTTGGATGGTGATTACCTCAAATTATATCTTCCTATTTGAGGACAACAGGATGTTTAAAAATGTCTCTCTTATGTAATAATTTTTTTTTATTAGCCCTAATGTTTTTTTTTCATAACAACTTTCGAATTGTCAAAAAAAAAAAAAAACAAAGTTGTTTGAATTCTTGTCATCCCATTTTCTTTTTTATTTTACAGATGCACTTTATTTCCCGCTAAATCCTCAACTTCAGGTAAGTATTCATTTTACGTATTATGAAGGGTTTTTTTTTAATTCAATAATTTTTTTCAACAAAGAAACCAAGAAGGTCAACAATCCCACATTAACATCTGAGCGAAGCTCATTGTTGTATTTATTTAACTATTGATTATTCATCTTTTCCTTAACTCAAGATTGGTATGTTTTTTATGCACTAAATTTATCTATATTTGTCACGTTTATGTCTCTAAATGCTTTCATATTGTTACTTTGCTTACAGTTACACCTTACATTTTTGAATTTTCATAACTTTTTAAGTTGAAATGATTGTCAGAGAATTTGTTTTATAATATATTTAAGAGTTGCCTTTCTTACGTCAAGTATCATTTGAGCGTTGTAGTCCTCATTTGATTTATTATCGTGTTACATGTACTTAGGCCCCTGAGTTCAGGTAATTCCTAGGCAATAGAAAAACTATGAACTTTCGCTGGATCTTGCATACAAGCGAGCTTTCACATATAGAGCATTATGGCAGTTAGTAAAGTATATTTTTCATGAAAAAACATAATAATCAATTATGAGATTTAATATTTTGTCGTCAATTAAATAGGCCGGCAAAAAATAACCTCTTAGACTGGACTCAAACTTCCGTCCGTGAGCTTTACGCTCCATCGACTGAACTACCGGTGTTGTTTTTGGAATTCCTTGTCCTTTCTGCGTATGTTGTTGAAGTGCTCTGCCCCGTTTTTCGCATCTGAGTATCTTCGGAATTTGCTATAGGTGCTGCAACCGAGTCTTGTTATAGTAACGAAATAAAGAGAGAAGTGAAAATAATATGAAATATTATCAATAACTTTGTTTCCTAGGTGATTCCCCGAAGTTAGGTGAAATAAGAGATGTTTCAGTACATGAAGGTACCAAGCTCGTGTTGAAGACAAAAGTAACAGGTGAGGATATATATTGAAGAAATGTCATCATATGCACATTTGCTTGTTTTTAGGTATTAGTTTTGTAGCGTTTTTCATGATCAGAATGAATTTCGGGTCATTCCTTCGCAAGTATGGACAACATTTCACATGTATCTCAAAATGTCTCATGTAGAGAAAACACGGCCGACAAAACTTGTCGCACATAGAATGTTAAAATATAGTTATATGAGAAATCCGTCATCTTGTAAAATCTATTAACTATCTGCTTCACGTTAATTCCGTGCACGGAATGTGCGATTGACTCAATAATTATTAGATTAATCTTAGACGTTTCCTTAAAACTTCTACAATATCATGTGGAAGTGCCATCATTGCTTCTAATGTGTGCATGTTACAATCACTATGTGTCTATCTGCTGAATAAAAATTTAAAGGTCAACGCATCGGATCAGAGTCAGCGATACGGAATTCGAAGATATCGTTATGCTTCATGATTCGTTCGTCATAATGTAAGAAGGCTGTTATTATGCCCTTACAAAATAAAAGCTCACAGGCATATACCTGCCGCAATATTGCCGCAGATGCTTGCGGAAAGTTGCCTTAAATGGATTTTCGTATGTAAATTAGGATTCTGGCGCATCATTTGCGGCAATCTTGCGGCATAGTTCTGCAAAATTGTTATAGAAATTGCTGACATTTCTGACGCACTTATGGCACAGGTGCGGCAAGGTTCTGGCACATACATTTATGGCACATTTCTAGCGCATACATTTAATGTGGTGCATGATATAGGACAACAAGTTCAATTTATAATGAAATTTATTTATTATTTTAGCTTAAAATTATTATTTACCGCGTGGGTCCGAAATGTAAGATGATATGATTACTTACAGAGAATTTTGATTGTTTTCTTATCATTTTAGTGATACTTCACAAAATAGATGAAACGTTGCAGTAGGGCAATGCCTTATAACCGCATGGGATCGAAACGTATGATGTTGTGATTACTTACATAGAATTTCGATTGTTTTCTCATAATTTCACACAAGATTTACAAGACGTTGTAGTAGGGCAATGCCTAATAAGTAAGTCCATATGATTGATGTCTTTAAAAAAGTTCACAGGTTTTGCAAACTCTTCAAGGGGAATGATTTCCTGTCGTCGACAAGCTATTGAAGTGTTTGCAAAAACTATGAATTTTTCATATACCTGGACGATATGGATTGATTTATTAGGCATAGCCCTACTGCTACGACTCAACAGCTTTGTGAAGTTGAATTTAGAAAATGAAATAGATACCATAAATCTATGTTAGGAATCACAACACCATACGTTTCGATCCCACGTGGTGTTATATATCAGAAATAACATTAAATCATAAAACTGATGTTGGCTATAGTACTCTTTTTTAAATATTTAGATTTATATTAGTACAATAATATACCAAAATATACATATCAATTTTTGATCTGCACGTTGAATCTTTCAGTTTGCTTAATGAGAAAGTTCTGAATTATACTTTATACACAGAATCTTAAACTGTCTGAACCGTTATTAAAAATCCAACACCATGCACCTTGATCCACAATGTAAAAAGTTCATTTTTTCTCTTCCATTCATCTGACTTGGAGTGCATATTATTCCAACCCTCTGTAGACAAAATCTGTATGTATATTGAATATTGACCTGGATACACAAAGGATCCATCAAATTCTTTTTGGGCATGTACTGTAAAAGTCAATGAGGCCGACTTTTGCGAAGAAAACATGAATATGTGTTTGATAAATCCTAGTACATAGAACAGTTGGACCTCCAATTGAATGTGAAAAATATTTGGAATACTTGACTGGTTAAGTCCAAAGAATCTTGAAATATTTAAAATATTATCCTGAAGCAAAATTGTCTCATTGGGCGCAGGATTGATGCACTAGTTACAAATTGAAGGACGTAATTAATAACATGATGCTGCTTTTGAATTCCTTGTACTGTACTTCTCAAAGAGAATGACAACTCTAGTTCTAGATCCTGATCTAAAAAGTAAATATTCAGTCCATCAGAATAGAATATATAGGAATTAAGAGTAGCAAACTTCGATCAGCACTTTTCAAGTAAAAGATTTAGTTCAATTCTTTTCTTATCGTTGACAAAAATGTTTGAATTGCACATATGGTTCACTGGTGATTTTTTTAATGTTAGGATGAATTAGTCTCTTATCTTTTGGCTTTCTAGAGGACAATAGCATAAGTTATAATTGTGAATATCGCTGCTATAAATCATATCAGAATTTGTTTACACTGTTCATCCTGTTTGTTCACACTGTTCATCCTAGCACCTCTTTGTTTTCTTCAAAATTGGCGCAAAGAGCACTTTTTGAAATTCGATTGGCTGATTTAATCACTTGAGGTGGACAAGTCGTCCTATTTCTCTTTCGTACTTACAAAACTTCTGACACATATTTAGCACATATATAGAGTGCATGGGTAAAATGAAAAAATAAAGCCTGTGTTTGTGAAACAGGAATACCCCCGGTGGCATCTTTGTTAGTATAAACAGTATTTTCTGTTAAGTACATGTATGTGAAAGGTCAAGGTCAGGGTCATTTTGTTAAACATTTTTGGATTCGATGGAAAAAATCTTGTGACAAGGAATAAACATGTGAACTACGAAAACCCTATCACTTTCCATTCAAAAATTAATCCCGATGTTAAAGTTTTTTTGTAAAGTAGGTCAAGGATCAAGGTCCAGGTCACGAGGTCGTCAAAAATTGGAAAGATCTACACATGTGAAATATGAAAGCCCTTTCACTTACCATTAAAAAGTTATACCTAATGTTAAAGTTTTTGAAAAGTAGGTCAAAGGTCAAAGTCAAGGCCACGAAGTTAAAAATTTTGGTATCATTGGAAAGGTCTTATCACAAGGAATAAACATGTAAAATATGAAAGCCCTATCACCTCCCATTCAAAAGTTATGTCCAATGTTAAAGTTTTTTCAGACAAACACACAAACAGACGGACAGGCCAAAACTATATGCCAGCGCACCTTTGATTCCAGGGGCATAAAAATGACTTCTGGTGCATCTGTGAGTTAAGGAAGATCCAACAGCACCTAGAGGTGGGTCCAGGTGCCCGAGAGGAGTAAGCATCCCCTGTTTGGCTAGCCGCATCCACCGTCGATGTTCACGCTTTGGCTCATAGTATTCGTATGTAAGCGTATGTTCAGAAAGAAATATCTGTGGTACATTTCTGGCGCTTAATCTTACGACAAAAATTTTTGTGCCAATACTGGCGCGGAGAGTGCCGCTACTAGTTTATAATGCACTGCTAGCAGTTCTAATAGCAACCTTATGACCAACAGTTGTGGTACATAGATTTCTTTGCCGTAAGTTGGAGCCGCTCATTTTGGCAAGAGGAAATTAAACTCTGTATTGTAGATGGCGCCAGGAGAATTCACTTTTGCTTTATCTAAACAGTTCGACATGAAGTACTAATGACGAGGAATCAATATCCGAAACACGTGTCTAGTTCAATAAAATTGGTACAATAGATCATATATTTCAATATTGACAATTTCAACCACTAGGCTGGTATCACTGTGATGGACTGTTAAAAGAAGGGAGGATATCTCCAACAAAACCCCGTTGCAGCATCAGTAGAAAAACACCAAAACACCCGATGCAAAATGACAAAAGACGAGTACAGCACGAGACGGAAAAGAGACACACGACATGTAAACATCAAACACAAAAGACTACACATAAACCGACGAGACCAATGGGTAACCGGTGCCGACTTTGGACGGCCATCTGTCACGCAAGTAGCAAATGGTGTGGTTATCCTGGATTACGTGCGCACAACCCTCTCACTTCTCCAATTACCCAGAGGTCTCGAAGAACGTACAATTGTGGTGTTAAACAACATCCTCACTGTAAGATGACATCACACAAACAAGACCGCGAAACGCAGAGGCCCCATAGACACAGATGAATATGTAAATGGATATAAAAAGAGGGCATGCGTAATACAGTCCGTGCTCTGGCTGTAGCGAGCTCATGTATGTCATCACCCGAGGAGTCCGACTGACATTCAGAGAGGACAGGTGGTCGGGGCCCTGTCTTCTCTAAAGAGGTTTGGACAGGGCTCGTCATGGAGTCCCGTCGTCACAGTCAGTCAGAGTGCAAGTCTCAAGGATGCGCTTGTACAAGACTGTAGATTGGTCAAGTACCAAGCCTAGTGTCCGTCTGGTGACATTAGGATCATACCCACGGTATAAAAGGCGTTTAATGATTCTGACGCATTTTCGATAGTTATACTGCCTACCTTTGATCCTTTTTATTTTGTTTATCATATCACCATAAAAGACAGGTTGTGTAATACCCATAGTAATGTACTCTGTTGCATGTATAGATCCGAATTTTAAAAGAAGTTGACTGTAATTTTTGTAAAATTTCCAGAAAGTCTTAACTAGTTTATGAAAGCGGAAACCTTGACCTAAAAGTTTTTTTGTAATTTGTAAATTTCTACTGTGAAAATCCAAAATATCAGTACATGCTCTAGCGTACCGGATGTAAGTCCCCGAGGATACCGCTCACCTAGTTTTAGTGTTTACGCACTGCATTGAAAATATATTCAAAAAAATCCTGTCATCAAATTAGATCTAAATTTCTTAAACTAAGGGGTATCTCCCTCATTGCATAGCTCTGTCCTTAGCTGGGGTTTCAGCATAGTTTTATCGGTTATGTTTAGAATTAAGCTTCTTGTGCCTGCCCTCCAACGAGTTTTGGTCATATTTTCCACTTAAATACGCTTCTGAATAAACCTTACACAAAACTTGGAGCCGCTTATTTTGACAAGAGGAAATTAAAACTCTGTATTGTAGATGGCGCCAGGAAAATTCACTTTGACTTTATTTAAACTGTAGTACTACTGACGAGGATTCCATATCCGAAACACGTGTCTAGTACAATAAAATTGGTACTATATAGCATATATTTCAGTATTGACAATTTGCCGCATGTTTGTGGCAATCTTGCGGCAAATAAATCATTTTGGTAAGGACGGTGATGGGAAAGTTATATCAACGTCTGGATTTTGAAAAAAAAGATAATGACACCCGGTGGTAGTTTGTTCATATTTTATGTATGTCTATTGAATGTTTTGGAATTCGATTTTGGGTTTTGTGGTTGACTTTTATTTACTGGCTTATATTTGAATGTTGTTCAGGGTACCCGAAGCCGAAGATAACTTGGTACAAAGACAAAGCAAGAATCCACAGGTCCCAACACGTCATCAAAACATTCAATGCCTCAACAGCACGACTGAAGATTAAGGACGTAACTGTTAACGAAAGCGGAAACTATTGTTGTGTTGCGGAAAATCAAGAAGGGCGATGTACTATGAAAGTCAAAGTTCAAGTTATAGGTAATATTTCATTGTCATACTTATAACCTGTATGTGAAAAGGAGGAGAACTCCAACAACACTCGGTTGCAGCATCCACAGCAAAACACCGAACATCCAATGCAAAAACACAGACAGACATACACAATAAGAGACGTAAAAGGTACATGGAACACAACATAGAAATCATCAAATACAAAAGATAACACAAAAACCAACGAGATCAATGGGCGACCGGTGCCGACATTTGATGGCCTTCTGCGACGCTAATAGCAAACGGGTGATTATCCGGACTGCGTAACTACAATCCTCCCACTTTTCTGGTTACTGGTGCTAAGTTACGTTCCGAAAGTAATATAACCACAGTATATTAGCACAAAGGAACCCAGTACCGGAAAAGAAATTTGCGGAACGAGATTTTAAATTTGTCAAGGAGAGAAGGAGCTGTTAAGATAAGGGTCGTATTTAGTCCTGAATCCCATGCCGTATTTCTTCCGCATGACGATTCACATGTTGAAAAAAATTAATCATAATTGAAATATGATGTATTTGAATACTTTTTATATGTTTTACATTTTGGTGTGAAATACTCTTTAAGACTCTAAAATTAAAATCGAAAGATGTAGGGGTACTCGGAGAGGAAAACTGATAAAATCGACGAAAAAACGTAGAAACTTAGTAATATTTTGCATAGAATGGATAAGTATGTACAAAAAGGCATTAACATTGTCTCTATTGCATATCAAAATTAGATTTCGAACGTTATATCTACTTTAATTGGCAAATAATGAAATCCAGAACTCTTTCTGTTGGTGTCTGTTCTTTGTTTTTTTGCATTGGGTGTTTTGGGATTTTGCTGTGGGTGCTGCAACCTAGTGTTGTTGGAGATCCCCTCCTTTCTTCTTTGATGTTTTTTGCAGGGGTGTAACGATACGGTGTCGGTACGACACACTTCTGTTGGTCCTGTGGCATCGGGTTGAGTACCCGAAACGTGCATGTCTGGTCCATGCTTCAAATTTATCCGTTTATAATAGTAGAGCAACCAAGTCGCTAAATTTGAAACTTCAATCAACCCACCTAACAAAAAGCTAATTTTTATATTAAAAGAAAGAATATAACATGGGACATCAGATTTGACCTGTCGTAAACAATTACTGTAAATTCAGATAAAAGCGGAAAATTAGTAAAATTCAAAATCAAAGATATTTTAACAAAAAATATCATCCTTTAATAAATGAAAAGTCAAACTGACCGAAATCAAAGTCAATATGCTAATTGAAGTCAAAAGAAAATTTTTGGATCAAATTGGATTTTCTAATTTCAACTTCATGGATAAATGAGCACAAATTCTAAGATAAATTGGTAAAATTGAAATTTTCAATTCTTTCACTTCAATATTGAGAATGTTAATTCGAAGATAAAAATTAACATACAGAAACGGTATTTTGATATGTGAATGTGGTTTTAGGAAAGTTTGATAGAGATCGATCGAAAAACTTAGGAGTACCAGGCAAATAAAGTGCCCCACCCCAACTTTGCTATTAGCCATTCACTGCAATATAAACTAGGAGATGTTTTCTCGATAATAGGAAGTAAAACTAAATAATTACGGCTAAATAAAGTTTTAACATATAATAATGAATGAAAAGTATCGCTTTCTTTCAAAGAAGACGACAAATTTACATCAATAATTTTGAATTTTTTTTTCTGTACTATCTATGTTCTGGTAATTTCAAACATTGTGATATGGTCACATTTTGTCAGCCAAATATTAGAAATAATTAAGTTTAACAAAGATTTTATGATCAACAAAACATGGAATTATGCAATGCATTTTAGGTCCACAAGTAAGTAGCGTAGCTGCCTATACGACCCCATCACATTCAGGCAATCATGGCATTTTGTTTCTCTGTTTGACCTTGTGACAACAGTTGTCGCTAAAACGTAGCTTAAAGGCATCGCTCTACAGGTATTGTCGTAGCAAACTGACCTGACCGGACTGAACTTATTTTCACCTGGTCATCGGAAGAGTTTACTTCTGACCAGGTGATAAAAGCCGTACAAAATTACAGGTAATGAGTATTTACTCTAATTACGATGTGCAATTCATAATCTATCTACCCTAAAATTGTATCAATTCGTCTCAATTGCTTGATTGAATTAGCTCCGCCCGGTCAGGTTAGTTTACTACGACTATACCACAATTGTACGTTCTTCGAGACCTCTGGGTAATTGGAGAAGTGAGAGGGTTGTGCGCACGTAATCCAGGATAACCACACCATTTGTTACTTGCGTGACAGATGGCCGTCCAAAGTCGGCACCGGTTACCCATTGGTCTCGTCGGTTTATGTGTAGTCTTTTGTGTTTGATGTTTACATGTCGTGTGTCTCTTTTCCTTCTCGTGCTGTACTCGTCTTTTGTGTTTTTGCATCGGGTGTTTTGGTGTTTTACTGTTGATGCTGCAACTGGGTCTTGTTGGAGATCTCCTCCCTTCTTTTTATAGATGATAAGGGGGATAGCCTCTGATTTCTAGTTTTGGTTCTCTAGTTTCTGATTGGTTGACATTGATGGCCATATCAACAATATTGTATGTTTTTGTTGAGTTTGTTTTTTACTGTCTGTTTATTGTTTTTCATGCTTCATCCTTGTCTACAATGGACAATTTTTTAAATTTCTCCGCAATTGTATAAATGAAATGGAAAAAATACAAACAAATAGTGAACATCAAACAACCACATTTACAAGAATAAAAGACGCTCACATAAAACTACCAACCGAGAAGCAAATCTTTAGCAATATCAAAATAGAAATGACCACACAATAAAGGGTGCTCTATTCTCAGAGATCTCACGCTGAGCTGTCAACATATCAGTCTCGTCGTTATAAAAGTTTGATTTTACTATGTTGTATCGCATCTTTGACTCTTTAATACATGTACATGTTGAAGATCAATGCTTTGCTGTTGGAATAGTTTCTTCTTGGACACATTTCATCGACTATTCTTTGCGTCATACATTTCACACTTTTTCAATTTTATTTCTTTATTCGGAGCTCTTTTGGGAATACGGCCATTGACGCGCCAACATTATAGGCTCCTGTTGCGGCGAATTTTTCGTTATCAACAGACGGTTCCTCTTCGTGATATAGCCTTTTATTGGATTATTGTAGACGTATGTAGAAACTGCCCAATTAGATTACCAATATTACATATGACAATGTGGTGTTTGTGCTTATGTACAGCATTAGGAATTAAAGCCCCCCCCCCCATGACCCTTGAGGACTTTCCATTGGATCTCACGGAGACATCAAAGGGGTTTTCTGACTCAGTATATCTTGAAAAGCATCCACATGATTTTGGAACAGTTACAAATTTGAACGAAGAGTAAGTGCGGATGCTAAAAGGGATAAATTGCACAACGTTTACCCAAGGCATATCGTAATGTTTAAAACACAGATAACGAAGAGCCCAAACTCTGACCAATGTACTTTACATGTTTATTCACATCTCTGTGGTACTAAAATAAACGTCAAAATATACTTTTCATAATTTTATATGATCTTAATGCATTTTTCTTCATTTCATGTATTTTCATTTCAACTTATTACGAATGGGTTTCCATACACGGTCTTACCACGACATATTAAAGCAGCACATTCCCACTTCGGGATGTAAAGGTTTTATTACTTGTAATACATTTATCTTAACTTAGATTGTTCCATGTTATGGTCATTCATAGGTGTACCAAGTATCATATCCGATACCTCCCCCGTTCGAGAGATACGGCTGTTCAAAATTTCAGTAGTAGCCGCGTCTCCTCATGAATATTAATGAGCAGGAGAGCTCCGAGGAGAACCATGTACCGATTTAGTAGGCTATTTTGATGACTATTCTAAACAAAGAGAGGTGAAATAGACATCGTATATTTCTTTTACACGTCATTTCAAACAGTAACGATAAAATAATGTGTATCAAACGATTTAGGACCGATTTTATCTAATCTGACTTACTTCAAAATACTTGTCCAGCAAAATATCAGCTACTTCGTGGTGTGTGACGAGATTTAATTCATTTTTCACCGAATTTTATATATCCATTTGGTCTCTAATATATACTTTCCATATTGCTCTTTCACATTCTGTCTTATTTTTTCTTCTTTCTCTATGTAAATCTGAGTATCAGTACGTTTTCCCCTCTATTCCGTTGAGGGTTTTGCTACTCGCCATGTTTGTTTTGATTTGTACAACACGACGAGTTGTATCGCGCACGCGTGAGGGCTGGTCTATCCCAAACATGGGCAATTTTTGTGGCGCCACAAAAATTCGTTTTTAATTTCATTTATTTTGATAACTTCAAGGACCTTTGGTTAACAATTCTTGTATTAACGGAAAGTTTATAACTTCTTCTATCCAGGAAAAATAGAGAATTGCCCTATATCTTTTTTATAAAGCATATTTTCGTCCGAAGGCGGAACGTGCTGCTTTAAAAAGAAGTATTTTTCATTAATTTTTAAACAGTATGATGTAATTCCCATTTCTGCATTTAACTTTTATCAAAAATATGTATGTATACCGGTTGATAGGTACGATTTGATAGAAACTGTAACACGTTGTCAACGAATCTTCATCTACGGAAACTAATTTGTGAAATGCCGCTTAAATCAAATTAAGTATATACGCTTTAGTTTTTTACATTTATTTATAGCCCCTTAGAAAAATGATCAATAAAAAGGAATTGGAAATAATAAACATATATTTGTCGATATGTTTCGAGACAAAAATTTAGTCTCTGTGCTTTAGAGAAAATATTAACACGGATTCTTCATATTTCATAGAAATTTGCATAAAACTGCAATTTTTTGAGAGAGGAGAAAATATTCTTCCTCCAAAACAATTATATAAGATGTGTACATATCTAATGCATTGATTGCAACGACTTTTTATACTAAAAAGAACAAACTATAGGAATACCGAGGATATAAACGATAAATATTTCGTTTTAAATTTTCACGATTTTATCGCTTATCGCTGACCGTGGCATATTCTTAACGACAGCTCGGGTGATAACATACATGAGCTCGCGGCGGCAGAGCACGGATTGTATTACGTACGCCCTCTTTTTATATCCATTTACATATTCATCTGTGTTGCTTGGGCCCCTGCGTTTTGCGGTCTTGTTTGTGTGTGGTAATCTGACAGTGAGGAAGTTGTTTTACACCACAATTGTGCGTTCTTCGAGACCTCTGGGTAATCGGAAAAGTGGGAGGGTTGTGCGCACGTAATCCATGATAACCATACCTTCTGCTATTTCCGTGGCAGATGGCCGTCCTAAGTCGGCACCGGTTGCCCATTGGTCTCGTTGGTTTATGTGTAGTCCTTTGTGTTTGATGTTTCTGTGTTGTGCGTTGACGTTCCTTGTCCCTCACGCGTCTCTTTCTGTGCTTGTCTGCTGTGTGTTTTTGCATTGGGTGTTTTGGGGTTTTGCTGTGGATGCTACAACCTGGTGTTGTTGGAGATCCCCTCCTTTGCTCTATTTGAAAGCAGGGGTATTCAGCAAAAAGTTCTGACAAAATTCAGGCCTGTGTTAGGTGTGTTGATTAAACTCGAAAACTAAGCTTCTTTTTGAAATTGGTCGCTCTACTGTAAGTGATGCTATTAAATTTGAAGACGTTTAAGATTATATACCACCCATCTAGCTACGTCTTTCGGTACGCTTTTTCGACATAGTAACTTTCATACTTTTTTGGCGTATCACATTTAGATTTGAGGATCACTGACGAGGGTTAAGTACCCGAAACGTGCATGTCTGGTCCATGCTGCGAATTTATCTGTTCTTAAATGATGCTATTCAATTGAAGACGCTTAACATTTATGCCACTTGGTGAGTGTCACTGCTGGTGGACCAGGAGTCTCCAAAGGGAACATGTAGCCAAGTTCGATCAATTTGGTTGATCTTCTCTTCAACGCATTCTAAAATTTCTGTTGTCAAAATTTCTTGAAATTTATATAACATGTGTCCTGTAGCATTATATCCTACCCATCCAGCTACGTCTTTCGGTACTCTTTTTCGACATAGTAACTTTCATACTTTTTGGGCGTATCACATTGTTTAGATTTGATTATCACTGACGAGGGTTGAGTACCCGAAACATGCATGTCTGGTCCATGCTGCGAATTTATCTGTTCTTAAATGATGCTATTCAATTTGAAGACGTTTAACATTTATACCACTTGGTGAGCGTCACTGCTGGTGGACCAGGAGTCCCCGAGGTCAAATGTATCCAAGTTCGATCAATTTCGGTTGATCGTTTCTTCAACGCACTCTAAAATTTCTGTTGTCAAAATTTCTTGAAATTTCTAAAACGTGGTTCCTGTAGCATTATATCCCATCCATCCAGCTACGTCTTTCGGTACTCTTTTTCGACATAGTAACTTTCATACTTTTTTGGCGTATCACATTGTTTAGATTTGAGGATCACGGACGAAGGTTAAGTACCCGAAACGTGCATGTCTGGTCCATGCTGCGAATTTATCTGTTCTTAAATGATGCTATTCAATTTGAAGACGTTTAACATTCAAATAATGAATAAAGCCTCGAGGCGTTTGCAAATAATACGGATGTCATCCGAAACGCCACTGATCCAAAACATCAGTACATGCTCTAGCATACCGGATGAGCTGTGAAATGGAGATACCGTATGATGGTAATCTAGGGACATCACCTTGAAGCCAGTGGAAATTTTCTATTTTGAATCCAAAATCATCTCTTTTGTCATACACACTTGTATGAATTTCCCCATCGACAATTTTGATATTTAGGTCCAAAAATGGTGTTTCTGTAACGTTTGCCTTGTTTAGAGTCAATTCTTGTGGATAAATAACATCTTTATACTTTTCAAAAACAGGAATGTCGATAGTAAGAATATCATCCAGGTACCTAGGAGTACCAATGAAACATTTTACATCATGATGTTTTCTTTGCTTTTGAAGATTTTGAATAAATTCTTTTTCATATGTGTATAAAAATAAATCTGCAACAAGAGGCGCACAATTTGTACCCTGGGAATCCCTACAACCTTCTTGTAGAGATTCTCACCAAATCTTACATAAATGTTGTCCAAGAGGAATGTACAAATATAAGTTTTCCCCTCTCGATTATAGCACCATTTAATGAGTTTGGACAATTGATCATTAATCTTGTCGTGAGGAAGTGTGGTGTACATATTTGAAAAGTCGTATGAAGAAATCGTATTGGCTTGAAAATTTCTAGATTTCATTTTGTCAATCACATCCCCTGAATTTTTAATAGACCGAAATAAATTTACATCATTCCTGTTCAGAACAGTTTCACAATATTTTGCAACGTGTTTCTTTACCGCCGTGAGGGCTGACGTCAGATTTCTAGACTAAATTGTAGTTGAGCAGTTGCTAGAATTAGCAATATATCTAACTCTGTAAGGGGATTTGTGCAGTTTTGGTATGCAGTATATTGTAGGAAGATCCAATTTAGAAATAGGGATGTTGAATGAAGAAAATTCATTGTTATGTTTGCTCAAAATGTTGGAAACACTTTCATTGCTTTTGACATAAGTATTTGTAAACGAAAGTTCCGAAACTAAAGTTGATAGATAGTAAAGTTTTCAAATGATTATGGTGTTGTTGGCTGCTTTATCTGCAGGAGCGAAGACAATTTTTTCATGTAAATTACGTTATTTGGATTTGAAATATCTTTCAGATATAGAACTTGTTTTTCAAAAAGATAGGGATTTTTGAAGTTTCTATTGGAAGGTTAGTAATGTCCAAAATGAGGTTTTCCAGTCATTCAGAGCATGCGATTCGACTCCTTCCGATTTACACCACCATTTGGTATAATTATCTAAGGCTTTCTTTAGTACTTCGCAACATTTCATAAAATCTATCTTTGATGGGATTCTATACTTAGGTCCTTTTTTGAGAAGACCATGGAGGTGTCTGTCCTGGATAATTGAAAAATCACCTGTAACAATATGACCAGCTGGTTTATATAGGTATTCAGACGTTGCACATTCTCAAGAAGCAGGAATTGATTCGAGTATTTTAGGATCTGATGTTACTTTATTGTAGTTAAATACGAAATTTCTAATAGGTATCTTATACTTGTAGCAAATAAGAGGAGGTACTAAATTCTCAAAATATTGAGGAATAGTACTTGTGTCTCTTTTCTGTCTCGTGCTGTACTCGTCTTTTATGTTTTTGCATCGGGTGTTTTGGTGTTTTACTGTTGATGCTGCAACGGGGTCTTGTTGGAGATCTCCTCCCTTCGTTTTGTACACGATGATCCCGAAAAATATAAGAGATGTTTAGAAGATCGAAACCTTTGTTAATCAATGGAATTTTTATGAATCGTTTTTTAGGGGAATGTTTTTCACAACTGGATAAAGTTTATTCTGTGCGAATGCGACAATGATATTTAGTCTGAATAAATCAGTATTTCTTAAGAATGCAACCAGTGCTTCATCCAAGATAGATTTCAATTGAACTGCTGGAACTGATCAGAGCATGAAGCAGTTTATGTCAGCCGCCGTTGCGTGCAATGATCAGAAGATCGTTGAGGGTACGATGTAATCTAGATCTTATTCTGAGTTTTCGGTTTCGTCGTCTTCCGAGAGACCCATGCTTCCGTTTGGTGTTTGGGCAGATTGAAAATACATTAATATTAGTTGACGTCGAGGAAATGTTTCCTTGTCCATAAATTTGATCGTTTAAACCGAGGGGGTACACAGTTTGGAGTTTCGTGATCCAGGCAAGCTCAGCTTGTAGTCGGCATTTATTAATTTCCGTTCTACTTAGATTTTTACGTTTAGGAAAAGACTGAACCGGTGTAATAGTTATATCCGAAATGGAATGGTTGTATTTAACGAAGTGATTATAAGGAAATTTCTTTGTTTTTTGTGATGTGAGTTTCTTATCTGATACGAATGACATCTAAAACGAGATTTTAAGGCCTGACCTGTTTCTCCGATACATTTGGCGCCACATCCTCTAGCGTTTCATGTTATTACATAAATAACATCTTGATACGATCAATCGATGTCGTTTTCAATCTCGATTTTAAAAGTCTGCCCATTAACACTAGGTTTAATTGTGGAATTGCAATAGATGAGCGGAAACATATCGCATCTTTTCCCATTGCACGTAGAAATTGTTGAGAACCCTCTATGCTTGTTGTTAAATGTAGAGCCTGCTGATAGAGAAGTAGGTATAATTTAAGAGGTGAAAGAAGTACCCTGGGTGAGAAAAAAAAGCTTTTTACTGTTAAAAGTCGATGATGGGAAAATTACTGTAGTGATAGAGGGTTATCTCAAAGGAGGTATTTTAATACGAGGCGACCTGAAAAATGTCATAATGAAATGATCAAAGAAGGGTAAATGGAGATCCTGCATGGAAGACACTACAACATAGTCAAGTTAGAGAACGAAATAGAATTAGAACACTTCAAACATCGGGTCACGAGGAATTGTATTACCAACTCCACACTGCAACACGAAATAAGTGTAGATATAAAAGAAAGGAGGGGATCTCCGACAACACTAGGTTGCAGCTCCCACAGCTAAACACCCAATGTAAAAAACACAGAACAGACACCCACAGAAAGAGACGCAAAAGGGACAAGGAACACCAACTCACACCCTAGAAAAATTAAGAGTTATTCAGTCTCAAAGTCGAGAAGGCAAGACCAAATCGTGAGAATTCTCATCGGAACGGTTGGAAACCCGAAATTATATATTGTTAAAAAATTAAGTTCACCCTGCATCGGATCTGACAATTTTGGGGGAAGAGCATGTTCCTAATGTACGTGCAAAATATATCTTAAACCGAGTTGATTAATTGTAAATAGACATCTTGTTGACATAAGAGCAAACTCCGCAATTTTCAGGCAACAATGAATCAGCTTTATGAGGTCATGAAGTTCCCGTTATGGTAAATTTGTTTCCAGGTCATCCGGTGATCTTTTACGGTCACAAGATTTTACATGTATAATTCCTGTTTCTCAAATGAATCTGAAGTTGTTTGTAGATTTTTTCACAAATAGCTTAAGTGAGATAAATTGAATACTTATTTCTTCATTGAGTGTTTTGTATGTATTCTATAGATTTTTATTTATTTCTTTATTTAGACAAAGAGACAAAGGATTTCATTCCTTACTTCAAAAAGGAAGATAGCAAAGATGAAGCAATTAGCAAATATGTGAGAGATGACGCAATCGTTATAGAGGCGGATGTCATAGGTATCTTTAATAAATCTAAAATTTATTTATTCGCTTAAATTACAAAAATATTTTATTCTTTATAGAATAAATTGATCCCTGTATTCCGCACAAATTCTTGCAACGTGGGATATTTTTATATGGTAATGTGATGGATATGCGCAGGAAGGACATTCTGCATTGTACTAAATCCATCTTGATAATTGAAAAGTTCCAATGCGATATTTTCTTGAATAAAATTTCAAACGAATTTTAACGCACTAGACACGCGTTTCGAATAGTAAATCCTCATCATTGGCACTTACCATCGAAATTACGCCAGAATCATCGAATGTCTTTTGTGAAAAGCACTTTGGCTGGAAGCATCACTGATGAGGATTTTTAAAAAGGGTCCAGAATAGAATTCGAAAGAACCCCATCGAAAAGTTCTAGATCAATTATGTCGTCATATTAGTAACGGCGACATTGGCGCGTTTTTAGCAAGTACGTCAGCATTACAAATAATGGGGATGGGGTAACAAAATCACTATAACTTAAAAACTGACGGTCAAATTTCAATAGGAATTTATCAGTGTTTGACTTGACATATGAAGAAGATAATATCAAGTTTTAAGGGAAAATAAGTGATAGGGTTTCAGATAAACGGACCTTATTATTTAAGATAAGCAAGTCAAAGATGTTCTGAAAATATACATAAATTTATCTCCTTTAGATAATTTCTTTCTTCATTTATAGTTCTATACGTTTGTCTACGATATAGATTAATGAAAAACACAGAACTTGTTAATTTGTTTAGAGATATTATTTTGATTTTATTTGGGTATGCTACAGAACTTGTTTTTCATTACCTAAAGTGTTTTAATTTCAACGTCACATAAACGGCCCATATTGGGGCTTTCAATGGGTATATATGTACATTAGTAGCTCCAAAACTAACGGTAAAAAATTGATGAAACTTTGCATGTAGAAAAAGTATTTAAAATTATAAACATTTTTAATTTTTATGAAAATCAAATGATAGGGTATCTATTTAAGTCTGGCTGTCCTGGACCTCCTTAATACCTGAAACACGTATCTGGTGCATCAAATGGTTTGGATAATTTCTTCAAAAAGTTAAAAAGAGTTGGAACACTTCCGTATTATTAATATAAACTCCAACTGACTGTGACGACAGGACTCCATTACGCGCCTGTTCAAACCTCTTTAGATAAGACGAGGCCCCGTCCACCCCTCTTTTCTGAATGTCGGTATGACTCCTCAATGGGAACATTTATGAGTTCGCTACAGCCGGTAGAGCATGGACTGTAGTTTTTTTTTATCCATTTACATATCCATGTGTATATCTATACACGGGCCATTGCGTCATGCTGTCATCTTACAGAGAGGTTATTTAATTCCATTATTGTAAGTTGTGCGAGACCTTCTGAAAGCTGGAAAAGTGAAAGGGTTGTGCGCATGTAATTCTGATAACTACATCATTTGCTACTGGCGATTGTTGTCCTAAGTCGGTACCGATTGCCAATTGGTCTCGTTGGTTTGTGTATGGTCCATTGTGTTTAGTGTTACTGTATTGTTTTTGTGAGGGTGTATGTGTGTGAGAGGGTTTGTGAGGGTGTGTGTGTGTGAGAGGGTTTGTGAGGGTGTGTGTTTGTGAGAGGGTTTGTGAGGGTGTGTGTTTGTGAGAGGGTTTGTGAGGGTGTGTGTGTGTGAGAGGGTTTGTGAGGGTGTGTGTGTGAGAGGGTTTGTGAGGGTGTATGTGTGTGAGAGGGTTTGTGAGGGTGTGTGTTTGTGAGAGGGTTTGTGAGGGTGTGTGTGTGTGAGGGTGTATGTGTGTGAGAGGGTTTGTGAGGGTGTGTGTGTGAGAGGGTTTGTGAGGGTGTATGTGTTTCTGGTCCCTTTTTTTTTTTGCTTCTTCTTGTGCATGACAACTCTTTGTTTTTGCATGGGTTGTTTTGGTATTTTAATGTGGGTTCTGCAACCGCGTGTAGTTGGAGATCCCCTTCGTTCTTTTAAATCTAATGTGAATTTTAGACACAACCAAATGCATTTTAATACTGCCCTTTAGTTTTAGTTTTGAAAAGAAATTTGGGCATTTTCTTTATGGCTCCAAATTTTGTGTAGGGTCGATTCAATAGCATTGTTGAATAACAATTCGGACCAAACTAGCATTGACGGAATGTTGCTAGGATGTAAACCTCCTATAATATTGATGATAGTTTAGGATGAAATGAAAGTTTCTGAAAGAACAAAGAAATGTGTGATGTCAAATTGATTATGGACTAAAATAAAAATTCTCTCAGTCGACAGAACCTAAGAGAAAACCATTTAATTCACGTTGTTTAACAGTATCTATTAAAGAAAGCTGGTAATAAGTGTAAGAAGACAATTAAGTATAATTTCGGATTGAGGTACAACCGTCACTCTTATATTAAATCTTTCCCTGTTTAATACAATTGAAACACTCAATCTTTGCGGACATGTTTAATTGTTCCACACTGCAAGAGAAAATAAGTGTAGATATAATAAGTTTTAAAAAATCAAAGAAATTTGAAGTGGTCTATCTCGTTACCTTCTTGAATAAAATGCTCAATCAATTTCAATGCACCTGACATGTGTTTCGGTTAGTAAATCCTCATCAGTGGTACTCTAAGCCAAAGTGATTTTCACAGCCAAATATATTTTAGAAGCGCACTCTGGTTTAAGTTTTTGAAGTAAGATTTTTGCATTAACGTTGCACAGATTTCGAGACTCCAAATTAGAGTTATTTACCAGCGCATTCAAAATGACTATGACGACGGGATACAATCACAGGTCCTGTCCAAAACTCGTCAGAGGATACAGTGCCGCAAACAACTATCCTAATTGAAAATTAGTCGAACTCCTTGGATGATTCAGTGTATTAATTCGTTCCAACCGGCAGAGCACGAACGGTTTTTCGCACGCCCTTATGCTGTCTTCACACTTCAGAATTGATATCCGATAGACACAAGAATTTAAACATCGGGATAAACATTACGTTGCTTTTGTACCATTTTCAACTGTCCATGTTAACATTTCTATGCTACAATTGTGCTGACGTCGCCCGTATTGAAGCAGCATCTTGATGTCATCAAATGTAGATATGCGGGTCGCACAGCTCAGTTGGTAGAGCACAGGGCATCCATACAGGATGTCCTGGTTTCGTATCCTGTCAGGGTAATCTATTGTCTCGCACCAAACTGTTCTCTGGCTCAGAGGGAATGAAAATGGCCTGAATAGACCGCCCGGAAGCAGTGGCCTACAATTATAGCATACACTGCATACACATTAGAGGGTACCTGTGTATAGTATTTAGTTCCATGATGTATGGTAAATACGGTATACCATCACATATGTGGGAATCTAATAAACGAAGTCTTGCGAATTGGGAAAAATTCTCATACCCTGCGTAAATGTCCCTTAAAATTTTAAATGTAACGAACAGCGAACGTAGAGAAACCATATATTTAATTAAATCATTAACGAAGTATTCCAAAAGGTTACGGTTCTATGCTATCTTTCATTTGATTCGGCAACCAATAGTGATTCATTCACAAACGAAAGGGTGCGTAAAATTACTTATATAAGCGCAGCTTTTCGCATTAAAGCGAATACTTCCGATCTGAGCTGACCAAAGCTTCCAGAAAATATATTGCCAAAATCCTAGCAGACGTTCAAAGAAAATATTGTTTATAGGCAGTTTAACGTCTGTAATATGTATATTTGTGAATAGAATCTATTGACGTCTAGTAACTTTGATTAGCTCACACAATATGACCTTGTAAGTGTTTTGAATATACTTCCCTGACATTGTCGCCATAGCACTTTCTATATAGACATAACGTCAGACAGTGCATGAAGTTTTTATATTTTCATTTCTATGCTTCATAAACATCGACGACGGGTGCGGCTAGCCAACAGGAGATGCTTACTCATCCCGGGCACCTGGTCCCACCTCTAGCTTGCTAGGGGTCCGTCGATGTTTAATTTTGCGCTCTATTGTGAGTGCTGTTGAGATTATCGTCAGGATCTTCTTTAACTCATGTAATTGGTCTTACTATTTCCATTCAATTGTGTTATTGATGAAACTTAATAGACAAAATAAAAGGGTTAAAGACGGAGTAATTTTGAATCGAAACTGTTGAAAAGATCATCAATCGCTTCTGTGTACGAGGCATATGAACGATAAGTCATCAAAAGAAAATTGTGTTTGGTTCTGAATCCATTGCAGTATTGCACAACGTCAAACCGTGGCGATAGGATTCTAAAACGGATTCTGCCCAATTTCCATCAATCCGAGTCTTTGTCCGAACAGAAAGTTGGACGGATTCATGGGTAATTTAACATGAGCTCGCGCCCACTCGCACGGTCTGTATCTGGTACATTCATTTCTTTTTCATTTTAATTAGGTCCTCATTTCCTTCTTATTGTCTTTTTTGCGTCACCTTTCAAGAGGATATAATACATAATAACTGCGCGTTGTTTGAGACCGCTGGGTAACCGAATAAGTGAGAAGATTGTGCGCACGTATTTGGGGTTATTACTCCATTTGCTTCCAACATGGCAGAAGTCTGTCCTTAGTAAGCACTGGTTGTCCATTTTTTCGTTGGTTTATGTGCAATCTTTTGTGTTCAGTGTTTTCATGTTGTCTTTGATGTCTTTTTCTCCCTTTGTTGTTGTTTTTTTTTTGTGCTTGTCCACTGTTTTCACATTTGGGTATTTTATGTTTTTGTGGGTGAGAAACCGAGTCCTCGTGAAGATCCACTACTTTCTTTTACAATGAAAAGACTTGTTTATATAAGAAAGATCGAAGTGTTAAATAAACACATCAGATCCCCCTTTCCAGAATGATCAGTCCCATTCTGGATTGTGATTGAATGGCTGTCATCATCACCAAACAAGACTTACCTGATGTGTCCACCAATGTGTACATCGAATGTTTCCATGGAGCTAATGCGACGGGTGTAGACGCTGACTCTCCCCGGGCACCTTATCTCACTTCCGAATTTTATTAATTCCGAGGTTCGCAACCGTTCCTGTGGAAAATCTAATGATTTTGCCTTGCCTTTTCGATTTGAATAAATGATCGGTACTTCTTTAATGTTAAACTTATCTGTCAAAGAGCAGCCTTCTGGGCATATTTTTTTTTCAAAATCACCAGACATGCATGTTTCAGGTATGAATTTTCATCAGAGGTACCTCAATCTTAAATGATTCAAAGACGCCAACGCAAGTGCCCTTTGCAACTTCGAAATTTCTTATGTTTTTTTTTATATCAAAAGTGCATGAGTGGCTCAAACATTTGCGTATGGTCTATGGTATTTTATAAAAACTGTCAAAATCCATACATCTTATAGGTTTGATGTAAGGGTGTTAACCTCCTACATTTTGATGACAATTATTAACAACTTATTTGTGTATTCGGATGAATTTTACAAAATACCTGGAGTACACAAAGACCCTCCAAAGTCGGCGCCGATTATTTGGTGTTGTCCATAAAGATGACAAGATTGGATTAAAATCTAAAAGCGTTACTGGCGAACAGATTTGAGGACGGATTGACAATCCTGATTTCTAAATTGTAGAGCATTTCAAGAGATTTCCTAAGATTGCGATTCGTCGCGCTTCGTATGAATTCGAACGTTGCAGTTACATGTCGTAATGGTTCGTATAAAGTGTCCATGCTTGCTTTTAATCAATTGTTATAATTCGCAACTATTCGTCATAAACTTTGTTTTAAATTCGCTACGAAATGCATATAATTGCTACGTGTCGTACTTGTTTGTAAAACGTCGCAATAATGCGTCTTCGCATAGCGAAGACGTACCGAAGGTTTAACGCATTAAAACGGATTATTACGAATTATGGACGTACTTTTTATTTGCCAAAAAATTCAAACATGTTCAAAATTTGTCGACGAATAAAACTGATGACAACAAATATGAACGCTTACTTTCGAATCCATACGAAATCAACAACAATGTAAAACGATGATATGCGAACGTAAACGAATTTTGCTAAAACCTTATTCGCCAGTTCTCGCAAATTTACGTCGGAGGGCGTTCGTATATGTTTGTTGGAGATCCCCTCCATTCTTTATATATCTCTTTTAATGTAATTTCGTTCACTCATTTATTGTTTATTTCTCATATCTAAGTCATTCAATGGTTTTCTACAGATTTGGATTGAAAATTCCATTTTTCTGATATTTCGGTAATTGTTTTCTTATGTTAAAAAGGAAAAAATGGGAGTTATTTCCATACATATTGGACTTTTTCTCAAGAACCACCGAAGGGATTTTGATGAAACTTCGTAGGAAGAGGTACTCATGGTCCCATACAAGTTTTGTTGTTTTTCGTCTGGATCCGTCATTAGGTGGCGCCACCAGAGGCAAAAGTTGGTTCCAGATGGTACCCTTCTTTGACAAAATTCTTCTTCAGAACCGAAGCACATATCGACAAACCGAAAATATCAGGATGATCTAGATGAATGTCATAATAGGTCTAGTTATTATGCTTACACTCCGAAGTCAACTTTTTGACGCATTTTTTTACGTCTTTTCGGACTGTATCAGAAATGCAAGAAGGAAAAGTAATACAAAAGAGCCGCGATTTTCTAACGCTGTTCAGTGCAAGCGCGGATCCAGAGGGGGGGTCGGGGGGTCCGGACCCCCCTGGAATTTTCGAAACATTGCTAAATTTTTGTTATTAATATACATATTTCATAAGATTAAGTCCCAATTCCCCTTTTGTTGTCATAATATTTGAAAAATATATCATGAATTTGTATTAGAAATCTTTCATATTGATAATATTTTGCCGTCAGCATTTCAAAATTTTTCTCTGACTCGCTTCCGCTCGCCAGAATTTATTACATACATGTACGTTATTTTTAAACGATGCATCTGCGCTTCCCTATACATTACACCTAGGTCAATAAACAAGGGCACTAAGGAAACGAAAAGAAACTGAAAAGACACAAATAGTGGATTTTATTGCAATTCTTGGAAAAAAATTTCGCTGGCTCGCTATCGCTCGCTATTTGTTGTATTTATACATATTTGAACTGACAATCAATTTAATCAATTACTATATACATGTATATGATGTGAAAATTCAAAATTTTAAGCTGTTTGCACGCCATAGCTCTCCAGTCACCAGTTTTATGAAAAATAAGAGACAGAACTGACAGTCATCAATCAATATCTTTATTTTCTTGCGTTTGCGTTTTTTTTTTTTTTTTTTTTTTTTTGCTCTTAAAAAAATTCGGACTTTAGGACCCCCCCTGAAAAAATTTCTGGATCCGCCCATGCAGTGTATCATACAAACAAGATAGATATGATCGAAATAATTATTTGGTAAAGAAGAAAGATTTGATTTTTTTCAATTGATTTCAAGGTCATTAGAGAGGAAAGGGGAGGGATTTCAGACTCCCTCGATAATGATCTACGTCTGTGTAAAGTACATGGGACCGACCCAGATTTTTTTTTTGGGCAGTGGGAAAGGGAGGTCCGGCTTGACCGGCAGTGAGGGATTCCTGGAGTCCCAAGGTTATGATTTTGAAAAGTTTTCGATTTTGAGATCAAGGTTTTTAAGGTTTTACAAAATTTTTGGTGTCTTTTTCCTCCGCTCGCACATAAGGCTTTGCCTTGATTCATATTATTGGTTGAATTTTTTTTTTTATTTTTATTCAGTTTTGTCTTATGTTAGAAAGGAGGGGTGTAAATTTAAGGTATTCAATGGATAATGAAAGAAATTATGTCAAATCGTTGACATTACATGTATTCATCATTCAATATCTTTCTGTCCTATTCGATATTTTAAAAAACCTTTATACAATCCCAATGGATATTGAAAAAATAAGTATGTTGAATAGGGTCATGTTTAGGAGTTATCTCCCCTTGACGCAAAATATCGAAAAAAAAAAAATAATTGCAGAAAAAATAATTGGTGAACTTTTGATTTTACAGCGAAATTTAATAAAATATATTTATTTTTTTATTTTTTGACCAATCGATATTTGATGCCCCATCTTTTTTGAAAAATTTAAGGAAATTACATTTTTTTCATAGAATTCACTATAATCTCTACGGGCGCAGTATAAATCACATACAAATAGCGCTACGGTAAGATTTCCAATGTTCTCTGGTGAGCGATGTGACCCCTTTTTTATCAATGAGATAAAGAAGATCCCGAAGACAATCTCAACAGCACTCAGAATAGAGCATCGAATCGAGCTTCGACGGACCCTTAGCAAGCAAGAGGTGGGACCAGGTGCCCGGGAGGAGTAAGCATCCCCTGTTTGCTAGCCGCACCCGCCGTCATAGTTCACATCAAGTACAAATAGGGAATTAGGGATAGGGGATTCATTTTCATAATATGATCGAGAGTTGTCTTTCTTACGTCAGTGATAAATGTTTCCCTCTTTAAAATATCTCGAATCTTGAATTAAATCAGCCTCCTACTAACACAAGAATCGTCTTACTAAATGTATGATATTAAAAAAGTCGGTGATTAGAAAGGGAGTACAAATCAGATGATAATATGAAGTAAATGGTTAGTGTCCGACGCCGATTTTGAACTTAAGACTCTTTAAGAACGGTGAGACATAATTAATTTTTGCGTGTTAATTAGATCTTCTTCTTTCTAAACAATTATCAAATTCACATTGTCATATCATATGCTATATCTTCATATCACACCATTTATCTCCGTCCTCTTCGTTTCGACGGAGAAATGGCTTATTCGTTCCTTTAGTAGTATAGATTCTGATTTGGCGTTTCCTCCACTTTTACATGAACGAATTTGTTCACTTTTTTTTTCACTCTGATCAATTAATATCGCAATTCATGAATGTAATACAAACGCTCGTCTAGATGACTTCCCGTGGACTTTCATCCAAAACGCATGAATTGTTTTTATGTTTTACGTATATAATTTTTTTTTCAAAATTATTGGTTGGAAGACCACCCCTACCCTGCTCCTGGGATGGGCTGGAACTACCTAAAACTCAATCGGTCGCGAATCAATAGCATTAAATATACATCATATAAATGTAATGAAAAACGATATTGTTAATCTCTCTTACCTCATCAGTACTCATCGACATAAATTCATTGCATGTACATATATATAGAATTTTAGAAAATTCTAGATTTTAATAGATCTATAAAGTCACTGACAATAAGGCGTACAATAACCCAGCTTTTGAAAGTTTCACACCAAAACAGTGACGGATCATCTTGAATTCATCCAATTATGAATAATAATAATTTATAAATTCATCTAGTTATGAATAAAAAAAATCTTACAATGAAATGACATTAAATTATAGAAAAGGAAAAGAAACACCGCAATTTCCGCCATTTTTTGGATAGGGGAGGAAAAGGTATTTTAAGAGTTATAGGGATTTTGGGGCATTTTTTATAATTTAAGAAACGGAGAAGCCAATATTTGATATTCCTTAAATTGCAGGTGTTCCGGAACCAATGATTACTTGGAAAAGAAATGAAAAAGAAATACGGAGAGACGGAATATTTAAGCTTAGAAAGTGTGGCTCCAATGTGTCCCTGAAAATAACCGACAAAAAAGAATTTAAAGGAACTTTTACCTGTGTCGCAGAAAATACCGTAGGAACTACCAAAGTGCAAATTGAATCAGAAGGTAAGTATACAGTATGTCTTAATGTTTAAGTTATGTGAAGAACGACAAAACACCTACATGTAACCATTGAAATATAGAACAAATTGGGGACAGACACATCAAGAGACACATAAGGGACATAGAAGATTAAACACGTTAAAACTTCTAAGACGTTGTCACAGTATAATCACATTCCAAAAAGACATTTGATATTTATATTCCATTTTCACGCTTAAAATAACCGTTTAAAACTCCGTTAAAACCAAAGGTGAATGACTCGTAAAAATTAAATTTCTGGGAAGGCCAATACAGACTGTATAAGATACAATATAAAAGTAAAAGAAAATGAAAAAAAAAAATCCCAAACAGGATTATATGCCAAAAGACACAAATTGTACCCAAGATCCATTTCATTATTAACAAACTCAAACGGTATAACTCTTCAACGCATTCGAAATTTCTGTTATCAAAAAATCTTGAAATTTCTAAAACATGGGTCCTGTACCATCATATCCCATCCATCCTGCTACGTTTTCTGTACATTTTGGGACATAATATTTTTACACTCTTTGGCCATATTGCATTGTTTACATTTAGGATCACTGACGAGGGTTAAGTACCAGAAACGTGCATGTCTGGTCCATGCTGAAGTTTTATCTGTTCTCAAATGATGCTATTGAACTTGAAGGCGTTTAACATTCAAAATGTTAATCTAACATATACCTGTCTATATATAATACACAAGACATCCCCTAAATAGAAGTCAATGACGTAAGAAATAAAAAAGGATGAATCTTCACATCAAACGCATCCATCACTTTCAAAGGTTCGTTCGTCAATGATTAACACGCCATATGCTCGATATAATAATAATAATAATAATAACTAGATGGCTACTGTTGCAAGCAACAGACGGATTCCTCCTTTATTAGACCTTCCTCGGAGCTGAAGTGTTAAAATCCGAATAAATAAGATGGAAAAATGAATAGTTGCTTCATTACCTTATTCACTTCAGCAAATGAGTCAAAAGAGCTAATGTCTAATTTGGGACTCTTATTCATTTTTCAACAAAAAAAGAAAAAAAAATCAATAAATACCTTTCATGTGTACTAAAGCTATAAACTCCATGCTCTATCAATATCAAAATCCTTTACAATTACTTTCTCAAAATAGAATTGCACAATGATTTTGCAATGAGATAATTTCTATTAATAGAAAATGACAACAACATGAAAATACAGATATGCAATGCTACTAAGAAAAAAAAAGAAACAGAGAACAAGAAGAAAAGAGTTATCTTTCTTATACTATGTTAAGTTCAAACAAGAAGGACTAATTGTGTGAAGAATAAATAGTATAGGACAAAAAGTGTGAATTCTACAAGAGTAAATTATTGTTATGACCTTGAGAATGATTATTTGACCTTGAACCAATGTCATAGATGAAAGATAAGTATTGTGATCATTCTCATCACGATTGATCTTAACCTGAACAAAGCTCAATATCTAATCAACCAAAGTCGGTTGTGACCTTGATTTCGAACAAATGACCTTGAGTCAAGGTCATGGTGAAAGGATTTGATGCAAGGAATATTTGTGTAATGTTTGAACTCACAAGGTCAAATAGTCTTTGTTTTATAGAATAAAGTTTGTTGTGACCTTGAAAATGAGAATTTGACCTTGAGTCAAGGTCTAGGTGAAAGAGCTTGGTTTAACAATAATATGTATGAAGTATGAACTCTGAAGGTCAAATACTTTTTGTTCTATAGGCAAAAGTTTGTTGTGACCTTGAGAATGAAAATTTGACCTTGAAAGTAGGTCAACATTAAATGACCACCTATAAGTAACCTACTATCAAAGTTTCAACTCAAAATCTCAAAAACTGTAGAAATTGGCACTGTGCCAATTTAAAGTTCCATTTTCAACACTGAATAGCGCGAAAACCGTAAATATTTTATCGAGCATGTAAGCGTATAAAAATTTACAATTTTCCCAAAGAACATTTTAAAACAAATTTCGTTCAAATCGCACGGTTAGTTTAGGAGTTATAAGTGTTTAAAGATTTGACTTTTGATGACCTCCAGCGGGGGCATTGATGAGCTTATCGACAAACAAAAAATAGTTAAAGAAGATCTTAGTATGCTCTTTCTGATGGTACCATCCCTTTTGCTCTGTGTTAAAAGACCTTTGAATAAAGTGTCTGGAAATGATGAGGGGGTAAGAATAAAAATAATAATAATAAGAATAATAATAAGAACTAGATGGCTACTGTTGCAAGCAACAGACGGATTCCTCCTTTATTAGACCTTCCTCGGAACTGAAGTGCTAAAATCCGAATAAAGAAGATGGAAAAAAGAATAGTTGCTTTAGTACCATATTAACTTCAGCAAATGAGTCAAAAGAGCTTATGTCTAATTTGGGACTCTTATTTATTTATCAACAAAATAGAAGAAAAAAATAATAAATACCTTTCATGTTTACGAAAGCTCCATGCACAATCAATATCTAATCCTTTACAATGACTTTCTCAAAAAAAGAATTGCACAATGATTTTGCAATGAGATAATTTCTATTAATAGAAAATGACAACAACATGAAACTAATGATATGCAATGCTACTAATAATAAAAAAGAAAGAAACAAAGAACAAGAATAAAAGAGTTATCTATCTTACTATGTAAAGTTCAAATAAGAAGTACTACTTGTGTGAAGAATAAATATCTAAGAACAAAATCCTATCAATCCTACAAGAGTAAATGTTTGTTATGACCTTGAAAAAGTTTATTTGACCTTGAACCAAGGTCATGGATGAAATATAAGCATTTGAATTTATTCTCATCAAGATTTCTTTTCATCTATTCAAAGCTCAATATTTTATCAACAAAAGTCTGTTGTGACCTTGAAATCGAACAAATGACCTTGGGTCAAGGTCAAGGTGAAAGGACTTGATGCAAGGAATATTTGCGCAAAGTTTGAACTCTCAAGGTCAAATGGTCTTTGTTCTATAGGAAAAATTTTGTTGTGACCTTGAGAATGAGAATTTGACCGTGGGTCAAGGTCAAGGTGAAAGGGCTTGGATCAATGATTGTATTTATGAAGTTTGAACTGTCAAGGTCAAATGGTCTTTGTTCTATAGGCAAAAGTTTGTTGTGACCTTGAGAATCATAATTTGACCTTGAAACTAGGTCATCATCAATGACTACCTATCAGTAACCTACCATCTAAGTTTCAACTCAAAATCTCAAAAACTGTAGAAATTGGCACTGTGCCAATTTAAAGTTCCATTTTCAACTCAAAATAGCGCGAAAACCGTAAATATTTTATCGAGCATGTAAGCGTATAAAAGTTTGCAAATTTCCCAAAGAACAATATAAAACAAATTTCATTCAAATCGCACGGTTAGTTTAGGAGTTATAAGGTTTTAAAGATTTGACCTTTGATGACCTCTAGCGGGGGCATATGTGAACTTTTCGACAAGAAAAAAAATATATATGAAGATCTTTATTTGCTCTTTCACATGATACTTTCCATTTTATCATATGATGCGGTACTTTGTTGTAACGTCTCTGGATTGGCTTGGGGGTAATAATAATAATAACTAGATGGCTACTGTTGCAAGCAACAGACGGATTCCTCCTTTATTAGACCTTCCTCGGAACTGAAGTGTTAAAATCCGAATAAAGAAGATGAAAAAAGAATAGTTGCTTTAGTACTTTATTCACTTCAGCAAATGAGTCAAAAGAGCTTATGTCTAACTTGGGACTCTTATCTATTTATTGACAAAAAGAAGAAAAAGATGATAAATACCTTTCAAGTTTTCGAAAGCTTTAAACTCCATGCTCTATGGATATCAAATCCTTTACAATTACTTTCTCAAAACAGAATTGCACAATGATTTTGCAATGAGATAATTTCTATTAATAGAAAATGACAACAACATGAAAGTACAGATATGTAATGCTACTAAGAAAAAAAAAAAAAAGAAAGAGAACAGAGAACAAGAATAAAAGAGTTATCTTTCTTATACTATGTTAAGTTCAAATAAGAAGGACTACTTGTGTGAAGAATAAATAGTATAGGACAAAAAGTGTAAATTCTACCATAGTAAATGATTGTTAAGACCTTGAGAATGATTACTTGGCCTTTAACCAATGTCATGAATGAAAGCTAAGTACTGTGATTATTCTCATCACGATTGATCTTAATCTGAGCAAAGCTCAATATCTAATCAACCAAAGTCAGTTGTGACCTTGAAATCAAACTAATGACATTTGGTCAAGGTCATGATGAAAGAGTTTGATGCAAGGAATATTTGTGTAAAGTTTGAACTCTCAAGGTCAAACAGTCTTTGTTTTATAGACTTAAGTTTGTTGTGACCTTGAAAATCAGAATTTGACCTTGGGTCAAGGTCAAGGTGAAAGAGCTGGGCCCAAGCATGATATGTATAAAGTATGAACTCTGAAGGTCAAATAGTCTTTGTTTTGTAGGGAAAAGTTGCTGTGACCTTGAGAATGAGAATTTGACCTTGGGTCAAGGTCAAAGTGAAAGAGCATGACTGAACAATTATTTGTATGAAGTTTAATCTCTGAAGGTCAAATAGTCTTTGTTCTATAGGCAAAAGTTTGTTGTGACCTTGAGAATCTGAATTTGACCTTGGGTCAAGGTCAAGGTGAAAGAGCTTGGTTAAATGATATTATGTATGAAGTTTGAACTTTGAATGTCTAATAGTCTTTGTTCTATAGGCAAAAGTATGTTGTGACCTTGAGAATCAGAATTTGACCTTGGGCCAAGGTCAAGGTGAAAGACCTTGGTTTATTGATATTATGTATGAAGATTGAACTCTGCAGGTCTAATAGTCTTTGTTCTATAGGCAAAAGTTTGTTGTGACCTTGAGAATCAAAATTTGACCTTGGGTCAAGGTCAACGTGAAAGAGCTTGGTTTAACGATAGTATGTATGAAGTTTGAACTCTGAAGGTCAAATAGTCTTTGTTCTACAGGTAAAAGTTTGTTGTGACCTTGAGAATAAAAATTTGACCTTGAAAGTAGGTCAATATTAAATGACTACCTATAAGTAACCTAGTATCCAAATTTCAACTCAAAATCTCAAAAACTGTAGAAATTGGCACTGTGCCAATTTAAAGTTCCATTTTCAACTCGTAATAGCGCGAAAACCGTACATATTTTATCGAGCATGTAAGTGTATAAAAGTTTACAAATTTCCCAAAGAACATTTTAAAACAAATTTCGTTCAAATCGTACGGTTAGTTTAGGAGTTATAAGACTTTAAAGATTTGAACTTTGATTACCTCTAGCGGGGGCATATGTGAACTTTTCGACGACAAAATTTTTTTACCTCAAGATCTTTATATGCTCTTTCACATGATCCTTTTCGTTTTATCATAAGAAGTTGTACTTTTTTGTACAGTGACTGGAACGATCTGGGGGTAAGAATAATAATAATAATAATAATAAGAATAATAATAAGAATAAAGAAAAGACAATACAATAACAGAAAGGATTCCGACGGAATAGTCGGAATCCTTAATAATAATAATAAGAATAATAAGAATAAAGAAAAGACAATACAATAACAGAAAGGATTCCGACGGAAGTCGGAATCCTTAACTAGATGGCTACTGTTGCAAGCAACAGACGGATTCCTCCTTTATTAGACCTTTCTCGGAACTGAAGTGTTAAAATCCGAATAAAGAAGATGGAAAATAAGAATAGTTGCTTTAGTACCTTATTCACTTCAGCGAATGAGTCAAAAGAGCTTATGTCTAATTTGGTACTCTTATTCATTTTTCAACACAATAGAAGAAAACAAAATAATAAATACCTTTCATGTTCACGAAAGCTTTAAATTCCATGCTCTATCAATATCAAAATCCTTTACAATTTCTTTCTCAAAACACAATTGCACAATGATTTTCCTATGAAATAATTTCTATTAATAGAAAATTACAACAACATGAAAGTACAGATATGTATAATGCTACTAATAAAAAATAAAGAAAGAGAACAAGAATAAAAGAGTTATCTTTCTTATACTATGGTAAGTTCAAATAAGAAAGACTACTTGTGTGAATAATAAATAGTATAGGTCAAACAGTGTGAATTCTACAAGAGTAAATGATTGTTATGACCTTGAGAATGATTATTTGACCTTGATCCAATTTCATGGATGAAAGATAAGTATTGTGATCATTCTCATCACGATTGATCTTAATCTGAGCAAAGCTCAATATCTTATCAACTACAGTCGGTTGTGACCTTGAAATCGAACAAATGACCTTAATTCAAGGTCATGGTGAAAAGGTCTATTGCAAGGAATATTTGTGTAATGTTTGAACTCACAAGGTCAAAAAATCTTTGTTTTATAGACTAAAGTTTGTTGTGACCTTGAGAATGAGAATTTGACCTTGGGTCAAGGTCAAGTGGAAAGAGCTTGACTGAACAATGATATGTATCAAGTTTGATTTTTGAAGGTCAAATAGTCTTTATTCTATAGGCAAAAGTTTGTTGTGACCTTGAGAATCAAAATTTGACCTTGGGTCAAGGTCAAGGTGAAAGAGCTTGGTTTAACGATATTATGTATGAAGTTTGAACTCTGAAGGTCAAATACTTTTTGTACTATAGGCAAAAGTTTGTTGTGACCTTGAGAATGAAAATTTGACCTTGAAAGAAGGTCAACATTAAATGACCACCTATAAGTAACCTACAATCAAAGTTTCAACTCAAAATCTCAAAAACTGTAGAAATTGGCACTGTGCCAATTTAAAGTTCCATTTTCAACTCGGAATAGCGCGAAAACCGTAAATAATTTATCGAGCATGTAAGCGTATAAAAGTTTGCTAATTTCCCAAAGAACATTTTTAAACAAATTTTGTTCAAATCGTACGGTTAGTTAAGGAGTTATAGGTGTTTAAAGATTTGACCTTTGATTACTTCTAGCGGGGGCATTGGTGAGCTTATCGACAAACAAAAAATAGTTAAAGAAGATCTTGTTATGCTCTTTCTGATGGTACCATCCTTTTTGCTCTGTGTTTAAAGACCTTTGAATAGAGTGTCTGGAAAAAATGGGGGGTAAGAATAAAAATAATAATAATAATAATAACTAGATGGCTACTGTTGCAAGCAACAGACGGATTCCTCCTTTATTAGACCTTCCTCGGAACTGAAGTGTTAAAATCCGAATAAAGATGATGAAAAAAGAATAGTTGCTTTAGTACCTTATTCACTTCAGCAAATGAGTCAAAAGAGCTTAAGTCTAACTTGGGACTCTTATCTATTTATAGACAAAAAAGAAGAAAAAGACGATAAATACCTTTCAAGTTTAGGAAGGCTTTAAACTCCTATATCTATTCTATCCATTTTGAATCCTTTTAAATTACTATCCCAAAAAGAATTGCACAATGAAATAGCAATGAGAAAATTTCTATAAATAGAGAATGACAACAGCATGAAAGTACAGACAAGTAATGCTACTAAGATAAAAAAGGAAACAGAGAACAAGAATAAAAGAGTTATCTATCTTACTATGTAAAGTTCAAATAAGAAGTACTACTTCTGTGAAGAATAAATATTTAAGAACAAAATCCTATCAATCCTACAAGAGTAAATGTTTGTTATGACCTTGAAAAAGTTTATTTGACCTTGAACCAAGGTCATGGATGAAAGATAAGCATTTTAGTTAATTCTCATCAAGATTTCTTTTTATCTATTCAAAGCTCAATATTTTATCAAAAAAGTCTGTTGTGACCTTGAAATCGAACAAATGACCTTGGGTCAAGGTCAAGGTGAAAGGACTTGATGCAAGGAATATTTGCGCAAAGTTTGAACTCTCACTGTCAAATGGTCTTTGTTCTATAGGAAAAATTTTGTTGTGACCTTGAGAATGAGAATTTGACCTTGGGTCAAGGTCAAGGTGAAAGGGCTTGGATCAATGATTGTATTTGTGAAGTTTGAACTGTCAAGGTCAAATAGTCTTTGTTCTATAGGCAAAAGTTTGTTGTGACCTTGAGAATCATAATTTGACCTTGAAACTAGGTCATCATCAATGACTACCTATAAGTAACCTACCATCCAAGTTTCAACTCAAAATCTCAAAAACTGTAGAAATTGGCACTGTGCCAATTTAAAGTTCCATTTTCAACTCAAAATAGCGCGAAAACCGTAAATATTTTATCGAGCATGTAAGCGTATAAAAGTTTGCAAATTTCACAAAGAACAATATAAAACAAATTTCATTCAAATCGCACGGTTACTTTAGGAGTTATAAGGTTTTAAAGATTTTACCTTTGATGACCTCTAGCAGGGGCATATGTGAACTTTTCGACAAGAAAAAAATTTTGAATTTAGATCTTCATATGCTCTTTCACATGGTACTTTCCGTTTTTTCATATGATGCTGTACTTTTTTGTAAAGTGACCGGAACGGTTTGTGGGTAAGAATAATAATAATAATAAGAATAAAGAAAAGACAATACAATAACAGAAAGGATTCCGACGGAAGTCGGAATCCTTAATAATAATAAGAATAATAATAAGAACTAGATAGCTACTGTTGCAAGCAACAGACGGATTCCTCCTTTATTAGACCTTCCTCGGAACTGACGTGCTAAAATCTGAATAAAGAAGATGGAAAAAAGAATAGTTGCTTAAGTACCATATTAACTTCAGCAAATGAGTCAAAAGAGCTTATGCCTAATTTGGGACTCTTATTTATTTATCAACAAAATAGAAAAAAAAATAATAAATACCTTTCATGTTTACGAAAGCTGTAAACTCCATGCACAATCAGTATCTAATCCTTTACAATGACTTTCTCAAAAAAGAACTGCACAATGATTTTGCAATGAGATAATTTCTATTAATAGAAAATGACATCAACATGAAACTATTGATATGTAATGCTACTAAGAATAAAAAAGAAAGAAACAGAGAACAAGAATAAAAGAGTTATCTATCTTACTATGTAAAGTTCAGAATATATATAAGAAGTACTACTTGTGTGAAGAATATATAGTTAAGGACAAAATCCTGTGTATTCTACAAGAGTAAATGTTTGTTATGACCTTGAAAAAGTTAATTTGACCTTTAACCAAGGTCATGGATAAAAGATAAGCATTTGAATTTATTCTCATCATGAGTCCTCTTAATCTAATCAAAGCTCAATATTCTATCGACAAAAGTCTGTTGTAACCTTGAAATCAAACAAATGACCTTGGGTCAAGGTCAAGGTGAAAGGACTTGATGCAAGAAATATTTGCGCCAAGTTTGAACTCTCAAGGTCAAATGGTCTTTGTTTTATAGGCAAAAGTTTGTTGTGACCTTGAGAATCGAAATTTGACCTTGGGCCAAGGTCAAGGTGAAAGGGCTTGACTCAATGATTGTATTTATGAAGTTTGAACTGTCAAGGTCAAATAGTCTTTGTTCTATAAGCAAAAGTTTGTTGTGACCTTGAGAATCATAATTTGACCTTGAAACTAGGCCATCATCAATGACTACCTATTAGTAGCCTACCATCCAAGTTTCAACTCAAAATCTCAAAAACTGTAGAATTTGGCACTGTGCCAATTTAAAGTTCCATTTTCAACTTGGAATAGCGCGAAAACCGTAAATATTTTATCGAGCATGCAAGCGTATAAAAGTTTCCTATTTTCCCAAAGAATATTTTAAAACAAATTTCGTCCAAATCGTACGGTTAGTTTAGGAGTTATAAGTGTTTAAAGATTTGACCTTTGATGACCTCCAGCGGGGGCATTGGTGAACTTATCGACAAACAAAAAATAGTTAAAGAAGATCTTGGTATGCTCTTTCTGATGGTACCATTCTTTTTGCTCTGTGTTAAAAGACCTTTGAATAAAGTCTCTGGAAATGATGAGGGGGTAAGAATAAAAATAATAATAATAAGAATAATAATAAGAACTAGATGGCTACTGTTGCAAGCAACAGACGGATTCCTCCTTTATTAGACCTTCCTCGGAACTGAAGTGCTAAAATCCGAATAAAGAAGATGGAAAAAAGAATAGTTGCTTTAGTACCATATTAACTTCAGCAAATGAGTAAAAAGAGCTTATGTCTAATTTGGGACTCTTATTTATTTATCAACAAAATAGAAGAAAAAAATAATAAATACCTTTCATGTTTACGAAAGCTTTAAACTCCATGCACAATCAATATCTATTCCTTTACAATGACTTTCTCAAAAAAGAATTGCACAATGATTTTGCAATGAGATAATTCCTATTAATAGAAAATGACAACAACATGAAACTACTGATATGTAATGCTACTAAGAATAAAAAAGAAAGAAACAGAGAACAAGAATAAAAGAGTTATCTATCTTACGATGTAAAGTTCAAATAAGAAGTACTACTTGTGTGAAGAATAAATAGGTAAGGACAAAATCCTGTGAATTATACAAGAGTAAATGTTTGTTATGACCTTGAAAAAGTTAATTTGACCTTTAACCAAGGTCATGGATAAAAGATAAGCATTTGAATTTATTCACATCAAAAGTCCTCTTAATCTAATCAAAGCTCAATATTTTATCAACAAAAGTCTGTTGTGACCTTAAAATCGAACAAATGACCTTGTGTCAAGGTCAAGGTGAAATGACATGATGCAAGGAATATTTGCGCCAAGTTTGAACTCTCAAGGTCAAATGGTCTTTGGTCTATAGGCAAAAGTTTGTTGTGACCTTGAGAATGGAAATTTGACCTTGGGCCAAGGTCAAGGTGAAAGGGCTTGGCTCAATGATTGTATTTATGAAGTTTGAACTGTCAAGGTCAAATAGTCTTTATTCTATAGGCAAAAGTTTGTTGTGACCTTGAGAATTATAATGTGACCTTGCAACTAGGTCATCATCATTGACTACCTATAAGTAACCTACCATCCAAGTTTCAACTCAAAATCTCAAAAACTGTAGAAATTGGCACTGTGCCAATTTAAAGTTCTATTTTCAACTCAAAATAGCGCGAAAACCGTAAATATTTTATCGAGCATGTAAGCGTATAAAAGTTTACAATTTTCCCAAAGAACATTTTAAAACAAATTTCGTTCAAATCGTACGGTTTGTTTAGGAGTTATAAGTGTTTAAAGATTTGACCTTTGATGACCTCTAGCCGGGGCATTGGTGAGCTTATCGACAAACAAAAAATAGTTAAAGAAGATCTTGGCATGCTCTTTCTGATGGTACCATCCCTTTTGTTCTGTGTTAAAAGACCTTTGAATAAAGTCTCTGGAAATGATGAGGGGGTAAGAATAAAAATAATAATAATAATAATAAGAATAATAATAAGAATAAAGAAAAGACATTGCAATAACAGAAAGGATTCCGACGGAATAGTCGGAATCCTTAATAAAGAAAAGACATTGCAATAACAGAAAGGATTCCGACGGAATAGTCGGAATCCTTAATAAAGAAAAGACATTGCAATAACAGAAAGGATTCCGACGGAATAGTCGGAATCCCTAATAATGCTTTATTTATAGAGGGATGCCTGTTTAGCTATTGCTATTCTTCCACAGGCCCTCTTTTAAAAGATGCATAGTTTCATATAAATATAAACGAATTAATCAGCAAGAAAAAAAAAAAAAAAAAAAAAAAAAAAAAAAAAAAAATACATGTATACATGCAGGTTTACACACAAAATGTTCTTGACTTCATTTCATAAGATATAATCGTCACTAAACTCGATAATTCAGATACCCACTCAAGGGGGGTTTATCGCTTAGATATTATGTACTTATGAAGAGACGGTTTAAGACATGATACGGATTGAGCAGATCTTTGAGCTCGAGGAAGAGTATTCCAGATGTGAGCACCAGTATATTGTAACGATTTTTGAAAGAAATTAGTTTTATGTCTAGGAATTACCATATCATTATTTGAAACAGAGCGAAGGTTGTAAGCCTCAGATTGATTGAAATGAAAAGGTTTGAAATATACTCGGGTAATAACTCATTCTGAGACTTGTAAAGTATTAATGCTTTGTTATACTCTATTCTCTCATAAATTGTTAGCCATCCAAGTTCTTGGAACAGTGGGAGAGATGGATGGTCATATGGCTTATCAAGTATTATTCTTGCCGCGCGTTTTTGAAGTTTGAATACTCTTTCTAGCTGCGTTTTTGATGCATTGCCCCAGATGGTTATACAATAGTCAAACACCGGAAGAATGTATGAGTTATAGTACAATTTTCTGGTTGGGATAGGTAGAAACTTTTTTATCCTTCCAAGTAATGCTATTTTGGAAGAGACGTTCTTACAGATGTAGTTTATATGTTGAGTAAAAGTCATTGATTTATCGATAAAAACCCCTAGTAATTTTTCTTGCTCTACATTTTCTAATAGTTGATTATGAATTTGTATTGAAAGATTTGGGTTAGATTTTTGTTTATGAGATGACGCTACTAGCATTACTTTTGATTTATCTGTGTTTATTATCATTTTATTTTGAGAGCACCAATTTGTGATACTTTCAACATCTATGTTGAGGTTATTTTGTATTTCTTGTATGTCTTTACCAGAGGTATGGACTGTAGTATCATCAGCGAAAATGTCTGTCTTGGAATTGTTGACTTGTAGTGGAAGGTCATTGATGAAAAGAATAAAAAGTAGCGGTCCTAGTACCGATCCTTGGGGGACACCTGTCTTTATAGGAAGAGGATTAGAGTATTTATTAGCGACCATAACTCTTTGATGTCTGTCTTTCAAGTAGGAAGCTAAAAGTTTAATAGAAATTTCGTGAAAATGATATAAAGATAGCTTTTTAATTAGAATGTCATGGTCAACAAGATCGAACGCTTTACTAAAGTCCAAAAATACAGTGCCTATCAGATTTCCGTTATCAATCTCTTTTAACCAGGTTTCCGTAATTTTTGTCAGCGCAGTCATACAAGAGTGTTTTGATCTAAATCCTGATTGGTCATCATGTAGAATGTTGAAGTTATCAAGAAAATTTCTTATCTGCGTCGCAATATGTTTTTCAAATAATTTGGACAACGTCGGGAGGATCGAAATCGGGCGATAATTTCCGGGATTTGAAGTATCATCTTTTTTGAAAATCGGAGTGATTCGGGCATGTTTTAGAGCATTAGGGAATTCACCTGTCCGTATACTTAGATTTATGATATGCTGTAATGGTTTCGTTATTTGTCCCGCAGCTAGTTTCAAAATTCGGGGGCCTAATGTATCTATGCCTGCTGATTTTGATGTATTTAATTTTCGCAGCATGCTAAACACTTCCTCTTCATTTATTTCATCAATTTTGAAAATTTGGTCTATCGGTAATTTAGTCTTCATATGTTCTGCTAATTGATCAAGAATTAAAGTTTGATCAGTACTACGTTCCAGTTGTCGATGAAGTTCCGTAAAGAATTGATTAAACATATTTGCCATTTTTGCTGGGTCGTCTGATGTTTGTCCTTCATATGTTATTTCATTTATTGAGCGATTGCTTTTCTTATTAGTAATTTCATTTAAATGCTTCCAGATATCCTTGCTATTCATATTATTTTCGATAGATGTTTTATAATAATTCCCTTTAGCTTCACGTATTAAACTAGTGACTTTATTTCGCCAAATTTGAAAGTTTTTTCTGTCCCTTTTCTGATGATAAAAATCGCGTTTGTACCTAGCATCATTAATTTCAGGAGATAACCATTTCGGCTTAAATTGAGTTTTTACTCGTTTCGTTCTTCCTTTGGCATGTTTGTCCAATAGACCGAAAATTATACTATAAAACGACGAAAGAGCGTCATCTGGGTTCATTGAAGTAAAAACTGCGTTGAAATCTTGCAATGTCAGTTCGCTAAGAAAGGAGTTTTCATCGAAATTTTTATAGTCTCTATACTGAATGGTTGTATGCTTATTTTTAGGTTCATATTGAGATTTGACACTTCTTGTGAAGCAGACTTGATAATGATCAGATAATGCAATGATAGGTACGCTGATTTCACATATGTTTTGGGGACGATTTGTGTAGACATGATCAATTAACGTATTGGTCTTATTTGTAACACGTGTGGGTACTTTTACGACCTGTATAAAGTCAAATAGCCCAAGGGCGTTTAACCAGTACTGCGGGGGTTCTTTTGTGAGATCGATATTAAAATCGCCTGTCAATATGATTTCGTTATCATCACCGGATGCGCGATCTATTTCACAAACAAGTTGTTCTATCCAAGAGACGGAAGACGACGGGGGGCGATATGTAAAACAAACAAAGAAGGACTTACTGTGGGGGGTCATTATTTCAATCCATAATGATTCAATGTCACCTATTTCAAGATCCTGTCGCCTTTTATAGGTAATTTTATCTGACATATATACAAGTAAACCCCCTCCTGATTTCCCCTCTCTATCTTTACGTTCAAAAGAAAATCCGTTGATAGCTAAAAGGTCATTAGGAACATTTTGGTTAAGAAATGTTTCACATATACCTAATATGTCAACCGACTGTCTTTCGTGTAACAATAAGCCTATTTCGTCAACTTTTGGTAATAAATGATGTATATTTAAATTGGCTATGCGAAGACCTTTTTTCGTTAATCCAAAAGATGATATACTTTGACTCGTATCCGAATTGACCTTTATTTCAGAAAATGGTTTGTGGGAATGATTAGAATCAAGACTTCTATTTTTCGGGGGAATTTGATTTTTTGCTTTTGGTACTGTTTTGCAAAACCTTGAAAAAGATTTATCATTTCGAGTGGGTATTTGGCTCGAGTCGGAAACCTTAATGAAACATCTGAAACATGATCATATGAACATTCACATTTTTGTAATGCATTATTACAGTTCGCACATAAATTGGAGAGAAGTTGGAAACGGTTGCTATGGTCAGTTTGTGGTTGTTCGGCTACACATTCGTTGCCTGTATCCTATCTAAGTCGACAAACTTTGGCTTTGTGTCCTGTCTGCCCACAGTTCCAACATTCTACAAGCTTTCCGTGTCTGCACGATTTCAAAGAATGACCTCCTTCACCACAGTAAAAACAAGCGGACTCGGTTTGGAAATTTTGAGAGTTTCGGGCTTTTAGAATGGGTACGAATCGGTCATAGAGTTTAAGTAGCAGCGAAGTTCCCCTGTCAGAAAGGTGTTTCCTGTCTTCATAGTAGAGATCTGAATAGGGATCAAAGAACTGTTCGTCGGTCGGTATAACAGTTAATCCGTATTCCCAGCACAGGTCATATATGATTTCGTTGACGTATCGAACATCAGCATCAATCCTGCTCATAATGGCGGAAATAAGAATCCTTGCGTTTGGATTTCTTTCTCGTATGTCTGAAATGATTGCCACGAAATCCTCTTCAATATTTTCAAGATACCTTCGATTCGCAGCATCATTTCCTCCAGCTTGAATAATTATACTTTCAAATTGTTCCAGGTCATATTTTTGAAGAGCTTCACGAATTCGCGGTAAAGTGGCTCCTCTGTTCGTTGAAACACAGACATTTTGTTCCAATCCTCGTGTTCTGATTCGTTGCAGAACAGAACTTCCGACGATGAGAGTTTTGTTTCTCATGTTTTGAGTTGATTTATCAGTATTGCATGTAGTGCTAGTACTTGTCAAATTAAATCTGTTTCGTGTGAGGTTTGTTGAACGATTTTCGACATTCCTGTTTTCTTTGGACAATATCGGTATATTTACGATTTTCTCGACTGGTCTGATTTCAGTACTACGATTTGAGATATTTGTACTTACAGCTCGATCTCTATTTTCATCCTCTGTCTGTGTTTCTATTGAAGACATCTCCACAGCAACAGTTTGCGTTCCTGCTGTTTGCTGTTTTATATCCGATATTTTTGAAATCTCACTTTGTAGCCTTTCTACTTCACTTCGTAGTTTTGAGAGAGATGAATTTAATTCACTTATAACTGATTTGCAAGTGTCACAGCCATCCGAGTGACATGATACAGGCGAAGGCCTTTGTATAACACGAGGAGTAGACGACATTTGCGGTGTTGGCTCTGTATCTAACCTACTAATTTGTAGACTGGGTTCACCACTCGTATCTATTTCATCACAATTTGAAATGTTATTCTCATCTTTTATTTGGGAAAGAAATTCCTTACACCACGAGAAAGCAGACGATCCCTGGATATGCATTTTTCCAGTGCTTTCATAGAATGTTACAGTGACGGATCCACTTTGAGACTTGAAAATCCGACCATTCTTTCCACCATTCTTTTGACGTTGTAGCTCTTTTGTAGCAAAATTCACTACCGAAGAATATTTTCCCTTTTCGATAACAATTGTGACACTTTGTTGGTTGTACGTAACATCTAGGTAGCGAGGTAAGTTCACATCGTCAGATTTACTTTCATATGCGTCATTGTCGTCATTTAGTATTTCCTTGTTTTGTAACGCACCAAAATTTGTAGAAAATGATCTTGAAAATCCCCTTAATGAATTCAGCATTGTTCTTAAAAAGCTAGAATTAGAATTTGGAGTATCCTCCATATTGGCTGTGTTTGATATTTGTGATACCGGAGCGCGCACCGACGCGTCCGCTCGCCTCAGCGTCTTATCTATTGAACATATAGAGAACATATAGAGAAACGATATGTGGATTCAATGAAAAATTATTGTAGGTGGCGCAAGTGAAACAGTTTGGTTTTTGCAAGGAAGTAAAGTGTAACAAATAGAAAATGTTTATGTTGCCATAAGAAAAGAGTTACATTCTGTGCTTGTCTGCTTTGTGTTTTTGCATTGGGTGTTTTGGGGTTTTGCTGTGGGTGCTCCAACCTGGTGTTGTTGGAGATCCCCTCCTTTTTTTATGTATAATCAGGTATCATTCTTTCCAATTAAGATAAACAAACATTTTAAAAGCACCCACAGCAAAACACCTAAACACCAAAATACCAGACCAGAAGAACAGTAGACACCAAAGAGATAAGAAAGACTTGACATTAAACATTAAAGACGTCATTAAAAAACTAAACACCAATATACCAGACCAGAAGAACAGTAGACACCAAAGAGATAAGGAAGACTTGACATTAAACATTAAAGACGTCATTAAAAAACTAAACACCAAAATACCAGACCAGAAGAACAGTAGACACCAAAGAGATAAGGAAGACTTGACATTAAACATTAGAGACGTCATTAAAAAACTAAACACCAAAATACCAGACCAGAAGAACAGTAGACACCAAAGAGATAAGAAAGACTTGACATTAAACATTAAAGACGTCATTAAAAAACTAAACACCAAAATACCAGACCAGAAGAACAGTAGACACCAAAGAGATAAGAAAGACTTGACATTAAACATTAAAGACGCCATTAAAAAACTAAACACCAAAATACCAGACCAGAAGAACAGTAGACACCAAAGAGATAAGGAAGACTTGACATTAAACATTAGAGACGTCATTAAAAAACTAAACACCAAAATACCAGACCAGAAGAACAGTAGACACCAAAGAGATAAGGAAGACTTGACATTAAACATTAGAGACGTCATTAAAAAACTAAACACCAAAATACCAGACCAGAAGAACAGTAGACACCAAAGAGATAAGAAAGACTTGACATTAAACATTAAAGACGTCATTAAAAAACTAAACACCAAAATACCAGACCAGAAGAACAGTAGACACCAAAGAGATAACGAAGACTTGACATTAAACATTAAAGACGCCATTAAAAAACTAAACACCACAATACCAGACCAGAAGAACAGTAGACACCAAAGAGATAAGAAAGACTTGACATTAAACATTAAAGACGCCATTAAAAAACACTCAAAACCAAAATACCAGACCAGAAGAACAGTAGACACCAAAGAGATAAGGAAGACTTGACATTAAACATTAAAGACGTCATTAAAAACTAAACACCAAAATACCAGACCAGAAGAACAGTAGACACCAAAGAGATAAGAAAGACTTGACATTAAACATTAAAGACGTCATTAAAAAACTAAACACCAAAATACCAGACCAGAAGAACAGTAGACACCAAAGAGATAAGAAAGACTTGACATTAAACATTAAAGACGTCATTAAAAAACTAAACAAAACAATACCAGACCAGAAGAACAGTAGACACCAAAGAGATAAGAAAGACTTGACATTAAACATTAAAGACGTCATTAAAAAACTAAACACCACAATACCAGACCAGAAGAACAGTAGACACCAAAGAGATAAGAAAGACTTGACATTAAACATTAAAGACGCCATTAAAAAACTAAACACCAAAATACCAGACCAGAAGAACAGTAGACACCAAAAAGATAAGAAAGACTTGACATTAAACATTAAAGACGTCATTAAAAAACTAAACACCAAAATACCAGACCAGAAGAACAGTAGACACCAAAGAGATAACGAAGACTTGACATTAAACATTAAAGACGTCATTAAAAAACTAAACACCAAAATACCAGACCAGAAGAACAGTAGACACCAAAGAGATAAGAAAGACTTGACATTAAACATTAAAGACGCCATTAAAAAACTAAACACCAAAATACCAGACCAGAAGAACAGTAGACACCAAAGAGATAAGAAAGACTTGACATTAAACATTAAAGACGTCATTAAAAAACTAAACACCAAAATACCAGACCAGAAGAACAGTAGACACCAAAGAGATAAGAAAGACTTGACATTAAACATTAAAGACGCCATTAAAAAACTAAACACCAAAATACCAGACCAGAAGAACAGTAGACACCAAAGAGATAAGAAAGACTTGACATTAAACATTAAAGACGCCATTAAAAAACTAAACACCAAAATACCAGACCAGAAGAACAGTAGACACCAAAGAGATAAGAAAGACTTGATATTAAACATTAAAGACGTCATTAAAAAACTAAGCACCAAAATACCAGACCAGAAGAACAGTAGACACCAAAGAGATAAGGAAGACTTGACATTAAACATTAAAGACCTCATTAAAAAACTAAACACCACAATACCAGACCAGAAGAACAGTAGACACCAAAGAGATAAGGAAGACTTGACATTAAACATTAAAGACGTCATTAAGAAACTAAACACCAAAATACCAGACCAGAAGAACAGTAGACATCAAAGAGATAAGAAAGACTTGACATTAAACATTAAAGACGCCATTAAAAAACTAAACACCAAAATACCAGACCAGAAGAACAGTAGACACCAAATAGATAAGAAAGACTTGACATTAAACATTAAAGACGTCATTAAAAAACTAAACACCAAAATACCAGACCAGAAGAACAGTAGACACCAAAGAGATAAGAAAGACTTGACATTAAACATTAAAGACGCCATTAAGAAACTAAACACCAAAATACCAGACCAGAAGAACAGTAGACACCAAAGAGATAAGAAAGACTTGACATTAAACATTAAAGACATCATTAAAAAACTAAACACCAAAATACCAGACCAGAAGAACAGTAGACACCAAAGAGATAAGAAAGACTTGACATTAAACATTAAAGACGCCATTAAAAAACTAAACACCAAAATACCAGACCAGAAAAACAGTAGACACCAAAGAGATAAGAAAGACTTGACATTAAACATTAAAGACGTCATTAAAAAACTAAACACCAAAATACCAGACCAGAAGAACAGTAGACACCAAAGAGATAACGAAGACTTGACATTAAACATTAAAGACGTCATTAAAAAACTAAACACCAAAATACCAGACCAGAAGAACAGTAGACACCAAAGAGATAAGAAAGACTTGACATTAAACATTAAAGACGCCATTAAAAACTAAACACCAAAATACCAGACCAGAAGAACAGTAGACACCAAATAGATAAGAAAGACTTGACATTAAACATTAAAGACGTCATTAAAAAACTAAACACCAAAATACCAGACCAGAAGAACAGTAGACACCAAAGAGATAAGAAAGACTTGACATTAAACATTAAAGACGCCATTAAAAAACTAAACACCAAAATACCAGACCAGAAGAACAGTAGACACCAAAGAGATAAGAAAGACTTGACATTAAACATTAAAGACGCCATTAAAAAACTAAACACCAAAATACCAGACCAGAAGAACAGTAGACACCAAAGAGATAAGAAAGACTTGATATTAAACATTAAAGACGTCATTAAAAAACTAAGCACCAAAATACCAGACCAGAAGAACAGTAGACACCAAAGAGATAAGGAAGACTTGACATTAAACATTAAAGACCTCATTAAAAAACTAAACACCACAATACCAGACCAGAAGAACAGTAGACACCAAAGAGATAAGGAAGACTTGACATTAAACATTAAAGACGTCATTAAGAAACTAAACACCAAAATACCAGACCAGAAGAACAGTAGACATCAAAGAGATAAGAAAGACTTGACATTAAACATTAAAGACGCCATTAAAAAACTAAACACCAAAATACCAGACCAGAAGAACAGTAGACACCAAATAGATAAGAAAGACTTGACATTAAACATTAAAGACGTCATTAAAAAACTAAACACCAAAATACCAGACCAGAAGAACAGTAGACACCAAAGAGATAAGAAAGACTTGACATTAAACATTAAAGACGCCATTAAGAAACTAAACACCAAAATACCAGACCAGAAGAACAGTAGACACCAAAGAGATAAGAAAGACTTGACATTAAACATTAAAGACATCATTAAAAAACTAAACACCAAAATACCAGACCAGAAGAACAGTAGACACCAAAGAGATAAGAAAGACTTGACATTAAACATTAAAGACGTCATTAAAAAACTAAACACCAAAATACCAGACCAGAAGAACAGTAGACACCAAAGAGATAAGAAAGACTTGACATTAAACATTAAAGACGTCATTAAGAAACTAAACGCCAAAATACCAGACCAGAAGAACAGTACACACCAAAGAGATAAGAAAGACTTGATATTAAACATTAAAGACGTCATTAAAAAACTAAACACCAAAATACCAGACCAGAAGAACAGTAGACACCAAAGAGATAAGAAAGACTTGACATTAAACATTAAAGACGTCATTAAAAAACTAAACAAAACAATACCAGACCAGAAGAACAGTAGACACCAAAGAGATAAGAAAGACTTGACATTAAACATTAAAGACGTCATTAAAAAACTAAACACCACAATACCAGACCAGAAGAACAGTAGACACCAAAGAGATAAGAAAGACTTGACATTAAACATTAAAGACGCCATTAAAAAACTAAACACCAAAATACCAGACCAGAAGAACAGTAGACACCAAAGAGATAAGAAAGACTTGACATTAAACATTAAAGACGTCATTAAAAAACTAAACACCAAAATACCAGACCAGAAGAACAGTAGACACCAAAGAGATAACGAAGACTTGACATTAAACATTAAAGACGTCATTAAAAAACTAAACACCAAAATACCAGACCAGAAGAACAGTAGACACCAAAGAGATAAGAAAGACTTGACATTAAACATTAAAGACGCCATTAAGAAACTAAACACCAAAATACCAGACCAGAAGAACAGTAGACACCAAAGAGATAAGAAAGACTTGACATTAAACATTAAAGACATCATTAAAAAACTAAACACCAAAATACCAGACCAGAAGAACAGTAGACACCAAAGAGATAAGAAAGACTTGACATTAAACATTAAAGACGCCATTAAAAAACTAAACACCAAAATACCAGACCAGAAGAACAGTAGACACCAAAGAGATAAGAAAGACTTGACATTAAACATTAAAGACGCCATTAAAAAACACTAAACACAAAAATACCAAACTAGAAGAACAGTAGACACCAAAGAGATAAGGAAGACTTGACATTAAACATTAAAGACGTCATTAAAAACTAAACACCAAAATACCAGACCAGAAGAACAGTAGACACCAAAGAGATAAGGAAGACTTGACATTAAACATTAAAGACCTCATTAAAAAACTAAACACCAAAATACCAGACCAGAAGAACAGTAGACACCAAAGAGATAAGAAAGACTTGACATAAAACATTAAAGACGTCATTAAAAAACTAAACACCAAAATACCAGACCAGAAGAACAGTAGACACCAAAGAGATAAGGAAGACTTGACATTAAACATTAAAGACGTCATTAAAAACTAAACACCAAAATACCAGACCAGAAGAACAGTAGACACCAAAGAGATAAGGAAGACTTGACATTAAACATTAAAGACCTCATTAAAAAACTAAACACCAAAATACCAGACCAGAAGAACAGTAGACACCAAAGAGATAAGAAAGACTTGACATTAAACATTAAAGACGCCATTAAAAAACTAAACACCAAAATACCAGACCAGAAGAACAGTAGACACCAAAGAGATAAGAAAGACTTGACATTAAACATTAAAGACATCATTAAAAAACTAAACACCAAAATACCAGACCAGAAGAACAGTAGACACCAAAGAGATAAGGAAGACTTGACATTAAACATTAAAGACGTCATTAAAAACTAAACACCAAAATACCAGACCAGAAGAACAGTAGACACCAAAGAGATAAGGAAGACTTGACATTAAACATTAAAGACCTCATTAAAAAACTAAACACCAAAATACCAGACCAGAAGAACAGTAGACACCAAAGAGATAAGAAAGACTTGACATTAAACATTGAAGACCTCATTAAAAAACTAAACACCAAAATACCAGACCAGAAGAACAGTAGACACCAAAGAGATAAGGAAGACTTGACATTTAACATTAAAGACGTCATTAAAAAACTAAACACCAAAATACCAGACCAGAAGAACAGTAGACACCAAAGAGATAACGAAGACTTGACATTAAACATTAAAGACATCATTAAAAAACTAAACACCAAAATACCAGACCAGAAGAACAGTAGACACCAAAGAGATAAGGAAGACTTGACATTAAACATAAAAGACGTCATTAAAATACTAAACACCAAAATACCAGACCAGAAGAACAGTAGACACCAAAGAGATAACGAAGACTTGACATTAAACATTAAAGACGTCATTAAAAAACTAAACACCAAAATACCAGACCAGAAGAACAGTAGACACCAAAGAGATAAGAAAGACTTGACATTAAACATTAAAGACGTCATTAAAAAACTAAACACCAAAATACCAGACCAGAAGAACAGTAGACACCAAATAGATAAGAAAGACTTGACATTAAACATTAAAGACGTCATTAAAAAACTAAACACCAAAATACCAGACCAGAAGAACAGTAGACACCAAAGAGATAAGAAAGACTTGACATTAAACATTAAAGACGTCATTAAAAAACTAAACACCAAAATACCAGACCAGAAGAACAGTAGACACCAAAGAGATAAGAAAGACTTGACATTAAACATTGAAGACGTCATTAAGAAACTAAACGCCAAAATACCAGACCAGAAGAACAATACACACCAAAGAGATAAGAAAGACTTGATATTAAACATTAAAGACGTCATTAAAAAACTAAACACCAAAATACCAGACCAGAAGAACAGTAGACACCAAAGAGATAAGAAAGACTTGACATTAAACATTAAAGACGTCATTAAAAAACTAAACACCAAAATACCAGACCAGAAGAACAGTAGACACCAAAGAGATAAGAAAGACTTGACATTAAACATTAAAGACGTCATTAAAAAACTAAACACCACAATACCAGACCAGAAGAACAGTAGACACCAAAGAGATAAGAAAGACTTGACATTAAGCATTAAAGACGTCATTAAAAAACTAAACACCACAATACCAGACCAGAAGAACAGTAGACACCAAAGAGATAAGAAAGACTTGACATTAAACATTAAAGACGCCATTAAAAAACTAAACACCAAAATACCAGAGCAGAAGAACAGTAGACACCAAAGAGATAACGAAGACTTGACATTAAACATTAAAGACGTCATTAAAAAACTAAACACCAAAATACCAGACCAGAAGAACAGTAGACACCAAAGAGATAAGAAAGACTTGACATTAAACATTAAAGACCTCATTAAAAAACTAAACACCAAAATACCAGACCAGACGAACAGTAGACACCAAAGAGATAAGGAAGACTTGACATTTAACATTAAAGACGTCATTAAAAAACTAAACACCAAAATACCAGACCAGAAGAACAGTAGACACCAAAGAGATAACGAAGACTTGACATTAAACATTAAAGACGTCATTAAAAAACTAAACACCAAAATACCAGACCAGAAGAACAGTAGACACCAAAGAGATAAGAAAGACTTGACATTAAACATTAAAGACGTCATTAAAAAACTAAACACCAAAATACCAGACCAGAAGAACAGTAGACGACAAAGAGATAAGAAAGACTTGACATTAAACATTAAAGACGCCATTAAAAAACTAAACACCAAAATACCAGACCAGAAGAACAGTAGACACCAAAGAGATAAGAAAGACTTGACATTAAACATTAAAGACGCCATTAAAAAACTAAACACCAAAATACCAGACCAGAAGAACAGTAGACACCAAAGAGATAAGAAAGACTTGACATTAAACATTAAAGACGCCATTAAAAAACTAAACACCAAAATACCAGACCAGAAGAACAGTAGACACCAAAGAGATAAGAAAGACTTGATATTAAACATTAAAGACGTCATTAAAAAACTAAGCACCAAAATACCAGACCAGAAGAACAGTAGACACCAAAGAGATAAGGAAGACTTGACATTAAACATTAAAGACCTCATTAAAAAACTAAACACCACAATACCAGACCAGAAGAACAGTAGACACCAAAGAGATAACGAAGACTTGACATTAAACATTAAAGACGTCATTAAGAAACTAAACACCAAAATACCAGACCAGAAGAACAGTAGACACCAAAGAGATAAGGAAGACTTGACATTAAACATTAAAGACGTCATTAAGAAACTAAACACCAAAATACCAGACCAGAAGAACAGTAGACACCAAAGAGATAAGAAAGACTTGACATTAAACATTAAAGACGCCATTAAAAAACTAAACACCAAAATACCAGACCAGAAGAACAGTAGACACCAAAGAGATAAGAAAGACTTGACATTAAACATTAAAGACGCCATTAAAAAACTGAACACCAAAATACCAGACCAGAAGAACAGTAGACACCAAAGAGATAAGAAAGACTTGATATTAAACATTAAAGACGTCATTAAAAAACTAAGCACCAAAATACCAGACCAGAAGAACAGTAGACACCAAAGAGATAAGGAAGACTTGACATTAAACATTAAAGACCTCATTAAAAAACTAAACACCACAATACCAGACCAGAAGAACAGTAGACACCAAAGAGATAACGAAGACTTGACATTAAACATTAAAGACGTCATTAAGAAACTAAACACCAAAATACCAGACCAGAAGAACAGTAGACACCAAAGAGATAAGGAAGACTTGACATTAAACATTAAAGACGTCATTAAAAAACTAAACACCAAAATACCAGACCAGAAGAACAGTAGACACCAAAGAGATAAGGAAGACTTGACATTAAACATTAAAGACGTCATTAAAAAACTAAACACCAAAATACCAGACCAGAAGAACAGTAGACACCAAAGAGATAAGAAAGACTTGACATTAAACATTAAAGACGCCATTAAAAAACTAAACACCAAAATACCAGACCAGAAGAACAGTAGACACCAAAGAGATAAGAAAGACTTGACATTAAACATTAAAGACGCCATTAAAAAACTAAACACCAAAATACCAGACCAGAAGAACAGTAGACACCAAAGAGATAAGAAAGACTTGACATTAAACATAAAAGACGCCATTAAAAAACTAAACACCAAAATACCAGACCAGAAGAACAGTAGACACCAAAGAGATAAGAAAGACTTGACATTAAACATTTAAGACGTCATTAAAAAACTAAACACCCAAATACCAGACCAGAAGAACAGTAGACACCAAATAGATAAGAAAGACTTGACATTAAACATTAAAGACGTCATTAAAAAACTAAACACCAAAATACCAGACCAGAAGAACAGTAGACACCAAAGAGATAAGAAAGACTTGACATTAAACATTAAAGACGCCATTAAGAAACTAAACACCAAAATACCAGACCAGAAGAACAGTAGACACCAAAGAGATAAGAAAGACTTGACATTAAACATTAAAGACGTCATTAAAAAACTAAACACCAAAATACCAGACCAGAAGAACAGTAGACACCAAAGAGATAAGAAAGACTTGACATTAAACATTAAAGACGTCATTAAAAAACTAAACACCAAAATACCAGACCAGAAGAACAGTAGACACCAAAGAGATAAGGAAGACTTGACATTAAACATTAAAGACGTCATTAAAAAACTAAACACCAAAATACCAGACCAGAAGAACAGTAGACACCAAAGAGATAAGGAAGACTTGACATTAACATTAAAGACGTCATTAAAAAACTAAACACCAAAATACCAGACCAGAAGAACAGTAGACACCAAAGAGATAAGAAAGACTTGACATTAAACATTAAAGACGCCATTAAGAAACTAAACACCAAAATACCAGACCAGAAGAACAGTAGACACCAAAGAGATAAGAAAGACTTGACATTAAACATTAAAGACGTCATTAAAAAACTAAACACCAAAATACCAGACCAGAAGAACAGTAGACACCAAAGAGATAAGAAAGACTTGACATTAAACATTAAAGACGCCATTAAAAAACTAAACACCAAAATACCAGACCAGAAGAACAGTAGACACCAAAGAGATAAGAAAGACTTGACATTAAACATTAAAGACGCCATTAAAAAACACTAAACACCAAAATACCAGACCAGAAGAACAGTAGACACCAAAGAGATAAGGAAGACTTGACATTAAACATTAAAGACGTCATTAAAAACTAAACACCAAAATACCTGACCAGAAGAACAGTAGACACCAAAGAGATAAGAAAGACTTGACTTTAAACATTAAAGACGTCATTAAAAAACTAAACACCAAAATACCAGACCAGAAGAACAGTAGACACCAAAGAGATAAGAAAGACTTGACATTAAACATTAAAGACGCCATTAAAAAACTAAACACCAAAATACCAGACCAGAAGAACAGTAGACACCAAAGAGATAAGAAAGACTTGACATTAAACATTAAAGACGTCATTAAAAAACTAAACACCAAAATACCAGACCAGAAGAACAGTAGACACCAAAGAGATAAGAAAGACTTGACATTAAACATTAAAGACGTCATTAAAAAACTAAACACCAAAATACCAGACCAGAAGAACAGTAGACACCAAAGAGATAAGAAAGACGCCATTAAAAAACTAAACACCAAAATACCAGACCAGAAGAACAGTAGACATCAAAGAGATAAGAAAGACTTGACATTAAACATTAAAGACGCCATTAAAAAACTAAACATCAAAATACCAGACCAGAAGAACAGTAGACATCAAAGAGATAAGAAAGACTTGACATTAAACATTAAAGACGTCATTAAAAAACTAAACACCAAAATACCAGACCAGAAGAACAGTAGCCACCAAATAGATAAGAAAGACTTGACATTAAACATTAAAGACGTCATTAAGAAACTAAACACCAAAATACCAGACCAGAAGAACAGTAGACACCAAATAGATAAGAAAGACTTGACATTAAACATTAAAGACGCCATTAAAAAATTAAACACCAAAATACCAGAAATGAAGAACAGTAGACACCAAAGAGATAAGAAAGACTTGACATTAAACATTAAAGACGCCATTAAGAAACTAAACACCAAAATACCAGACCAGAAGAACAGTAGACACCAAAGAGATAAGAAAGACTTGACATTAAACATTAAAGACATCATTAAAAAACTAAACACCAAAATACCAGACCAGAAGAACAGTAGACACCAAAGAGATAAGAAAGACTTGACATTAAACATTAAAGACGCCATTAAAAAACTAAACACCAAAATACCAGACCAGAAGAACAGTAGACACCAAAGAGATAAGAAAGACTTGACATTAAACATTAAAGACGCCATTAAAAAACACTAAACACCAAAATACCAGACCAGAAGAACAGTAGACACCAAAGAGATAAGGAAGACTTGACATTAAACATTAAAGACGTCATTAAAAACTAAACACCAAAATACCAGACCAGAAGAACAGTAGAAACCAAAGAGATAAGAAAGACTTGATATTAAACATTAAAGACGCCATTAAAAAACTAAACACCAAAATACCAGACCAGAAGAACAGTAGACACCAAAGAGATAAGAAAGACGCCATTAAAAAACTAAACACCAAAATACCAGACCAGAAGAACAGTAGACATCAAAGAGATAAGAAAGACTTGACATTAAACATTAAAGACGTCATTAAAAAACTAAACACCAAAATACCAGACCAGAAGAACAGTAGACACCAAAGAGATAAGAAAGACTTGACATTAAACATTAAAGACGCCATTAAAAAACTAAACACCAAAATACCAGACCAGAAGAACAGTAGACACCAAAGAGATAAGGAAGACTTGACATTAAACAATAAAGACCTCATTAAAAAACTAAACACCAAAATACCAGACCAGAAGAACAGTAGACACCAAAGAGATAAGAAAGACTTGACATTAAACATTAAAGACGCCATTAAAAAACTAAACACCAAAATACCAGACCAGAAGAACAGTAGACACCAAAGAGATAAGGAAGACTTGACATTTAACATTAAAGACGTCATTAAAAAACTAAACACCAAAATACCAGACCAGAAGAACAGTAGACACCAAAGAGATAACGAAGACTTGACATTAAACATTAAAGACGTCATTAAAAAACTAAACACCAAAATACCAGACCAGAAGAACAGTAGACACCAAAGAGATAAGAAAGACTTGACATTAAACATTAAAGACGTCATTAAAAAACTAAACACCAAAATACCAGACCAGAAGAACAGTAGACACCAAAGAGATAAGAAAGACTTGACATTAAACATTAAAGACGCCATTAAAAAACTAAACACCAAAATACCAGACCAGAAGAACAGTAGACACCAAAGAGATAAGGAAGACTTGACATTAAACATTAAAGACCTCATTAAAAAACTAAACACCAAAATACCAGACCAGAAGAACAGTAGACACCAAAGAGATAAGGAAGACTTGACATTAAACATTAAAGACGTCATTAAAAAACTAAACGCCAAAATACCAGACCAGAAGAACAGTAGACACCAAAGAGATAAGAAAGACTTGACATTAAACATTAAAGACGTCATTAAAAAACTAAACACCAAAATACCAGACCAGAAGAACAGTAGACACCAAAGGGATAAGGAAGACTTGACATTAAACATTAAAGACGTCATTAAGAAACTAAACACCAAAATACCAGATCAGAAGAACAGTAGACACCAAAGAGATAAGAAAGACTTGACATTAAACATTAAAGACGTCATTAAAAAACTAAACACCAATATACCAGACCAGAAGAACAGTAGACACCAAAGAGATAAAAAAGACTTGACATTAAACATTAAAGACGCCATTAAAAAACTAAACACCAAAATACCAGACCAGAAGAACAGTAGACACCAAAGAGATAAGAAAGACTTGACATTAAACATTAAAGACGCCATTAAAAAACACTAAACACCAAAATACCAGACCAGAAGAACAGTAGACACCAAAGAGATAAGGAAGACTTGACATTAAACATTAAAGACGTCATTAAAAACTAAACACCAAAATACCAGACCAGAAGAACAGTAGACACCAAAGAGATAAGAAAGACTTGACATTATACATTAAAGACGTCATTAAAAAACTAAACACCAAAATACCAGACCAGAAGAACAGTAGACACCAAAGAGATAAGAAAGACTTGACATTAAACATTAAAGACCTCATTAAAAAACTAAACACCAAAATACCAGACCAGAAGAACAGTAGACACCAAAGAGATAAGGAAGACTTGACATTAAACATTAAAGACGTCATTAAAAAACTAAACACCAAAATACCAGACCAGAAGAACAGTAGACACCAAAGAGATAAGAAAGACTTGACATTAAACATTAAAGACGTCATTAAAAAACTAAACACCAATATACCAGACCAGAAGAACAGTAGACACCAAAGAGATAAGAAAGACTTGACATTAAACATTAAAGACGCCATTAAAAAACTAAACACCAAAATACCAGACCAGAAGAACAGTAGACACCAAAGAGATAAGAAAGACTTGACATTAAACATTAAAGACGTCATTAAAAAACTAAACACCAAAATACCAGACCAGAAGAACAGTAGACACCAAAGAGATAAGGAAGACTTGACATTAAACATTAAAGACGTCATTAAAAAACTAAACACCAAAACACCAGACCAGAAGAACAGTAGACACCAAAGAGATAAGAAAGACTTGACATTAAACATTAAAGACGCCATTAAAAAACACTAAACACCAAAATACCAGACCAGAAGAACAGTAGACACCAAAGAGATAAGGAAGACTTGACATTAAACATTAAAGACGTCATTAAAAACTAAACACCAAAATACCAGACCAGAAGAACAGTAGACACCAAATAGATAAGAAAGACTTGACATTAAACATTAAAGACCTCATTAAAAAACTAAACACCAAAATACCAGAAATGAAGAACAGTAGACACCAAAGAGATAAGAAAGACTTGACATTAAACATTAAAGACGTCATTAAAAAACTAAACACCAAAATACCAGACCAGAAGAACAGTAGACACCAAAGAGATAAGAAAAACTTGACATTAAACATTAAAGACCTCATTAAAAAACTAAACACCATAATACCAGACCAGAAGAACAGTAGACACCAAAGAGATAAGGAAGACTTGACATTTAACATTAAAGACGTCATTAAAAAACTAAACACCAAAATACCAGACCAGAAGAACAGTAGACACCAAAGAGATAACGAAGACTTGACATTAAACATTAAAGACGTCATTAAAAAACTAAACACCAAAATACCAGACCAGAAGAACAGTAGACACCAAAGAGATAAGAAAGACTTGACATTAAACATTAAAGACGCCATTAAAAAACTAAACACCAAAATACCAGACCAGAAGAACAGTAGACACCAAAGAGATAAGAAAGACTTGACATTAACTATTAAAGACGTCATTAAAAAACTAAACACCAAAATACCAGACCAGAAGAACAGTAGACACCAAAGAGATAAGAAAGACTTGACATTAAACATTAAAGACGCCAGTAAAAAACTAAACGCCAAAATACCAGACCAGAAGAACAGTACACACCAAAGAGATAAGAAAGACTTGATATTAAACATTAAAGACGCCATTAAAAAACTAAACACCAAAATACCAGACCAGAAGAACAGTAGACACCAAAGAGATAAGAAAGACTTGACATAAAACATTAAAGACGCCATTAAAAAACTAAACACCAAAATACCAGACCAGAAGAACAGTAGACACCAAATAGATAAGAAAGACTTGACATTAAACATTAAAGACGTCATTAAAAAACTAAACACCAAAATACCAGACCAGAAGAACAGTAGACACCAAAGAGATAAGGAAGACTTGACATTAAACATTAAAGACGCCATTAAAAAACTAAACACCAAAATACCAGACCAGAAGAACAGTAGACACCAAAGAGATAAGGAAGACTTTACATTAAACATTAAAGACGCCATTAAAAATTAAGCACCAAAATACCAGACCAGACGAACAGTAGACACCAAAGAGATAAGGAAGACTTGACATTAAACATTAAAGACGTCATTAAAAAACTAAACACCAAAATACCAGAGCAGAAGAACAGTAGACACCAAAGAGATAAGAAAGACTTGACATTAAACATTAAAGACGTCATTAAAAAACTAAACACCAAAATACCAGACCAGAAGAACAGTAGACACCAAAGAGATAAGGAAGACTTGACATTAAACATTAAAGACGTCATTAAAAAACTAAACACCAAAATACCAGAGCAGAAGAACAGTAGACACCAAAGAGATAAGAAAGACTTGACATTAAACATTAAAGACGTCATTAAAAAACTAAACACCAAAATACCAGACCAGAAGAACAGTAGACACCAAAGAGATAAGAAAGATTTGACATTAAACATTAAAGACGCCATTAAAAAACTAAACACCAAAATACCAGACCAGAAGAACAGTAGACACCAAAGAGATAACGAAGACTTGACATTAAACATAAAAGACGCCATTAAAAAACTAAACACCAAAATACCAGACCAGAAGAACAGTAGACACCAAAGAGATAAGGAAGACTTGACATTAAACATTAAAGACGTCATTAAAAAACTAAACACCAAAATACCAGACCAGAAGAACAGTAGACACCAAAGAGATAAGAAAGACTTGACATTTAACATTAAAGACGTCATTAAAAAACTAAACACCAAAATACCAGACCAGAAGAACAGTAGACACCAAAGAGATAACGAAGACTTGACATTAAACATTAAAGTCGCCATTAAAAAACTAAACACCAAAATACCAGACCAGAAGAACAGTAGACACCAAAGAGATAAGAAAGACTTGACATTAAACATTAAAGACGCCATTAAAAAACTAAACACCAAAATACCAGACCAGAAGAACAGTAGACACCAAATAGATAAGAAAGACTTGACATTAAACATTAAAGACGTCATTAAAAAACTAAACACCAAAATACCAGACCAGAAGAACAGTAGACACCAAAGAGATAAGAAAGACTTGACATTAAACATTAAAGACGCCATTAAAAAACTAAACACCAAAATACCAGACCAGAAGAACAGTAGACACCAAAGAGATAAGAAAGACTTGACATTAAACATTAAAGACGCCATTAAAAAACTAAACACCAAAATACCAGACCAGAAGAACAGTAGACACCAAAGAGATAAGGAAGACTTGACATTAAACATTAAAGACGTCATTAAAAAACTAAACACCACAATACCAGACCTGAAGAACAGTAGACACCAAAGAGATAAGGAAGACTTGACATTAAACATTAAAGACGTCATTAAGAAACTAAACACCAAAATACCAGACCAGAAGAACAGTAGACACCAAATAGATAAGGAAGACTTGACATTAAACATTAAAGACGTCATTAAAAAACTAAACACCAAAATACCAGACCAGAAGAACAGTAGACACCAAAGAGATAAGAAAGACTTGACATTAAACATTAAAGACGCCATTAAAAAACTAAACACCAAAATACCAGACCAGAAGAACAGTAGACACCAAAGAGATAAGAAAGACTTGACATTAAACATTAAAGACGCCATTAAAAAACTAAACACCAAAATACCAGACCAGAAGAACAGTAGACACCAAAGAGATAAGGAAGACTTGACATTAAACATTAAAGACGTCATTAAAAAACTAAACACCAAAATACCAGACCAGAAGAACAGTAGACACCAAAGAGATAAGAAAGACTTGACATTAAACATTAAAGACGTCATTAAAAAACTAAACACCAAAATACCAGACCAGAAGAACAGTAGACACCAAAGAGATAACGAAGACTTGACATTAAACATTAAAGACGTCATTAAAAAACTAAACACCAAAATACCAGACCAGAAGAACAGTAGACACCAAAGAGATAAGGAAGACTTGACATTAAACATTAAAGACGCCATTAAAAAACTAAACACCAAAATACCAGACCAGAAGAACAGTAGACACCAAATAGATAAGAAAGACTTGACATTAAACATTAAAGACGTCATTAAAAAACTAAACACCAAAATACCAGACCAGAAGAACAGTAGACACCAAAGAGATAAGAAAGACTTGACATTAAACATTAAAGACGCCATTAAAAAACTAAACACCAAAATACCAGACCAGAAGAACAGTAGACACCAAAGAGATAAGAAAGACTTGACATTAAACATTAAAGACGTCATTAAAAAACTAAACACCAAAATACCCGACCAGAAGAACAGTAGACACCAAAGAGATAAGAAAGACTTGACATTAAACATTAAAGACGTCATTAAAAAACTAAACACCAAAATACCAGACCAGAAGAACAGTAGACACCAAAGAGATAAGAAAGACTTGACATTAAACATTAAAGACGCCATTAAAAAACTAAACACCAAAATACCAGACCAGAAGAACAGTAGACACCAAAGAGATAAGAAAGACTTGACATTAAACATTAAAGACGCCATTAAAAAACTAAACACCAAAATACCAGACCAGAAGAACAGTAGACACCAAAGAGATAAGGAAGACTTGACATTAAACATTAAAGACGTCATTAAAAAACTAAACACCAAAATACCAGACCAGAAGAACAGTAGACACCAAAGAGATAAGAAAGACTTGACATTAAACATTAAAGACGTCATTAAAAAACTAAACACCAAAATACCAGACCAGAAGAACAGTAGACACCAAAGAGATAACGAAGACTTGACATTAAACATTAAAGACGTCATTAAAAAACTAAACACCAAAATACCAGACCAGAAGAACAGTAGACACCAAAGAGATAAGGAAGACTTGACATTAAACATTAAAGACGCCATTAAAAAACTAAACACCAAAATACCAGACCAGAAGAACAGTAGACACCAAATAGATAAGAAAGACTTGACATTAAACATTAAAGACGTCATTAAAAAACTAAACACCAAAATACCAGACCAGAAGAACAGTAGACACCAAAGAGATAAGAAAGACTTGACATTAAACATTAAAGACGCCATTAAAAAACTAAACACCAAAATACCAGACCAGAAGAACAGTAGACACCAAAGAGATAAGAAAGACTTGACATTAAACATTAAAGACGTCATTAAAAAACTAAACACCAAAATACCCGACCAGAAGAACAGTAGACACCAAAGAGATAAGGAAGACTTGACATTAAACATTAAAGACGTCATTAAAAAACTAAACACCAAAATACCAGACCAGAAGAACAGTAGACACCAAAGAGATAAGGAAGACTTGACATTAAACATTAAAGACGTCATTAAAAAACTAAACACCACAATACCAGACCAGAAGAACAGTAGACACCAAAGAGATAAGGAAGACTTAACATTAAACATTAAAGACGTCATTAAGAAACTAAACACCAAAATACCAGACCAGAAGAACAGTAGACACCAAAGAGATAAGAAAGACTTGACATTAAACATTAAAGACGTCATTAAAAAACTAAACACCAAAATACCAGACCAGAAGAACAGTAGACACCAAAGAGAGAAGAAAGACTTGACATTAAACATTAAAGACCTCATTAAAAAACTAAACACCAAAATACCAGACCAGAAGAACAGTAGACACCAAAGAGATAAGGAAGACTTGACATTTAACATTAAAGACGTCATTAAAAAACTAAACACCAAAATACCAGACCAGAAGAACAGTAGACACCAAAGAGATAACGAAGACTTGACATTAAACATTAAAGACGTCATTAAAAAACTAAACACCAAAATACCAGACCAGAAGAACAGTAGACACCAAAGAGATAAGAAAGACTTGACATTAAACATTAAAGACGCCATTAAAAAACTAAACACCAAAATACCAGACAAGAAGAACAGTAGACACCAAAGAGATTAGAAAGACTTGACATTAAACATTAAAGACGCCATTAAAAAACTAAACACCAAAATACCAGACCAGAAGAACAGTAGACACCAAAGAGATAAGAAAGACTTGACATTAAACATTAAAGACGCCATTAAAAAACTAAACACCAAAATACCAGACCAGAAGAACAGTAGACACCAAAGAGATAAGAAAGACTTGACATTAAACATTAAAGACGCCATTAAAAAACTAAACACCAAAATACCAGACCAGAAGAACAGTAGACACCAAATAGATAAGAAAGACTTGACATTAAACATTAAAGACGTCATTAAAAAACTAAACACCAAAATACCAGACCAGAAGAACAGTAGACACCAAAGAGATAAGAAAGACTTGACATTAAACATTAAAGACGCCATTAAATAACTAAACACCAAAAATACCAGACCAGAAGAACAGTAGACACCAAAGAGATAACGAAGACTTGACATTAAACATTAAAGACGTCATTAAAAAACTAAACACCAAAATACCAGACCAGAAGAACAGTAGACACCAAAGAGATAAGAAAGACTTGACATTAAACATTAAAGACGTCATTAAAAACTAAACACCAAAATACCAGACCAGAAGAACAGTAGACACCAAAGAGATAAGAAAGACTTGACATTAAACATTAAAGACGCCATTAAAAAACTAAACACCAAAATACCAGACCAGAAGAACAGTAGACACCAAAGAGATAAGGAAGACTTGACATTAAACATTAAAGACGTCATTAAAAAACTAAACACCAAAATACCAGACCAGAAGAACAGTAGACACCAAAGAGATAAGAAAGACTTGACATTAAACATTAAAGACGTCATTAAAAACTAAACACCAAAATACCAGACCAGAAGAACAGTAGACACCAAAGAGATAAGAAAGACTTGACATTAAACATTAAAGACGCCAGTAAAACACTAAACACCAAAATACCAGACCAGAAGAACAGTAGACACCAAAGAGATAAGGAAGACTTGACATTAAACATTAAAGACGCCATTAAAAAACTAAACACCAAAAATAGCAGACCAGAAGAACAGTAGACACCAAAGAGATAACGAAGACTTGACATTAAACATTAAAGACGTCATTAAAAAACTAAACACCAAAATACCAGACCAGAAGAACAGTAGACACCAAAGAGATAAGAAAGACTTGACATTAAACATTAAAGACGTCATTAAAAACTAAACACCAAAATACCAGACCAGAAGAACAGTAGACACCAAAGAGATAAGAAAGACTTGACATTAAACATTAAAGACGTCATTAAAAAACTAAACACCAAAATACCAGACCAGAAGAACAGTAGACACCAAAGAGATAAGGAAGACTTGACATTAAACATTAAAGACGTCATTAAAAAACTAAACACCAAAATACCAGACCTGAAGAACAGTAGACACCAAAGAGATAAGAAAGACTTGACATTAAACATTAAAGACGCCATTAAAAAACTAAACACCAAAATACCAGACCAGAAGAACAGTAGACACCAAAGAGATAAGGAAGACTTGACATTAAACATTAAAGACGTCATTAAAAAACTAAACACCAAAATACCAGACCAGAAGAACAGTAGACACCAAAGAGATAAGGAAGACTTGACATTAAACATTAAAGACGTCATTAAAAACTAAACACCAAAATACCAGACCAGAAGAACAGTAGACACCAAAGAGATAAGAAAGACTTGACATTAAACATTAAAGACGCCATTAAAAAACTAAACACCAAAATACCAGACCAGAAGAACAGTAGACACTAAAGAGATAAGGAAGACTTGACATTAAACATTAAAGACGTCATTAAAAAACTAAACACCACAATACCAGAGCAGAAGAACAGTAGACACCAAAGAGATAAGGAAGACTTGACATTAAACATTAAAGACCTCATTAAAAAACTAAACACCAAAATACCAGACCAGAAGAACAGTAGACACCAAAGAGATAAGAAAGACTTGACATTAAACATTAAAGACGCCATTAAAAAACTAAACACCAAAATACCAGACCAGAAGAACAGTAGACACCAAAGAGATAAGAAAGACTTGACATTAAACATAAAAGACGCCATTAAAAAACTAAACACCAAAATACCAGACCAGAAGAACAGTAGACACCAAAGAGATAAGAAAGACTTGACATTAAACATTAAAGACGCCAGTAAAACACTAAACACCAAAATACCAGACCAGAAGAACAGTAGACACCAAAGAGATAAGAAAGACTTGACATTAAACATTAAAGACGCCAGTAAAACACTAAACACCAAAATAGCAAGTAGCAAATGATTTGATTGGCTTATTACGTGCGCTCAACTCTCTCACGTTTCTGCTTAGATCTATCCGGCGGTCTACAACTCCCGTTTTTGCATGATAAATCAATTTTTTCTAATAAATCTCTTATTCTTATTTACTTGCTTCGGCAGATGCTGTACAAAGTGGAGGGAAAGGAAGAATACCAATACCAACAACAGCAGTATCAGAAAAAGAAAGGAAATATTGGAAAATGAGGATCGACGATATTCTTAATTTCAAGAAAAACAAGCTCACAGTAAAGGAACAGGATGATCTGAGTGCAAAACTCAAGGATTTGCGCAACAAAGTGTTTTTCGGATTCATTCTTATAAATGCGATATATTTTACTTTCGTCTTCACCCTTACGCAAGCCGACGCTACATTCAACCAGGTATCATTCGAAATACCATGTCCTGATACAGCTGGCGTGTTGAGGTTAAATCCAATTCTCATTGCCTTTATTTTGACATTTGGAATCGTGTTATTGATACAGTTCTGGGGAATGATATACCATAGATTGTCCACTTTTGTACATATTATCCTTTCTGTCAAGTTAGACTTTAAGAGATCTAAAATCGGGCCCGAGAATTCACCGCAGGTAACAAGCCAAGGGCCCCATGACAGTTCACAGATAGCAGGAGACACAGTACATGGACACCAGGACCACCTTCAAGGACCATCCGATCAAGTAACCCAGGACGCAAGTCAAGAATCGCATGCAACGCAACAGGAACCACCAGACAATCTAAATAAGTCCTTAAAGTCTCAAATCCTTATAAAAGATAAAGGGAGTGCTTGGATGATGGCTAAATCGAAAATGACCTTCATTACGTCCTTCAGAAAAAAAGACGGAGATGTTGAGCAAATGAGTGAACAAACTCTCAAGAAATCCTAGGACGGATGGATATTTTTTAAAACTTTTTTACAATCATATCTAAATATAAGGTGTAGTGTTTGCATGGTTGTATAGATTTTCATTGGCGTTAAACCGGTCAAAGTGACTCCAGTTTCAATCATACAAAATGACGGACAGAGAATCAGGTACGATTTACTTTTCTACTTATTTCCATTAATTCTTGTCGATCTAAAAATCTAAGCTATCAAATATATTTACTTGCATTCTCATCGAAGCATTCCTTTAAATTAAAATTTTTCGATAAAGAGCAGATAAAAGGCAACGAATATTTTCTCCAAATGTGGTAAAATAAGCTTGTTATGAAAGTAACTCAAAACTAAATATTTGGCATCGAAATAATCTATTTCCTTAAATATCTGTGATAAAAATTTGATTTTTGATCATTTATTACGTAATATTCATTGATAAAATACATACCAATTATATCTTTTCTATCAAAACTGTGCCGCTACCAAATCATGACTCTTTTAAGACCATTTAGCGAATATCAGACTGTTTTAAAAACGGAATATCATTACTCTTTGTACATCCCAACGCAACAGAATAATTGATCATTACCAATCATACCCCTTTATTTTTATTCTTATCCCCCCCCCCCCCCCAAAAAAATCCGATCTATCGTTCGGTATTGTACGTATCTCAACACGAATAAAAGTATGTACTCTTGATAGCAGTTTTCCTGAAGCACGCATCAATACACAGTATTTTGGTGTTCGCTTTACATTTCATGAGCTTTATTTGATCACAATCTTACTGTACGGCTAGAATTTCCTGAAATTGTTCGAATCCCAAAAATAAAGAGAGATCAATATTCACTGTTTGAAATATGACATCAGCCATCACTTACTGTTTTCTTGGAAGGCATTTTTTTCACTGTGCGACCCCCGAATGGGATTGTTATTTGATACGAAAACAGTCACTTTAATCGACAGTCCAAGCAATGCAACGATAAGAAATATATCTAATACTGTAAGCCGTTTTTTTTTTTTTTTGTTCGCGGCGTCTTTTATTCGTGAATCTGATAACACTGACATATTCACGGGTATATCTTCGCTAGTATTGATGTAATGTCTATACTGTAGCTAAGCTGAAACATGTTCGCGGCGTTTAATTTTCGCGGCACAAGCTGACTCGAGAATATCACGAAAATAAATTGTGAATAAAAGACGGTTTACAGTATCTATCTTTTTCTGACAATGCAGGTATCACTAGAAGATTTCTACAAAAAAGTTTTGAATCAATACGTGGTTCGCGCATTATAAGGTCGTTGTTGAATAACACCGAAATCGTCGAAGAACATTATCTATTATAACATCTGAAGATGAACTATCAGGCATTAAAGTTACGACGGAATAAGTCAGAAGTTCAAAAATGAAGATCTATGTGAATTTATTCTGTTAGAAAAGGACATTCTGCTTGTCAAGTTTCTCCTATCTCCTTTCTAAATGGTTTTCTCGAATCTGACGTTCAAATCTTTTACTCTCATGGTTCATTAATTTAGATATCAAATAATTCAGACAGATCCTTTGCATCAACTTTTCGATATACGTCGCATAAACGAAAGTAACTGGGAAAACGATTTTGCCTATTTCAGTGTCCACCACCTTTTTGATGATATCATCTTCGTAAGTCATAGCGTCGGTTTAATGCCAGTGACCTTTTTGTATGTTGAGTGTGTGACTAATATGATTTTTGTTTAAACTAATGTTTAAATATTAATATTCTCAATTATTTTACTTTGATTAAACTGTTATGTTGAATAGATTTCAATATGTAGAAAGTGTTTGAGAATGGTCTCGTATGTGGTCGAGAATGTATGTGAAGAAATATATACATACAAATAAAAAATTTCCTACCCTTTTTGTCTTTGTTTTAAAGTGTCGACACTCAGTAAGTGAGCTGTTTACATCGTGAAGGTATCTTCATTTCATTAGACATAACATCGAAAATATGAAACACATCTATGAACATACAATGTAGCAGAAAAACACGATTCTTGGCTTGTATAAGGGAGTCATAGTTTTATTTTCCTTACGATTCATCATCTAAATCGAGTGAATCCTTATAACCTTTCCGAAATTAAAAGAATATTTCTTGCTTGGATCTTCAACAATACTCGGTTGCAGCATCCAGAGCAAAATATCGAGAGAAAAAAAAACCACCCAAGGGAAACACAGAATAGACATACACAGCAAGGGACACAAAGGGGACAAAGAACACCAAACACGACGTGAAAACACCAAACATAAAATGCTAAACATAAATCAACGACACAAATTCGCAATCGGTTCGAGTTCGTACCGCCATCTGCCACGTAAGTGTAGTTATACGGACTACATGCGCACACAGTAAGTATATCTCCAACCGTTACTCCAACCATCACTTAGACCGTGCAGAAAAGGTTAAAATTTTTTAACAACGAGATGTTATAATGTTTTATATTTTCATGTCATCGTCCAAAACATTTTTTTTGCAGTGACAAAGTTTCTGACATCGTTTCTATTGTGAGTGCTGTTGAGATTATCATCAGGATCTTCTTTAACTCATTTTAAATGAATTGACTCTAAACAAGGAAAACGTTACAAACACAGAAACACCATTCTTGGACCTAAATAGTTAACAGAAAGATTAATACAAATGTGTATGAAAAAAAAGGATTTTGGATTCAACATAGTAATTTTTTTCTGGCTTGACGGTGATGTTCCCAGATTACCGTCATACGGTATTTCGCAGCTCATCCGGTATGCTAAATCATGTACCGATGCTTTGGATTTTCATAGTAGAAATTTACAAATTACCAAAGAAAGGAGGGGATCTCCAACAACACTAAGTTGCAGCACCCACGGCAAAACCCCAAAACACCCAATGCAAAAAACAAAGAACAGACATCCACAGAAAGAGACGCAAAAGGGACAAGGAACACCAACTCAAATCATAGAAACATTAAACATGAAAGACCACACATAAACCAACGAGACGAATGGGCAACCGGTGCCGACTTAGGACGGCCATCTACCAAGTAAGTAGCAGACGGTGTGGTTATCCTGGATTACGTACGCGCAACCCTCTCATTATTCCGATTTCCCATAGGTCTCGAAGAACGCACAATTATGGTGTAAAACAACCTCCTCACTCTTAGATGACCACACACAAACAAGACCGTAAAACGCAGGGGTCCAAGCAGCACAGATGAATATTTAAATGGATATAAAAAGAGGACGTGCGTAGTACAGTCCGTGCTCTGCCGGCTGTAGCGAGCTCATAAATGTTATCACCCGAGGAGTCAAGATTTTCGCTTTCACAAACAAGTAAAGACTTTCTGGAATTTTACAAAAGTTATTGTCAACTTCTTTTGAAATTCGGATCCATATAAGCAACAGAGTGTATTTCTTATATTTCACCACCTGCATTTTATGGTGACATAATAAACAAAAAAAAAAGGATCAAAGGTAGACAGAATTATCATCGAAATTGTGTTAGAATCATAAAACGCCTTTTATACCATGGATATGATCCTTCATTCACCAGGCGGACACTTATCTTGGTACTTGACCAATCTATAGCCTTGTACCAGCGCATACTTTAGAATTGCACTCTGACTGATTGTGACGACAGGACTCCATGACAGGCCATGTCCAAACCTCATAAGAGAAGACAGGGCCCCGACAATCTGTCCTCTGAATTCCAGTCGGACTCCTCGGGTGATCACATGCATGAATTCGCTAAAGCAGGCAGAGCACGGACTGCATTTCTTACACCTTTTGTTTTTATATCCATTTACATATCCATCTGTATGTTTATTAGGCCCCTGCGTCATGTTGTCTTTTTATATATTCATCTTACAGCGAGGAGGTTTTTCTACACCACAATTGCGCGTTCTTCGAGACCTCTGGGTAACCGAAAAAGTAGGAGGGTCGTGCACATGCAATCCGGATAACCACATCATCTGCTACTTGCGTGGCAAATGGCCGTCCTCAGTCGGTACCGGTTGCAAATTGGTCTCGTTGATTTATTTGTAGTCTTTTGCGTTTCATGTTTCTATGGTGTGAGTTGGTTTTCCTTGTACCTTTTGTGTCTCTTTCTGTGGGCGTCTGCTCTGTGTTTTTGTATTGGATGTTTTTAGGTTTTGCTGTAGGTGCTGCAGCTGTGTGTAGTTGGAGATCCCCTCCTTTTCACTGGAGGGCATTTTCAGTTCTGATTAATATAGGTAGTCCTCCTTTACTTTTTTTTCTAATAAGTGACCTCTATCGTAATATATGTTTCTCAATGTTAAATCAAGTTCAAAAAATAATGTCATAGAAATGAATTTTTAAAGCTATGTACCACTATTCCAATTAGAAGATCCAGTGATAAATTACGCAATTCAAATGTGCTACTCGATGTCTTGTATTTATTGAATTATGATCGTCGACTACGTAATCAACAATTGTTTATTGGTGCATTCCTGTTTACGGTTCCTGTAGAATACAGCTACTTGAGTCGTAGAGATCGTCAGATTTACAGTTTAAACCCTCAACAATCATTGTCATTTGTATGCAAATTTTTTTTTTCCGGATCCTAATTCGATCGCTTAAAGGACACAATCTAGGCTATAAGGTAAGCCATTTTTACCAATATTTCCAAAAAAATCTTTTTTCTGCAGTTCAGTTTCAGGGATAAATAACAATAGTATATAAAGGATGTCTTGTTTTAAATATTTATAGTTTTTTTTAGATTAAAAACGTACAAATTTACGCCCTCGTCCCCACCCCCATCCCCCAAAAATAACCACAAACAAACAAAAAAGAATTATAGACCCTTTCAAGCGCATGCACCTGGAGGTATCGGATTCTTATTTCATAACAAAAATTTTAACCAATTCTATTTTTTTTTTTTTTTTTGATTCTGGTTTTTTTTCTTTCTGTTTTCTTTTTATTTGTTGTTCTTGTTTTTATTTATCTATTCATTTATTATCATTTTTTATCATAGAAATTCAAAAATAGATTGTAAGATGTAAGATATAAATTGATATTAAAAAGTTATATTATCATATTTAAATAATAATTACTGTAAATCATTGTTCAATGCGTTTGAAAATGGTAAAATCCATAGTCTAGGGAAAAGATAAACTGAAAATAAAGATGAGAAAGATATCCTTAAAAGAAAATAAGAAGAAAGGTGAAAGTAAACTGAGACAGTTATATTGTTTAAATTCAATTCAGAACTACTGCTTCAACACCGAATCTAGCTGATCGCCATAGTGATCCTCCATTACTTACAAATCGTAACCCTTCCCTCCGCACGTATTGACATGTTCAAACATAGAATAATCGTATATATCATCTGTTCTAACACTTCCTTGTTTAGAATCTCAGTACAGTGGCGAATTAAATGACCTGAAATGTGTGAATTATAATCGTTCTAAACTTTCTTCAAAATGTCCATATGATGTTTTCTTATAAGTGAATAGTGTTTTTGCTTTTTTTTAAAAAGATTTAAGTTGTGTCTTAGTATTTTTACATCTCTGGTGCAACTTCGCAAAATACCAGTAAAGGTCTTATTTGAGAAAGAGCGACTAGTGTTATATAATACAAGATACTATGAAAATCCTTCGTGATGTCAGGTTTCAAATATTGTGAAAAAAAAACAAAACAAAACTTGATGCCGCGTATTTTCCTCTTGCCTTACATATCGCTCTTTCACATAAAAGAAAGGAGGGGATCTCCAACAACACTCGGATGCAGCACCCACAGCGAAACTCTAAAACACCCAATGCAAACACACAGAGCAGATATCCACAGAAAGAGAAATGCAAGGTACACAGGACCGCTTTGAGTGAATTCAGTAACCAGTATCCCTACTTTTTGAAGAATTAGTCCCTTTAAACCAAAACAAAAAAACATACAGAAAACAAAGACGATTAGATTCTGAGTCATAATTAAAGATCAATTAATATTCTAACTCAATCATTTCATCGAGTCGTGTTACTTCTCCGCATCCTGAAATTCTCTTATGAATCCCCCCCCCCCTTTATGAACATGTAATTGTCTGGTTCCTACCCTGATTACCAAAGTAAATAATACTTTATATACTTCTAAGTATAGAAAGTAAAGTTGACACTACAGAAACGCATGCACAAAATGGACAAAGCTCAATTTTTTAAAAATACAGCAACAACGGTTTTAGATTCCTTTGGTATGTAAATGATCACCTTTGTCAAATTAATTATGCACAAGAATCTCAACTAAATGCTCGTGGAACCTGACATGTTTAAAACTTCCGTATCTGGAATCGAATTTACCAATGCTTCATGTAATCAATAGGACGATTAACAAAGAATTTGAAGGACGAGTGCTCAAAGTTCAATAAAGTTATATACATGTCCTCTGTGTAATGCCATTTAAATGCTTCAATGAACTGTTAATCATGTTAACCAAATTAAAATCCTCTCTTATCTGATCTAAGAATTATCCTATTTCTTCAGTTTGTTAAGAAAGACAACTTGAGAACCATTATTGCAAACATTGCATACTAATCTTACAATGATAAAGAGGTGGTTAAAACTACGAATAAAAGATGTAGCAAAGGAGTTTTACAACCTGAAATGAAGAGAGATAAATGATCAGGTTGGGACAACTTTTTAATAAGGTCATTCTACAGACCATGGAGGCGGAGATTCTACAGTATCTCAAATTGCAACGCTTAGAGTAATGCACGCGTACACTCTAACGAAGGACAATATAAACACATTATGGAAAGTAATATATATCATGTAAAAGTACCAACCCAAACATGAATGACATATAAGGGTATTTAACCTCCTTTGGATGACAAATGATAAGATTCGATTTGAGAGACTTTCTCTTAGTTGTACTGTGCTTCTGCACTGACTTGAAATATATTTGTAAAGGTTCGGTAACATGGAAAATCGGCCTTAATTTTAGAGTGTTTTAGATTTCGATAGTATTTCGTATCAAGGAAGTTAAGTGTGTGGTTGTTTGAAATACCAAATAAATATTTAAGGGGTAACGAGTGGCTGGTAAGCGAGCTAACTCGCACAGTCAATTACTTCGTTTCAATCCGTGTTTAACTGTTTTCCCGTTAAAGTCAGAGTCAAATTTTACAAATTATCGGAACTCTTTAACAAAGAGATACATAAAAAGGTTGCGGTTTGACTCGCACCAAAACATTTTCGCACTGGAAATATTCGCATTTGACAACCCTTTACTAGTTCAACGCGGGAATGCACGCACTACTTTTTAAAACATTGAGGACAAGATCCAAATGACTTACTTGATCGCTAAATAATGGGAATGTTCACTCAAAATTTTACGGCTAAACGAAAAGAATCTATTCTTTGATATAGCATAATTTTTATCAGGTCTGGTGCTCTGGATCAGTGGAAATCGTCAGGACTTATTCTTTTTTCCCGATTATTTCCTCAAAATTGTATAATTCCCCTTACCTTAAATTTTATTTTATTTGGCTGATTTTTCTCGTCTTAACATATAAATTTTATAACAACAATAGGCTAGAGGACATGCAACCCCCCTCATTTGCTTGGACCCCCCCCCCCCCCCCCCGCCTTGGAAAAAAAAATCTAATTACGTTCATTTAGAAAGTCTAAATAATTCTTAATCGGATCAGGTTTTTATTCGAAAATGAGAAGGAAATGACGTGTCGTGTGATTGGCACTTATTGCCTTTACTTCACATGAATATATTATACACGAAAGATAACTCTAGCAACTTTTTTATTTGAAACTTTGAAGCTGATCAGGTTTGCCGAACTGTAACATAAAAGTATTGATGGATACCTCAGTGTTTCATGCTTTTTTCTACTTTTTATGTCCCAGTACATGAATATTACATAAGTTGCATCCCCCCAAAAATATTCTGCAACAGTAATTTTTTGAGATTTCTATTAGGTGTACAAATTTTGTGCATTGTCTCATGAGACTGTCATCATCTTCAATATCAGTTTCTGATGAAATATTGATGGAAAGGTGTATCAAAATTACTGTCATATGCTTCAAAATCACTCATATTTTCAGTAAATAATAACAAATAACTGAAAAAAATTATTCAGATTTTTATTTTTTTCTGTCATTTATACAAGCAGACACTCGTTACCCCTTAAAATACGTGCAATGCACCGAAAGATATGGCTTCAAAGTCGGCTTAAAGTCGTAAAATGCAGCAAAATCGTAAGAAATCGGCATAATTCTGGTCAAAATGTATGAAAATAAGTAGGGCGCAAGCCCTCATCCAAAATAATTTTCTGATAAATAGCTAGATTTGCAATCTATCTTTCGATCTACATAAAATTTATGTTGGGTAAGGGTTGGCGCCTATACTAATTTCAAAGATTTATGCACAAAATATGGCGATTTTCCTTCATTTTCCGTCATGCAGAGCAAATGACGTCACAATGTGACGTCATAACGAACGCACGTGACGTTTTGACAATGAAAAATATTTACTTTCTATTTCGCCAGGTATTTGAGATGAATATAAAGGCCTTGTTACACGACGCGATTAGTTGCATGCAACTAATTGCAGAGATTTTACGGTCCGAACGAGTTGCAGCGACTCGCACTGTTACACGTTGCAACTAATTGAATATATTTTGTGCTAAATTCATACCTTTTCCGGCTAAAGTTTACGAATAAAATGTGTTATCAACAGACAATACAGCATATTTTTACAATTTTCATTACAATTACATTCACATAAATTTCTCGACGAAGAGAGGGCAGAAAATCACAGTTTTGTACCAAAAAAATCTTACAGTAATCGTACTGTGATCCTTTGTGAGAAAAGTCGCCATTTCACTGTAAATGTAATTGATATGACCAAAATTCGCCAATTAAGGGTTGAAATTATAAGGAATTCCCGGCATTTTGATTGGTTGACGCTAAAAGTTGCATGCGATTAATTGCAAGGAATAGAACATGTTCTATTCTGAAAAAAGTTGCATGCGACTTTTTAAAGTCGCATGCGATTAGTTTTAAGCTATGTTACACGACAAGATTAGTCGCTTGCAACTAATTGCAAGCGATTAGTTGCGTCGTGTAACAAGGCCTTAAGAGATGCTGAATCATAATTTTCATAAAATTATTTTTCGCAAAAAATTAGGGCCGATTTTGGGTGTTCGTGAACCTACCCCTTTTCTGATATTATTCTTAAACCAAGGATTATCTCCCTCATGGCATAGCTCTGTCCTTATTGCTGGATCCTTGGCATACATATCAGATGGTATCGCTCTTCATATGTATCTATCATTTGAATGTTAAACGTCTTCAAATTCAATTGCATCTTTTAAAAACAGATAAATTTGCAGCATGGACCTGACATGCACGTTTCGTGTACTTAACATATCCATGCATTGTTTGTTGAAATGTTCATTTATAGGATTGAATTATTACGACAAAACACATACTTCAATATACCCGAGGAAGTTCTACGGTCGATATGGGGAACTCGTCATACACTATGATGTCCCACTCTCCAGAATGGTGGATGATATTCTGTCATAGACCATTTGAACCATCCAACCAAAGATTGTACTCTGTGTTTTTGCATTGGGTGTTTTGGGGTTTTGCAGTGGGTGCTGCAACCTAGAGTTGTTGGAGATCCCCTTCTTTCTTTTCTATGTCTTCCGAAATGGAAGTAACCGGATGTGACAGTTCTACCGAATTGAAGCGGCGGGTGTTGCATGCAAGCAGGAGATGCTTACACTTCCTTAGCACCTGGTCTCACTCCCATATCGGGAATTCGCTTCTTTTTATATTGTGGAGGTTTTTGTTTGTTTGCTTTGGTTCCTGTTTTATCCGGATTTTGTATGCCTTCGGTTTTTGATTTTCTGAATTATATTTTGTGCTGTATACAGGGATATGATTATTATCCATATTTGTCATGATAATTCAATTAGCCTTTGCTTATAAATTTTGTCCTTCCGTTTAAAACATCTTTGCCACATATAATTGTATTTAAAAGTATACAATAAAGGAGGGACATTCTATTTGTCTCTTATTTCATATTCATACATGGCTTTTTTGTCCACGTTGCAATAACTCTTGTTCAGCATGATTTACCCGTTAAAGGAGAGGAAAATTCTTGGGGAAATGGTTAACGCACAGATGACAATCGAAACGATTACAACTTCATCACCACATTTTCTATTTCTATACAGCATGCGTTATATCCTCGTCTGCCTACCCTAACATCATCATGAATTTTCTTAAAGGACACATAGTGTGCACAAAATTCGGATATCCATACCATTTGCTGCTTGTATGGCAGATGACCGTCCTAAGTTGGCACCGGCTACCCATTGGTCTTGTTGGTTATGTGTAATCTTTTGTGTTTGATGTTTCTATGTCGTATGTATCTTTTACGTCTCTTGCTGTGCTTGTCTACTCTGTGTTTTCTTATCATGTGTTTTTGTGATTTTCTGCGGGTGCTGTAACCAAGTCTGGTTGGATATATCCTCCTTTCGTAAAGACAAGCTTCTTTGTCAGAGGTTGGCTTCTGAACGTCAGAAATTGTCAGGGAAAAAGAAATAGAGAGGGTGATACCCAAGGTCTATGGTCGTTATAAGACATATGAATCGTACTTCGACCTTCCAATATCAAGAAAGCTGTAATAACAAGGCACAACAGATGAATTGGCACAACTTCGGACAGCCGTTTATTTTTATCAAAATCATATTGTTAAGTATGTTTTGTATTAATGATATGATTTTAAGTGCAAAGAATGTACATTTCAACAGATAATGTGTTATTAGTAATAGTAATTCTTAAGTCAAAATTAGAGGAAAACAAAATCCTAAAGATATGAAGAACGAGATCCCAAAGTTGGCCTAAAGTCCTCTTAGTTATAATGACAAATATGGATAATGACCATATCCCTATAAACAGCACAAAATCGATAATTCAGAAAATCATAAACCGAAGGCATACAAAATCAGTATGGAATAGGAACCAAAGCAAACCAACAAAAACCTCCACCACATGAAAAGAAGCGAACGCCCGGTATGGGAGTGAGACCAGGTGCTCAGGAAGACACCAATCAAATTCAATGAAAGCGAATAAAAAATCAACCCAGCAAAGAAACATAGCGACCCTAATCGAACGATATCCTTGTTACCAACGAACAGTACACCAGCAGATGTACCACGACCCTACAACTTTGTCTGGTAACCAGTAGTCTCTATTGTTTCTTATAAAAGTATTCCTACTGAAAGATTAAGATATAGACAAGGCAATAAGGAGCCCATGTAGACAATAGATCCCCATGTACATGTACACGGAAGTGCATATACGTACAAATGTACATAAATTTCGATGTTACGCAAATTGGACCAGGATAATGCACATAAACGCAAGAATTTCAATCAATATCTCATTCTATCATTTTGTTTTATTTCATGGGAACTGGAAATCAATAAAAAAAATCCACTCTATCATTGCAAATATTTTAATATCATGGGATACTGTTTGGTTGGTATTCTGTCTAGACAGAAAAAATCACTCACGGCAAAAGCACAAAGAAACTTCCCAGATACAATTTAAATGATACCGGTGTTGTAGCATAGATCACCACCCGCACAGATCATCCCCCCCGATGAACTGACCCAGTATAGAACATCCCCCCTGAAGGGGGATACTCTATCCGCACGGTTTATCTCATTGTAGAGTTTTAGCATAGAACATCCCCTGGGTACAACCTCCCCCCCCCCCTGTCTAATTCCAGATTTCCATTCATAAACGGAAATTTCAAATCGTAAACTGTCTTAGTATTATCATAAAATTGTGTAATTCAGTTGACAATGGCTATTAATGACACCCATTTTTCTTTTGTTTTTAAGCTTGTCAATTTATACACTTTGAAGCATTCATTACTCGATACATTCACACAGCGCCTTGCATATTAAACATATTTTATTCAAAAAAACATTGAATTTGATCGGGCAACAAGTTATTTCAATATCATTTAAGTCATCTCCTAAAGCGCCTTGCATGTACCATTCAATAGGGTAATAATATAAAGGATGCCGTTTTGCTATTCATTCCCTAGTTTTGGATATCAAAAATTAAAATTTGTAATCTAAATAATCGATTTTTGATGTATAAAATTCCGTCATATTTTCTGATATAAGAAAAATCCAGTCTTCGATATCACAATTTTGTGATACAATGTATCACAAAATCATTTTTTTTTTTTTTGTTATAACGAATTCGAATTTGTGATTAATTTTTTTTGATATCACAAAATATGACTAGATTTGTTATATAAAAAAATGGAATATGTGATATCACCAATTCTATTTCTTGACATCGAAAAATAGGAAATAAATAGTAAAACAGCGCACATACATCGATTTTTTGATATCACAAATAAATCGATTATTTTATATCAAAACAAAAATTTTGTGATATCAAATTATCGAATTTATGGATTTGATATAAGAATTCAATTTTATCAAAAATTGTAATTTCGATATCATAAAATCTTATCGAATTTTTGATATCATAAAATCTTATCGAATTTTTGATAAAACAAATTTGATTTTTTTATATCAAGGAATAAATCTTTTTTTTTATATCAAAAGTTTCGATTTTGATAAAAAAAATTGTGATATAAAAAAATAAGGAATGAAGAATAAAACGACGCCTCATATAAAAAAGAAATTTATAAAATTTATGAAAAATATTTTCCAGTTTACTAATTTAATCGGAAATACTAATATCTTATATTATTTGAAAAAAAAACATACACTTCTTCGTGGGGAATCCCTGATTTGAAGACATGCTAAATCATTTTGGCAATACATGTACATTAACTTGCTAAATTATAAAGAAAAGGCGATTTTAAGAATTATCAAATGTTGCACAAATTATTGGAAATAAAACAACAGATTCCTTTACATTCCGGCACTTTCATATTTCGTTAATGTAAAGGAAAAATAAAAGAAATCATAGGAATGTGAATGAGAGGGGGAAAACACACAATAAAGAAAACCTAAACTGAAGAAAACCTCTATGATAAAGAACATACATTCAGAAATCTATCAACTTGGTATATTCTAATATTCGAATCAAAACGGATTTCCATCTTGAGGGGGAATTAAGCGTACTGTGTTTAGAGAGTACTGGGACGTTTTATCCGTGGGGGATAGTCTGTGCTAGGTCGATTTATCCTTGGGGGGTGTTCTATACTGGGCCGGTTTATCTGGTGGGATGATCTATACTTGGTCAGTTCATCCGGGGGATGACCTATATTGGGCCAGTTTATCCGGGGGTTGGTCTATGCGGGGGGATGATTTATGCTACAACACCGGCAGAGCTTAATAGAATTGGAATTATAATCTATCATAGAATTGCAACAGAAAAAAGGAAATCAAGTTCTTTAAGATGTCAGTCATCTTTAAATTTTGAGATGGTGTTGTATACTTATTGAAAAAGACAACGTTATTCTTCCAGGTTAAACTCCTTGTTATAAAATTGGTAAAATATCTGATTTTGACAGAGATTCCGTCGAGTCTAGTCGCATGGATTCAAGACAACAATGTCTGATCCTAACAATGAAAGCGTAGACAAACAAGTAGGGGGACAAGTCATGGCTGATAAGAAGGCCTCGTCAACTAGTTCATCTGGATCATCTGAAACAGACAGCAGTGAGTCTGAAGAGGAGTCTGTGGATAACATCGGGGATCGCCCAAAAAGTAAGGCAACAGAAATCAACGGGGACCACCCGAGAAGTGAGGCAACAACGTTATGGACTGAAAATGAGCAACCGCTTGGTAGTTTACACGGGTATAGATGCTATCTGCTTTATATCTATAGCTAATATAATGATATAGGTTTAAAAGAGATCTTAGTTCACCTTGCATATCTATAATTCAAAAAAGCAAACAAAAAGGGATGCAGTCCATTTTTCTTGAAAAATTGTCTAAGTTGTGTCTCGCGTTACAATCCCCTGGGCGTGTTCGTTTATTGTTGTGTCTTATGAAGTCTAGTTTAAGACTTTTCCCATATCCTTGATTGTTATAATTGCAGTAGGAAATATTCATTAATGACACTAGAATTATATCAATAGTTATAACGGTTCTTAGTTTCTTTTTGAACTAGAATTAACTAAACTCGAGAAATAATGTCAATTTTACATCCAAACCCATCCTGTTGATATATTCATCAAATAGTTTATTGTTATTGATTTGACTGTGTGGTTGCTTTTTGGAAATTACGCGCACGTTCGATTTTGTGCTGCAGTTTAGACTTGAATTAGATTGTATTCTTCATTAAAATGTCATTCCATGAGAAGAATAACCTTTATCAGGTTCGTTTAAGAAATAATAGGGAAGTGCTCCTTGAAGAAAATTTCAAACCAATTTTCAAGCGCCAGACAGGTTTTTCGAATATGAAATTCTCATCAGTGATGCTTCCAGCCAAGTGTACACAAACGTATAAATTGATTTTAAGAACATGGTCAATTTTGATATATTTTGAATTCGATTTGCCTTAAAAAATAAAATTTTAATTACTTCTTTTATTTGTGGATAGAAAAGGAGATGCTGATTATTCAAAGAAGAGTGATAACGGAAGTTCTTCGACAAGCAGTAATAAAACACAAAATAGCCAAGTGACTACCACAGAGAATCAACAAACCACTGACTCCACAAGACAAAGGTATAAGCACAGATGAAGTTTCGATTAGGTTACCATTTTGTGTCCTTTTTCTCTCTCACAAGATTACTTTATATAAACTCCTTATTGAATAATGGCTTCATAACAAATGAAGGACGGGACTTTGTACTTTCATTTCACGAAATGAAAAATAAACCTGTGCCCTTTATAGTGTATTTTCATCTTTTAAGACTTGACTTGTATTTTGCAATGGAGTATCAAGTCATGTTTACTATTCATCTCTTTTTGTGATGCACCCTACTCCTACACATAATGTGAAATAGAGAATAGTTTTTCAAAACATGATCATAGACGTAGTCCATGATACAATACGTATGTATCAAACGATGGGGCGTCAAACTGAATTTCTTTCAATTTCGAATCATTCTTACTTTAAGACCCCCTCAATATCAAATGTGCATGCGTTGTGTATTACGAACCAATAGCCCAGAAGGTCGCTTTAAGGCGGGAGAGTTCGATACTTCCATAATTGAACACTGAAATATATTTCAGAATAATGTTTCTTGTTGCACGGTCTACGTTGTAGACTGTAATTAACACATTTCCAGACGGTGCAATAATTTTCATTGTGTAGCAATGATTAGATTAATGATTTAAGTAATGATTGAAATAATACAAATGTAATTGAATGATTAACTGAGACGTTGACTGAATACCATGAGTAGTTTAATGAAGGATTATCCAGTAATTGGTGATAATTGCTTGATAGCCTAACAATTGCCATGCAAGAAGTTGGTTATTCAACTGCTTCTCGCGCTACGCCATCGGAGACAGTAGAATAACCCTTACTGTAATAATTGAATAGGAAGGAAGACATTGACTTGTCAAAGCAGAATGAGAGTGAACCTTCATCAACGACTAGCAGAGTAGCTAAAACTCAGAATGGTACAGTACCTATGACAGCGAATCAACAGGCCACTAGCGTTTCAGGTCAAAGGTACGTTATACATCTGAATTTTGTGCAAAAATTCGATATCTTTATAAAGTCATTTGACGCTTTTATTTGTCACTGAGCAAATAACTCTGAACAGAAGAGCATATCAGTGAGTTTGATTTCTAGCACTATTTTTTGTCTGTCGATTGTAATCATGCATATTTTTAACGAACGCTAGGCTTGGTTCTTGACCAATCAACAGTCTAGTACTAGCGCATTTTTAAGACTTGTACTCTGACTGACAGTGTCGACGGGACTCCATGACGGGCTCTGTCCAAACCGCTTCAGATAAGGCAGGGCCACGACCACCTGTCCTCTCTGAATGTCAGTCGGTTGATAACATGCATGAACTCGCTACAGCCGGCAGAGCACGGACTATATTACGTACGTAAGCCCCCTTTTTATATCCATTGACTTATTCATCTGTGTTGTTTGGGTCCCTGCGTTTTGATGTCGTGTTTGTGTGGTCATCTAACATTGAGGAGGCTATTTTACACTACAATTGTGGATTCTTGGAGAGCTTTAGGTAACCGAGAAAGTGGGAGGGTTGTGTGCACGTGATCCGGATAACGCCACCATTTGCTACTTGGGCAGCAAATGGTCGTCCTAAGTCGACGTCGGTTACCTGTTGATCTCGTTGGTTTATTTGTGGTATTTTGTGTTTGATATTTCTATATCGTATGTCTTTTTTTTAGTGTCTTGCTGTGCTCGTCTTTGTGCCTTCGCATCCGGTATTTTGGTGTTTTGATGTTGGTACTGCATCCGGGTCTGGTTTGAGATCACCTCCCTTCATTAACAAATTCAAAAACAAAAATTTTATTTTTTTGTCTGATAAGATAAATTATATTATTTCTTTCAAGATTAATCTGACCCTAGAATTGATTGCTTTACAATGAATTAGATCCTGTGATTTTACCCTACCCTAAAGTTTGAATCGTTATCTTTGAATTGAATAAGAAATAAGTTTTCGAAATTCCCTTCAGCTAGAACCACTGCAAAAAAGACTTTTTACTTCTAGAAAATCATGCCGCTATCGTGAAAATATTCACTTTCTGTAAAATATCTCATCCGATGAAAATAAGATGTTTTGTATCTTCTGGTTTCATCAGTTGCCTTATAAATCAAGCAATAAAGCCTATATAGTGCCTTCTGTCATTCTTTACATAAAATAGTAACAGAAAAGGTGGTTTCGGAACTGGAAACAGTATGATTTAGAACACATAAAAAAGGAATGAACATCAGTACCCTGTTCTAGAGAAGACTGTAAATATTTTCACAATTATGAGGCAAATCTACGGATTAACCACAACAAATATCAGTCAGGAACAAATGAGACACGAAAAATAAAGAGAGAGAACTAGTCATTAAAATCTGCAATGAGTGTGGTTATCAGGGTAACTTACACTTCCTCCAGTTGGATAGGAACTGAGATGATGCGAAGTAAACATTTTGTACAGTTTAAACTAGTGGTTCTTTTTTAAATTCTCATTGTTTTATCCTTTGTCACACAGCGATGACGACGACGAAGACGAGAACGAACCAGGTGAAAAACAGGTGGATATGGAGAAGAAGTCCCCATACGCAATGAAACGCTTAACCTTCTGCCTCAAAGTCATATACCTGGTGCTTCTATTCATCCTTATCATTGGAACCGGGTGTCTGTCCCGAACGTTGATCCATATAATGATATGGAAACTATCGCCACCTCACACAAATGACCAAAATTTAAGACTTGTCAGTATGTTTGGATATCTTCAGCCCGACACTGATCTCATCAGTCGAAATCTGTCATGTAATAGTACGACATGCAGCAAAGGACTTCCGTTAACGTGGACCTGTGAACCCGTTGATAACCAGATCTGCTCATTAGCCGAGGATGTTCCGACTACTAATGTGGCTTGGTTTTGGGCAGTTATGCTGACCATTTCAACGCCCTACTTTTACACCTTTCTGACAAACCTCTCGAGATACTGCACAAAATTTACCCATAAAATTAATTACAAAATACTAGTCGTGGTAAGAGTTTTTTATCATGTTTACGTTTACTTTATTTGTCCACTATTCCTCCGATGAAATACTTCTACGTAAATCATTTTAAGGACATGTGTGTCTAGGAAGTATAGGGTCCTTTCTCTCCACTATGTCCCTTCACTCATCACTTGAGGAGTTCACGCTATTAATCCATATTAAGATATCAATTTTTTCCGTTACAATTATTTCGCACACCCTTTATTACAATTGCGATGTCCTCTTTAAGAATGCGTTATTTTTTAAAACTTATAGAGAGCGTAGCTCGAACGGCCGCGAAGCGAACTGATAGATAGAAATGTCTCCAAAAGGGAAAAATGTACTCCTTTTATGTACACTCATCAATGCACATAATAGCATGACAAATTTATCTCTAGCAACATGTATACCTTATGGACTCTTAATTTCGTTTGGAAACGAAGTGACGTAATAATCGTTTTGAGTGCGCATGTGTATAAGAAAATAGTTGTGATATCATTGTTAAATCCTCTTAAATCATTTAAAACTTTAAATAAATAATTTTAATTTTGACTACATCAGGGATATGTTAATTACTTTCATCTTTTCCTCAACAGAATACAAATTATTTAAATCATGGACATGTAGCGATCTGTGTAGTGCTTTGTCCTTCCTCTTGGACAATACTTATGTTAGATTTGGTGAGGATCTTTACAAACAGGTTGTAGGGATCCCTATGGGTACCAACTGTGCACCTCGTGTTGCAGATTTATTTTTATACACTTATGAAAAGAAATTTATCCAAAATTTTCAAAAGAACAGAAAATTTGATGGTTTGAAATGCTTTACTTATACGTCTAGGTATCTGGGTGATATTCTCACCATTGACAATCCTGTTTTTAATACATATAAGAATAAAATTTATCCACAGGAGTTGACACTCAACAAGTCAAACGTTAAAACTACAGAAACACCATTTTGGGACCTAAATATCAAAATTACAAACGAAGAAATTCATACCAGTATTTATGACAAAAGAGATGATTTTGGATTCAACATAGTAAATTTCCCCTGGCTTGACGGTGACGTTCCAAGACTACCGTCATACAGCATTTACATATCACAGCTCATCCGGTACGCTAGGCGTGCACTAATGTTTTGGATTTTCATAGTAGAAATGTACATATAACCAAGAAATTTTTAGGTCAAGGTTTCCGCTTTCATGAACTTGTAAAGACTTTTTGGAAATTTTACAAAAATTACAGTCAGCTTCTTTTAAAGTTCGGACCTATACAAGCAACAGAGTATATATTACTTTGGGTATTTCACAGCCTGCATTTTTTGGTGTTATAATAAACAAAATTAGAAGGATCAAAGGCAGACAGCATAGCCATCGAAAATGCATCAGAATCGTCAAACGCCTTTTATACCGTGGATATGATCCTAATGTCACTAGACGGACACTCGGCATGGTATTGGAACAATCTACAGTCTTGTACCAGCGCATCCTTAAGAATTGCACTCTGACCGACTGTGACGACGGGACTCCATGACGCGCCCTGTCCAAACCTCTTTAGAGAAGACAGGGTCTCGACCACCTGTCCTCTCTGAATGTCGGTCGGACTCCCCGGGTGATAACATGCATGAGCTCGCTACAGCCGGCAGAGCACGGACTGCATTTCGTACGCCCCTACCCTATTTTTATATATACATGTATTTACATATTCATCTGTTTTCCTTGGGCCCCTGCGTTGTGCTGTCTTGTTTGTATGGTCATCTTACAATGAGGAGGTTATTTTACACAACAAATGTGCGTTCTTCGAGACCTTTGGGTAACCAGAAAAGTGGGAGGGTTGTGCGCACGTAACCTAGGATAACCACACCATCTGTTACGAACGTGGCTGATGGCCGTCCTATGTCGGCACCGTTTGCCCATGGGTCTCGTTGGTTTATGTGTTGTCTTTTATGTTCGATGTTTGATGTCTCGTTCGAGATTTCGAACAACACACAAAACAGCCACATCAACGAACAATCGGATACAAGAACCAGAACACTCATATCAAACAGATTAAGGAGAGAATTATCCAACAAGACTACGCTGTAGTGCCCACACATCCACAAGACACAAAGCAAAAGAATTATTACTAAACTTCTTCAATGCACTTACTATTGTATTCATAAGTTAATTTGAAGACGTTTAACCAACAGTAAGATTCTCTATTACTTTCTATATATGTAATCATAATTTTGAATGCAACTTCATCATAATCTAAGCAATTTTTCTATTTAATGTTTTCAGGGTATAATTCGTGATTTGATCCACTCAGCAGCGTTATGTCTATTGGTATTTTTCGTTCTCCCTACCATGGCTCCAGATATGGCGGCGGTAACGGTATTCATTGTGATTTGTGTACCTGTCATCTTAAACATCAATTTGAAGAGGTTGCTTCCGAGAAAAAAGGAAAACCAAATAGGGTCTTCACAAGCAGGAGCCAGTACCGAGCCACGGAATAAATTACAGTTAATGCGAATCGCAATAGCTTTATTAGCGACGTTCTTGTTTATTGCATCAATCTCTTTCTTTGTCGCCCTTGTTGCAAGGTCATCGTATGTTAATAATTATCTTATCATAGAGACAGTCTTTGCTTGTATTCTCGTATCTGTTGAATGGTTCGAAAGCTTTGTAATATTTAGATCAAAACGTGTAATCAGCAAAGAGGACGCATATGGGAGCCGTAAGGCGGTCATCTACAATACTAATGTAACACAGAAATGCTTGAGCTTCAGAAACTTTCTACGCTGGGGGTTTCTTTATGCCGCCTGTAAAAAAGAAAGAGAGATTTGTGTGTTGGCGTTCATAAAACTAGTGACTTTAAATTTTCTTTTTCTACCTTTGATCGTTGGCTTCATGACACATTGGAAGGTGGTATGGTGGACTATTCTCTTCGTTCCGAACGCTAACCTGACTGTCCACTACCATATTCACAGTAAAATGAACCTGACATCCAGCGAAGACGTGGCTTATGGTTGTAATTCAGTTACACCGTTCATCGTCATGATCATCTGCGTCTGCTCAACGTTCGTGTTCTTCAAGCTTGCACAACATGCCTGTCGGATTTTATACCAAAAAAGTGAATTTGCAATCCCCATTCTGTTAAACCTGCTGATTACTCCATTCGTTCTTGCTATTGTTCAATGGAATAATTTGTCTTTTATCGTCGATGGATGTAGTGTCTTACAGCCTCTGTGGAAATCTACATTTGACGGAGACTCCCTGGATCCTTGGCTTCTACGGTCATCCGTAATAACTGGCTTCGTATCCGTAGTTCTGTTAACACTGCATGTGTTTCGGAATACAAACATCGTCCTTCAAAAAGCTACCAAGTAAATATTAATTTCTTTACACACATTCCATACTTCAAATTGTTAAATCTCGTTATTTGGAGAAAAAAGTCTCATTTCTACAGATTTTTTTTTCATGTAGTAAATTGAATATTATTACAAATTATATGTTTCTATCTCATAAATTTTTGTAATCTTCAATAAGTGTTTAAAAAATGTTGACGCTTAGGCTTTGGTAATGAAGGTACATCTTTAAATTTCCAATTAGATAAAATTAAAGGTAAGGAACAATTTGAACGAAATATGCGAATATCATTTAAATTCTGATCTATTTTTAACTTTCAGGCTTTTTAGTAAAACATCATACTGTGGTCTATATCCAGATTTATCTCTTCTTCTCTCAAGAAAAGCCGATGAGAAATTGACAAAGGTAAGCTATACAAGCGAAAAATACCCCATTGACCTATTTGATTAATGAAAAAAATATGAATATATACCAAAAGTCAAATACAATCGATATATTTAACTCTGTATTCCCATTGATTATGATTCACGCACTTATAACACAATTGATGTCATTATAGTTATAAAAATGTAAAACAAAATTTGAATGAAAACAATATTATGTTCATTTCCCCCTCCTTTCTTTTATAATTATTTTGTGGTAGAAGTCTCATCATTTCGTGAATGAAAGAAAAACAACAACAATAATAATAATGACGATAATCTCAACAACACTCACAATAGAGCACCAAATTGAGCATCGACGGACAAACTGTTAATTAAGGGGGAATCTTTTACCTGTTACTCTACGATTCATTTTCTCAAAGTAGACATGTGGAGAATATTTCGCTGTCTTCTTATTGACAACATTTATGTCATCTTTTCTAACGAGAAGAGATTCAAATACATAGAACCACTGACGAAAATATTTTTTTCGCGTTTGGGAACTAGAATCCCTTTGAATGGTTTTCATTCACATCAAAGAAGGAAATGTGAGAACAATTTCAATGATACGGCAGTGTTTCAACTCTTTACCTTTTTGAATAAAATTTCTGACCAATTCTTATGCACCAGACACGTGTTTCGGATAGTAAATCCTCATCAGTGATGCTTCAAGCCAAAGTGATTTCCAGACACAGTCAAAATTAAATTTAAGTAGCGCTTTTGAGTTTAAATTTGTGCATTTACTTTGCAGAGACTTCGCAGCGTCAAATTTTCTGTAGGGTTGATACAGGTGCATAGTTAAATAAAATCATTGACCAAAATAGCATTGAAGGAATGGTGCTCAGACGTTAACCTCCTTTAATTTCGATGATATTTTAACGAGGTATTGAACACTGATGTCCGTCATTTTACAAACTTATGTTTGATTCTATCCACAGGAAACTTTTCTATGAGACTTTGAAATATGCATTTTTCAACGTATCCGTGAATTTCTCGATGACGTTATCTGATTGATATTGTCATTCCGGTTCTCGTAAAACTTCCGATATCTTCATAAATGTATTGCACTTACATTTGGAAAAGATGAGATAAATTGTGATTTAAACAAAGGCATGATACTAGAATGAAAGATGACACTGGCTTTAAAAAAATGCCATTTTTGAGTAAATTGACTGTAGTTGATAGTTGATTATTAGTAATCCTGTGGATGAACTGACAAAATGATCAACAATGTAAAGAGATTATTTCAGGATTGAATAAGAAAAATTGAATTTAGGGTTGAAATCTTACAAGGCCTCATATTCCCCATTTTTGTTTTGTTACAAAATCATTAATTTCAACGAACTGACAGCCGCTGTCCTGTGATGTAAAAAAGATTGAATATTCTATTTTATACATGTAAAGATACAATGCGATACGTTTGGTATTAATGCTTTTATTGCATTTTGAATGAGAAGGTTTGTGACACCATTTTCACTCGATAACATCGAAATGAACTTCCAAAGTCCATAATTTCGAAAATTGCCACAATTTCTTCAATGAAGTCGGACATTTTTCAAACTTCATCAAGATAGTCAATTTTCTATATCAATCAGTGTATCAAATGTTCTAAGGAAGCTAAGACTGTACTTTTCCTGGGAAATGAGAAAGCAAATAACGCCGCCGTCATCTTGGTGTTCAAATCCTCCTTAAAACCTTTTTCTGTTAATAATATGCATGAATCATATTTCTCTGGTTTCAAGGTAGTGTTTGAATCATTTTCAACCAACCTTAACCAACAATCATCGACGCCATTGCTACAGGAGGAGCCCCTAGTACCTGTAATTATAGCTTGTGCAACCATGTGGCATGAAGAATTTAAAGAGATGTGTAAGCTGTTGACTTCCATTTTAAGGTATTTATTCATTCATATCACCAATAAAATGTATTTGCAAGTGATAATTAAGTCAAAGTTCTTGGACAATTTAACGCTTGAATGTAATTTTGAGCTAAATTCCTATGACATGTAGATTGTGCAAGAAATATGTTTAAGCACTTATTAATCAATGAATAAAAATCTATCACAAAACTCAAAATTCAGAATCAAATTCCATTATCAACTTGAAAAAATCCACATTGAAAAAAGAACTTAAACATTTGGCAAAACAGCAAGTCTGAATGTACAAGAGAGATGGGACAGTAAACATCCCCTACTTGTTATAAACGCCCGTCATTTCAGCCGTGCAGAAACTCATTGGTCCTCTGTAATTTCATGGATGGCTTTGCTATGGATTATTAGAAAATCAAGATAATTAATTCTAATGTTAACAAATTTTGGCACAGTTTTTTATTTCCTATGAAAATACATCTTCTTTGGTTTTATTCACGTGTGCATGTTTGCAGAATTCTTTTATGATAATTTGTTTTTCAATGTTATAATTTTGAATTCGTAATGATCATGTATGTTATATACTGATTTGGGGGTTTCGGTTTATCTTTCACTTATCCAATTCTGATTTCTATCTGTAGTATACTTGGATACAAATATGAACTCTGAAATTTGATACACGTCTCAAATTGTCTTGAATGAATGATGTATTATTTTGCAATTTATTTGCGAAATTTTTAACGTTCAAAATATAAGAATTTGACTGTGTCCAAGAGAAAACTTTTCTAATGGCTGCATATCTCTCATTTTCCGTTTATATTCTTTGTATTAATCATGATTTAAAAGTTTACATTTGCTACTTTTAGATATTAGTTGAACAGCAAATGATGAAATTTCCAGGCTTTTTATTGATAATTATATATTTAGATCTGCTCAAATGCAATCTACGTCGTCATTTGTCATAGGTGCTATCATTAATCATATCTATATGTACTAAACCATTGTATAATGATTGTATTCTAGGCTTGGAATTGCAACAAATAAGAAAGAATACGGATTAGAAGGTAACATTTTATCCAATTTTAAATGTCGAATTTGAAGGGTTGAGGAGATCGTCATCACGACAAACAATGTCAAATACAAACACAGAGAAATGACAAACATAAAACCAGATTATAACGGCAAAGGTTAACACAAAAGTAATGAGACAAAGTTAACTCTTTAACGACTACACATTAGCCGACGATGTCAGTATACCAACAACCAGATTCGTTACCCAATTACATTGATAATAAATATGTAAATAAATAAACTGACGAACGAAACTTTATTTGATCGGCAAGACACAACCTCTAAAACGTAAACTAGCACAATCTCCATCTCAAACTTAACTTTCCATCTATTTGTTTTCTTATAGAGGGTACCATTTTGCCTCAATACCCTTGGTAGCCTTTTTATCCGACAGAGCTAAAACCTCCGTTCTCTTCCAAATTGTCGGTTTTTTCGCATTAGCCATATTTCATTTCAATTACAGCACACATTCTTTTTGATGACGCCTTTACTGATGACGAGAATGGCAAACGTGTCTTAAATAAATATGCAACAGATCTTTATAAAGCCATCGACCATTCCATGAGGTATGATAACTCCACTATTGAATTCCTGGATTTACAAAAAATTGAATTAAAGCTCATCATCACTACAGTAGAAAGATTCATGACATGTAATTGTTACTAGTCAGTACAATCTGAATTAATTATGAATAAATTCCTTTTTAAGATTTCATGAGCGTGCATATATAGAAATGAAATGAAATGATCAATTAGCATGAAATAATGTTATTTTTCGTGAGGTCTACTACTTTCAGTTTTGTAATGTATTTTTACCATTATATTGTTTGTGCCTTGTTTGTAGCTGTTAGTTTTTTGTTTTCGTACTTCTAGACTTTGCTACAAGACTAAGTTAGATGAGGAGTATGACTATAAGAAGGACAAAACAAGGGTAACAGAAAAAACAACAGACTATGGATGGCGTGTAGAATGGGACATCATTGGAAAGAATGCAGAAAGAGCTTTTAGAAATGAATTAAATGAATCAGAAACTTCAAAAACAACGAAACTGATTATACACTTTAAGGACAAGGCAAAAATAAGAGTGAAAAAACGTTGGAGTCAGGTAATCAGGAATCATTTTCGTCAAATAATTAACATTTAATTAATTTTGAAATTACCAACTATTTCAAAAATAGAAGATGAGAAGCAAATTGACACTTAGAAACAATCCTCACCATTGTTACTCCGTCTGTTTGACTGTCTGTCACGCAGATTTGATTTGTGACATGATAATATATTTTCCCTTGTATTTATCAAGGGTTTTCTTTCTGTACAATGTCACTTTTAGTCTAATGACATTGATCCTCGATAAAACATTCACAACAAGTTCGCCTGACTAGAACAAAACAACATACACCAACAACGTTAAGAGACAACGAGGCAAATGAAAACACCTCCATCAAGATATACAATAAAGTGCAACAAATGACAGCGGAAACCAACTTGCACATGCATGGAACAGAATCTAGACATCCATATACATATTCATGAAATGAACTGTTATTCAGTAAACATAAGATATATTTTAAAATCTATTAGTTACAACTTAAATGCCCATTGTGACACCAAAATATTGTAAGGAGCTGTTAAGATAAGGGCTTGATTTAGCCCTGAAATCACTCGATTATTTCTCGTGCGTTGTCCTTTCAATTCAGATAAAAGTTTGTCAGGATAAAAATATAAAGTATTATAAGATTCCTAGTAGGTATTTTATGTAAATAACTTTGTTGAAAGATATTATGATTGACGGAAAACGTCGAATATCGAACGAAAATGGACAAAAAATGCATTATTTTACACATTTCTAATGTTTATTATACTTCTGTTACCTTTTCAAGTCTTAATTGGATAATCGGCAAACTTTGCAATCCGGAAACTGAAAAACGGTTTTATTTCGTTCTTCTCGGCCACTTTAGTAGGTTTCTGGCGCGAAATACACACGGTATAGAAATAGACAATTTTCTCGCTAATTTCCATCCAAACTATTAAATATTCAGAACACACTCTGAATATATTGTTCCATGATATAAAATGAAAAATTTCAATTATTTAGTTTTATCGCTCTTGAGACACATTTTAAAATATTCATCTCTTCCCCCTTTTTTAGTTTTTCGCCTGTGGGACATTGATCTCCCCTTCGCTTCAGAACCCCAATTGGTCAGAAAATGTGTTTTATTGATATGAGTGTCACTGCTGATGGACCAGGAGTCTCCGAGGGCAAATGTCGCCAAGTTCGATCAACTTCGGTTATTATCCCACCCATCCTGCTACGTTTTCGGTACATTTTTGGACATAATATTTTTCACACTTTTTGGTCATAATACATTGTTTAGATTGAAGATCACTGACGAGGATTAAGTACCCGAAACGTGCATGTCTTGTCCATGCTGAAATTTTATCTGTTCTGAAATGATGCTATTGAATTTAAAGACGTTTAACATTTGAACCACCTGGTGAGTTTTATTGCTGGTGGACCAGGAGTCCCCGAAGGCACATGTAGCCAAGTTCGATCAACTTCGGTTGATCGTCTGTCTCTTCAACGCATTAGAAAACTTCTGATATAAAAAAATCTTGAAATTTCTAAAACGTGGGTCCTGTAACATCATATCCCACCCATCCTGCTATGTTTTCGGTACATTTTTGAGATACACTCTTTGGCCATATTACATATAGGATCACTGACGAGGGTTAAGTACCCGAGACGTGCATGTCTGGTTCATGCTGAAATTTGATCTCTTCTTAAATGATGCTATTGAATTTGAAGACGTTTAACACACACCTTTTGTGAAAGTGGCATTGTAAAGCGAGGGGGGAGAACGATATTGTATGAAACTTTTCCGGGTTTTTTTTTATTGATTTCTGTGTAAAAAACGCTTGTTTTGACCTAAATATTTGGTCTTATTTTGAATAAATTATCCTATCTGATAGCAGATTCATATGTAGACCACGTTACTTGACATTTCTACCGAAAAAAATTATCTTCTTATTTTAACAGCTCCTTTGATATAAGTATGAAAAACAATTTAGCATAAGAAATGCATTTTATGTAGTTCTGGTTGAGGCGAGCACATGATGAAGTACCCTTGAAGTCCGAAAAACTATCAAATAGTAACTTTTCAAGCTTTGTTTTGGCCCTTTATCAATTTGACATCATTTTATATATGATTTTGCTATTTCGGAAAATTGTCATTTCATCTAAAAATATCTTGAAATTAAAATAAAACCAGAGGGCGCTACTGAAATGAATTTATGCATGTCCGAAAATTACTTTGGCTGGAAACATCACTGATAAGGATTTACTATCCAAAACACTTGCCTAGTGCGGTGCATTTAAGTTGGTTTGATTTTTTCTTCAAGAAGAGACCAGCCTAATCTGATGAGATTTGCTTTAACATGTACAACATTTCGTTAAAACTAGGGGACAGCAAACCTTTTTTAGGGTTAGGGTTAAGTTAGGGTTAGCCTAACCCTAACCCTGTTCATACAATTAAAACTTTACCACGAACTACGACAAAATCTCTGATAAATGAAGTAATTTGATCGTATGGATTATCATGTTCAAACACTACTTTGCTACATTACAGACTTAATGCATAAAACGAAGTTCCATAGTTGGTTAAATATAAATCCGTTTTTGTTATTTGAAGTGATAAACCAAGTAATCCATATTACCTCTTCCTACTAAGTAACATCTGATTACTATTTTCAGGTAATGTACATGCATTATCTGCTGACAAGAAGATTCAAACCAAAGAACGAAGATCCAGCTCAAAAGCTAAAGCGTCTTCAGCAGACTTTCATTCTGGCCCTAGACGGTGATGTGGACTTCCAACCAGACGCTGTTGACTATCTCCTCCAAGGCATGGCAAGGAATAATACTGTTGGGGCTTGCTGTGGAAGAATTCATCCCATAGGATCAGGTTTGGAATGAATACGAAAATAAATCACGTAGTCTAGCTATTTAAATAACATTACCTCGAACTTTCTTTCAAATGACCTCTTTTTTTCTTTTTAAGGTCCTATGGTGTGGTACCAGAAGTTCGAGTATGCTGCTAGTCACTGGCTTCAGAAAGCCACAGAACATGTTTGTGGGTGTGTCTTATGTAGCCCTGGTTGCTTCACGTTGATGAGAGGAAGTGCGATTGTGGATGAGAATGTCCTGGCAACCTACAGCAAAGAACCAAAAACACCATGGCAGATGGTGCAATACGATCAGGGTATATAATATCTCTCTTCCCTTTCATTCAGCTGTGGCTTACATTCTTGTACTTATCTCGTTGAAGCTGCTTATTCACTTCAATTTTCTACGTATTCAAAAGGAAAATATATTTATAAGCAACTTTTAATGCTATTTTGAACATAAATTTTATTTGGATATGCTACTGAATCGACCGCAAAGGAAATTTGGAGCCGCACACTCTCTGCGAATTAAATGTACATTTAAATTCATAAATATATAACCAGAGGGCGCTTCTGAATGAAGTTTTTTTGCAATTGCTGTGTCTGAAAATAACTTTGGTTGGAAGCATCAATGACGAGGATTTACTAACCGAAACACATGTCTGGTGCGAATGAATTGGTTTGAAATTTTCTTCAAGAAGGTATAGAGTTGGAATATTTCCCTATTTTTCTAACCAACAGGTGAAGACCGATGGTTTTGTACTCTTCTGCTGAAGCAGGGATACAGAGTTGAATACTGTGCTGCATCAGACGCTAAAACCTTTGCACCAGAAGGATTCACGGAATTCTTTAAACAGCGCAGAAGATGGAGCCCTTCGACAATTGCTAATATCATAGATATCCTTGCAAGCTTCGGATATATCGCCGGGAAAAATGATAGCATATCCAAGCTATATCTTGTTTACCAAGCTTTTCTCCTATGTACGGCAATAATTACCCCTGCATCGATCCTTCTACTAATGATTGGAGCCATCAATATAGCATTTGACATTCCTCCATGGGGAGCCATGATCATTGTTCTGTTACCTACAGTCATATTTACCATATCCATCTATGCTGCCACAGAGGATACACAGGTTCGTGATATAAATGAACAAATACATGAAAATAGGACTTGATACATTCATTTGACCTAATACTTTCAATGAAAAAACAGAGAGTTTACTGAACAGATTACTCATCTAGAAAATATTGCAATTGCTTCGTAGTCCCCTACTTATTTACTTATCTTATAAGATATAAAGAAGATCCTGACGACAATCTCAACAGCACTCACAGTAGAGCACCAAATGGAGCATCGACGGACCCCTAGCAAGGTAGAGGTGGGACCGGATGCCCGGGAGGAGTAATCTTCCCTTGTTGGCTAGTAGCACACGTCGTCGATGTTCATGCACGAAAATGATAATCTATGCAAAACATGCACTGTCTAAGGTTATGTCTAAATAGAAAGTGCTATGGCGACCATGTAAGGGAGAAGCATATTTAACACTTACTGTCAAACCCCTCGCGGGAACGTTTTTGCGAGCTCCACTCGACAAAGGGCATAATTGTGACACAAATGAGATAAATAAGATTCTGACGACAATCTCAACAGCACTCACAATAGAGCATCAAGTTGAGCATCGACGGACCCCTAGCAAGCTAGAGGTGGTACCAGGTGCCCAGGAGGAATAAGCACCCCCTGTTTGCTAGCCGCAAACACCGTCGATGTTCACGCACGAAAATGAAAACAATTTATACAAAACACGAGGTTATGTCTATACAGAAAGTGCTACATGGCGACCGTGTCAGAGAGAAACATTTAAAAGGTCCATTTGTCACTAAATATCAGAACCCCGTTTTGTTTTAATAACGAGTGTATTAAATGTTATAACGTCAAAGTAATCTGAACGTTGGTAAATTCTCCGTACTTTCAAAACTTCGGTTGATCCTTTCTTCAACGCACTCGATCATTTCTGTTATCAAAATTTCTTGAAATTTCTAAAACGTGGGTTCTGTATAATCAATTTGTAAGTTCAAAAGTCGAGAAGGAAAGGCAAAATCATTAGAATTTCCATCGGAATAGCCGCCGACCTTGGGATAAAGAATATATTCCGAAGTGAGACCAGGAGCCTGGGAAGTCAGCGTCTCCTGTTTGCATGCTAAACGTCTTCAAATTCAATATGCAACACGCAACAGTTCCATGAAAACTTGGTGATTGTTTCGATGTACATATCATGTAAACATGTCTAAGACTTGTTTGGTGATTTTGGAAGTCATTCAATCGTCACTGATCATTCTGGAAAACGGGATCTCATATGCTTTTATTATCATATCCACGTGACGACGGAAGACCTTCCTCAATGATGATTTCATCCGTTTGTGGAATATCACCCTAACCGAGTGGTTCACTTACAAGCTGTCTGGATCCCACGATGAAATCGTCATCATGTCCTGGCGTAGCGAATTAGCTGAGAAACAAAACCACCATAAGCAGGAGAAATCGGAATGTTGCTACATGTACTCATGAAAGGGAAGTTAGTTATGTGGAAGGTGAATTGATCACGCTTGTAATGCAGCAATATATTCAAATAGATGTTTGTATATTCAAGTACGAAGTGGATCTGTCGCTCTCGGTTGTATCCTTTATCTCTAGTTCATGAGGATACATCTCATATAGGTGATCCTTTAAGGTCGGATTATTGATGGACAACAATTCAATTTTGTATCTTCAGGTAAAACTGAAGCTTCGTATGAATACTAGTACAAAAATATTCCGCAAGACGTGGGGCGCAATTTGTAACAATGGGGATAAATGAATTTTTCAATTATAACATCTTTCATAAACGTAAACCTTCTTTCTCTTTCTTATAGACAGTCCAAATTTCATTACCTACATGATGAAGTAAATTAATAAGTCATTTCTCGTATTTCAGTTGTTCTTGGCGTCCGTCATATCAGGTACCTACGCCATAGTAATGATGATCGTCATAATCGGCATCCTTAAGACGGGAATAGAGGCGGGATTCTGCTCAGAAACTACGATCCTCATTTGTTTTGTTGGAGGAATATTTGTCGTTGCTGCCATTATACATCCAATGGTAAAAGCGTCTATCATCCTAAACGTTAATGAACATTCTCTTTTGAAATATTCTTTGATCTTCTAAATATCTCGGGGGAGTTTTATTTCATCAAAGAAAAAGAGAAAACAATAAGGTTAATAAATAAGTTAAATTTTGAAAACTATTCATAATTGCTGGCGTTCCTTCGCAAAAATAACCAAGAAAAGTCGTATATTTTATATTTAACAGGAGTGGACCTGTATTTTACCTGGCCTGTTATACTTCTTTGCTGTACCTGCTGTGTCAGTGGTGCTTATGGTCTACGCCATTGGTAATATCCACGTTACATCATGGGGCACAAGGGAGGGAACTGTGGACAAGAAACAAAAGGGCAAGGAAGTAGAATGTGGTTTCGGGAATGTTTGCAGGTATGATACATGTATATGACGAATGATGTTCTTTGAATAAACTGCTTTCTTTTTCATTTATTACTTTCGCTCCATCTAAATTCCTCTATATCTCTACCTCTCTTTTTGTGTTCATGCAGGTAAGTCTCTATCTTTTGCTTTACACTATTGTCTTGCTATGCAGAGTCAGTATTCTCACCTTACCATTCTTATTTTTATACCCCCGCCATATAATGGTGGGGGTATATAGTGATGCACTTGTCCGTCCGTGTGTCCGTGCGTGCGTCCGTCCCACCTGTGGTTTCCGGACATTTAGAGGAAAACTTTTACAGATAATCAATTTATTTCTTGCATATAGCTTTTACACCAAGAAATACAGGTCAAGTTTGAATATAGGTCATGTCCCTCAATTACGTGCAGAGTTATGCCCCTTGAAACTTAGAAAAATTCAAAATTTTGTGGTTTCCGGACATTTAAAGGTAAACCGTTATAGATAATCAATTCATTTCTTGCATATAGCTTTTACACCAAGAAATACAGGTCAAGTTCGAATATAGGTCATGTCCCTCAATTACGTGCAGAGTTATGCCCCTTGAAACTTAGAAAAATTCAAAATTTTGTGGTTTCCGGACATTTAAAGGTAAACCGTTGTAGATAATCAATTCATTTCTTACCTATCGCTTTTACACCAAGAAATACAGGTCAAGTTGGAATATGGGTCATGTCCCTCAATTTCGTGCAGAGTTATTCCCCTTGAAACTTAGAAAATTTCAAAATTTTGTGGTTTCCGGACATTTAAAGGTAAACCGTTGTAGATAATCAATTTATTTCTTACCTATAGCTTTTACACCAAGAAATACAGGTCAAGTTGGAATATAGGTCATGTCCCTCAATTTTTTGCAGAGTTATGCCCCTTGAAACTTGGAAAAAAATCAAAATTTTGGGGTTTCCGGACATTTAAAGGTAAAATGCTACAGATAATCAATTCATTTCTTGGATATAGCTCTTACACCAAGAAATACAGGTAAAGTTCGAATATGGGTCTGTCTCTCAATTTTGTGCAGAGTTATGCCCCTTGAAACTTAGAAAAATTCACAGTTTTGTGGTTTCTGGACATTAAAAGGACAACTGTTACAGATAATAAATTCAACATCATTATAGTTTTATACCAAAAATTACAGGTTAGGTTTGAATATGACTCAATTTTATGCAGAGTTGTGCCCCTTTAAAATTGGAAAAAATCAATATTTTGTGCTTGCCTGACATTTAAATGAAAACTGTAACAGGGAGTATATTTATTTCTTAGATATAGCTTTACATTGAGAAATACAGATCAAGTTCAAATAAAGGGTCATGTTCCTTAATTTTGTGTTGAATTGTGCCCCTTCCAACTTTTTATACATTGCTTTTATGTAAAATATACCGGGCGGGGGTATCATTGATCCTTAGATCAACAATAAATTTCATTATCTTCTTACTTTACAGATGCATTTTATTTCCTGATCAAGCCTCGTCGTCAAACTCGGGTAAATATCTTATCATTTTCCCCCGGCCCAAACCTTTCTTTACAATTTCGAATTTGATATTGATAAAAATATGTAAAGTCCGAGGTAGCTACATGATCTATCAAAACATAACTGTCGGCATTTGAAATGAAAAGACTATTTGGACGTCTCGAGGACCTCTGGCAAATTCCCTTGTGTTAAAGCTAAACATTCAGTGAAAAATTATGTTTCTATTATTATGTCTATGTGATATTTATTAATTTACTTATAGATGATGCTCCCAAATTTAGAACTAAATTCAAAGACATAACACTGGAAGTGGGTGACAATTTAGAACTGCGAGCAGACGTCTCAGGTTTGTTTCATTTTAAGAACAAAAGGTGAAATTCACGACATTAATATGGTGGTATTTCAAATTGAAACTTTGATCATTTTTAGTGACCATGGAGTGATCCAATTTGTCATTAAAAGCGAGGCAACGCGAAGTGGAGAGAATATTTTAGTGGTGTTAAGATTAATGTGCCTTGTAGAAATGATCTTATTAACTTTTTTTCTGGAATTGCACAGGATACCCCAAACCAAAGATCACGTGGTACCATGACAGCAAGAAACTTCACAGGTCAAATACCATCAACACATTTTTTGATGTTTCCACAGCAAGACTGAAGAGAAAAAGTATGCAAGTGTTTGATAGTGGGACATATAGCTGCGTGGCAGAGAACGAGTCTGGGAGATGTAAAATAGAAGCAAAAGTCCGTGTAGAAGGTGAACACAAAATTTCATTGATTGATATACATGTAATACTATGTTACAGGGTTTCTTTCTGTTTATATGTGATGATATGGATATCCCCATCATGACGACGTTAAAGTGATCACAGCGGAATACACACACAAGATATGAAAAAAGGGTAACAAATAATGCGGAAGTGTTCCAACTATACCTTCTGGGAAAAACCAATTTATTATGCACCAGACACGTGTTTCGAATATTAAGTTATCATCAGTGATCTCATCAGTAACCATTCTATTCTCTCATTATTCTCTCATAGTGCCTGCTTGCTCAACCTATGAAATTCCAAGGATTTATCATGTTATGCAATAATGAAACATAAGAAGAATTTTGTGAATGTACTTGTACTTGAAGTTGATCGGAGCCAAAGGCTATGACAGTAAAGTTGGTGATATATTTAGTTTAAACATGTTTTATTTCAAAATTGAAATGGGATTCACAAGTTTAATAAATATTAATATAAGCAAACTTGTGTCAAATCCCATTTCAGTTATGAAAAAGTACCCATCAGTTATTCATATTAAAGTCGAGAAGACAAGGCAAAATCATCAGAATCTTCCTCGGAACAGTTACCCCGGGATAAACAATATTTCGTAGTGAGACCAGGTGCCTGGAGAGAGTCAGCGTCCCCTGTTAAACTAAATCTGTCACTAACTTTACTGGCATAGTCTTTGGCTTAGATCAACTTTTGATATTTTGAAAGCCATGAAGGCTATACGGAAGAATAGAAGGGACATGATGAGAAAAAAAAAAATCTCGTGCGCACGACTTAGTAAGTCGTGCGCACGACTTTGTAACTCGTGCTCACGACTTTGTAACTCGTGCTCACGACTTAGTAACTCAACTTTTATTGTTTTGGTCTGTGTAGTCGTAAACGTAACTAGGTACTTCCACAGCTAGATTTAGCTACAAACAAATTCTGATAAAATGTCTTCAAAAACTGCTTGTCTGTATTTTCTCTACACAACTAGATGCAAAAATCTTCAATCGGTCTTTTCCTAATAATTTATGCTTATTCCAAGTCTGCAATGAGGATCAATCTCAATGCATGGTTACATTATGATAGATTAATTTCAGATGGGTGTTAGAAAATCACCATGGAGTTTATATTTTTGTTTAGTTTACACATATCTACATTTTTGTATTTGTGTTGAATTTCTCATGACTTTGATATTCATACAATTGCTTCTTATAATGTCTTATATGATAAAGGTGGATCTACAAAGCCATTCAAACCAAAGTTTAGGATTGACATAACCAAAACTCAGAAGAAAGATTCTTACCTATTGAAAACAGAAGTAACAGGTATAGTATTGAAAAATTCTTAGAAAATGTTGCACTTTTTAAAATAATTGATCACCCAAATTCCATATTAAACATACGACATACTAAAAATCATGAAAAGGCAAAGCAAACAGCGTACCATCTATAAACGAAGGGGTTCAAGGAGGAGATCGAGTACGCATCTCATGTCGGCTACGTGGGTGACTTAAAAACACATCAGTTCTACGCTTCTGATGAATTGCCAGCTTCAATATTTCGCCCTTCTCACACGTTGTTCCTATTCGGTTCTTTTTGTGTGTGAATATAAAGACACAAAAATAACCGAATAGGAAAAACGTGTACGAAGGGCTAAATATTTTAAAACCTAACCCTAGGTTTACACTATGTTTCCGGCGACCACGGCAGTCACGGCGACCCAAAACGTAGCACGCCGTAGGATTTATGGCAGTTTTTATCTTGGTATTCAAGTTCTGTTAAGTCTCGTTACGTTTTCGCATGGTCTATCAAGGTATCCGTGACGAGCCGCGGCTCCTGAATTCCGGAGACCTGACGGCGCACTACGTTTCAACCTACGGCTTGTTACGGACGTTTGTACGTTTCCTCACGACCTGCCACGTTCTGATAAGGTCTGTCACGGTTTGTTACGATCCAATCAAGTTGGCCACGTCTACCAAGTTCTGTCAAGGCCCACTACAATTAACGTGACCGCCGGGAAAAGGAGACACAAAAAGCTATTTAAAAGGGTTTGGCTTGTTATACTTCTTGTGTGACCTTGCGTGCCATGCCAGGCCGTAGTAGAGCTTGAAATAAATCGTAACAAGCCGAGACGTACCGTGACTGAACGTGACGAAAAGGCTAACACATTCCTTAGCTCGCCGTGAGAAATCGTGGCACACCTTGATAAACCGCGCATCTACCCTAAAGCAGCTGCAATTAAACGGGACATGAGCGTGACAGACCGTAACTCAACCTCACTAGGATCGTAAGTTGCCGAGTCATACTAATGCTTCCTGTTCCGCTACGGACACTGTCCCAAGTTTTGTTACGGTCTGTAACGTTCTGTCACGTTGCGTTGCGTTCGACCCGTTTTGCTACGGTTTCTTAAGTAGGGCATCTGCACCGTGGGCTGCCGTGACAAATGTTTTGACAGTTTAAACATTTGCCCCGTCAGCCCCGATAACCACGGCTAGATACGTTTGTCGATCCCTTTCCCCTACGTTGTCTCACGTTCACCACGTTTCGTCCACGGTGGCTTGAAACGTGGCCTCCGTAGCCGCCGGGAACATAGTGTAAACGGGGGGTAATGAAATGCATACTCCAAATCTTAGAACCGGCTAATAAAAAAATCTGACAACCCGACTTTCTAATCTGATTTTAACTTGGCGCTTAGTTTCATGCAATCAATAACAAGGAAAAAGAGACTAGCATACAGTAACTTATGATCGAAATATTCTTTTTTCTTCTTCATAGGCCTACCTAAGCCAAAAATAACATGGCAAAAGGACGGTTGTGATATACAACAGGGCAATGGGTTTGAGCCAAAGCGACGTGGCTCATATCTGTCATTGAAAATTGAGCGTAAAGCTGACTTCTCGGGGACGTATACCTGTTCTGCAAGCAATGATATAGGAACGGAACAAGTTCACATTACATTAGACGGTATAGTAATAAATATATCAGTCAAAATTATATGAAGAGTCAAACTTAATCATATATAGAGTAACCTTTATCTTTGTGGCATAAGGAATGGAAAAGTTCAGATCGCCAACAAGACCACCTTGCAGTGGTCACAGCGGAACTCACATGCATGTTGTAACATCAGTGAAACACGAAGGATCACACTATATATAATTAACTTGTTCTCTATAATATTCATTGTAGTTTGTGTGTACATATTCAAAATGTTTTTAAAAAATCAAATTAATAATCAAGTTTATGCTGTCGTCATATGTTCCTCTTCTGGAAACTCGGAAAAAAGAAAATCCAAGTTTGATAAAGAGGTTGGATTATGTCGATGAGATGCAATTGTGAATCTCGACATGAGAAAAGTGAATTTTACATGGCATGACAAAATCTGGAATTGCATAGCAACAACAGATTGGGAGACAGCGAAAACAGGTTCCTAGACCAGCAAACAATAAGGATGGGGATCAAATGTTCACCCGTTTCTGACTTTTGATTGAATGAGGTCACAATCTCTAGAACTTTAGATATTTTACATTTTGAACATCAAAGTATCAAAAGGAATACAAAATAAAAATGTAAATTAAAGGCTTTCAATCGATATCTGTCAATTGTATGCCATATGCCTTGACATAATTAAGACTATAAAATTAATTTTTTAAACATACATTTTACATACCTTTCTAAAATGACCAATGAAGTATGTTCAAGACAATGCTTCGTTAGACTCAATAAAGTCATAGATGGAAAGCAATGCGAGGGCACATGTAGCCAAGTTCGATCAATTTCGGTTGGTCGTTTCTTCAAACGCATTCAAAAATTTCTGTTTACAAAATTTTCTCAAATTTCTGAAACTTGGATACTGTTGCATCATATCCCAGCCATCCTCTTTCGGTACATTTTTGGACATTATAAATTTACAACTCTTTGGCCATATTACATTAATTATGCCCCCCTTCGAAGAAGAGGGGACATATAGGTTTGCCGCTGTCGGTCGGTCTGTCGGTCTGTCGGTCTGTCGGTCGGTCTGTCGGTCGGTCCGCAACATCAGTTTCCGTTCAATATCTCTGGAATGGATTCACATATTGAAATGAAATTTTGTATACAGACACATCAAACAAAAATCTAGGTCAAGTTCATATTTGGGTCCGATCAAAAAATTTTTGACAGAGTTATGCCCCTTGCATTTCGAAAAATACCAAAATTTCAGGGTTTCCGTTCAATATCTCTTGAGTGGATGCACATATTGAAATGAAATTTTGTATACAGACACATCAAATGAAAATCTAGGTCAAGTTCATATTTGGGTCCAATCAACAAAATTTTGACAGAGTTATGCCCCTTGCATTTCGAAAAATACCAAAATTTCAGGGTTTCCGTTCAATATCTCTTGAATGGAGTTACATATTGAAATGAAATTTTGTATACAGACACATCAAATGAAAATCCAGGTCAAGTTCGTATTAAGGTCCGATCAACAAAATTTTGACAGAGTTATACCCCTTGCATTTCGAAAAATACCAAAATTTCAGGGTTTCCGTTCAATATCTTTTGAGCGGATTCACATATTGAAATGAAATTTTGTATACAGACACATCAAACAAAAATCTAGGTCAAGTTCATATTTGGGTCCGATCAAAAAAATTTTGACAGAGTTATGCCCCTTGCAATTCGAAAAATACCAAAATTTCAGGGTTTCCGTTCAATATCTCTTGAGTGGATTCACATATTGAAATGAAATTTTGTATACAGACACATCAAATGAAAATCTAGGTCAAGTTCATATTTGGGTCCGATCAACAAAATTTTGACAGAGTTATGCCCCTTGCATTTCGAAAAATACCAAAATTTCAGGGTTTCCGTTCAATATCTCTTGAATGGAGTTACATATTGAAATGAAATTTTGTATACAGACACATCAAATGAAAATCCAGGTCAAGTTCGTATTAAGGTCCGATCAACAAAATTTTGACAGAGTTATACCCCTTGCATTTCGAAAAATACCAAAATTTCAGGGTTTCCGTTCAATATCTTTTGAGCGGATTCACATATTGAAATGAAATTTTGTATACAGACACATCAAACAAAAATCTAGGTCAAGTTCATATTTGGGTCCGATCAAAAAAATTTTGACAGAGTTATGCCCCTTGCAATTCGAAAAATACCAAAATTTCAGGGTTTCCGTTCAATATCTCTTGAGTGGATTCACATATTGAAATGAAATTTTGTATACAGACACATCAAATGAAAATCTAGGTCAAGTTCATATTTGGGTCCGATCAACAAAATTTTGACAGAGTTATGCCCCTTGCATTTCGAAAAATACCAAAATTTCAGGGTTTCCGTTCAATATCTCTTGAATGGAGTTACATATTGAAATGAAATTTTGTATACAGACACATCAAATAAAAATCCAGGTCAAGTTCGTATTAAGGTCCGATCGAAAAAATTTTGACAGAGTTATGCCCCTTGCACTTCGAAAAATACCAAAATTTCAGGGTTTCCGTTCAATATCCCTTGAATGGAGTTACATATTGAAATGAAATTTTGTATACAGACACATCAAATGAAAATCCAGGTCAAGTTCGTATTAAGGTTCGATCAAAAAAATTTTGACAGAGTTATGCCCCTTGCATTTCGAAAAATACCAAAATTTCAGGGTTTCCGTTCAATATCTCTTGAATGGAGTTACATATTGATATGAAATTTTGTATACAGACACATCCAATGAAAATCTAGGTCAAGTTCGTATTAAGGTCAGATCGGAAAAAATTTGACAGAGTTATGCCCCTTGCACTTCGAAAAATACCAAAATTTCAGGGTTTCCGTTCAATATCTTTTGAGCGGATTCACATATTGAAATGAAATTTTGTATACAGACACATCAAACAAAAATCTAGGTCAAGTTCATATTTGGGTCCGATCAAAAAAATTTTGACAGAGTTATGCCCCTTGCATTTCGAAAAATACCAAAATTTCAGGGTTTCCGTTCAATATCTCTTGAATAGAGTTACATATTGATATGAAATTTTGTATACAGACACATCAAATGAAAATCTAGGTCAAGTTCGTATTAAGGTCTGATCGGAAAAAATTTGACAGAGTTATGCCCCTTGCACTTCGAAAAAAACCAAAATTTCAGGGTTTCCGTTCAATATCTCTTGAGTGGAGTTACATATTGAAATGAAATTTTGTATACGGATACATCAAATGACAGTCTAGGTCAAGTTCTTATTTGGGTCCAATCAACAAAATTTTGACAGAGTTATGCCCCTTGCACTTCGAAAAAAACCAAAATTTCAGGGTTTCCGTTCAATATCTCTTGAGTGGAGTTACATATTGAAATGAAATTTTGTATATGGATACATCAAATAACAATCTAGGTCAAGTTCTTATTTGGGTCCAATCAACAAAATTTTGACAGAGTAATGCCCCTTGCACTCGAAAAATACCAAAATTTCAGGGTTTCCGTTCAATATCTCTTGAGTGGAGTTACATATAAAAATGAAATTTTGTATACAGACACATCAAATGAAAATCTAGGTCAAGTTCATATTTAGGTCCGATCAAAAAAATTTGGACAGAGTTATGCCCCTTTGCACTTTGAAAAATACCAAAACTTCAGGGTTTCTGTTCAATATCTCTTGAGTGGAGTTACGTATTGAAATGAAACTGTTACTTTATACCCCCATAGGTTGTATCAATGCAAGTATAAAGTTGTGACAGACTTTAATCACAGAAGGGGTAGGGGGGCATTTATGTTTTACAAACATGACTTTTAACTTGTTAGATTAAGGATCACTGACGAGGGTTAAGTACCCGAAACGTGCATGTCTGGTCCATACTGTAAATTTATATGGTTTTAAATTATGCTAATGAATTTGAAGACGTTTAACATAAGACATCGATTCTTCCACTTTAATCATGCGTTGCTACACGTGAAACCACATTCACAGACTGGAGTTAATGATTTAAACTGTTCCCTTTCAGATCCATCAGGAGAAACCCATACTCCCGCCGACGTTGTATATGGAGAACAAAAATATTGGAGACGACGAATGGGAAAAGTGCTTGATTCAAAGAAAAATAAGTTGGGGGCCAAGGAACAGGAGGAAATTAGTGCAGATTTAAAAGAATTGCGGAACAAAGTGTTTTTTGGTTTCATTCTCATAAACGTTTTATATTTCACCTTTGTATTTACCCTTACCCAGGCTGACTCCACGTTGAATCAGATTTCCTTTGAGATTCCGTGTCCGGACTCGGAGGGAGTTCTGAGGTTAAATCCAATCCTGATCGCGTTTATAATCACCTTCGGTATCGTCTTGTCCATACAGTTCTGGGGCATGATATATCATAGGATGTCTACATTTGTACAAATCATCCTCTCTATACAAAAAGGAGATACGAAAAAAGAAAAAGTCCGATTATATAAATCAGAAAGCGACCCAAAGAAAGGTTGGCACACCGTCAGTAATAAATTCAATACAGTTAGATTAGCCATGTCCTTCGTGAAAAACATGAAACTAGAAAAACAGCGTTCAATACGACTAAAGGATATCATAGAAGAAAACGAGGATCAAATATCAGAAAATAGTCCAACTCAAAGGTATAAGCTAAAATAGTATATCTGATTAAGAAACTTTCTTCGCCGAAAAGAAGATTGTGAGGAAAATACCCAACTCCTCCACAAAGAAAAACTTACAAAAGAAAAGAATGAAAAATTAAATTCGAATACTTTAGATCATAATTTTGCGAAGTACACACAACACATAAGTTTGGATATAAGTTTAAGTATAATTTATCTCATTCGTATATAAACATATGCATTCCTTATAAATTGATTGTACTATCGACCTTTGGCTGTGTCAGTCCTCTCCATTCATGATGTCGCCATTTCTACTGTTTCAATCAGTAGGACAGAATCGGTGTTTCAATGAAAACTGAAAAATATACTGCATATACGCGTGTATATAGTACATATAATTATGATTATTATAATTTTCTTTATTTCAGTATGCTGTTTTTGAGTGACTTTTTATTGATGTATTTCTAATATTTGAAATTCAATTTTTGAATAATTTATTCTACCCATTGTCTTGAGTGTGAATTGTGCTATTATTTAGTCAAAAGAGTATAATCTTCTTTATTCATATATCATTTTTGTTCCTGTGATAATCATTTTGTAGTAAGTATATTGGCATGAGAAATATAAGAGTCTACTTAGAGATAAATTTGTTTCAAATCAATGTAACTTTGCGATTTGATTAAATTTGAACAGAGTTTCTCATTCCTCCAAATCATTTCATTTAATTGATATACATAATGCTTTGTACGGACATTATACACTCAGATCGGACGTTGAATCTATTTCTATACTGAAAAATTAAAATCATATTATTAGATATTTTACTAAAGCAATCATTGTAGTTCCTCCTTGTGCTGTGATTCGGCTCTCTCTTGAAGATCCCAAATCTTAGAGTCCATAATGTTTTGTTCAAATAGACTTCTATCTATCGTTTTATTTTCTACCTTTGACTTGTAAGTAACCATGAAACACCATGGCATATACATGTACTCCATTTAGCTTTGTGAGTCAGACCTCTGTACTGCAATAAACGGTTTAGTGTTTTCTTTTTCTGAAGACGCATGATTACACTACCAGTGAAGTAACATTGCCTTTGGTGGCACCACAAATTGATTGACCTTTACTAAACACCCAACAACCACAGTTGCAGTGGACAACTGTACTTCATTCCTACCCAAGTTTTATATAAAAAAAATCATTGGTTCTGCAAAACGCTGAAAATATATGACATTAAATCTCATCTTTTTTTTTTTCCTTGAAAAATCATAATTTATTCAAGAATAAAGTCGACATTTTATAAGTACTTAAATGCGTTACATGCATTAACTTGGGCATAGGAAAGGGCCGTTTCTAATGTTTTCAAAACTTGTGGCCCAATCCTTTTCAATAATTATTTATTGAATAAAATATGTTTAAACTAACTTGGCATCGATTTTGAATTCTGAAAAAAAAGAAGATGTTTTTCAAAGGAGGATACCTTCATGACCAACCTTTGTCTGTGGTGGCACCACCTGTCGATGAGTAAATTTGGACGGAAAATATCAACGCTTGTAGAGGACCATTTAATTGTTCATTCCTACCAAGTTTCATCGAAATCCCTCTTGTGGTTTCATGAGATGAAGTCGAAAAGTTTGACAAAAAGACGACGGACGGATGGACGACTTACGCTATGGCATCGACGGTGGGTGCGGCTAGCCAAACAGGGGATGCTTACTCCTCCCGGGCACCAGGTCCCACCTCTGGCTTGCTAGGGGTCCGTCGATGCTCCATTTGGTGCTCTATTGTGAGTGCTGTTGAGATTGTCGTCAGGATCTTCTTTATCTCATTGCTCACTTGTCAGCTAATAAGCATGTTATTGATCAGTCTCTAGACTCCTTATATGTGATCAGTCTATAGACTCCTTTTATGTCTTTAAATTTCTGATTGGTTTTTAAGATATATGCTGGAATCATGGAATCATTTTAGGTGAAAAATTCAGCTCTATACATAATACATGTATAACACCAAGCTAACGTATGTAAACATTTATTCATTTGGAACAAAAATTAAAATATACATACATTCACATATACTGTCAAGAAAATCATCAATTCAAAAACACAAATTAATATCACCAGTAATATCAAATTAGAATTAAGCCATTCTTTCTCCTTTCTTCAAAATAAAAAAAAAATACCCACAATACCACGCTGAAATAAAACATTGGTTCTGTGTCTCTTTTTTCAAACCCTTTATGGCTGATTGATTAAAAAAAATATTAAAATGTTCATGAATATACATCGTAACAGTAAACTGTCCAGTTGCCATGGAAACCGTGATGAAAAAAACGATAGTTTCTTTCCTTGCTGCACCACTTAACTTCGATGTTCAATCCAAATTCAGTGAAAGTCAGTTAAGTCATACATACATATGAAATATGTAAATATCGGTACATATATCAATATGTATGACATCATGAAGCCGGTACATGGAGAATGCTACAGAGACATCATACAGATTGTTCAGGTTCTTTATGTAGAGTCCATATACACGTCTGTCCCACACCTGTCATGGCCACTACACGGTATCCTTTCTTCTCTAGTTTGTCTAGCACTATCCTCGGTGAATCATTACATTGGTACTGTTTGCTGTAAACGTAAAGCACATTCTACGTATTGTGCGTACATATATACATGGCCAAAACTAACACTAAGTTTATCTAAATCAGGGTGACATGTCCAGTTTTGAAAACTACCAGAGGCAACATTATCCTTTCACAAATTTTGAGCATGGAGAATCATGAATCCTTATAAGTTATATATAAATATTTATATTAGAGGTCAAAATATCTACAATGTACTAGTAGACGTTTTAAATTACAGCTTCTATTGATTTCACGCTTTGTTTTTTCTGTTAAACTTGTTTCCAAGGATAACCATTTTATGCCCTCAGAAACAAACAGTTTAGGTCAGTTTGTCTGATTGTTTGTCTGTGCCTAAGCCTTTACATAAGATAGGACTTGATGTTTGACTGTTGAATGAATGATGCACAGATAAGGATTTCATATTTCACATCTATGTATTCCTTGCATCAAGGCCTTTCTGTCAATACCATAAAGTTGTTCTTTTATAATTATTGCTTGAAATTTAAGCTACTGGATTGAAAGAACTTACAAGTTGTTTCCCAGCATTTTGATAAGTGTAGCACCGAGGTAGTTCATCAGTTCAGGGTCACTCCATTCATCTCCACATGTTGTAGGTCCTGATTCCTTTGTTTAGAGAAAATTATTTGTTTACACAAATCAACAGATGAAAAATCAAATAAACACTTTTATCATAAAGATCAGTGAAACATAACTTTTAAGTTTCTGAATCAAATTGCAATTCTAATATGACTTGAGATTTTCTCCCTATATGTACCATATAGGACTCGCCTGGTGTAAAATCTCCAACAAACTTCCAGTGCGCTATAAAGCTCCGCCCATTCACGTGCTATATTAGAATCGCGGCTCGGTGATAATTTGATTGGTTCATGCGACTCGTGGAATTACTGGACAATAAACCACGGCTAGCTAGTTGTTATTTCTTAATTTAACACTTCTACTGTATAACAGCTAATGTTTCAATTAAATTTTTAGAATAAACATATTTTATTGATAATAACATAAAAGGGATTGGAAAGAAGATATCCAACTTAGAGGTATTCCTATTTCAATGATAATAAAGCCTAGGCAACGCAAATCGTAGCGTGCTGCATCCCCTCGCACTGCAGGAAAATTGATGTGGAAAATCAATAAGGTTCATCCTCTAGTCATAAGCAAAAAGTGTATAGAGTTTAATCATGATCCAATTAAAACCGCACCCTCTATGTTGTATACCCTTTAATCTGTATACATATATGTAAGGATGTTGACCACTTCCTATCTGTGACCTTGACCTATGACCTTGAAAATCAATTTCTCTCGTCATTAGCAATCAGTGCATGAAGTTTGGTTAAGCTAGATCAAATCAAAACGGCACCTCCTTAGCTGTATACAAGGATTTTGACCATTTCCAATCTGTGACCTTAACCTTTGACGGTAATGACCTATGACTTTGAAAATCAATAGGGTTCTTCCTCTTGTCATAAGCAATCTGTGTAAGTTTGGTTAGGGTCCAAGCAAAACTGCACCCTCTAGGCTGTATTCATTGCACAAGGATTTTGTGACGCACACACATACACATGTACCCTCTCACTTACACATTATGTTGGGAATCGGATGGAGTAATCAAAATTGATTAATCGGATAAACCTTTTAATTGATTATCGATTATAACAGGATTCTTATCATACACTGCACAACTGTAAAATATTTCATAATTTGTCCATAACTTACTTTTTATTGACAACAAATCTTATATTATCTTATATTATGGAAACTCAGCAAAATGTTTCATAGGAGTATGCATACTTGTGAACGAACTTTTCTTCCGCATAATATTTCTTCCTCCTGGAAGGTTTATTATTATAATAAAAATTCCGAGAATTTTTTGTTATAAAATATTTTTTCCTTGTCCATGATACTTTTTCCATTGTCCTTTCGGTATGTGAAAAAGAGTAAAACATCATCAATTTTCATTTCATTATCATAATGTTTTAAATTTCCCGATTTTAATCGATTTTCAAAATCATAATCGATTATCATAATCGGAAGGGCCTGGCGACGATGTCGCTGAAGTCGGCAATAATCGGCACAATATTACTTACACATGAACGACTGCGTTACTAAATCCTCCTGCAACTAGGTAGGTAGAAATAAAATAAACATGATATTGGGGTTGGTATGATAACTAATGATACTGCATGCTGCTTAAAAAGATATAGGTGACAAAAAGATGATGATGATGAAGATGATGATGATGATGATGATGATGATGATGATGATGATGATGATGATGATCTTTTTGTCACCAATATCTCTTTTAGCAGCAGTATCATTAGTTATTTTTGTAGCAGTATCATCATATCATCATCATGATGGGGATGGTGGTTACAGTGCTGATGGTGGCGGTGATGATGATGATGATGATTAGGGCTGGGACGATACTGCACCCAGCCGATCCGATACGTATCACGATACCTGATATCCGATACGATACATATCACGATACTAAGTTAATGAATAAAACCTTCTCAAAAGGCTATTTGATAGTATTTATATTCATAATATAAGTAGCTTTTTTTATTCAACATGTTATATTTGTTCAACACTAGATTTCTGTCTAGAATAAAGATGAAAAAAATTAATAAATGGTTTATTATTTGACTAGAAGAAATGAAAACAAAATCATTTCAAATAACAATAAGATGTCATGGAACATTTGTATTAAATATCAATGGTTCTTATCATTTTGTCATATTTATATCTACATACTTGCCATAATTTTTTCGGAGCTTTGTTATTGCAAAGAGGGACAAATCATCAAAAAGAGGGGCAAATATAACACCAATGAGGGACATAAAGAGGGACACTTTTTCATCACTATAATAAGGCCTTTTAATTATAATTACAAGTTGGGTTTTTTTTTTGGGGGGGGGGGGCAATTTCCTTTTTGAAGGAGCAATACAGTCAAATCAACGAGAAGTGTAAAATTTTCAAAACAAAGGACCATGTGGTATTAATTTGTTTCTCATATTTCCTCTTTAATTTGTCTAATTTTTTTTGAAAATACTGAAATTTATCTCACTAAGTATCAGCATCTGAGTGTGTCGCACACAACACATCTTAAGCTAATCTTTCATAACTATCTTTAAGGTAACTTTCCATTAAGAGGTTGAACTTCAGATATTGCAATCCAAAATTGCACTAGATCATTAATCTCTGCAAACACAAGAATGTCAGACAAAAAAAAAAATCTTATATACGCGCGCCGTATACGCAGACGACTCCTGGTCGGACGCATTTCTAAAAGTGGCGCTTCAACAAACTTGTTCACCCTTTTGATTTTTTCTCCGTTGTTCACGTTTTATACTAACAAGTATTATACACCTGTGCCGTACCTAAGTTGACGTTGGCGAACAATAACTAGGGAGTTTAAATCAAATACACAATCGATACATTAACGACTCGGGTATTAAAAACGACAATAAGCTAACGTACTTTGATTAGTATTGAGGGGTTTTTGACGTGATAATAATAAAGAGGAGTAAAATAACTTTAGAGCGTTCCGTGGTTGCCGTATTTTCTTTTTCTTTTTCTTTTTTTTTTTTATCTTGTTTACATTTTTTTACTTCACGTTGTTCTCATAAAAATGAATTTATATCTTGGCTTACATAAATGGTATCAGTCGAACATCGGTTTGTATTACTATTGCTTTATCAATTTAAATGACCGAAATATTTTGTGAGCAAAAAAATAATAATAATAATACCAACAAGAGAAAGCGTACATGCATTTATTTAGCGACGTTAATTGACTATTGTTTGTGGAACAGCCGACCTCTTATCAACCTATTACATGTACTATCAAAACACAGATCGATTGCCGGCAGATTACTGTACATGTGTACATGTATATAGCGTAGATGAATGTTATGAAACAGTTTATGAAAAGATGGAGCGACTAATAATCAATATCACGCTGAATTTTTTTTATGGAACGTCCAAAAATCGGGATTTTCCGTGTCCCGACCGATGCAGATTTTTTCGGTCGAAAATCCGGGAAAATGGCAAGTATTTATCTTTTGTAAACTGAAGAAAATTGGATTTAAACTTGAGTACTTGAAAATACGGATAGTTCGAGCACAATTTCTTTGTAAATCTTAACTTAGGTATCGTCGGGGTGTATCGATACTTGGATCGCGAAAATAAATATCGCGATGCATCGATGAATCGGAGTATCGTCCCAGCCCTAATGATGATGATGATGATGGTGGTGGTGGTGGTTGTGATTATGATGATGATGATGATGATGATGATGATGATGATGATGATGATGATCATCATCATCATCATCATCATCATCATCATGATGATGATGATGATGATCATCATCATCATCATCATCATCATCATCATCATCATCATCATCATCATCATCATCATGATAATCGGAAGGGCCTATGTTGCTGAAAATGATTGCAATGATGATAATGATGATCATGTGGATGGTGGTCACAGTGCTTGTGGTGGTTGTGTGATAGTGGTGATAATGATGATGATGATGATGATGATGATGATGGTGGTGGTTGTGGTGGTGATTATGGTGGTGGTGGTGATGATGATGATGAAGATGATAATGTAAATGATGATGATGATGATGATGATGATGATGATGATGATGATGATGATGATGATGATGATGATGATGATGATGGGGTTGGTGGTATCAGTCGTGGTGGTGATGATGATGATGTTTATGGTGATAATGATGATGAAGTCTGTCAGATGCCTTTTATCGCAGAGAGATTATGATTGATTTACAATTGTAATTATTGATATATATGTTTATCATGTTTTGATGATTTACAATGATGTTGTTGAAGAGGATGCTGATGAAGATGATGATGATGATGGTGATGATGAAGATGATGATGATGATGATGATGATGATGATGATGATGATGATATCCATGATGATCCTGATAGCAATGCTATAAAAAAGGCTATAGAATTAAGGTTTCTCAATACAATTTTAATGATTTGATCAAAGCTACATGACTTTCAAGTCTTTTCTACCACGTCCTACATGTACATGTATGTGGTTTAAGATTTCAGGCTCCTGTGTTGCTACTACTGCTACAGACCCCCCCCCCCCCCCATTACCATTTTTTTTTTTTTTTTTATCTTTCTTTTTGGGTTTCTTGAATTCTTTGGTTATATTCAGTTTTACATTCATATTTAATTCTTATATAAAAATAAAATATTACCAATCTAATCTGTGTGCTTATCATCACATACGGCATCTTGACAGTGTTCAGGTTGGCACGGTTGTTTATCCAAAGTGAAAGTAGAACTACTAGAAGAGTAACGTCCCTTTTGTAAACAAAGTCCATTTCCTGTACCGTTTCTCCAAAATGTTTCTGATTTTGAGATAAGATTTTCCTCTTTTAACGCCCAATTTCGACATGGCCTCACTTTTTCGACCAAATACTGCGCTTCTGGCGTCATTTGGAACAGGTCTAATCATAGGCGTGGGCGGGACAACAGCATACTTTCGATTTCTTTCAATGGTCAGAGTTGTTGACGAGCTAGAGAGAATCACTAAAGCCATCGCCGAGTTGAGGTCTGAGGTACAAGATCTTAGGGAGAAGATACCCACCAGGAAGAGGCGATCCCCTGGAGGTTACTACTCCACAGCGACAAGTAGTGGTGAAACAGATGACGAGGCATATGAGGATGCTTATGGAGGGTGCGTCCCATAGACATTATAGTCTACTGTCCTGTTCACTAATTCCAGAGCACCCTGTTTTCCCGGTTTTCTCTAAAATATAATAATGTCATCTTCCAAAAGGATATCAATTTTATAGTACTCCTTTAGTCGTAACAGAAAATACCATTGTTTTGGCTGTGCGTCAGCTAAGTTAGAAATAGGACGGAAAATAAAAAGTCTACAGGGATTTTCTATCGTAAAATCACTGAAAATGTGTGACGTCAGAGGCTTTGATGTCACTGTTTACTATTGTTGACACGGAGAACAATATGGTGGCGGCTTGAAATTAATTATTATTAACATTGGAATTTCCCGTAGACATTTTATTTCTCATATTGCGGATTGAAGGCAGCTGATAGGGTAAGTTGAAGTTAATTTCCAGTTATGACTAAAGGAGGTCAATTCTTGGAAACAATAATTTATAGCAAAATTCTTCAGACAACAGAATAAATCGCCAAAACAGGGTGCTCTGGATTTAGTGAACAGGACAGTGAATTCAAACTGCAAGTGGAGAGAGACTGGCCCTGAGCATGCATGGAGCATCTGACTAAATGAGAAAAGAAAAATGTTTAGATGCGATACACTAAAAGTACTGTTTCAAACAGTGCAGAGAAAAAATTTCATTTGACATGTTTAACAGTCAGGGGTGCTACTTAAACAAGTAATTAAAAAAATTACCTTTTTAAGTAACTTTCTAATTCTGCCTTCTAAAATAATTACTTCTAAAAGTAACTGATTTACTTGCGATGTCCATGCAACATATTACTTATACAAGTAATATACATAAAAAGTAAGGCAATGGATGGTTTGTAATGATTGTAGCATACACATTTAAAGTTCTCAAGCTTTTAATTGTTATAAGGGCTACTCATATCAGTAATAATTGCTTCAGTAACTGAAATATCAAGGTACATGTAAAACCATTCCCTTAAAATTACTTATTTAAGTAATATTTATTGAAAGGGGCTTATCTTTAAATGAAAGGAGTAAAGCTTTAAGCAATTATCGTAAATTATATTTAAAGTTTATTTTGAAAAGGAAAGTCTGAATTTACAGGAAAAATTATTGCTATTGAGATGAAAATTCTGTTTAAAAATCTACAAGGTTACAAACTTGCACAAATTTGCAACTTTTTAAGTGAAATTCGGCTACAATTTCGGCTATCTTTCTTAACTCAAACCGTTTCTTCTGAGAAAGTTATTTCCTTTTGAAAATAATGGAAGTGCTCTTGCCTTCTACTGCTGTACTTTCTTACTTGCCATAGGAAATAAGACATTATTTAACTTTTTATGTGAAATCATGGGTACATTTGATAATTACTCGTAGAAGTAATTTATTAATTACTTGTTGAAGTAGCACCCCTGACTGTTTAAACGAAATCTACTTTAACCTTTTTAACTCACTGCACAAAGTCAGAGGGAGCTTATATATGCTATCACCCTGTCTTCTGCATCTGCACTAGTATGTTAAGAAGTTTTATTTCTCTATTACAGAGATTCAGATTGGCATCGGCCATCGGCCATTTGCCGATAAAAACTCTGAATGGCCGATTAATGTGTCCTGCATCTGCCAAAATGGCCTATTCCTTTCCCGTTTGTCTGACATATTGGCCGATAATATTTTCCCATGAGCGGACACAATTTAAGGTCGAGTTGACTCGGTACCTCGATAAACAGTAACAACAGTTTTCATGAGATGATAAAAAAGAGTACGTCATACAAGCGCTTTACGTAATGTAACTCGGCGAATGCTTGTTAAAGCGTGTAAATAACCGAGTCAAATAAAAGCTGCGTCTGGGCGAGGGCCAGCAAACTTTGTTTAATTTGATCAAAGAATCTCCAAGTGGCAGCCACTCTTGCGGCGGTCCCCCAAGCGGCACTCCTGACACCCCAGAAGTTCAGGCTGAACAACCTGAACGTACTGTTGATAGAAAATTCCAACAAAAATGGGTAACCCTATACCCTTGGTTACGGTATGGTGAAACTGCGGACGCCATCAAACAGCACTGACAGTCCCACTTCTACAGGAAAACAAGGCCTCAGTTACACACCCATTATTTTCAAGTTTGTAGACTTCAATTTTCATCTCCAGATTGGCTCAAATTACACCATTTTGCTTTGAATTAAAAAAAATTTCAGGGGAACATGCCCCTGGACCTTCCTAGCAAGGTTGCGGCTTATAATGCCGCTCGACGGCCTATACTTTTTCCATGTTTAGGACAAAATGGCCCATGATTTTTTTATGCTTTAAGCCATGTGTCCTATAGCTTCTGAAAAGAGTCTGAATCACTGTATTATAAGTGCTAAGAAGATCAAACTTGCACAGATGATGTGTCTTTATGAATAGATCACAAATCTACATTCAAATGTAGGTCATGACCTATATTTTCCGCTTCAGTGCACATGTTAGAAAGATTTTGGTATCAATGTTAAGAAGTTTTATTTCTTTATATTAAGTGCTAGGAAGGCCAAACAGGTGATGTGTCTTTATGAGTAGATCACATATCAAATTTAGATTATTATCTATATTTTCCACTTGAGTGCACATGGTAGGGAGATTTTGGTATCAATAGAGTACACCCATTCATGCAAAATTTGAAATACTCTACTTCCCTTTTCTATTTTCTTTTTGTGTGGTAGCATTTTTGTTGGTTCTCAATAGAACAGATTTTCAAATTCAAAATTGTGTAACCTTTGAGTACTTTCTGTTTGCTGCTATGATAAAATGCTGCCATGAAGTGAGCTTTGTAATCTTTAATTACACTATGTTCATATGTTCAGGTCACTTTCATCTCTTCATATATCATTTTCGCCCACCAGAACAATCAAGTTGTGTAATTTGTAACAGTGTTTGCTGCTATTTGGAGCAGAATGACATCATCTTGAATTTTCTGGTCGGCAAAAATGTATTTCAATGGGGCTGCAATGAACATTAACATGAAAGGGTCTGTACATATATACAAGATTATTTTCAAGTTTTGCTGAAACATCTCCATATCAATGTTCACATATTTTAAAATTTAAACATGTATAAGAATAAGAAGTATGATATCATCATTATGTTTCAGATCCAGTGATTTTGAAAACCTCAATGACGAGCAGACAGAGCTACATACCAAAATAAACAGTGACATAGCCCCTACATCACAGGTAGAGAAAGAAATATTCCCAGAAGTGGACATATTACTAGAAGGCAGAGATGAAGATAAATTCAAAGCATACCAGCTGCTTGATTCAAACAGGATCAAGGTAAACATGTTGACACTTAAAAAAAATATATTGTATCATTCAACAGTCACATAATATTTCAGCCACTTTGTCTCTATTTACATTTATGTAGAAAAAAGTTGATTTACTTTTGATTTTTTATATATCAGAAGTGCAGTGCACACATGACTTTATCTTGATACTTACATTACCAGTAGTAAACAATTTCTTGTGGAGAACTTTGATTCAAATTTTTAAAAATTAATATTGTTTTAATTTCTTTCCATGCGATTTTAATTTTTGAAACAAAGGGGATATTTCAAGAATCTTTTACTTTCTTCATCATGTTATTAAACTGAGATTAATTTGAAAGTTCAAGCTTGTTGGAGATAAACTGTATTGTATCTACATTCACTCGGTTTAAACACTATGTAGCTGCTGAGATAATTACTTACTACTTTTTTCAGTTTGAAAAAGATGTAGAGTTTTACTGGAGATTAGCTAAGACCTCATATCAGGTATCACAGATAGAGGGTGCCAGGGGTAACAAGGAGAGACAGAAGGAGCTAGTCTACGCAGCTATGGATGCAGCTACAAAAGCTGTGGACATTGATGAAACTTGTGCTAATGCTCATAAATGGTGATTTGTTAACTGTTTGTCATGTAAAAATACTTTAATATCTATAGATACATGTATATGAATAGCAGTCTCCTTTTTACTTGTATATCATGATTATTTGAGTCTCATGTAATTCACAATGTTTGGTTAGCTACATGTATTGTGTTAAGAAGACCTCAATCCTGCACCATCTTCATTACTGGTACATTTACGTACAATCAAATCTGATTTATGTAATTCCTCAAGCATAAACAGGTAAATTTGTCAAATATATCAGGTTCATTTTCAATGGAAATGATAATATTAGGATGAGAAATACATGATCAATTAAGGCAGGGAGTCTTTATATAGGACATATTTGTATAATGTATGGTATATATGTATATAAAATTTATCTTATAGAATACATGTTTGGCATAGTTATACATGTACATGTATATTGATGATACAGAACTTTCAGTTACATCATTTTAATATTACATGTGCGTTTTTACTAAATTAAGAAATTATTTTTCTGTTGAGCAGGTATGCCATCACACTGGGAAGTATAGGTGATTATGAGGGAACTCAGGCTAAAATCAAAAATGGATATACTTTTAAGGTAAATAAATGGATTTGTTTTCTTAGATTAGGAAATCTTGAGAATTTTTAGATTACTAGGAAAATGAAATTATAGATCAATCAATTGGTTTGTTCCAAAAACATTTTATCAACATCATATGGATTTTAAAAATGGTTTGCTTTAATTTATCAAAAATGTTGTAATATTTTGTTTATATTGAAGAAAAAGACATACATGCATGTGTGGATGTTAGTCTTTAATTACCTGAACCTGTTATTGTTTTTTTCGTTATCAATGTAAGAGTACACATCTCCTTAACAGGAACACATCGAGCGTGCCATAGAATTAAATCCCACCGATCCATCAAATCATCATTTACTGGGAAGATGGTGCTATGGGGTATGTGTTGTAAAAGTCCCATTTGATGAAGTAGCCTATAATTCTTTATTATTGCAAGACACAATGAACATAAAGTTGAAAAAGACCAAAAGAAGACATGCTATTAAACAAAGCCCTAATTTGGATATTGTCATAGCAAACTGACCTGACCTGACAGAGTTACAGAAGGGTTTGATTCTGACCAAATGATATAAGCTTGACAAAATTACAGGGAATGAGTATTTACTGTGCTTATTAAATAGTTTATGCACCTCATATTCTGTTTAACCTAAAATTTCATCTACTCATCTAATTTGATTGCTTAATTGAATTAGCTCTGCCTGGTCAGGTCAGTTTGCTACAACAATACCATGATTAGGAATTTTAACTTTTGAAGACTGTGAAGATCTGTCATTATTACCAAATCAGTATATATAATTTTCCTCCCAAAGTACTCTTTGTTTTCCAATTTTAATCAGAAGATGGTTAAAGTAAAGATCTAGAGTCACAGGTGTAAAATCAATGTATATTGGTTATTTTACATGAATATTGTCTAAATGTGTCTATAATGTGTAATTTGTTTACTTCCCTTCCATGTTTAGGTGTACATGCTGTCATGGATAGAGAGAAAGGCTGCAGCGACTCTGTATGCAGCACCGCCTTCGTCAACAGCTGATGAGGCATTGAAACATTTCTTGGAGGTCAGTCATATTGATTAATGTACCTCCCTTTCCAGTAAGTAGAAGTGCACATGTACTTACTCATCCAACTTTTTAAAAATTGGTGACCTTGAGCCTGCACAACTGTATTTTATACTCGGGAATATTATGGACATACATTTCAAGATTGCCAAATATTTAGCTTTGCACTTTTTGTCAAACTTTACCATTATGATGTCATAATCAAATGTCCTTTTATAGCATTGCATAAAGTGGGTGTGGCAAGGCCACTGTTGGTAACAAAGATTTCTTATTTGTTAAATTTTGTTTGTTGCAGACACTCCAATTGAAGTATTCTTTTAGTTGTCATCTTTTCATTTCAGGCTGAAAGATTAAGACCTGAGAAATGGAAAGAAAACATCTTATTTATTGGAAAGGTAAAAATTGTCTAATTGTTTGGAGATGCTATTTACAGATGTGCTATGTACATTTTGAACATACGAAGAAAAATTAATCATATAATATATGAGAGGAAAATTGTAGATATTGCTGATGGTAAGGGTGAAACAGTGATTGAAGTTTAAATATTGCAGTAACCACAGTTATTAAAAAAAAGATTATCATATACATGTACATAAATGTATGAATTTTTAAATTTAGTTTGCATTTTTCTTCAAATTTACACATATTGAATTTATATGTGTTTACATGATTTTGTTTACATTTTGGTTTACATTTAAGAATTTTTTTTTACATCAAGATGTATCTTTTCCTGGACAACCCCAGGTATTAAAAGAAAAGATGCATTGTTGAGGCGATTTTCAAGTATTTTAAGAATATGTAGCAGCTTCATATGATATCTCACTAATCATTGTGTGTTGACTTCCTTGGTTTTCAGTGTTATATACAGCAATCAAAGTACAAAGAGGCTGTAGAGTGGCTAGAAAAAGGTCAAGCTATCCCTGTCATAAGTCAAGATGTAAGTAACTCTAATATCTGTAAATTCACCATAAGTAGATATGCATACTAACATAGGGTATTGAGTGGTCTTTAGAGATTATTTTTTATATGTACATCTTGAACTGTATGGGATAAAGCTATGATGATTTGACAGGAAGATTCCTTGCAACAAGACCATTTGATACTTGATCTTTAGACAAGTGACCTTGATCATGTTGATAGTGAACTTGACCTACTTTTAAAAACTTCCTCTTTAACAAGTGATATGGCATTGATATCACACAAGATTGCTCATGATCTGAGATCAATGCAGTCTTCGTGAAAACTCGCTAGCCCGACCGCCCTGGCTACCAAATATTTCCTCGGGCTACCAAAATTTGCTGCTGAACTAGCCCGACTGGCTAGTGACCTTTACTGAAATGCATTGTTCTGAGCCCACAACTGGCGATTTCTCACCTTATACTTAGGCAAAATTGCCGCCTACTTTCCGTAACAAGGAATCTGTCACATCTCAATTTCTATCTATGATGGTTAAGTATGAAATTTTATTTATTTTATTGAACATGTTCAAAAGACAAAGTTTTCCAGTATAATCTATTCATCATAAAACACAAGATAAATATTTCCGTTACCACAGTGCATTGTTTTCTGCGTAGCATGACCAATTATTTATATTAACTACTAATATGCAAGTGTAACATGTTCAAATGAAATGAATGAGTTCTTACGAGAATTTTATAGCTATTGACCACGCACCGCCACAATCAACAGCCAGCCTTTTAGTGGGTGTGATACAAATAAGTTCTTAAATTTTTCCTTCTTGGTCCATTTTCTGTATGTAAAAAGCGTATGTGAAATGAAATTTATACAAACAATATCAAGAATTTGTTGTAAACTTTTGATAATGACGTTGGGGATGTAAAAAGTGAGCAAGGACCGTCAACATCTGCTAGAAAAAGGATCGTGTGGTGGTTAAGCTTCCATCAATTTTTTTATATACTCTTAGTGTGCGTTTTGGCTAAGGGACCTTATCTTAAGAAACGATGGTTCTTTTAGAATTTATAGCATTTTGATATTTGTTCAATGGCTAGTGATAATTTTGGGTGGCTAGTAGATTTTGGCACTCAACTAGCCCGACTGGCTAGTGGTAAGAAAAAGTTTTCAAGAAGACTGCAATGTCTATTACCTAATACCTTTGACCTATTGACACAGATCTTAGACTTTGACCTACTTTTGAAAACTTTAAACTTGATCAATACATTTTTTAAAACCACTAAGGATAGGGCTTTGATATTTCACTTGGTGATATCTGATGACCAGAGCTTGAATATGATACTAATTACCTTTAACCTAGTGAACTTGTTCATTTACAAACCTTTCAGAAAGTATAAACTTTTTGAAAGAACATTACCAGACTTTAGACCCAGTGACCTTGACCCTGGACTTTCAACTCATGTTGGGAAAAAATCAAGCTGTATTATATGACATATTCTGTAGCATGACATTGCAATTCTTCAATGCTTTTTAGCTCACCTGAGCGAAGCTCAAGTGAGCTATTGTCATAGCGCACCGTCCGGCGTCCGTCCGTCCGTCGTCCGGCGTCCGGCGTCCGTCGTCCGTCGTAAACTTTTCACATTTTCGACTTCTTCTCCAGAACGGCTGAAGGGATTTTGATGAAACTTGGTAGATATGAAGTACTCATGGTCCCCTACAAGTGTTGTTGTTTTTCGTCCGGATCTGTCAACAGGTGGCGCCACCACAGCCAAAAGTAGGTCACGGGGGGTACCCTCCTTTGACAAACTTCTTCTTCAGAACCGAAGCATGTATCGACAAACCGAAAGCATCAGGATGATCTAGAGAGATGTCTTAAGAAGTGTTGTTATTTTTGGTTCCACTTCGAAGTCAAATTTTTGACGCGTTTTTGACGTCTTTTCGGACTTAGTCAGAAATGCTAATTTTTGCACTATTTCTTTAAATAACTCAATAAGTGTATGATTTTACACACTCATTTACTGCATATTTATCATATTTAACTTACTTAATGCTTTGATATGTATTTTATGCTTAAATTTTATTTTTTTGATTTTTTATGAATTTTTTTCTTATGTAAAAAGGAAGGGGGGGGGGGGGGTGATTTTCATACATTTTCTGCTTCTTTTCTATAACCACTCTTCAGATTGTCATGACAATTTGTAGGTATGAGGTACTCATGCATGGTACCCTACAAGTGAAAGAATTTTGTCAAGATATCCACTTTTGGATTTTTAAGGAATATTTTTTAAGATTGTACATAGGTATAATGTATGTTTTCCATGCCCAATGGACCCATGGGGAGTGGCTTCAAACCCCGGCGGGACCCCAACAAAAATTTTTTCCCCTTTTTAGCTCACCTGAGCGTCCGGCGTCCGGCGTCCGTCGTCCGTCGTAAACTTTTCACATTTTCGACTTCTTCTCCAGAACGGCTGAAGGGATTTTGATGAAACTTGGTAGATATGAAGTACTCATGGTCCCCTACAAGTGTTGTTGTTTTTCGTCCGGATCTGTCAACAGGTGGCGCCACCACAGCCAAAAGTAGGTCACGGGGGGTACCCTCCTTTGACAAACTTCTTCTTCAGAACCGAAGCATGTATCGACAAACCGAAAGCATCAGGATGATCTAGAGAGATGTCTTAAGAAGTGTTGTTATTTTTGGTTCCACTTCGAAGTCAAATTTTTGACGCGTTTTTGACGTCTTTTCGGACTTAGTCAGAAATGCTAATTTTTGCACTATTTCTTTAAATAACTCAATAAGTGTATGATTTTACACACTCATTTACTGCATATTTATCATATCTAACTTACTTTTTTTCTTAGATTGTCATGAAACTTGGTAGGTATGAGGTACTCATGGTTCTCTACAAGTGTAAGAATTTTGTCAAGATATCCTCATTTGGATTTTTACGGAAAAACATTCATAGATACAATGTAGGTTTTCCATACCCAAGAGTAGTGGTTCAAACCCCGGCAGGACCCCACTTTTGCAGTTTTTTTCTCCTTTTTTTATATTTATCGTTAGAATAGAAAGTGTGAAAGAATTCTGTCAAAATATCAACTTTTAGATTTTTCATGATTTTTTAAACAGACAAGCTAGTTTGGCTTTGTGTACTTATTTTCGTACGTCGAAATAACTCAGGCACACATGCAATCAAATATATATAACTCTGAATTTATTTTTGAGATGTTGACTTTTTCCATACATGCATATTATATAACAATTTCCCTATATAATGATTATTTTCTCCGCTTTATTTTTGTATCTATGGTAAACAAAGTCGCCATATATCTTGTGTTACAGATTTGATTGGTTAATTCCTCCACGCCCATTTAATAGTCACGGTGGGTAATCTCGCAACGCAGAACACTAGGTTTATCTAAAATTTCGTGTATTACAAATTATTTTTCACAAAAAGGGGAATGTGATGCAGTGTAAGGATGCCTTAGATACGAGTTTTATCGAAAGTAAGAGAGGTAATATCCTTTTATAAAGCCGAAAAACTATCGGCATGATTGGTGTAGATGAAAGTGAAAGTAGAACGCCGATCGTGTTTGTGCATTATAAAAAGCTATAATATCCACCTTATTTTGGATACAACTCATAGTTAGGGTGTTGTTACACTGCATCACATTTCCCTTTTTGTAATAAATTATCTATTTTGCGCAAAAATATTGAAAAATAAATTGTTCTGCGTTGCGAGATTACCCACCGTGTTAGTACTGCATGTACACGTGATACATTTCAGGAGATTAATAGATGATCTATCGTGCAAACAAAATAGTACTGCCGGTATTTAATAGATTTTATTTAATGTGCATACATGTATACTGGGAACACTTTCATGCTTGTTATTATTCATGTACTTGGAACAATTCCATACTTGTCATCATTTATAAACTTAGCTCGAATTTCCTTTGTCTTAGACTCTCTTAGATGAATTGTATACGGACTGATTTCTTGAAGAAACATCTAATGAGTAATCCCTTCCCGAGGATTTTGAGAATGTATAGGACATTTGATATATCTGAAATTCTTGAAAACAAATGAGTAATTTCTTCCCGAGGATTTTGAGAATGTATAGGACATTTGATATATCTGAAATTCTTGAAAACAATTCAGTTCAGAGTTCTTGAAATCTTTCAATGAAATGTTGGACCACAGGAAGCTGTTGATTTAAAAGAGGAAATAAATTATGATTCACAACCTTAAGCCACTGTGTTCGACATCTTGTATGTATACAACATTTCTAAAGGCGAACACAAGAGACTTTGAAGGTCGTGAATAATAAAACATTTTCTCTCATAAAAAGACAGGTTCCTGTGGTCAGACATTTGGGAATTTTTATCTGTCCAAATAATAGATAGAACATGAGTTTTTATCGGACCAAATGATTTTTTATCAGCAAATCCGATGCAGCTGATACTTTTCATGAACTCTGTCATCTAATAATTTGTCCATGTAACAGTCCTATCACGAGGCGAAACATAGTTAACAGTAAATAACGATGTGGTAGGTCTGCTAGTTGGACAAGCTTTACAGTATCATGGGCCTATTAATTTGTTTCCCTAAAAGCAGCATACACCAGAGTATTAAGTTTATTTCATTGTTTTATTCTTTTTGTCTGTTTTTTCATCACTTGCTGCACATTAATGTGGAATTTTACAAAATGATTTTTTTGATGTTGAATAATACACTAGCTGGGCATATGACTTTGGATCACATTATCCGTCTATTCAAATCAGTAAAAAAGATAATGTTTTGAAATGTTACTATTTCTTCTTGTTTGTACTTTTAAAGGCTGTAAAAAAAAAAAATCTTGTCTGCATCTGGCAAAAATCTTTTTAGAAAGAATGTAGGCTCAAATGATCGTGATACTGGCACTATCAATTTTACGTCTTATTCAATGTCAGTATGTCAATTAGAGCACCCATGGGTATCAGGTGAGCGTTGTGCCCTCCTGGGGCTCTTGTTTCTTTCTCTTTTTTTGAGACAAACATTCATCTAGACATTGTACCAGTTTTGTTGTGTTCTTACAACTCCAGGTAAACTACCAAATACTTTTAGAACTTGCATTTCACATCCTTTTTTTATTTTGATTTGTCATTTCATAACATGTATGATAAGTAATTCTTACTGTGTTTCAGGATAAAACGTCTCAAGAGGAAATCCAGTCTTTACTGCAGAAATACAGAGGATATTAAGGCAGTCAACTCATTGATGGAATCAAAACCTTCTAGATGATGAGATATCCCTTTTTTTATTTATTTTTTTTTTGTGTGTTGTACTGAGGAACTTTTATCTTATTCATGTTAATACATTGTGGTCAAGCATTAAATCAGTATTTGACTTTTTATACAGAACTGTTATGTGAATAGAAATGTAAAATTAAAATTTCCTGTTAACTTGGTAAAGATGCATCACTGCATTATCTGTTAAAACTTTTAATTGGGAGATCACAAAATTTGTGACATCCCACATGATGGAGACTTGAACATTTTCATAATTCTTTGACCCTTTAGAGCCTACGAGATTATGATTTCATAATAAAAGTCACCAGTAGATGTGATGATGGAAAGTTAACATTCCAACAATATGTAAGGCCATATTAGTCAGAACTTCATACCTCAACATACTCAAGAATTTGTTGGCATAATACACGTAAATTAGTATGATTTATCGTTTTCACTCACAAATAAGAAAACTGTTTTATATTGATCTTTTAATGTGATATCTTGAATTAATATTAAACCGGAGCGAGTGTTTCTAAAAGAAGTAATGTGATACTTGAACCATTAACTGTCATACTGTCATTACGTCATGCTGTCAGTATGTCACTCTGTCATTGTGTTGTTATAGATTATGTTTATAATGACACTGGATGTGATGGAGAGTACTTCATTTCAAGGGACCACTTAAGAAACTTATTTTACATGTGATGTATGATGATACGTTGTTGTGATCTTGGCATATTTATTGGGGCATTTGATATCATTCAAATTAAAAGAATCTTGTCAAAGAAACTAACTCCGAATTTTTCATGTAAAAATTCAATTCCCACTAGAATGAGAAATTCTAATTGCTAAGCAACCCATTTTCCCATTTCTCCATATTCAATATTTATGTGTAATAACCATGATAACAGTCTGTCTACTTAATATGATAATGTCCTCAGCATGATTTAGTACAGGAAGGTAGGAGTGGTTTATCAGTATGATGTTTACATTTATATTAGCGACTGAATTAAGAATCTTTTTATGAAATTTTTAAATTAGCTTTTACATGTAGGCAAGAATTTCTATAAAAAGCATTTTATAGGGGGATACTAAGTAAGAAAAGAATAACGTATAGGCAATTTAGTAGATTCACATATAGTTTTCCTATTTCAGATACATATTTAGGGTACAACTTTAAAATGTATGGTTCCTATAGGAATTTAAAGGTAATCTGAAAAACAAGGTACCAGACCAAAATTAAGTCCCCCTGAATTTTCTGGGAAGTGAAAATCAAAGTTAACTACAAATAATTTATATTTTTGTCTTTGTTGATTTTATATGTTATACTTATTGTAGAAAACATGATGTTGTACAAATTATTGTACATGTATCTACATTTAAATTTGTACATGCTGTATAAGGGCATTATATGATGTTAGATAAGGCCCAAACTAACGCACAACACATGACTGTTTTCTTTTAATTTTACTCGACATTTTCAGTAAATAGATATTTGAGTGCCATGATGTCAAATAAATATTAAAGAATTTTTAGAATATCTTTTTGTTCACTTGAGCTAAAGGCTGTAATTAGCTAACACATTTTTGACATCTTCTCTGCAACTGCTACACAGAATTTTACAGAACCCCACAGAAAGCAAGTACTCAAGGTACTTTACCAAATTTGTTTTTCTTGTAAATAAATGTGACTGATTAGCTTATGCATTTTTAACTCCCTACTGTAAGAGCTGCTCTAAATTTCTTACTTTTGAGTTGGAATTACTGTGTACAATTTCATAACATCACCTGTATAAAAGTAAAGTCCTCTTTAACAAAGTGTGTATAAAGAAATTACAAGAAACACTTGTATATATATATCGACAGATTTTGGACAGACACGTTTCTTGTCATTTATAAAATACTATATGTAATGAATAATGAATATTTCCATCTCTTGTACATTTCTTATTGAAAGTGTATCAGAAGCGGAGTACCACATCACTGTTGAAATTCCACTGTTCTCGGATGAGCCATGTGATCAATGGGCCTCTTGTTTCCTGGTCCATGGGCCACTTGTTTCTATATTCAATTGTTGAAGTCACAAACTACTTTGGAGATGTCCCTATGATGGTAACTCTCTACAAGAAGTTCTGTATTTACGTTTAAACCACATGATAAAATGCTATAAAAGACAGAATTCAAATCTTGAAAGTCTGAGTTGTCTATTCCTTAAGAAATTTCATCAAACAAACCTCTTGGATCTTTTTTTTTTTTTTTTTTGCTTAAAGCAAGTTTTGAAAGGGGAAGCAGAAAGAATATCTTGTTAGAAAGGTCAAAGTCCCCGATTAAATAGGAATGGTATGATAGATAAATACCAAAGTGTGACTAAGGTACGACTGATATCCTTTATGGAGGTTGTGGAAGATTGCTGTTCATGATGTGGGATTTCATACAAAGGTCATTCTAAAAAGTCAAAAAATAATTCGGTCTTTATGTAATCAAAGCGAGTAAGAGTGTGAGTTATATGATTGAATTAAGTGACTGTGAGTAAAAACACATAACCAAAATTCAGAACTCTAAAATCGCAATCGTTATATAATGAAACTACAAATTTGAATATTAAAAGAGTTCTCAATACTAGCGAAAATATTAACACAATGTTATCATTCATTTTTTAAACACTCTAATGAACACATTGAAAACTAAAGTTTTGTATGTCGGTAGGGACAAGAGTCTCCTGTGGGATTGGTCACACGGAAAATGAGGCAACTGTACATAAATCATTGTTTTAATATACTAGTATGCCACAGTATTTGTTCTCTAAAACAATATCAATTTACATACGAGAAATACTCCTGTGATACGGTGTATGAATTTGTAATTGGCAGTGGGTAAGCAGTGTGATACGACATATGTATTCTAATGAAAAAAATACAGACAACTTATTACAAACACAATAAATAAGAATTGACTGTTCGATTTTGACAGTTTATTGGAGTATGAAGTTTGGTTTGTCGCATCACAAATTGTGTAAAACCGCGTAGCGTAGCGAAGCGGTTTTACGCAAAATTTGTGATGCGACAAACCAAACTTCATACTCCAATAAACTGTCAAAATTGAACAGTCAATTCTTATAATTTCCAAACCCAAATTTATCCTAAATTTCATAAATATACCCAAGAAATTAGTAATTTAATACATTGCGTATGAAAATATCAATTCTGTAGGGCCCGTAGGCGAACTAGTTCCCAGACGAAATAGATATAATGAAAACGTTGCTAGTTAAAGGCAGCAAATGTGTCAAAAATATTCGTTCCCCATCTGGAGCCCCATTTTACCAATCCATTACATCATCCGATGATATGACGTAACATTTTGATGACGCGTTCTGCAGTTCAAGTTCAAGGTCGCCGACATGGCAGTTATGTGTTTGGATTGTACACGCAGGAGCTGGGAGTTTATACAGACAGATTCTCTGTACTTATAGATCTAATACTTGCAGAAGACGGCATGATTATGATCTATTGGTATCAGAATACCTTCCTAGGATTTAGTTATTTCATAAGTGACAAGTTAATTGTGAAAATTCATGACGATACTGTATCCTGATCGAGGCCGAGGTAGGTCGCCGTCTTTTGATCTCTTAATTTTCTATTCGCTGTCAATATTTTCTCCTAAATTCTTCATCTCGCCGAAAATATATCATTAGAAAAGTTTCTAGTTTCAATACTTCATAGGTTCAGAACGATTGTACCTCATAGAAATCATTTGAAACAGTGATCTTCGGTCCTTTTGAAGTTCTCAATCAAAACTTATGCACGTTGTCGTTGACAGTCGTCAGTCATTGGAAAATTTCAAACGCAGGCACTTGCTACTGTTACGACGGGAATGTAATTTTGAAGAAAATAGCTGAAGTTTCTGTTTTTCTCGTCATTTACTGATTTGTCTGTCTTTCATGAAATTTTAAGGACAGGAAATGGTCTAAGAAACGTCAAAAACAGGAGCATAGCAACCGAACAACGCTGTAAAAACCACGTATACCGGTACATCATCGAAATTGTCATAAAATTTTCATTAATTCTGATATCGTATTTATACCTAAGGGCTACTATTAATAACACTATTTTTTCTTTGCATAATTATCATTCGAAAGCCGATCTTAGCAACATACTTAATGATTTTGATGGAAGTAGTTCCGGCTCTTCCGGTATTTTATCGTGTTCATTGGGGTATGAAGTGTATTTCGCCATTTTTCTGACGATCATATTAACCAATCAAAATGCATAGATTGGTGTAAACAAATTTATTTGGAAATTATATTATACACAATATTCACAAACTTGTTTATACGCTTTGTTTACTGGAAATCACGTGCTGTAAAGTACGGAGTACACTCATTTCACAGGCTATCACAGGTAATGTTGACTCCACATGAACTACAATAAGTCACTAAATGCTTTCTCAGGAATTATCATCTTCCATCGCTTTGATTTTCTTCTCCAAACCTTCAGAGAAACATTTACTCACAACAGAGTAAAATGAAAGCCAAGCATTCCGTACTTCGTTAGTGAATTCTTCTTTCAGTTCTTTTTCCAGTGCAAATAACAAAGCGTTTCCTACGGCCTACAACATATAGATCAGAACATGAAAATAATAGATACCCACAGATTTCAAATTTTAAAATATATTTATTTTTACATTGTGGCTCGGTATATTCCGCATTAAGAGCATTATCTCATTTCTCAAGAGTAGATATTTTAATTCGTTGGGTTTTACAATAAAAACAGATTGAAGTTATTGATATGAACTGATTGATGGACGAACTATCAACTGTAATATTTGTATCACGAGGAAGCATTTGTTTTCTCATCAACAAACACCTTCTACTCGATATATCAATTATTTTCCCAAAAGTTTTTACAGTGGAAACGCAGATCGGTCGTCGGTGGATACATGTACAAAAAGCACTTCAAGTCTTGGAACGTACAATAAGCGTCAACTTGAGAAAAGAGGCACACATCTTACTAAATTGTCGTGAATAAATGGGCGATGGATTGAAACACATAATGTAAACAAATGAGAAATCAATTTACGTTTGTGTTGATCATGTACTCAAAAACTGTTTCACATCCTCTTATTTGTTCTGTGTCCGTTTCTTATACCGATAACAACACTCAATTACATAATATGGCTTGAATTTGGTCTAGCTTTTATCAATTTCATAATTTTGACATATGTAGGCATACTTTTTAGAAATAAGTCAAAACGTACAGGTAGATGTGCGCTTTGTGTGCCGTATTTGTAATGGTTGGCACCAAGCTCCTTCAGTACGTCGCCGAGTGTGTCCAAATCGTCTATGCTGCCGACAGCCGACCCTATCATTTCGAACACTCTGTTGGCATGGCGCCTGAACTGGGGATGCTGGGAGGATATACCCTCAGCTCTCATAAAGGAAAATAAGGACTTTACCTCAGGATGGTCCTCAAATAATCTGAAATTTTGATATTTCTAAAATTATAGTTTCTGTAATACAAGAAACATGTAATCGTGGTAATTCCATTCATTGATTGAAATTCGAAATAGCATATATAAGCTTTTCAAATCATGATGATTTTGTAGATAGATCATGAACATATTATATTATATAAACAGAATCTAAAAAACAAAACTTTGAGCCGATTGATAAGTTACAATTATGTATATAAGGAGGATACCCCCAAAATAACGACGTCGTAAAGATAACACCGAACGCACACGCATGTGATAAGAAAATGGGAACAAGCACGCAAAACAACCAAACACAAACAGACGGATACTACTAGCACAATCACATCAAAACGATTTACCAATAAAAAGGACATAAACCATTGAAAATAAACCAAGTGTCAAGCTCTGCTGCTACAGAGCAGTAATCATGACCAGTTCTAAACTGCGGTTCACCGGACATGAAGGTAAACAGACAATAACTTCATTTAACGGAATTGTAGATGATGCCATGGTAACACTGCTACATTAATATTCAAAAAGACGGATAAATGATGTTGGATTATGGTTCCCGGATTGAAACTGAGAAAGTAGAATTTAAAAGAATGTTCTGACTGCGTGAAATCAAGGTGGTAGAAATCTAGATATGAATAGGCCCAAATGTAATTTTGCCTGGTTTGTAAAATCTAAAATAGAATCCGGATATTAGTGACGGATGCTATGATAAGCTAAATTCTTTAAAATCTTTATCCTACCACATAATGCACTGAAGTTTTAAATACCTTTTCAGGAAATTTTATAATCTTAAATCTTATCCCACGGTTGCTCTTGTTGCTCACGCGACTTAGCAAATTTTAGGTTTTACTATGAACTGTATAGTAGTGTAGATATGCTTTCTTAGGGAGATGGTTTTAAAATCTTATTTCACATTTTACTCAATTTTATTTCCGCTTAGCCCTGAGCATGTTATAACTGCTTTTATAATTGCAACTCATGCTCTTCTTATAGCTCTGCTATTAATCCCTTAGGGTGTGCTCCTAATGCAAATGAGGGAAGTCCAAAGATACGATACGATGTAGGACACGCACACAAAGAACTGTGAATTGTGATCATCAACTCCTACGAAAAACACATTTACTAACGGTTAGAACCCTCCAGATCGAATCAGAAACAAAGCATTTTTTTACTGAAACAAGAAGGCAACGAATAAAAGGAGACCATCACATGTTGAGCAAGCTATACACGCCAGTGAATGGAAATCAAAAACTAAACAATAAATTAGAATTCAATAATCATAATCAATGGACCTTTAAATCCTTGAAAAATACAAAAATAAAACAAAGAAAAAGAGACAATCACTCACGAGACATGTTAAAGTGGACAAAATGACGGAGGCAAAACACGATAGAAAGACGAAGTGCAACGGTAGAAAGACGTAGAACAACGATAGAAAGACGTAGAACAACGATAGAAAGACGAAGAACAACGATAGAAAGACAAAGAAGATCAACGATAGAAAGACAAAGAAGAACGATAGAAAGACAAAGAAGAACAACGATAGAAAGACGAAGAACAACGATAGAAAGACGAAGATCAACGATAGAAAGACGAAGAACAACGATAGAAAGACGAAGAACAACGATAGAAAGACGAAGAACAACGATAGAAAGACGAAGAACAACGATAGAAAGACGAAGAATAACGATAGAAAGACAAAGAACAACGATAGAAAGACGAAGAACAACGATAGAAAGACAAAGAACAACGATAGAAAGACGAGGAACAACGATAGAAAGACGAAGAACAACGATAGAAAGACAAAGAAGAACAACGATAGAAAGACGAAGAACAACGATAGAAAGACAAAGAAGAACAACGATAGAAAGACGAAGAACAACGATAGAAAGACAAAGAAGAACAACGATAGAAAGACGAAGAACAACGATAGAAAGACAAAGAAGAACAACGATAGAAAGACGAAGAACAACGATAGAAAGACGAAGAACAACGATAGAAAGACAAAGAACAACGATAGAAAGACAAAGAAGAACAACGATAAATAGACAAAGAACAACGATAGAAAGACGAAGAACAACGATAGAAAGACGAAGAACAACGATAGAAAGACGAAGAACAACGATAGAAAGACGAAGAACAACGATAGACAGACAAAGAACAACGATAGAAAGACGAAGAACAACGATAGAAAGACAAAGAACAACGATAGAAAGACAAAGAACAACGATAGAAAGACGAAGAACAACGATAGAAAGACAAAGAACAACGATAGAAAGACGAAGAACAACGATAGAAAGACAAAGAACAACGATAGAAAGACAAAGAACAACGATAGAGAGACGAAGAACAACGATAGAAAGACGAAGAACAACGATAGAAAGACGATGAACAACGATAGAAAGACGAAGAACAACGATAGAAAGACGAAGAACAACATATCTTCAAAACGAAACTATATAAAAAAAATGTGTACAAATTTTGAAAAGGCTAAATGAATTCAATTTTCAATTTGACAATAAAATGCTGTCGAAATACTGTCATGGGATCGGAACTGAAATAAAATAATACGGAATGAAAGAACTTCAAAAATATATTCTAACTGCGTGGATGAATTATAAGACATATCAATTAATATATGATCATGCGATATTATACATAGAACTTAGGAAATAAATCTAGAGTCGATTGATGTTTCATTATCATTATACTAATGAGAGAATTTTATACATATTTCCTTACTTGAGAAACATAGGTATTCCGAGGTCGGGAAGGTCGCCATGTATAGTGAAGGACTTCCAGGATTCTGTCACTAGTGCTTTCTGTCGATCCGATATAATTGTGTTCATTTGTTCCGAGTTCGTAATATCGTTCCCTGTAAGAGAAGCAAATAGCACTGCCATTTCAAATTTCTGATTTTTAACAATACGTATCCTCCTTCACAGGTCTGTCAGAGTTTATTAGCTTCTGTAACATTTAGTACTTTTTGCTTCATAGTTTGAATATCAGACCCCAGGTATCTATTGGTAACAGCAATATCACTGAGCAGGGGGATAGTTTCCATGCTAACGTCATACAAATGTCAATGACTGTTTGATTTAAATTCTCGACGTCAATTAGGCCTAGTGATTGAGAAAGCAATAAACACCTTACTTATAAAGGGAAAGAAGATGTTAATTAAACTCTGTACTTCGTATTTCACTATCTAAATGTTCTTGTCTGGCTAATATTCAAAATACTTCGTTACTAAAGTGATGAGCTATCGGGACGATCAAATAAGAAAAAAAAAACCCACCGAAATAAAAGATAAAACAAATTAAGGCAAAACAATAATGAAACACATATGATGCATTTCAAGATATGAAATTCATTCTATATCAGTACAGAAAATGAAAAAAAATGGACATGTATATGTTTCAAATTAGACTTTCGCTCTTCATAATTTTGTATTATTTGGAGTTCTTCCTCTTCGACCTCGAGCTTAACTTGCTCTAATGCACATGTGAAGGTTTCGATCTTCTTTTAAGACACCTCTAATATTTTTCGGGATCATCGCGTACAAAGTACTATTCCTCAATATTCAGAGAAATAGAACTTTATCTTATTTTTTATAAGTATAAGAAACCTATTCGAAATTTCGTATTTAACTACAATAAAGTAACATCAGATCCTAGAATCAAGTCCTGCTTCTTGAGAATGTGCAACGTCTGAATACCTATATAACACCAGCTGGCCATATTGTTACAGATGACTTTTCAATCATCCAGGACAGGCAGCTCCGCAGTCTTCTAAACAAGAGGCCCAAGGGGGCCACATCGCTCACCTGAGTTGCAGACAAAGGGTTAAAAGTCACAAAAATACTACTACAGATCAAAGCCCTTGACAGCCATATTTGTTGACCTATCGACAAGAAAAACATAAACTTGGCAGAGGACCTTGAGTACTTGCTTGCTTTCGTGAAATTCTGTGCAATGGTTGCAGAGGAGATTTCGAAAATGTGTCAGCCAATCAGAGTCCTCGGCAGCCATATTTGTTGACCGATCAGCACAAAAAACACAATCTTGGTAGAGGACCTTGAGTACTTTCTTCCTGTAAAGTTTCATGAAATTCTGAGCAGCAGTTGCAGAGATGTTGGAAATGTGTTAGCAAAACAGAGCCCTCGGCGGCCATACTTGTTGACCGATCGGCACAAAAAACCCAAACTTGGTAGGGGACCTTGAGCACTTCCTTCCTGTAAAGTTTCATGAAATTCTGTGTAGCAGTTGCAGAGGAGATGTCCAAAATGTGTCAGCCAATCAGAGCCCTTGGCAGCCATATTTGTTGACCGATCAGCACAAAAAACCCAAACTTGGTAGGGGACCTTGAGTACTTCCTTCCTGTAAAGTTTCATGAAATTCTGTGCAGCGGTTGCAGAGGAAATGTCCAAAATGTGTCAGCCAATCAGAGCCCTCGGCAGCCATATTTGTTGACCGATCGGCACGAAAAACACAAACTTGGTAGAGGACCTTGAGTACTTCCTTCCTGTCAAGTTTCATAAAATTCTGTGCAGTGGTTGCAGAGGAGATGTCGAAAATGTGTCAGACAATCAGAGCCCTCGGCGGCCATATTTGTTGACCAATCAGCACATGAAACACAAACTTGGTAGAAGACCTTGAGTACTTCCTTCCTGTCAAGTTTCATGAAATTCTGTGCAGAGGTTGCAGAGGAGATGTCGAAAATGTGTCGGCCAATCAGAGCCCTCGGCAGCCATATTTGTTGACCAATCGGCACAAAAAAAAACAAATTTAGTAGAGGACCTTGAGTACTTCCTTCCTGTAAAGTTTCATGAAATTCTGTGTAGCGGTTGCAGAGGAGATGTTGAAAATGTGTCGGCCAATCAGAGCCCTCGGCGGCCATATTTGTTGACCGATCGGCACGAAAAACACTAACTTGGCAGAGGACCTTAAGTACTTCCTTCCTGTAAAGTTTCATGAAATTCTGTGCTGCGGTTGCAGAGGAGATGTCGAAAATGTGTCAGCCAATCAGAGCCCTTGGCGGCCATATTTGTTGACCGATCGGCACGAAAAACACAAACTTGGTAGAGGACCTTGAGTACTTCCTTCCTGTAAAGTTTCATGAAATTCTGTGCAGCGGTTGCAGAGGAGATGTCGAAAATGTGTCAGCCAATCAGAGCCCTTGGCGGCCATATTTGTTGACCGATCGGCACAAAAAACACAAACTTGGTAGAGGACCTTGAGTACTTCCTTCCTGTAAAGTTTCATGAAATTCTGTGCAGCGGTTGCAGAGGAGATGTCGAAAATGTTAAAAGTTTACGCCGGACGGACGGACGACGACGACGACGACGACGACGACGACGACGACGGACGGACGGACGACGGACGGCACGCTATGACAATAGCTCACTTGAGCTTCGCTCAGGTGAGCTAAAAAGGGACCTAAGTATAGAATCCCATCCAAGATAGAGTTTATCAAATGTCGCGAAGTACTAAAGAAAGCCTTAGATAACTATACAAAACGACGGTGTAAATCGGAAGGAGTCGAATCGCATTCTCTTAATGACTGGAAAACCTCATTTTGGATATAACAGATACACGTATTCTAAAAGATAACTTCCACAAAAATTATCATCTTTTTGAAAATCCAAGTTCGAAATCTGAAAGATATTTAAAATCTAAATTACGCAATTTACATGAAAAATATGTCTTTGTTCAACTTTAGTTTCGGAACTTTCGTCTACAAACACTTATATCAAAAGCAATGACAGTGTCCCCAACATTTTGAGCAAACTTAACGTGATTGACAAAATGAAATGTAGAAATTTCCAAACAAATACGATTTCTTCATACGACTTTCCAGATATGTACACCATGCTTCCTCACGACAAGATTAATGATCGATTCTCAAAACCCATTAAATGGTGCTTTAATCGAGAGGGGAGATCTGAATCAAAGGGTTTCTTTTCCGCTACAGAAAACAAATCATACAAATCATGGACACGTAAGGACCTTTGTATTGCATTGTCCTTCCTCCTGGACAACATTGATGTAAAAGTTGGTGAGAATCTCTACAAGCAGGTTGTAGGGATTCCTATTGGTACTAATTCTGCATCTCTCGTTACAGATTTATTTTCAGACACGTATGAAAAAGAATTTATCCCAAATCTTCAAAAGCAAAGAAAACATGATTATTTGAAATGTTTCATTGGTACTTCTAGGTTCCTGGATGATATTCTTACTATCGACAATCCTGTTTTTGAAAAGTATGAAAATGTTATTTATCCACAAGAATATTGACTCTAAACAAGGCAAACGTTACAAACACAAAACACCATTTTTGGACCTATATATCAAAATGTTAATGGAGAAATTCATACAAATTGTGTATGACAAAAGAGATTGTTTTGGGTTCAACATAATAAATTTTCCCTGGCTTTACGATGATGTTCCTAGATTACCGTCATATGGTATCTACATTTCGCAGCTAATCCGGTATGCTATCTAGAGCATGTGCTGACGTTTTGGATTTTCAAAGTACAAATTTACAAATTACCAAGAAACTTTTAGGCCAAGATTTTCGCTTTCACCAGCTAGTAAAGACTTTCTGGAAATTTCACAAAAAACATTGTCAACTTCTTTTGAAATTCGGACCCATGCAAGCAACACAGTATATTACTTTGGGTATTTCGCAACCTGCTTTTTATGGTGACATGATTAACAAAATAAGACGGATCAAAGGTAGACAGAATTACTATCGAAATTGTGTTAGAATCATCAAACGCCTTTTATACCGTGGATATAATCCTTCTCTCATCATACGAACACTTGGCTTGGTACTGGACCAATCTCGTCTTGAATCAGCGCATTCTTAAGAATTGCACTCTGACTGACTGTGACGACAGGACTCCATGGTGGGCCCTGACCAAACCTCTTTAGAGAAGACAGGGCCCCAACCACATGTCCTCTCTGAATGTCAGAAAACATACATGAACTCGCTACAGTTGGCAGAGCACGGACTTTGTTAGGTAAGCCCTCTTTTTATATCCATTTACATATTCATCTGTGTTGATTGGGCCCCTGCGTTTTGCGGTCTTGTTTGTGTGTGGTCATTGAGGCGGTTGTTTACACCAAAATTATACGTTCTTCGAGACCTCTGGGTTATCGGAATAGTGCATGGGAGGCTTATGGGCACGCAATCCAGGATAACCACACCGTCTGCTACTGACATGACTGATGGCTGTCCTAAGTCGGCACCGACTACCCATTGGTTTCGTTGGTTTATCTGTAGTCATTTGTGTTTGATGTTTCTTTGTGATTTGTTTTTCCTTGTACCATTTGCATATCTTTCTGTGTATGTCTGCTTTGTGTTTTTACGGTGGGTGTTTTGGGGTTTTGCTGTTGGTGCTGCATCTAAGTGTTGTTGGAGATCCCCTCCTTTCTATTGGATTTTTATAATAGAACATATATTTCAATATTTACAATTTCACCAACTAGGTTGGTATCTCTGCTGGTGGATTATTTAGTCCCGTAGGATGCCGTTCGCCTTGTTTCGCTGTGACTTGACTTGAAATACATTTAAAATTCTCCGTCACAAAAACATTTTCTAAAACTAAGGGGTATCTCCCTGATAGCATAGCACTGACCTTTAAAGGTTATTAGGCAGACATTTTAGGTCACGTTTAGACTTTTGCTCTTCAAAGTTTTTGTATTATTTGGATATCTTATTTTCGGCCTCGATCATCACCGTTGAAACATCACTTGTTGAAATGCGCATATGTTGCACTGAATTTTTATACTAGACTAGAACATATATATTTCTATACTGACAAATCCATCCAATTTTTTCATATTTGATCATATTCATTCAACATGTGCGCACATCCCTGACAAAAAGATAGTGTTTAACGTCTTCAAATTCATTAGCATTAGATCAGGGAATGGAATGGATGTCAAACACAAAACCATTATCAGAATCCAATAATAACCAAAGGGCTTCAAATAAAAGAAAATAATCAGCAGAACAAAGAAAGGGAAGAGATACGGAACTTATTTTCACTAGAAGAGATAAAGCACACAATCAGACAGAAACAATAAAACAACACCACAGAAACACGAAGGACAAACAGACGGAGACAATTACACAACACCACAGAAACACGAAGGACAAACAGACAGAGACAATAACACAGCACCACAGAAACACGAAGGACAGCACAAACTAATGAACAATCTCCACAGAGCCCAATGTAAGACATGGTAATAGACAGACAGAGACAATAACACAGCACCACATAAACACGGAGGACAACACCAACTAATGAACAATCTCCACAGAGCCCAATGTAAGACATGGTTACAGACAGACGGAGACAATAACACAGCACCACAGAAACACGAAGGACAGCACCAACTAATGAACAATCTCCACAGAGCCCAATGTAAAACATGGTAACAGACAGACAGAGACAATAACACAGCACCACATAAACACGGAGGACAACACCAACTAATGAACAATCTCCACAGAGCCCAATGTAAGACATGGTTCCAGACAGACGGAGACAATAACACAGCACCACAGAAGCACGAAGGACAACACGAACTGATAAACAATCTCCACAGAGCACAATGTACGAACGAAATTTTATATATACATGTAGGTGGTGCCACTCACCACACGAGATGTGTTTTTAAAAGTAAAGAAGAAAATCAAAGGTCGTCGTACTATGGCCCCGATTTCAGAAATTAGGATAAGAAACCTGCCAAAATATATTATGACCGTGGGGATGTATTTTAGGAATAAAACAGCACCATGGCATTACACTCAATAAACTCTACTTTAAACCGAAAATTCGTTGTACTACTTTGAATTAATTAAATGAATGAATTAAGGTGCACACTATGAGTAAGATGCGGTTCTTGTGAGTTCAAAACCTGTCAAACATAATTATTACTTATGGAACCTCCTATTTCAAAATAGAAAACCTAAAGGATATTGAAGAACATAGAGTATACTCTCATAACTAAAAATGAAATTAACCAAAAGATTCACAAAAAGCAAAAATAATCCTTAATGGAAAGGAGATCGAGCACCCGGGAAGAGTAAGCTTCTCATGTTTGCTAGCTCACTGTAGACCGTACAAAAAAATCAAATGAAGTGAATGTGTCAAATCAGATGTTTTGCTTTTAACCTGAAATTTCTTCCAACCTGGAGCAAAACGAGATGTTATAGTGCTTCATATTTTCAACGAATCGTCCAAAAAATATTCACGTTCAAAGTCACTTGCTCCCAAATGTACCCTTGGTTCAATAAGTTTTCGGTTAGTCTCCTTCCCCTCAGAACAAAGTTGTTTGAGCTTGTTCTAGAATCGCGATATGAATGGATCATAGGCAATGGACGAAGGAATGTAACTATTTAGGAAAGAGAAATTTGAATTTTTGGAGTTGACATCGTCACGTTTGTCATATATTGACGTATTGAAGAAATAATTTTCGCCAAAAGATAACATGAAATCTAAAGTAATACTTTCAGTGGTTTCAGATTGCGATAAGTAATCAGCAAAGGGGTAGGGCCACGAAGCCCGATATTGGCCCTTATTTTGATAAATTTTGAACATTGTACTTCATAGAATTTCTAACTATTATTTGACATTTTGAAACGTTCTCTGCTGAAACACGAATCTACTTTTTGTAAACATTGCTTTTATCAACACCTTTCAGCCCTTTGAAAACACCAAAATAGGTCATATTCGGCGAAATTGATGCAAAAACTCAATAATCTATTAAATTAGCAATGGCCGCATGCATTAACTATGATGGAAAATTTATATGTGAAAGAGTATCATTATATCCTCTTGTCATAAAAGTTTTATCTCAGTTAACGCATGCGGCCACATTGAATTCTACGACAAAAGACAAAATTCCTAACAATTTTTGCCATATTTTGTCAATAACGTCAAAATGACGTCACTTCATGACGTCATTACAGTTAAATGGCACATTGTTTGGTGATATTATTCTTTTCACGAAAAGCGGTAAACATTCGTGTATTTTCATGAGAGATATCAAGTATTCCTCATGAAATTTATTTTAAGAGAAAAATCAAGGGCCGATTTAGGGGTCTCGTGGCCCTACCCCTTAGAATTATTTATTGAAAAACATGTCTTCGATATATGTGTAGAATTCAACAATTGATGCCTCGAAGACCACTGAAAGACCATTATAAAATGCCATACATCATATAAAACTTTATCACGTAATACTCCCGTTATGCAGTTTCGTAAAGCAATGTAAATGTTAAGATAACACGTTACATATCGCTCTGCTTGAATGCGATTGGGCAAGTTTGGAGCCTCATCACCTACACTGTGACAAGTGTCACCTTTCAAATATGGGTCATATCTTAAAATTAAGACGCAAATTCAATATCAATGATTAAAATTGTTGCTGTTGAAATAATTGTTGCATTAAAGTACTAAACAAAATTGAAATATTGTCTCTTTACTCTCAAAACATCTATACGATGGAGAACTACTTCTCATAGTCGCCTCTAGTTCTCAGAATCGTTGATTTCACGTTGGAAATAAACATGTTTTGGCAGAAAAAGAATCTCAAATGAATTGCACAACTCATTTCATTATATATACATCGTATGAAATGAAATTTCATTTGAGATCCTATATTTATCATATGAATATGTGATTTGCTTGAAAATATGTTGATGTTTGGATTTATGCATATATGTAATAGACTTTTTTAAATTAATTTTTGTGATTAGGGTTTTGATTCTTCATTTATGAATTTCTTATTTGCATTTTCACACGTTGAATTAATCTAAATGTAAATAAGGAGAAATTTTAATAGGTTAAATTTTGTAAATCTTCTCTATCTTGATGCTTATTATTACTTATACAAATGTATCCCGCGTGATATTAGAATTTCAATTTCGAAAAAAACAGTTCTAAGTTCTTTTCAATCAGGCTTTCAAATTTTCAAGAGAAAGATTTTCTAGCTAATGATTCAGATGATCGTTAAGAAGAATATATCACATGTATTTATAATTGTTATTTTGATCTAAATCAATTAATAGTAGCCTCTCTCTCTCTCTCTCTCTCTCTCTCTCTCTCTGACTTAATTTGTAAGAAAATGGGACGTTTACTGAGGAAACGCGACTTCACCAAATACTTGATGAGCTAGCTAATTAAGACGGACTACCTTAGAGTTAAACCTAAATATCTTTATTTATCAATTAGAAAGGTATATGGTATGTTACTATGTTACATTAGAGCAGAACCTACATGGGGATTAAACGATCAATCATACTTACATTCAAATTCTACATTTCCATCCTCCATTATAAAACTGGCCCAATTAATGAAGGAGAAAACAGGTGGGCTAACTGTCACATCAATGTTACCTGGAGGCGCTTCTCTTTATGTCAAGTCAGTGCATATTCAAGTTTTATCTGTTTTCTCCTTCAAATAATTAGCCTTTTGTTTTAGACTGATGAAATTTTGCATATAGATTGACAATATTATGAAAGACATGTACTTTCTTAATCCAATGGGATTACTCAGAAGTACATCAAACCGTAGAAAACAATATTGGACATGTTGATGGCGATAACGTGTGCAGGTAACTTGAGGATTATTACATAATTGTAGATAAGTGAAGATTCTGAAGCCGCTCAATCCTGACAGAATAGATACCCGAAATGTATATACATTTAAACGAGTGGGGGCCACATCAAGTGTTTTGGCTAATTATAATAATCATTTTGGCATGTAGTACTACTGGTAAGGAGCTTCTTATAATAATCATTTTGGCATGTAGTACTACTGGTAAGGAGCTTCTTATAATTAGCATTTTGGCATGTAGTACTACTGGTTAGGAGCTTCCGGATTACAACCATCCCACTTATCCGGATACACAGAGGTCTCCATAGACGCACAATTGTTGTATAAACATAAAACTTTTCCTGTAAGATGACACGTTAAACGAAGCGACCTCTTGTAACACAGATTCTATGTAAATGATATTAAAAGATTATATGACATGCGTATAACAGTCTGTGCTCTGCTGTCTAGAGCGAGCTCAAGATCAAACACCCGAGAAGTCTTTCATATAGGACAGAGAATCAGGAGTCAGTCTTCTCTGACGAGATTTGAACAAGGCCCATCATCGAGTCCCGTCGTCACGGTTGGCCAGTGTGCAACGTTGGTAAGACATTGATACAAAAGTGTAGATAGATCCAGTACCATGCACAGTGTTTTTGTGATGACTTTAAGATAATATCCTCGGTAATGCAGGCGACTGACTATTTTCTTAAATTTGCGGTTGAAATTTAATTCGCTTCCGTAAATCTGTCTTTGATCCTTCTGATTTTGTTTATTAGGTCACCATAAAATGAAGGCAATGGATTTATCAATGATACATACTCTGATGCTAGAGTCTTCCCAAATTTTGAAAAAAGTTCAGAATAGTTAATATTGTAAAATATTCAAATAAGATTTTACGAGTTTATGATATCTAAATCCTTGAATGATAAGTTGTTTTTGTAATTTGTATATTTTCGTCCGAAACATGGGAGCAAGCTCTAGCTTATCTGATAAGCTGAGAGACGTAAATGCTGTACGATGGTAATCTTGGAACATCGCCATCAAGCCAAGGAAAATTAACTATGTTGAAGCCAAAGTCTTCTCTGTTGTCTTATATCTTTGTCTGAATTTCTCCTTTATTGATTTTGATATCAAGATCCAAAAATTGTTTGGCAAAATTATCTGTGCTTGCTTTATTCAGGGTTAAGTCTGGTGGATAAATTTGATTTTTGTAATGGTAAAAATGGTCACAATGTTGGTTATCAATATTCAAAATATCATCAAAATACCTAGAGGTGCCGTTGAATCATTTCAGTCGTCAACCTTCTTGAGTTTTTGCAGATTTTGCATAAATTAGTTTTTGTATGTGTATAAAAAAACAAATCTGCAACCAGAGGCGCACAATTAGTACCCATAGGGATTTCCAATAACTTGTAACTGTATAAAGTGTCACTAAATCTTACAACAATGTTGTCTAAAAGAAATGACAAGGCCTTGCATAACTTAGATCGAGTCTGATGTTGTATGACTTGGTGAAATGCGCATATGGTGTAAATTTTATAATAGAATATATATTTCAATATTGACAATTTGTATGCTCATTAATAATGATTTTTGGATCCATGGTTTACTTTCATTCCCTTATTAGTCTTATATTCACAGCGTCTTTTTTATCTCACTTTTGTGTAGTCATTTCAGTAGTTTTTTTTCATAAATTCTAATTAAATTTACAGGAAATTATACAAAATGTTTGACTTTAAATGTATTTCAATTTACTTTGATCATATCGTAACTCGTTTCCTTAGTTCGTTAAATTAATTCAATCTAAGGAAGTCATATCAAAAATTTCGGATTTAAATGTACAATGAAAGTGACATACCTTAAGTTATACTTCAGTCCATCAAAAAGGAATTTTATACCGACAAATCTGATACCGACAAGCCAGAGAATATATACATGAAGGTTATTTGTAATACGAGAGTCCTGACTTTCATATATTTGTATTCAGATAAATAAGTAAAGCACGGACGAAACACAACCTTATAACAATTAAAAAGTTTATCTACCCCAGTTTTCTTGTCAATAGAAATCTACAAACTCCTTTCGTGACACTATAAATCAATCTAGAAGGGATATCTCTATACATGTGTAAATAAAGGTCATAATATCTTGGTTGATATTTGTCTACAAGTGAACTAAGATTATTTGCTTTTAATAAAATTTATAAAAAGGCCGGTTGTTTACCATCATCCACGTCATAGTGAAGCGTCCTTCGATATTTCTCAAGTTATCGTAAATGGACCAAGTGGTGTATACCCTAATATAGGTAAGTTCAACCAAGTATAAGATCATCAGTTCCTCACATTTGAGTCACGATAAACCACGATGTACCAAACAAGCAGATACTAATAACATAAAATTCAAATACTACAGATACTTAAAGAAAAACTATTTCTTCTCTAGGACAGCCTTTTGCTATATTGAAAGCAAGTGATGATGTTATTCGATTTACAAGTGCAGATACTTTCCATTATTCTTGTAATCAAAAACAGTTAACTGTATACCTTATAAAATCTTATATGAATTAAATAATGTACATGATACAAAGTGTTCATACTTTTTTCCTTCTCGAATGTTAAACTTCTTCAAATCCAAGAGCCTCATTTAAGAACAAATACATTTGCTGCATGGACAAGACATGCACGTTTCGGATATTGAACCCTCATCAGTGATCCTCAATCTAAACAATGTAATATGGTCAAAGAGTGTGAAAGTTATGTCCAAAATGTACCGAAAGACGTAGCAGGATAGGTGGGGTATAATGCTACAGGACCCGCGTCTTATTGAATTTGAAGACGTTTAAAATTTCAGATATTTCAAGAAATTTTGAAAACAGAAATTTTTTAATGTGTTGAAGAAGGGAGGGAATCATCAACCAGACCTGGTTGCAGTACCAACAACAAAAGACCAAAACACCCGATGCGAAAACACAGAGAAGACGAGTACAGTAAGAGACGAAAAGAGACATACGATATAGAAACATTAAACACAAAAGACTACACATAAACCAACGAGACCAATGGGCAACCGTTGCCGACTAAGGACGGTCATCTGCTACGCAAGTAACAAACGGTGTGATTATCCTGGATTACGTGCGCACAACCCTCCCACTTTTCTGATTACTCAGAGGTATCGAAGAACGTGCAACTTTGGTGTAAAACAATCCCCTCACTGTTAGATGACCACACACAAACTGGACCGCAAAACACAGGGGCCCATGCAACATTGATGAATATGTTAATGGATATAAAAAGAGGGTGCACGTAATACAGTCTGTGCTCTGCACCCGAGGAGTCCGACTGACATTCAGAGAGGGCAGGTTGTCGGGGCCCTGTCTTCTCTAAAGAGGTTTGGACAGGGCCTGTCGTGAGGTCCCGTCATCTCAGTCTGTCAGAGTGGAAGTTTTAAAAGAATGTGCATGTACAAGACTGTATTTTGGTCAAGTACTAAGCCTAGTGTTTGTCTGGTGACATTATATTAGGATCATATCCACGGCATAAAAGGCGTTTATTTATTTTGACACATTTTCGAAGGTTATGCTGTCTACCTTTGATCCTTCTTATTTTGTTTATCATATCACAATAAAAGGCAGGTTGTGTAATACTTGGCTACATGTGCCCTCGTTGACTCCTGGTCCACCAGCAGTGACACTCACCAAGTGGTACAAAGATAATTTCAAACCAATTCTATGCATTAGACACACGTTTTGGATGGCAAATCCTTATTATTGGTACTTAGATAAAAACCTAACTGATTTTCAGAGATAGCCAAATGCACCCCGGCAGCGCCCTCTATTTTAATTATATCTAATTTGAATTTCAACATTTACTCTGCAAAGAGCGCGCGGCCCCAGACTAACAACAGGATCGATTCAGTAGCATGGTTATATAAATTCTATGACAAAAATTGCATTGGAGGGATGGTGTTACCTCCTTTAATTCCTATGATATCCTTGGGTGAAATGACGAAGGTTCCTAAATAGCAAAAATAGAATAAAATTTAATGTGATGTCAATGTCATAACGTGCCAAAACAAAGCCCCCTTTATGTCACATAAAAGAGTTACCAAATCGTGCGGCTAGCCAATCAGGGGATGCTTACTCCTCCGGGCACCTGGTCCCACCTCTAGCTTGCTAGGGGTCCGTCGATGTTCAATTTAGTGCTCCATTGCAAGAGCTGTTGAGATTGTCGTCAGGATCTTTTTTTTTTATCTCACAAGTACCATAAAAAAAAGAAACAAAGCAAAAGATGGGAACGCCATGCTTTTATCCTGTGCATATACCGTCGAAGATAGGTATAGAGAGAATTATATTTGTGAATTAAGAAATAACTCTTGTATTTTTTTCTATTGAAATGATAAACAGCAGAAAAAATGTAAGAGCCATTTCGAATAATTCAATTCCCTCTACTTATGAAAAACGGACTGTTTCTTCAATCTAATAACAATCTATCCCCGCACTATATTTCGTAAGTTAAGAGGCTGCGCAGTGATACGTCTGACTTCAAAGAGGACAACAAGTTATGGCTGCCGCCATCATTCAAACAGCGAACGATCGTCTATCTATTTAGAACCAGTTTGAGCAAATCCTACTGGCACAATAATTTTTGGGGTAAGTTAAAACAAATGTAGTATCATATCCCATGATGCTACATTTCTTAAGGTCCTGTATCATCATATCCTATCCATCCATCTACGTCTTTCGGTACGCTTTTTCGACATAGTAATTTTCATACTTTTTTGGCATATAACATTGTTTAGATTTGAAGATCACTGACGAGGGTTAAGTACCCGAAACGTGCATGTCTGGTCCATGCTGAAAATGTATCTGTTCTTAAATAATGCTTTTCAATTTGAAGACGTTTAACATTTGTACCACTTGGTGAGTGTCACTGAAGGTGGACCAAGAGTTCCCGAGGGCACATGTATCCAAGTTCGATCAATTTCAGTTGATCGTTTCTTCAACGCATTCAAAAATTTCTGTTATCAAAATTTCTTGAAATTTCTAAAACGTGGGTTCTGTAGCATCATATCCCATCCATCCTGCTACGTCTTTCGGTACGCTTTTTCGACATAGTAATTTTCATACTTTTTTGGCATATAACATTGTTTAGATTTGAGGATCACTGATGAGGATTAAGTACCCGACACGTGCATGTCTGGTCCATACTGAAAATGTATCTGTTCTTAAATGATGCTATTCAATTTGAATACGTTTAACATGGTACCCTCGAAATTTTATTAACAAATTGTATGTTCAGCCACGAGCTGATTCGTGTTTGTGGGCATCTCCGATTCCAAAAATAGTGCTATGGATAGACGCGAAAAAAGTTGCTGATCGAAATATCAACAAAATATCTTTCTTCAACTTAAAAGCTATTGAATTTAGGTTCATTGGAGATATGCTTTAAAATACAAACATGAATCCAAAACGGGGCTCTGACACGATAAATTTGGGTTTTTGTTTTTCGGCCTCGAGCATCACTGATGTGACATAACTTGTTGAAATGCACATATGGTGCAATGAAACTTTATAATAGAACTTATATTTCAATATTGACAATACATACATGTAATGTTTTATCCTCTAAAACATTGGTCCAATATAATTACATTTCTTTTTTGTCGAATCTTGCTTAATTTATTTTATTTTTCCATTTTATGTTTGTAAATAGTCATGGTCCCTATGTAAGTATATTTTTTGTCAAAAGATATGTCATTATATAGTAATTCATAAGTCTTTGATCTTTCTTTTCCCCATTGAGCATACCGACAATTCAAAGGTAAAATTCACCTCTATACAGTGGAAGATTTAAATAAAACAAAGGAAAAGCAAACATATTTTATTCAACAATACCGATTTTTAAACAACAATAACAATAAAACTTGATTATTTGGTGAAAGCAATGGGTATAATCATGATTGTTTTAACACGTTTAAATAACAATATAGATTAACTTTCAATTACGCATCGTCATTTCATAAAAATGCAGGAATAGGAAAAAATATGCAAAATTAATAAAAACTCAAACATATAAATACATGTGTTGTAAATATCTTTTACGACACATTTTGACAACATTAGAAAAAAAAACGTTCATGATATAAAAATTTTTTATAAAATTTTTTATAATTATCGTTATCCCTCTAAAATAGTCTGACTAAGGCAAAAATATTGCAATATGTCATCACCTAATCCAACTTTACTTATGCGATCGGGTGCTGAAGAGATATGTTGATTAATATCGTAAAGCCACAACTGGACAAATATTTTACATTGATCTATATTTCTCATTACAATACACGTGAAAGAAATTAGCAATCTAATTAGACAATTACCTTTTGATTAAGTTATGAATCAAAATGCAAGCCATAGATATATAATGGTTTCGTTGCTCAGTCAACATTTCATTTTGTCACTCTTCACCTACTGCATGATAATATGAAAATAATATTGATAAAGTATACAGGTGTACTGCAAAAGATAGATTAAAAAGAATTATCCTGTCTTTCAATTTGCCATCTTCTCGTTGCATTAACAGTAAGTTTTGTTTTATAAACAAACAGTATATACATGTAGTTCTTGAAAGACGATCAAAGATGCAGATCCAGATACTTTCTCATGAGAAGGAAAGGAAACAAAGATTGCTGACTGCAAAATTCTAAATTGGGTTGAGGTGAATTGACAACCTCGAAAGTTTGCTGTCTTGGCAAATCCCAAGTCTTACCAGAAATCTTGCACGGAAGGCCAAGCATGATGAGATTCAGAATTATTTCATTCAAAGGCAAGACCGCACATACATCCAATGCTTAACATGCAAAAGGTGACATAATTATCTGTTCTTGGACATTCTGGTGTCAGTATTGTTAAGATAACATTGCATTCTTATTGCCGTATGCTTCTTAATATTAGACTAAATATTAGAAACTCAGACTTCTCTTTTCTTACCATGTTCCATTATCATTAATAAAAATATTTGATAACAAAATCTCATATAAGAAATTAAGATTCTCCGTATCATGGGGTAATGCTTTAGTTAATAATTTTGACAGTTTGTGTATCTGTTGGACAACTCATGTTTTGTTTTCGTAAGCCTCCTGCGTATGATGAATTTGCTTTCCCCTCTTGAATTTCCTCTTACACCACCGCACAATCACTCTGAGATCTCCTATTTCATTTTGAGGACCTATGAGGCCCATCAGTATAGTAAACAAACCTAATGAGAAGAATATGGAGAAACCTATTGTACAGAAGACGAATATACCAAACTGTAGAAAGAACTGTACTTGTGATAAAAACATGAATAACGATGCCCCTAATGTTGTACAGGCCCCTGAGAAGACGGACATTCCCATCTCCTCTAACATGTCACGTGTCCTGCTCAGCCTGTCCTTATGTAATGACAGGTGGTAGCCCTCTGCCAGGTGCACCACGTAATCAACGGCCAGACCCACCACTAGACACATGTTCAAGGACACGAGTAGCTAGAAGACATAATGAAATGAACTATATGAAAAATATATAAAATAAGAAAATCCGTTTTACTTCTTGACGACTCGGATATTATCAAATGCATACTTTCTGTCTTTTGTATCGCCTTTTTTTCCGAAAAGACTTAAATATATATTGACACGGAATTTTATTATCCCTATGTTGCCATCATATCATAAAAAAACATTAAATAAGTCAATGATATGGAGCTCTTTTATCAATGAGAAAATCATTATTATTATTATTATATGTTCCTACCCCAAGTTTCCATCCGGCTGACGGTATGACCCCTATAACACAGATCGTAGTACAACATATGGATGTTGTGGCCAGAAAGCCTATCACTATGTTCATTGTAGCTAGTGTTAGTATGGGAAATGCTATGCTCACTCCAATAATGATACCCAGTACTGCATTATCTGCCAAAGCCTGAAAGATAGAAAACATTAATCGTAGCAAGCGTAAGTATGGTGATAGCTTGACTTTCTGATGGTACCCAGTATTACATTATCTGCAAAAGCCTTAAAGATAGAATTGTTAAACGTCTTCAAATTCAATAGCATCATTTAGGAACATATGAATTTGCTGCATGGACCAGACATGCCTGTTTCGGCTACTTAGATGTAACCATTCATTTTACATTCTAACAAGAGTACTTATGGTGATACCTTGACTTTCTCATGCTACCCAGTATTACATTATCTGCAGAAGCATGGAAGAAAAGAGTGGGCACAATATAGTATTTTGGCATTATGTAATTTAGAGACCATGCCCTTCCTTCTATTAAGAGTATCTAAGTCCACAGACTTAAGAAAATACATAAAAAGGATATTGTATTGACGAAATAGATAAAAATCACAATCTTTTTTACAGCATTGTGTTATCATGTCTTACATTGTATATATGTCAGATCATTTTCAACATAACGAACTTCAAAACTTCATTATCATTCGGAGATGTAGTTCTATGTCCTGTCCCCTTTGCTATTTTTGGAAACTTGTCACATCATCCTAAAGTATCATCGAATTTAAAGGAAGTTAACATCCAGGCACCATCCCTCAATGCGCTTTAGTCGTGGCTAATTGATATGTTGTGAGCCTTGAATTGAACGATTTGACCCTTTAGTATCTGTACACTTTTGCCATCGGTGGTTAAGGGCCTCAATACCCCTTTGAAAAAAACTCATTATCTTGACTTATCAGAAACTGCAAGTATGACGCCATTATCGGACTGAAAGTGGGTGCCAGAAATAACTCCTTTCAGTTTTGGAAATAAATGAAAGTCTGATGGAACAAGATCCGGTAAATTAGGCAGATGCTCAATAAAATTAAAGCCACAATCATGAATCGTAGCAATTGTTAAACAGGAGCATTGTCCTGATTGAACTAATGAGATAAATAAGATCCTTACGACGATCTTAGCAACAGAGCACCAAATTGAGCATCGACGGACCCCTAGCAATCTAGAGGTGGGACCAGGTGACCGGAAGAAGTAAGCATCTCCTGTTTGGCTAGCCGCACCCGCATTCGATGCTCAGGCACGAAAAAAAAACAATATCTACAAAACATAGAAAGTGCCATGGTCACCGTATCAGGGACAAGCATTTCAAACCCCTCGCAGGGAACTTGTTTACGAGCTCCACATGACAAAGGGCATACGTGTAACACAAATGAGATAAAGAAGATCATGACGAAAATATCAACAACACTCACAATAGTAAACCAAATTGAGCATCGACGGACCCCTAGCAAGCTACACGTGGGACCAGTTGCCCGGGAGGAGTAAGCATCCCCTGTTTTGCTAGCCGCACCCAACGTCGATGTTCACGCACGAAAATGAAAACAATATCTACATGACATGCACTGTATGAGATTATATCTATATAAAGTGCCTTGGTGACCATGTCAGGCACAAGCATTTAAAACACTGTCAAACCCCTCGCGGGGAACTTGTTTACGAGTTCCACACAGCAAAGGATATAGGTACGACACAAATAAAATAAAGAAGACCCTGACGACAATATCAACAGCACTCACAATAGAGAACCATATTGAGCATCGACGGACCGGAAGCTAGAGGCAGGACCAGGTGCCCGGGAGGAGTGAGCATCCCCTGTTTACATACACCGATAAGTAATGAGCTATCTGCGGCGCTTATTATTTTCTTGAAACTGTGTCAGAAGTGAGGCATAATATGTGCCATTGATTGTTTGTCCTGTTTGGAGATAATCTATCAACAGGATACCTTCTGCATCCCAGAAAACCGAGGATCACCACATATCAATCAGCCCTCGTATTTTATATAATCATTCTACTGAATCGACCCTACAAGGCATTTGGAGCCGCACACTCTTTACGAAAAAGATACCGAAAAATTCCAAAATAATTTCACTAGAGAGCGAACCTTGAAGAACGAACCAACGATGAGAATTTACAATCCGAAACACGTGTCTGATGCATAATTTTGTTTAAGAAGGTACTTACTCCTCTGTGCTAACTAATGTTTCATGTTTAGGATTTTCTTCTTTATTTTTTTGTGGTTGATGTAACTTGCGGGCTTGGCCATTTTTATCTGATTTATCTTCTCCTGTTTATGGCGTTTTTTTGTTTCTCAGCTGATACGGTACGCCAGGGCATGCTCCAAATATGACGATTTTGAACATCGTTAGATCCAGACGGCTTGCAAGTAAGCTACTTGTTTAGAGTTATATTACACAACGACTGAAATCTTCATTGAGGAAATTCTTCGGTCGCTACGGGGATAATATTAAAACATATCAGTTCCCCGTTTTCAACATTACCTTTTCTGGATTGTGATTGAATGGCTGTCATCATCACCAAACAGGAAATACTTATCAGGTATGTACATCGATATTTACATCGAAACATCACCGAATTTGACAAGTTTCAATTGAGCTGTTGCGACTGGTGTTGCATGCAATCAGGAGACGCTGACTCTCCCCAGGCACCTGGTCTCACTTCAGAATGTTATTCATTCCGAGATTCGCAACCGTTCCAAAGGGAATTCTAATAATTTTGCCTTGTCTTCTCGATTTTGAAACGGAATAACTGTTACGTACTTCTTTGATGTTTATTTTATGTGTATTGTATAATTACCTTTTGTACGTAAATCCAGTGCCAACTCTGTCTTGTCAGTTGATAACCGCTGTTAACACCGGATGGCATTGCAGACATCTGTAATCGTTAAGTTTTTGAAAAGTATGCACATGATGTTCCGAGAAATCAATATGAGAAATCATCATTTCCTGCTGCCAGCCTTTGAAACTGGACAATTGGTATGTTTAATGTTACTCTCGAACTTTTCTAACAGATAAAAATTAATTGTTGACGAAACTATTCGTTTTTTGCATGGGTGTTTTGGGATTTTGCTGTGGGTGCTGCAACCTAGTGTTGTTGGAGATCCCCTCCTTTCTTTTAATTTGGAAATGAAATTTTGGTATAATTATTCTAAATAAGTCGGGTTGAAACTATTCCTCTGTTCATATGAGAAGCTATTCGAATTGTGCATAGTATAAGTAAAATAAGCAAAAGATCTTTTAGGAAGCTCGTTTGAAAATTAAAGAATTTGAATAACACTTAACAAGATCATTAACCTTATTGTTGATAAAGGTTTCCCATTTCTCTATGAGTGGAATTCCTTTAGAATAACCCGTGGTTCTCATGTTGATAGTGGTGTTGATCTGAATACCAATATACATCAGTTTGTTCCCATATTTTATTGCTGAAAGAAGGAAATAATGCTTTATGAATTACGTGTACATGTGTTTTCTTTTAAAAATGCTTTTCCCTGACATGGTCGCCATAGCACTTTCTAGATAGACACCACCTCAGCCAATGCATGCTTTGTAGATATTGTTTTTATTTTCCTGCGTAAACATCGACGGCGGATGCGGCTAGTCAAACAGGGGATTCTTACTCCTCCCGGATACCTGGTCCCACCTTTAGCTTGCTAGGGGTATGTCGATGCTCCATTTGGTGCTCTATTGTGAGTACTGTTGAGATTGTCGTCATGATATTCTTTATCCCATTTGTGTCACACGTATGACCTCTGCCGTGTGGAGCTCGTAGAAAAGTTCCCCGCGATGGGTTTGACAATAAGTGTCTTAAATGCTTTTCCCTGACATGGTCGTCAAATCACTTTCTAGTTAGACATAACCTCAGCCAGTGCATGTTTGTAGATACTGTTTTCATTTTCGTGTGTGAACATCGACGGCCGGTGTGGCTAGCCAAACTTGGAATGCTTACTCCTCCCGGGCACTTGGTCCCACCTCTAGCTTGCTAGAGGTCCGTCGATGCTTAACTTGGTGCTCTATTGTTAGTGCTGTTGAGATTGTCGTCAGGATCTTCTTTATCTCATTTGAATTCATAATAAAAACTTCTCGATAACTAGACAAATAACGACGTGAATAAATAATTTCGACTGTCATAATTTTTGTATAAAAAGCTTCATTTAACTTATCGATGCCGCTTACCCTAAAAAATCAGATCTAACAACCAATTTGACATAAATGATGTTAATATCTTACATGCATCGGACAGTAAGTTTTGGGTGTAGCTTGTTTCCTGCTCTCCAAACAATGTGTTATACATGCCGTAGTCCTCAGTGTATGTATCCGTATATCCCTTGTACATCCAATACTGCATAGGTATCTATATCATAGGATATGTATTATTTCATAAAACACTATCTAGTACTATATTGAAATAAACAAACATGCATTTTTAAAAACTCAAAACCGTATTTACTTATGTCTATTTTGTCCTACTACAAAGTCAAACTGGAACAAATGATAAGTTTTGGGCAGTATTGTTCCAGAGTATAGAAGCAAAAGACTTTCTTTTCCATTTAAGACTACCAATCTATAAGTTCTTACCGACAGAACATCAGTGTAACTGTTGATCAGTCCAGTGGTGTTATAGTGGGAAGGTTCAGCCGTCATAAAATTGATCATTTTTGTGTAGCTCCAGGGAAGAGTAAGATCGAGGGATCCACCTTGGGTAGTATGGTGGGGCAGGGACTATTAAGGAGGGAAAAAGTATGATAACAGATATAGAATCTTACGAAGGAAATATAATAATATAAGTTACAGTAACAAATTTCACTCTTTGGACATTACAAATTATCACATCATTATACATTACATACAAGAAAATATCCCAATGCTCGTTTGATTTTTTATTTACTTTTTTTCCTCGATAATTTCTGATCAACCAGTAAACATTTCAGAGATAATTATCTAGACTTTAACAACTACAAAACAAGTTCATTTTAGCAAAGTCTTTTTCATTTTAGTCAGCTATTGTTTTGCTAAAACTAAAACCAACACATCGAAATTTGATTTTCAGTAACAGATACAACTCTTTCCATAATCAAATAATTCATATTTCATCAGATAAACACGAAAATGTCATTTATTTTAGAAATCAATGAAAAGGTATGCAATGTCCCTCAAGTGGGATTTCCTCATTTACAAACAATGTGGTGTTACTTGTGTTTCAAAGTTTGGGTTTTTTTTTTTTGTATGTTGGACCATCTCTTTATCTCCGACAATTTATAGATTTGATTGTTTATAATATGGTTGTTTCTTGTGAGTTAGTGTGTTCATATCGTCCTCTATCGTCACTGCAACATGTTGTAGATGTTTTCCTGATATCTGATGTTCTTCTGATATATTTTTTGGGGGGGTCTTCGCTTTCTAAATTTGCTTTCTAAGATATCCTTTCTTTAGAAAAAAAAATAATCAAGGAAATTCTAAAGTCCTACCGTGAGATAGGTTTCAAGATTTCTAGTAAAACATCCTATCTCTGGATCTCCATTTGAGTCAATCTTTATTCTGAAGTCGTTCAGCTCACTTGTAGTCATACCATACAAATCATCACAAAAACTCTGTAAAGACAAAGCAGAGTCACAGACATTATGTTATGTATATTACCTTTTTTCCATTCCTAAACCTAGAAGTCGTTATTTAAAAAGGAAGATCTCAAGTAACTTTCCGCATTTCAAAGTTTGATCATTCATCCAGTGATTTTCGGTTCTCATTGTTTTTTAAAGAGTCGTTGAAGTTTCAGATATATAATTCGAATATCAACATCTTTTAGTACTCTTGAAATAATCTTTTAGAATACAAAAGATGCTAAAGTACAATCTATATACAGTGTTGTGGTATCTTTCTTGATTTGAACGTCATGCTATCAACAGATGACTTATTTTGTATGACTCAACCAATAACTTCTTTCAATTGAAAGGGAATTCTTACTTTTAAGGCTTGTTGATTGGCCACAGGATTGGGATCAAAAGAGCTGTCGTATACATTTGTGCCTCGACAGTCAATGGAGGAAAAGTGGCATTCGCTTCTGTCCTTCAGTCCCAGACCCCAAGCTACGTAGATTGTTACCAAGCTAGAAGAAGTGCTCTGTACAAAGCTGTAAAGCTCAGCATTTCTACTTTTGGTGTATCTGTGGGAATCTTTAAATATCTTCAGCTAAAAACAAAACAATGCATAATATGTTTATAATATATGAAAAAAAACTTTCTTTTTATACATTAGAAGTCATATGTCAAAGTTGCTTTTTATTTATGATATTTTTTTGTCTCAGGCTGTGACAATGAAAGCAAAGTACTGAAATTGAAATGTTATGAAGTCTTTTTCTTTGATTGATATATTTCAAGTAAAAATTTCTTTTCGGAATATTTACAAACCTGTTCATTATCCGGTTCCAGTTTTGAGGCTTGATATCCAAAGACGATCACAAAAATGGCAAATATTGGTAAAACAATCCATTTGGCTATTTTATGTGTAACGAACTTGAAGTAATAATCCCTGAAAAATATTACCAGCTTTTTCTGTCGTTTGGGACGTGATTTCTTTGTAGTAATGCCATCGTTATTTTCTCTTTTAGAATCCCCCACGTTATACGTTTCTGCGTTTCTTTCGCTCATAAATTCTTTCATTTTTAATTCATTTTTCGCATTTTGGTTTTGTACGGCTTCCTGTGAAGAGTCAGTGGTATTGGATATGATTTCCTGCTTCTCAGATATGATATAAACGTCCGTACCTTGCATGTTATCGACAACATGGGGCTTCTCTTTCTCTTCAGAAGATTTCTCGTTATTGTCAACTATTTCACTACTCTGTGCACACTTTCTACAGCATGGCCAATGCCAATCTTCAAACTTCAAATGATACATCATAACTACAGTCGGAAAATAGATAATAACTGATAAATAGTTGTAAATTATCAACATTGCGGAGAAAACACCAAAAGATCTTGTGGCAAGAAGCGGCGAAATGGCGCTACAGAGAAAAGCTGAACATGTGGTTAAAGACGTAATGAACATACTGAGTACGGATTTTTTATATGCATCAGACAGCCTATGGGCAAGGCTTGGGTACGTAGAGAAAGCCGTGAGGCGCCAGGAGTCATAGAAAACAAAAATATCGTCAGCTCCAATCCCGAGAATGATAAATATTGATAGAATATGGAAAAATCCGAAGTATTTGAATCCGACAACTCCAACGTATAAGATCTCTGTACCAATGAAACAAGCGAAGATACTCATGATGCCAAGACCGGTAATGAAAAAAGATCTCGTGTGAATTAACATAAAGATAAAAATAAACATCATACTACCGACAGCACACAGCATGTCCTTTATAGCTTGTGTAAAGACATCTGATGACCACAGGTTGTACGACAAGTAATAGAAATCAAATTGTGATGTTTCTAAGTATCCCTCAAGTTTTTCTTTTAAGGTAGATTTCAGATACTCTTGAGTCAAGTCTTTAACAGAGTCCGTGTTACATTTGGTGGCACCGGTGAGAGAGCATCCAAATAACATTTCGCTTCTTGTTATTGAACCATACGCAGAGGTAGGAGTAATGCTGTAAGAATTCGGTAAGAAAAATTGAAAATCTACGTTAGTCTGGTTATTAGTGTTTGCTTCGTAAAGAACTGCGGCTATATTGTTGAAATTTGGATCGTCGAAAACGGAATTGATATGTTTGTATGTCCCATCAAAATAGCGTAGAATAGACTTGAAAGGCTTGCACACTAACGAGGAATTGTGCGTCATACAGTACGTGGAAGTATATCCGGGAGATGATTCCAGATCGTTCTCAATTTCTTGAATTTTCCGTAAGTTACTAGGCGTGAAAATATTCCCGCCTTCGGCATCGTAATACAATGTCACCGTACCCACGCTGTAGTAGAGACCTCTCTCGAAGGTGGCGAAACCCGAATCCGTTAGTGTCCGTTCGAATTCATTCGAGTATTTGTCCCTGTCCCGCCAAGCATAGTCTCTGAGTCTGTACGGAATATTGTACAGTTCCATCGGCAGGACCTCGAAGTTTGTGGGGAATAATTCATATCCTGTGGCGAAGAGAATCCCAGCAACGACGAACATCAAGATGTGACATGACAATGTAATAGCTGAAAGAGAAGAAATGATAAACACCGTTATATACAGTACAATTTTGGAGATTGGTTTGTACAAAAGTATTGTTCTATGGATACCTTCTGTACATTAAGCCCGTTAATGGTAACGAACATACAGTTTTGTCCATTTTGAATAAAATATAGAACTTAGCTTTTCTTTATTATATTAGATTATTAATATATCCTCTACCAATGACAAAAAACATAAATGGAAGAGAAAAAGCTTCTGTTTCTTCAATTTTTTAAGTGATTTCCTTAAAAAGGACTCGAAGTCAACTTGAGTTCAGAAGTTTGCAATATTCCACGTATAATCATTTTATGTTCTAACGTTTCTGAATCAATCTGTTTTATTTTCAATGCATACATGTATGTTAACGATGAAACACGACTAGCATGTTCAATTGGCACCAATAATGACAAATATGGATAATGACCATATCCCTGTATACAGCACAAAATCGATAATTCAAAAATCAGAAACCGAAGGCATACAAAATCAGGACAAAACAGGAACCAAAGCAAACAAACAAAAACCTCCACCATATGAAAAGAAGCGAACTCCCGATATGGGAGTGAGATCAGGTGCCCAGGAAGAGTAAGCATCTCCTGCTTACATGCAACACCCGTCGCTTCAATTCGGTAGAACTGTCACATCCGGTTACTTCCATTTTGGAAGATATAGAGTACAATCTTTGGTTCGATGGTTCAAATGGTCTATGACAGAATATCATCCACCATTCTTGAGAGTGGAACATCATAGTGTATGACGAGTTCCCCATATCGACCGTAGAACTTCCTTAGTGACGATGTTAGTCGGTCACAAACATATCCCTGACCGAGAAGCTTATCTGAAAGACGCCTAGCTCTCAGAACAAAATCCGTATATTTGGTACTTGCTCTGGCATAGCGTATCAACTGAGATATGAACACGCCATAAGCAGGCGATGAAGGGATGTTGCTACTCAGAAAAGGAAAGTTTGTAATGCTGAAATTGAAGTCGTCACGTTTGTCATAGAGTGAGGTGTTCATGTGACCATCAGTGTCGTAGGACAACATTATGTCCAAATAGGATGCTGAATTAATTGTCTCTGAGGTTTCTTTGACTTCAAGCTCCGAAGGATAGATACTGCTCAGGTAATCCGCGAATTTTTGATTATTGATGAGTCATGTTTAAAAATGTGATTGGAAATCTGGTGATGTATCACAGATCATACCCATATAGAATATAATTCAAAACACATCAACACAATACCTCAATGGCCAATATCTGACAAGAAATTGTTTTATATCTTTTAAATTAAGTATATATTTGAGCTTGCTATTTTACCGATGTTTACCATCGTGTATCTTACATGGACTATGTAAGCAATGAGCGCTTATATTTGCGTTCAGGACTTCAGCAATCTGGTTCGATAGGTGCAGAACTTCACAGGTCAAGAGATTTACATCGTACGAACCAGTACCCAGTTTCACAAAAAAATTCAGGAATTTGGGTAACTTTCATCATCAGATAAAAGCTTGAAATGTTTTCAATTTAGATTATATCGTGTTTTCTAATATCATATCTACATAATGAAATCAAATTCAGAAACAAAATATCGCTTTCTTTAGTATATAAGAAGTACTAAGCAATTAAAAGTTACGAACATTTCTAAAAATTTTCGTAGGTATTTTTATGAAACAGGCTGCAAAGTGTAAAAGCCATAAAAGCAAACATGATTCCTCAAATCATTGTACTACTTAGGTTATAGCATTTTGGTTTTGTGAATATGAATATTGATTTTCGAGAATTATTGGTCACCATTTTTGAATTTTTCGTGTATTAGCTTCTGTATTATACTGATTGTCGTAAATATCATATTGTTTCAAAATGATTATCATTATTATTTTTATTGATAAATCAAGAAAAAGTAAGTCAGCTTTCGGAAAATCAGTGAACGATCATGCCAATTAATATATCTTATATGATTTCATGAAATCAGTACTAACAAAACCCAACATGTAAACATGAAGTAAAAAGGTTCAGGAGAATATAATTATGTTAAATCCATGCTGTTTTAACTAATACCATTTCTTTTAGAATATTTATTGACTTGTACCTGTGCTTCATGATAAAATATCTTACCAAGAATGCACTTCAGTCAACAGGAATTTGAATTTGTCCTTATGTTTCGATAATAATACAATTTCCTATAAATGGGGATTTAAGTCACAGTGTTTCGGTGATCTTAAATTTCCATAGATTTCACTTTGATAAAATATACTCATATATCGTACCTTATTATCGATTGGTACATTTTGCCTTATTGAATTTGAATGAATACTTCAGAATCAATTATCTTTGACCATCTTCTATACAACCCCCTGACGATATAAGTGTATTATTTTCACCCATTACCTTCAAATTGTATGTTTATAAAAGTCAAAGACTGAATAGAAATGGACTTCTTTTAATCCAATACAGACATAGTTTGTCTCTATGCCAAATTTCTTCATGTTTTAAAATCCATGACGTAATTCGAACATTATTAAATTATTTATAGTAATTCGATTTATATTTCAGATAACCAAGGTATCATACAAAACATTCAATCCATTTCACCTTAATACACTAATCAATATCCCTCTGCATCATTTTGTATGCATTTATAATAAGGCAAGCCATAAAAAACAATAACAACATAAATGACTTACCAAATGTTGTCCGCGGGTAATTAGCCACCAGTCTACAGTATATAAACGGTTTCTCCTCCCTCCTCTGCCGCTGTAGCTCCTCCGTGTCCCCCTTTCCCCACGCCATGCGAGATTTATTCCCGGAAAGTTCCGTATCCCCGTCGCTTGCTGTTGTTCCATTGGCTATTTTCATATTACTTTCGTTATATATACCTAGGTACCTGGGAATCGATTTCTTGTAGAGTTAATTCCTTTAGCTAAACCATACGTTTATATTGGCCGAAGCTCATTTTCTACCCACTCAGTCTTTTAGGGTATACCTTCAAATCATGATCGATTTCTGTATGTTACATAAATCCTGAAAGCTACAGGTTAAAAACTAGAATAGGTTTTTAAATTGTTTTAAAAGATAAGGATCAAAGTAGTTTGGGAATATTTAAAACCTTGTCCTTAAAACGAATTATTACTCCACATGAATAAGTCCTTTTAAGTCTGCATACGTTCCATCGAATTGGTCTTTCCATGTTCATTATAATTCCTTTACGTGGTTTAAATATCGTCACGGTTCACGGGATTGGTTGATATCAATTGCATAACGGTCCAATTGAAATCCTTCCAAATACAATTGAAAAAAAAATGTATTGGTGCACGTGTCCGTATTTATGCATAAATCAGTATAGGAATTACGTCTGAAGCATTAGAAAAAAATATTTATAAAAGTCGAAAGGTAAATACAAATGTAAATCAATATGAAGACTTAAAAGAGATGTGAAAAGGTGCAACATGCATATATGTGTTTCTCATTTCCATCCCCTATTTGTGATAATGAAATTGAAAATTATTTAAATATCTTTTAGTCAAAGTTGATATTCAGCGAGCCGCTGTATTATTGTAAGCTTATTCCAAGCGACAGTGCCTAAAATGAAAGATGTAACAAAAGACATCCAAAAGAGACTGTGTTATACTTAGAGTACTTAAAAAAATATGTTCCAAGAGATATCCAATCAAAGTGAGCTGATCCTTAAACGTGAACCAAAGTAGTTATCATGGCTTCTGTATGTTAACATTCGCCATTTAAAAAATCATTGTTAACAATTATGAAAGAATGAACAAAATATTCAAAAACTGGCGAATAATAAATTTGATTTAAAATCATATTCACTCATTAATTGTAGCGTGTGTTGTGCTTCTATGTTAGAAGATTAAGAAAAAGTCAAAGTTGTATATTTTTTTTCAACATAGTCAATGTTGTTAATGTATTCTGACTTCTTATGCAAAAGTGACATGTGATAGAAACAAACTATCAAACAACATGGATTCTAAAATATCCATAACCTTGAAAGAAAAAATCTTCTGTGAGCAGCATAGTGAAATATTAAATCTCACTGTGAGCAGCTTAGTGAAATGTTCAATTTCACTGTGAGCAGCTTGTGAAATATTTAATCTCACTGCTAGCAGCATAGTGAAATATTTAATCTCACAGTGAGCAGCTTAGTGAAATATTCAATCTCACTGTGTGCAGCTTAGTGATACATATAATATCACTGTGAGCAGCATAGTGAAATATTTAATCTCACTGTGAGAAGGACTTTAAAATATCCATAACCTTGAAAGATAATACCTTACAGTGAGTAGCATAGTGAAATATTTAATCTCACTGTGAGCAGCTTAGTGAAAAAGTTAATCTCACTATTAGCAGCAGAGAGAAATATTCAATCTTACTGTAAGCAGCATAGTGAAATATTTAATGTCACTGTGAGTAGTTTAGTAAAATATCTAATTTCACTGTTAGCAGATTAATGAAATATTTAATCTCACTGTGAACAGCAAAGAGAAAAAATTAATCTCACTGCGAGCGGCATAGTGAAATATTTCTTGTTTCGTGTTTGTATATACTGCAAGCAGGTTTTTTTTCAAATTAAAAGGCAGAGTCTAAATTTTATTGAAGCTATTACCTTTTTCGTCTTTTAAGATAATTTTGTATTTTTAAAGGATAAAAAGGGTAATAGATTCAATCCAGGTCAAAAGATGAATTTCCTGTTACTATGACTAGTGTTTCTATTTAATATGTTGTTAAAAGACCATAATTTCCTGCCATTAAGAAACTGCACAATCACGTTGTACCGGAGTCGTATTTTCATATCATAAATTACATGAGCAAAGTATCCATAATCTGACACTTCCACCAGATCGATATTCAGATACGCCGACAATATTATCGAACAGTGATTTCATTCTTTAGTTTTTAAACTTTCGTCACTGAAAACAAATGACATTTCCGACAAGCTACACCTTACTTCAGGTAAAAATGATAACATCCGGGTTTGCATGCATTGATCGTGAAGATCACTCGGATTAGATTATCTATATTTAAATCGTGTCTGACTATTCTTCTGGTGCAAGTACACGTCTGAAATATGTCATTCTTTAACCCAAATGTAGATTATAGATGATGACTGACGTGTAAGAGAGAAGTACAGAGGGAGTGGAGATAGTTAAATCTTCCACTTTACTTTCCTCAGTGACGAAAAATCCCCACAGAATGCCTATATGACACCTCGTAGAAAACTTCTAATGAAGTACAGTAAACTTCGTATATAACGAAGCCCAGGGGACCATTGATCCAAATTCGTTATAGCCATATTTCGTTACAAGCATTTTGATGCTAAATATGTTTCCTTGGTGTGGCCGTTCTGAATGAATGAAAAGTACCAGTATTCAATACCTATGTTGTGATTTATTAAGTATGCATTATTTACAACTGACAAACCGATATAGTATTAAATGATTGGCAATTATTTCCTCATGTGTATACATACGTCTCCTAATAGGTAATTAAAGTGAGGACAACAGATGGGGAGAGCAATTATTTGATAATTAGAAATTATCTGTCCACCAGTTGTGTTAATTGGGAATACCTAGAGGGCATTTCGTTACATCCGATGAAAATAGTGAAGAGACTATGACCACGGGACCACGAGATGACTTCGTAAACGCCGATAATTCGTTACATACAAATTCGTTACAGACGTACAATAATCAATGGAGGGTAATAGGACTTCTGCAGGGACTTTCTTTTTACTTCGTTACAAGCAGGATTTCGCTATAAACCTGTTCGTTATAGGTGAAGTTTACTGTATATCTTACATGAAACTGCATGAGCTTAGTTTTAGATTGTTTCCATATTGCATGTACTCTGTTTTGGCTTTGTGATTTGCTATAAAAAACTTGTCAAATATATGATCCTGGGGCCACATTAAAGGCACCAGCATGGTATTTGACCCATGCACCTACAGCCTTGTACCACTTGCACAATGACTGACTGTGGCGACCGAACCCCAAATGGATCCTATCCTATCCAAACCACCCTGTCTTCTTGGAGATTCTATCTTTTCATCCTTTTTTGTGATTCATTTACCCGATATTTAAAACATCCCCCATTCTCATTTGAGGGGCATGTAAGAGAGAGAAAAGTTGAAACTGAACTGAATGACTTTCTGGTTCAAAAAATCTTTAGATCGATAGTGAACAATACTGTCACAAATGTGTTATCCGTCGATATAAGGAACATACGAAGGGGACCGTGGAATAATAGAAATAATCAACACTGAAATCTCGAATAATTCATTCTACCGACATATCCAGACACAAACTTGCATTATTAGGATTCTGCTTATATCAGCAGTCGCGTGGTACCCAGATTGCCACACACAGTATGATATAGATATGTAGTATTCTTAAATATAACACCCCCATGAAGAATTTAAATCATTTACTCTTAAGAAAACAAGGACACATTCTGAATTGTATTAACTACATTTTGTATTACAGCATAGGTGCATGATTTAAACGATTTCAGTTTTTAATTTTCAAATTGAATTTAAATACTCAACAGTCATGCTTTCGGTCGTCTGACCCTGAATCTAGGTCATTCCAATTTGTCTTCGTTATTATTTTGTCTTTTGGAAGGAATGGTCTGATATATAGCGTGTCCCACCTTCATATATAATGATTCCAGACTACGATGTACACGGTGCATATGTCATGTTTTAATTTCTATTATTGATTCTGTATTGATTTCGTACCCATTTGACCGGATTTCTAGTACTGTTCTTTCACAGATCGTCTACACAATGATAACAAACTACGCTTTCAACATGCCTGCACATAAAGCCCCATGCCCAAGAGCAATCAAAAACAAATGTCAAGAGACAAAGAAATGAATAATACCCCGCCCTTAAAACCCCTTCCTCTGATTTATAATGGATAAGATTTGAAATACTCATGAAAGTAAAACATGTCAAACCAATCCAAGGATTCCGTTCATAACCACCCTTTTTGGGCATTTTTACCATCTCGGATTTCAAGATAAAATCTGGAAGAACTGTTTTCATTTAGGTTCAACAAGCCCTTAATATGTGTCAATAAGAAGTGTAATTTGTGAAGAAATTCTTACGTAATGTACATTCACTTGTTTTTCGGCTACCCATACCCATATCCTAAAACTTTGGGAGCTTCGACGTCTTTCTGAAGTTTTTGACTCTTCCATTATACATACGTAAATCGTGAGTTCAATGGATCTTTATAATAAGGTGTAACAAAAAAGTAAGAACAACCGGAAGTAAATAATTGAATATGAAAAATTAGATGCAACTTTTTTTGCACCTGGTCTTACTTCGGAATGTTATTTATTCCGGGGTTCACAACCGTTCCAATGGAATTCTAATGATTTGCCTTGCCTTCTCGACTATGAGACATAATAACTGATACGTATTTCTTTGATGTTTATTTAAGATTCCAATAACATGTTCACGGAAACAAGACCCTGTATTCCAGGTATTTCAAAAGTCCAAGTTATTGAGTTAATTTCCATACAATGTTTCTTACAGTTTAAAAAGTGATTTAAACAGAATTGAAAAATACAGCTTCTTTTAAAACAACATCACAAGCAACGTAATTTGGAGAGTTTCTGTAAATGAACGAGACTACAAACACCGATATAAGTTGGACGGAGTAATACGGGTGATCCGGATAACCGTACCTGTCATAATGTTTTAGCAAAGATAACTCCTAGTGGATATTGGGCTTATTCTAATAACTATAAAAGAAGTTATTTGGTGTTCAAGTCGAGAAGACAAGGCAGAATCATTAGAATTTCATAGGAACGGTTGCGAAACTCGGAATGAATAACATTCCGAAGTGAGACCAGGTGCCTGGGGAGAGTCAGTGTCTCCTGATTGCATGCAACACCCTTCGCAACAGCTCCATGTAATGTCAAATTTGGTGATTGTCTCGATGTACATATTGTAATAATGTACTTTTATTTCCATATTAAGATACGTCATTGGGTACATTATATCATAAAAACAACGCTTTATATCTGGATTATGCAAATCCAACTAAATCTGTACCGACCATTCTAATAAAAAACATTCTTTCAGAAATCTAAACCAACGTACATAATCCACTCTAGAAGCGGCATCGACAAATCTATATAATGAAAAATTCAAAAGAACATTCAGAACACCTGAATTCAATGTATTTTCCATCGAATCATTTGATTTATCGACTCTTTATACAGCATTTCCTTATATTAAAAAGATAGAATCTGTCAAATTATCAAAAATACCTTCACTAGCAAAAATGGCTATCGCAAATACAAGTACATTGTTGTGGGTTATAACAAGATTAATTTTGTAAGTGAAAATTCTGAATCAAGTAAAAGAAACATAGAAGATGAGGTAATGAAACTGTTTAACCTTCTGATCGATTACATATTTGTTGTATTTGGAGGATTTTCTTTTCAGTAAATTTTGGGAATTTCATTTGGAACTAACTGTGCTCAATTTCTTGCTAATATTTTCCTATACTCATATGAAGCCGATTTCAGTCTTAGCTCCCTCATGGAAAGAAGTACATAACACTTCAACACAATTCCACTTACAGATATATCGATGGCGTGCTCTCAATTTTAAATAATCCTAATTTTTTGTGATTATCTTAGCACAATCTATACATGCGAACTAGAGGTAAGCGAAACCAATGATAGCATAAACTCTGCTTCATACTGTATTTAGATTTCATGTTATATTTATATTATACCAATGGTCACCTTCATACATTAACATGTGACTTCAACTTAATAATTACAAATTTCTCTTTCCTATAAGTAGTTTCATTCATATTGCAATTGATATGCTTTTCCAGATCAAGCTCAAACAGCAACGACTTCGTTTAAGGACAAGGAGATTAACCGAGAATCTATTGAAACAATGGTACATTTGTGAGCGACTGACTTTGTCATTACAAATATATTGCGAACGCTACAAAGAAAATATAAAATATTATATATAGCACCCCGTTGGACTCCATGTTGGAACAGATTTTAGGTTAGAACCACCCAAAACTTTGAAATATCAGGAGTTACACTTTTAAGGAGGGTTTCAACACCAAGATGGCGGCGGCATTATTCGTTTTCTCGCTTCCTAGGAAAAGTACAGTCTTAACTCCCTTAAAACATTTGATACTCTGATTAATATACACATTTGAGTATCCTGATGAAGTTTGAATAATTTCCGGCGTCATTTGAAGAAATTATGGCGATTTCCGAAATTTAGAACTTTGGGAGTTTTATCCATGAGCAAACCACGACGTGATTTCGACGTTGTCGGGGAAAATGGCGTCAAAAACCCTCGCATTCAAAATGCAATAAAACATTATTACTAAACGCATTGCATTGAAACTTAGCATGTATAAAATAGAAAATTAAATCTTCATCGCAGTTTATTCGTTGACAAATTTACCCTACAGGAAAGCGGATGTCACTTCATTGAAAATGGACGATTTTGGAAGAAAAGAATGGAAAATATAAAGCCTTGTAATAGTTTAATCCTAAATTCAATTTTTCCCATTTAATCATGAAATCATCTCTGGACATTATTGATAATTTTGATAGTTTTTGACAAAGATTCATCCACAGGATTCCTTATAATTAACTAGCAACTACAGTAAAATGGCTCGAAATTCGTAATTTTTTAGCGACAGTGTCATCTTGTATTCAAGTATCCTGCCTGTGTTTAAAGCACAATTCATTTTATCTTTTCCATATGTAAGTGCAATATATTTATGGCTATTTTGGAAGCTAAATCAAAATTAATTTCCAATAGCTTTGCGAGAACTGGAATGACAATTTCAATATTATGACGTCATCAAGAAAATAACGAAAACGTCGTTAAATGCATTTTTCAAAGTCTTGTAGAAAATTGTCCTGTGGATAGAATCAAATGAAAGTATAGTAAAGGACAGACAAGAATTTTATAATTTCAGAAATTTTTAGAAAAATTGAATTTGGCGTCCAAGTGTTCAATACCTCCTTAAATAATAGTGTAGGTTATTATTTATTCATTTATGTAGCAACTCCTACGATGAATTTCGCTCTCAAAAGAGATCGAGATCTGAGAGATTAATCATTTCTAAATTGGAATTAAGCATATTATCATTTGTTGCACGGCCTACGTTGTAGACGGTAATTTACACCTTTCCAGACGGTGCATTAATTTTCATTTGTAGCAATGACTCGATTAATGATTGAAGTAATGATTAAATGAATGACCGAGTCGTTGACTGACTACCATGAGTAGTTTTCTTTAGCAATGGAGAATTATCAAATCATTGGTGATAATTGTTTGATGGCCTAACGTGCAACAAGTGGGTTATTCAACTGCTCCTCGGGCTACGCTCTCGGAGACAGTAGAATAACCCTTACTTATTATGTTTCTAACGGAATACATTCTCTTGATTAATTTCATACAGTCAATTTTTTTGCAATTTCCAAAATTTCCAACCAAATTTCATTTATGTGTCCATAGTATAAGCTCTACCTTACCTTATATATTTTCATATATTTCTGTTTCATGTCAATTAACTTAATAGAGATGTACAGTTATATTTATAACGCAATACATCCTCTGGGTTGATTTGACATAAGTCAATACAGATATGGGCAGTTGTCTTATCTAGTTCCGATGCAATGGATTGTGTGTGTCACCATAAAATGCAGGTTGTGAAATACCCAAAGTAATATACTCTGTTGCCTATATTGATCCGAATTTCAAAAGAAGTTGACAATATTTTTTGTAAAATTTCAAGAAAGTTTTTACTAGTTTGTGGAAAGGAAAACCTTGGCCTAACAGTTTCTTCGTAATTTGTAAATTTCTACTATGAAAATCCAAAACATCAGTAACTGCTCTAGCATACCAGATGAACTGTAAAATGTAGATACCGTATTACGGTAATCTATAAACCTCACCGTCATGTCAGGGAAAATCTACTATGTTGAATCCAAAATCATCTCTTTTGTCATACACACTTGTATCAATATCTCCATAAGCAATTTTGATATTTAGGTCCAAAAATGGTGTTTCTGTGTTTGTAACGTTTGCCCTGTTTAGAGTCAATTCTTGTGGATAATTAACATTTTTATACTTTTCGAAAACAGGATTGTCGATAGTAAGAATATCATCTAGGTGCCTAGAAGTACCAATAAAACATTCAAATTATCATGTTTTCTTCGCTTGCTGTTGAAGAATTTGGATAAATTCTTTTTCTTACGTGCGATTAAGAAGATCCTGACGACAATCTCAACAGCACTTACAATAAAGCACCAAATTGAGCATCGACGGACCCCTATCAAGCTACAGGTGCTATGGCGACCATGTCAGGGAGAAACATTTAAAACACTTACTGTCAATGGTGTATAAAATAAATCTGCAACCCGATGCTCACAATTAGTAGCCATAGGGATCCCGACAACTTGCTTGTAGATTTCTCAACAAAACTTACATACATGTTGTCCAAAAGGAAGGACAAAGTAATGCACGGGTCACTACACGTCCATGATTTGTATGATTTGTATTCTGAAGCGGAAAAGAAACCATCTGATTCAGACGTACAAATATGTTTTTCCCTCTCGATCAAAGCACCACTTAATGAGTTTGGACAATCGATCATTAATTTTTTCGTGAGGAAGCGTGGTGTACATATTAGAAAAGTCGTATGAAAAAATCGTATTGGCTTGAACATTTCTAGATTTCATTTTGTTAATCACATCCCCTGAATTTTTAATGGACCAAAATAAGTTTACATCATTCCTGTTTAGAACAGGTTCACAATTTTTTGCCACATGTTCCTTTATCGCCGTTAGTGCTGACGTCAGATTTCTAGACAAAATTGTAGTTGAGCAGTTGCTAGAATTAGCAATGTATCGGGATTGGTAAGGAAACTTGTGCCGTTTTGGTATGCAGTATATTGTAGGAAGATCGAACCTAGAAATAGGAATGTTTCACCGTTATGTTTGCTCGAATTGTTAGGGACTTTTTCATTGCTTTTGATATAAGTATGTTCCGAAACTAAACTTGATATGTAGTAATGTTTGTAAATTATTATTGACAAAGACACGTCAAGAAGTGGTTAAGCAGGAAATAATGAAAATTTACTGCTCTGTCTATACAGTACCAGTATGAAAATCTTATTGTGATATTGAAAGTATCCTGGAAAGTTTCACTAGAAAGACGGATCACTTAAATCTACAACAAACTTCATTCTACTCAAAATCTGAACTTTTTTTAATAATGTGACAACAACCAAATATATAGTACAAGACATGCATGTTTACATATACCAATTATTTTTGTCATTATTTAAGCTTAATTGTATGATAAATAACTTGGATTAAAATAAAGCGATGAAAGACATAAAATATCACGACGCTTCAATATATTTTGTTGAAATGAATAGAAAATGAAGTTATTGTTCAAGGATAACAAATGTTTCCTGACAAATAAATATTGTTTTTACATTATAAGCAAACACACTATCGTCCAATGAATGGTTGTCAAATGAAAGAAAAATGCTCCATAAATGTAATGGATCTCCAATTCTTATACATTTATGGTTTTCGTGTGTCCCACGCAGAATTCACAACATAATTTGTCATTATGATTGTATTCTAAGCATGTGATTATATTTCTCATTTTTCTCATATTATCAGAATGTGAAATTTGTACAGAAACACTGACTGGGTAATTATATCATGGGAGGCTAAGAGTACGCTGGAATATCTTGTGATTGAATCATTGGGATTTTTTTGTCTTTGATTTCGTACCAAATACAAAAGTTTACTCCATCAAAATGATTATCATCTGAAAAAAGGGACGATGTCCTCCGGTAAAGTGTTGATTGTATTACAGATTGCATTGTTCGCTTCATAAGCAATAAATTAATATATCAGTTAGAATTCCTGCTACATTTTCGTTTGCACCAACGAATCAACACCCTTAAATCTCCAACTTCATTCTGTGGACCAATAATCCCCATAAGGACTGTAAACATCCCTAACGAGAAAAACAAGGAAAACCCTATCGTACAAAATAGGAATATTCCAAACTGTAGGAAGAACTGAACTTGAGATAAAAACATGAATAATGATGCGCTTAGTGTGGTACACGCCCCTAAAAACACCGACATTCCCATTTCTTCCAGCATGTCACGTGTCCTGTTCAGTCTGTCCTTGTGTAGAGATAGGTGATATCCTTCCGCCAAGTGTACAACATAGTCCACGGACAGTCCTACCACCAAACACATGTTCAATGATACTAGTAGCTGAAAATATAGAAAATGGAAGATTTTAAGCATGTAGACATGTTTTATATATCTAATAAAGTATGTAGAAATAAATCCGTCATTTGTCTCCTTGTTTTTTGTGTAGAGCTCTACTACAGTAAGTTCATTTGTCTTTTTTCGGTCCATGGATTGATGTATACTAGTATCAACATGATCAATAGTGGTCTAGACCTTTTTGGTTTCACCGGGACTTTCGGTCAATTATATATATGACAGTTTTGCGTTTCTGTTAGGAATGGTTTTTACAATAGGACTACTTCAAACCATGGTTGTTAATCATGCATATGACTAAATTTCTGTTCCTCTGGTATCTAAACCCCTATCTTGCTATTATTTATTTCTCTCTGTACTTTAATGTACATTTTAAATATGAAATGAAAGTCTTCTTCTGTTCCTCATTTTTAAAGGGGTAGGGCCACGAAGCCCGATATTGGCCCTAATTTTGATAAATTTTGAACATTGTACTTCATAGAATTTTTAAGTGTTATTTGACATTTTGAAACGTTCTCTACTGAATCACGAATCTACTTTTTGTAAACATTGCTTTTATCAACACCTTTTAGCCCTTTGAAAACACCAAAATAGGTCATATTCGGCGAAATTGGTGCAAAAACTCAATATTTCTATTAAATTAGCAATGGCCGCATGCATTAACTATGATGGAAAATTTATATGTGAAAGATTATCATTATATCCTCTTGTCATAAAACTTTTATCTCAGTTAACGCATGCGGCCACATTGAATTCTACGACAAAAGACAAAATTCCTAGCAATTTTCGCCATATTTTGTCAATAACGTCAAAATGACGTCACTTCATGACGTCATTACAGTTAAATGGCACATTGTTTGGTGATATTACTCTTTTCATGAAAAGCGGTAAACATTCGTGTATTTTCTTGAGAGATATCAAGTATTCCTCATAAAAATTATTTTAAGAGAAAAATCAAGGGCCGATTTAGGGGTCTCGTGGCCCTACCCCTTGGTTTTGGCTTAATTTAGACATCTATTCCTAAAAACCGTACATCCCTAAAGTGACCTACGTACATTTGGCGCATATGGAAATTATTCGGCTGCAGAATGGGGTCAGTAATTCTTCGATATCTATAATGATTCTCACCCCTAGTTTCCACCCTGCTGTCGGTATGACGCCAATCACAGATATCGTAGTGCAGCACATTGACAGGGTCGCCAGGAAGCCAATCACGATGTTCATGGTTGATATGGTCAGAATAGGGAAAGCCAGACTTACTCCAATAATGATGCCAAGTACAGCATTGTTAGCCAAAGTCTGAAAGAAAAAATGTTGTCTGAACAATACAGATTGATTATTTGTGAGCAGTGAGCAAGACTAAAATTTATGCTCCGTGCTTGTTTGCCAGCAAGGGCAGTACATGCTTATGATTACAAATACGTCGATGTCATCATCAAAAAGGTAATGAAAAATGATAATACATGTAGTTCTAAATCTATGAAATAATTCTTGTAGTAGAACTTAAGAAAACTTTTGTGTTCTTAACAACATACTTAGGTTTTTCTAAAGATCGAATGTTATGTACTTGTTCATGTCATCAAAGTTATCGAATTCAAACAACTAAAATCTGAACATAAAATGGGTTTGGCTCTTACTATTGCTTTCATACTTTTCTTCAAATTGAGAGTTTATGGCAAAATAATACCTTACCTCTTGAACATACAACCAGTGCCAAATATATCTGGTAAGCTGATATCCTTTGTCAACACCCTCTGGCATATCTGACATCTGTAGTAACACATCACATATAAGGAAGAGTTTAATTTGTCAATAATTTTATAATTGACTATTTCAGATTCTTTCGTAAAGGGAAGCTGTTTGAACATATGATTTATAAGTATGGTTATTTTTAGTGGGAAGAAAAACGAAGAGTCCTAGGTACTCCACTTCCAGAGAACAGCCGTCTGAAAATTCCAGCAGCGGTGAATTAACCATGCATACTTCAAATAATGATTCTCAAGCTGTGATTCTTTAAGCCAAATGGATAAAAAAAAGAAAAAATAAACATCGAAAATAAAGGAGGTTAACTACCTAGGACCATCCCTCCAATGCGATTTCGGTCATATATTTTATCTAACTATGCTACTGAATCGACCCTACAGGAAATTTAGAGCCACGAACTCTTTGTTAAGTCATGAGATACACAACACTCATAAAATCAAATTAGAGGGCGCAAAAATACATTTCGTTTTGTCTGAAAATCATTTTGGCATTAAGTACCACTGATGAGGATTTACTATCCAAAACACGGGTCTTGTGCATTAAAACTGGTTTGATTTATTCTTCAAGAAGGAAAGGAGTTGGAACACTTCCGTTTCTTTGAATATACGGTAGACTTACCATAGAGGTGACCAGGCTTTCCCATTTCTCTATCATCGGTATACCCTCGGAGTAGCCTGTTATCCTTCTGTTGATCGTGGTGTTTATTTGTACTCCAATATACACTAATTTGTTCCCGTAATGTACATCTATAAATACATAATTAGGGAATAACTAGCTTCTGACGTTATGTTTGCGGACGGTAAATACAGATTTACGGTCGCAAACTGAGTTTTTTTGGCGACGCGTTAGCGGAGACAGAAAAACGGATTTTGCGCCGTAAAATCAGCATTTACCGTCTACAAACATAACGTGAGTATCTAGTCATTCCTAATCTAATGCAATCTATATTTTTGTGAATATAAAAAAAGTGTGCCGTTATAAAGCAACGTAAAAGTCTAGCATGTTCTGGTTTTACAGCCGTAACTTAGGAGCAAACAATCAATGAAATTCGACGTTATATCAACATTGCATTAGAATGTAGAATTTCCAAGGTTATCAAGTTGTGGGAAAGGTGTAAAAACAGTACTACTAAATAGAATGTTTGTATTTGCTAAGTTGTTATAGCAACATAGGGTTAGGGGTGGATTGTTTTGTTTTATTTTTTTTGGGGGGGGGGGTTGTTTTTTATTCAAGTATTGGTTCTGTCACAATATGAAATGAATTTTATCTTTCCGCCCGCAAGACTCACATAGAATATAGAAGAAAGAAGGGGATTTCCAACTCTGACTCTGTTGCAGGTAATTCTTTGTCTCTCAAGCAGAACCCAAAAGCCTCGAGTTAGCACAATCATTAAATAAACGATGGGTTAAAACCAAGGAAAAGTTCTAAGTCGTACTAGTTCCATGAAGGGAGAAAGAACCTTTGGCAAAATACGAAAAATAAACTATTTCTCTATTATGATAATATAATGCCATCATAATATTCTTACTGTGATTGGGTACGCTCCTCGAGTCTGGTGTCGTTTGTTCTCCATACAGATCGTTATACATGCCGTAGTCACCTGTATAGGAGTCCGTGTAACCGTCATACATCCAGTATTGCATTGGTATCTGGAAGTAGTGTAGTCATGAAAATGAAACAGATTGTGCTTTCTATATAAAACAATCTTTGAAGTGATAATGTTTGATGACGCCAAATGAAGCGCTCGTTAGCTCAGTAAATGGAATTCACAATCAGAATCCACAACACAAATTATCTGGACACACAAGGCCACGGAAAACACAAAACAAACTACACAAAACAAGTGAATCATTCGGCAAACGTAGTCAATTATCTCGATGATATGAGGTGCCAAATAATAGTAAGCAACTTATGGAGTAAACCTTTTTTTTAAATGAAGGAGTCAAACTTTGGTATGGATTGTATTTATATAGGGATCATAACTGTCACAATAGAACAAAAAGACAGTCGCTGCTTTTATCGCAATACATGTTTTAACATTCACAACATCCATTTTACAGGATATAAATATTCAATATATTGACAAAAAACTTTAAACTTGTCACTTCTTATTTCCATAAATCGTTTTAAAATACCACTTATAATAAGTGATATTCTCAATTCACATTGCTTGTACAATGCAAAAGCACAATGTGAAACTATGTTAAATGCTTGAAAAATAAAATTTGCATCAAACACTGACTCTGTTATGAAACTATAATTCTTTGTTCCTATAGGAAATTTCCAAATAAAACATAAAATTGAACTCACTGATAAAATGCTTCCATGGCTATTGTTAAATCCCGTTACGTTGTAGATAGAAGGTTGTGCGGACATAAAATTCCTCAGGGTGTTATGGTTCCATGGTAACGAGAGGTTAAGTGTCCCTCCCTGGCTTACATCAAATGGTAAACTCTATGAAAAAGTCAAGGACATCATAATTTGTCATGCGCATTCAAAGTTGCAAAATCTCGATATTAATTTCCTTATCATTTGACCTGAATCCTCTATGCCATTGTAAAAAGGTATGAGAATAAATTGATTGATTGATTGATTGATTGATTGATTGATTGATTGATTGATTGATTGATTGATTGATTGATTGATTGATTGATTGATTGATTGATTGATTGATTGATCTTGAAAATTGACCCACTTTAGAAAAAAAGATAATTTCCGCAAAAAAAATCAATGGTGATTGGGTTGTTATATATTGTTAATGCGGATTCCTTATGAGTAGAGCAATATTGGTATTTAAATTTGAAAAGTGACCTTAGCGTTTTGCTTACTTTTAAATATAATTTACTTTTGGGTATCTTACTTTTTTAATTGTGACCTTGACCTTTAAGTTTGACCTATTTTGCAGAAAAACAAACAGGGGTAGGGCCACGAGACCCCTAAATTGACCTTACAATTTTCCTTAAAATGAAAAATATTAAAACGAGAAATACTTTACATATCTCGGTGTCACAAAAAATATGTTTTCCCTTCTTTGTTGCTTTTTTTTTGTAATTAATCACTTATATATTAGGTCTATAAAATTACCTTGAGATACGATTCAAGACTTCGAGTAAAACACGCAATTTCCGGCCGTCCATTTGCATTTACCCTTATTCTGTATTCCTGGATTTGAGCAGGAGATAACCCGTGCAGCTTATCACAGAGAGCCTGTAAAAATATAAAAAGTTTTAAGATCTTCCCGACAGTCATACATATCTAACGTATTTCTTTACAAGCAAACTTTAATATCTTGAAATTGAACAAATGAAATAATAGTATTTCATGGAAATGTTATTATAGTTTCATACTTTCATAATTTTTTTTTACCTTCAATGCCAACTGATTGGCTTCAGGATTCAGATTGAAATTGTCATCATACACTTGTTTCCCACGGCATTCTATTGCTGAGAAGTGGCAGTCACTTTTATCTTTTAATCCAAGTCCCCAAGCCACATAGACTGTTACAAGATTTGATGAAGCACTTTGAACAAACTTGTAAAGTTGAGCAGTGTTGCTTTTGGAATATTTGTGAGAGTCTTTGAATATTTTAAGCTGCAACAAAATTGAAAGTTCTCGTTATGACATACTGTAATAGTTATAATAAAATCATGTATACATTATTTTTCAAATATCAATGATAAATTCAAAACCCATGGAATACCACATACATGTTGAATTGAAAACAATCCAATGTTAGGATTACAGTAACATCTATATAGTACACATCGATAAGACAAACGTTCAGGGAAATACAAACACCGACATATGAAAATATTAGCCTACGCATGAGATTAATTCTGAAGACAATGAAAAATTACGCTAAAGTAATATAGCGCTATGAAACTACTAGTAACAATTAGATACTACAACACATAACATACGTATCGGTATCATGAGCAAAAACAATCATATAATGCTATATCTTTGTATAAACAACAACCCTTTCTGTTTGCAAGAAGTGGAAAAGGCTTTGTGATCGGTCATCGTAAGCACTTGATAAAGGTAAGTTCTAATGTATGGTTATGAACGGCAACTGAGACTTTGTGCAATTGTTGATGGCAAAAATGTATCGCATAGATGTAATTGTCGTTTTTCGATGGCCATAGTTCACAAAATTTAATAAGAATCACAGAAAGTATATCATTTTTGGGGTTTGATATTTTGATTCAACATTAATCTATTTGAAGTCAGAGTTTGAATGTTTTTAATGAAGTTAAATCTATAGCGTTACCTCCTCGTTATCTGGCTCCAGTTTAGATGCTTGGTATCCTAGTGTAGCCACGCACGCAATGAAAATGGGCAGCATCAACCACCGAATTACTTTGTGAGTAACAAATTTGAAGTAATAATCTCGAAAAAAGATCACCAATTTTTTCTGTCTCATGACATGTTTCTTTTGAGTTGGAGTATACTGTTTTTGTGTTTCGGTTGAAGTTTTCAAGACCTCAGATGAATTTGTATGATTATACCCATTTTGCTCACTTTGAAGTCTTAATTTCCAGTCTTCAAAAGTGATGTGATACTTTTTCCCTGCAACCCCATTTGATACATTCCCATTGATCACAGGCTTGCTATCTCCATTGGACACAAATCCATTAACGGCAGGCTTACTATCCATATTTTCATTTGCACCCTCTACACTCCATACTTCTTTTCCGTTCTGATGAACACTGGCATCCTTCATGTTCTCGTCTTTCGGTTTCATACAGTATCTACAGCATGGCCAATGCCAGTTTTCAAAATGAAGATGGTACATGACTACAACAGTCGGAAAGTATATAATGACCGATAAATAATTGTACAGAATAAGCATTCCAGAAAATATCCCAAACGACCGCGTGGCTAAAAGTGGAGAAATGGCACTGCTGAAGAAGGCAACGGAGGTTGTGAGGGACGTGATGAACATGCTCAATGTAGATTTTGAATACGCATCCGAAAGTCTATGTGCAAGACTTGGGTAAGACGAAAATGCTGTAAGACGCCAAACATCGTAGAAAACAAATATATTGTCTGCTCCAATTCCAAGTATGATGAAAATGGATAAGATATGGAAGAATCCAAAATACTGAAACCCTATCACTCCGACGTACAAAAGCTCTGTTCCAATGAAGCATGCGAAAATACTCATCAAAGCCAGTAGTGCAATGAAAAGGGATCTTACGTGTAATATGATGAGAATAAATATTGCTAGCATGCTTCCAACGGCACAAAGCATGTCCTTTATAGCCTGAGTAAAAACGTCTTCATACCAAAGATTGACTGAGTAATAGTAGAAATCAAAGTTATCTGTGTCCATATATTTTTCGAGTTTGTCACCGAATTCTGCTTTAACATAATCCCGATTTTCATTATTCCAAATATCAGAATTACACTTTGAATCCCCATCTAAGGAACAACCAAACAATATTTCACTTCTAGTTATGGAGCCAGATGCAACCGCGCCATTTATCACGTGAGACTTCGGGATAAAGAACTCGAAATCTGCTCTTGTTACATTGTTAATTTTCGCTGCGTAAAGCACGTTCGTTATATTTTCAAATTCTGGATCATTGAAAACATTATCAATATGTTGGAAAGTACCGTCGAAGTATCTAATGATAGACTTAACAGGTTTACAAGTCAGGGATGAGTTATGTGTCATACAATTCTGAGATTTATAACCGGGAGTTGATTCCAAATCCCTCTCAATCTCTTGTATCTTCCGTAGATTTGTGGCTGTAAAGATGTTCCCCTCCTTGGTATCATAGTATAGTGTCACAGTCCCCCGGCTGTCATAGAGTCCTCTCTCATACCTAGCAAAACCTGTATTGGTTAAACTTCTCCTTTCTCTCTGTGAGAAGGTATTCCTGTCGCGCCAAGAGTAGTCTCTAAGACGGTACTTCAGAGAGTTAAGAGACATCGGAAGCCTTTGAAAATCTGTCGGGAATAGTTCATATCCAGTAGCGAATAATATTCCAGCAATAATAAAAGTCAGAATGTGAAGTGACAACGTTGTTGCTGAAAGGCAAAATTAAAGCATCTCTATATATCGCAGTGACAAGTATTGCTGAAATAGAATTATAATCATTTCAACCTTTAAGACTGAAATATTATATGGTGAATTATATCTTTCATCGTTTTTATAATTCTACAACTTTGTCCCCGCTTTCATTTGAGAGGAATGACTTATTCTGTGAATCGTATTATTTGTTCCTCCTTTCTTTGATACGTTTTGACAGAGAAGCAATTTACCTGTGTCAATATCATTTCATTATTCCTTTAAGTGAAAATCCGTTTTCCTTTAAAAATCAAGGGGAAGCTTAAATTTCATAAGCGTGCTAAATTTACGCGACCCCCCCCCCCCTCCTTTCGATTTTTCCTAGTCTCATGTGTGTGTTCCGCTGTAATCACTGCAATGTCGTCATGTTTGAACTTTGCTCCTTAATCGTAGAAAAACAAAGCGTGTTGCACATATTCATCAGAACTACCTTTAAATTTTTTTTCTTCTGTGTTATATCTGTAAAATGGACATTTTCATGTTACACATTTTGATAGGTTAAAAACTTAGATGAACAGCCAGTCCACAAGCATCCATGCAAGTTTGGTTGATGTAGAACTTATAGTTAGGCGTGAATGGACCTGTCCCATATTAGCTAACATGCTCACTCAAGCACGAAATGTAGATCAGACGCAGTATCCGTATCATGCATTGTAGTGTACATCCTTAGATGCATCATCCATACGAGTTTGATTGATGTAGGACTTATAGGCAGGAATGGACCTGTCCCATTTAGCTAACCTGCTCAGTTAAGCGTGAAATGTGGGTCAGATGCCGCCATCGTACCATGCATTTTAGTGAGCAATCCACGCAAGTTTGGTTGATGAAGGACTAATAGAGCTGTCCCATTTTACTTATCCTGCTCAGTTAAGCGTGAAATGTTGATCAGATGCCGCCTCCGTACCATGCATTTTAGTGAGCATCCTTAGATTCATCACCCATGCAAGTTTTGGTTGAAGCAGGACTTATAGTAAGGCGGGAATGGACCTCCCCAGTTTTGCTTTACCTATAGTGCGGACACCGACGCTGACGCCGACGACGGACAATAACATAAGCCCCCCCCCCCCCCCTTCTACTTCGTCGAGGTGAGCTAAATAGTGAAATGAATGTTATCTTTTTATATTTTGAGATTGACTTAGTTTCACAGCAAATACCATTCATTGAATTTCTAATTTCATTCTTGTTTTCTGAAATAGCTTTTCGTGTCATAAGACATTTTGAAAATAGGTAATCAGCTGTAATACGTTGCTACAGAGCTATTTGCTTTGTAATGTGCAACATATTCCATTTTAATAAAGTTTCATCTCTGCGAATTACATTGTTTGTACATATATACGTGTTTCGAACGGAATGTCTGCAGACAGGTAGATAATAATGATTACACTTACTTCCGTGTTCATAAAGGTTGTCTGGACGCTCAACATTATACTATCATATACTTCTTTTTATACAAGGAAGAAATATAAGAAACGACAGGGATTTTTGATAGTTTCCATAATGTTGAAACGTACGAGTGATGCAATACTCAACTATATAACGGGATAACAGAAGTATTAATCGATTAAAGTAATTAAAAAAAAAAACTTCGGTATTTCAAAGCTTGTGTTACTGTGAGGCAAAAGCAGGTAAAACCATCAAATACGCTGATTAATAGATATAAATAAACACTTACCAAATGTAATTTTAGGGTGATTGGCCACTAGTCTACAGTAGATAAATGGCGTTTTTTCCCTTCTCTGACGCTGGAGCTCATTGGCTTCTAAATGCTTCATCTTGTGTTACAGAGTATGTTAGACTCCATGTACGACAGAAAATCGACCAGGATGAGGAATGCGCATGACACAAACTTAAAAACACCAACAAATGACGGGTAGTCGTTTGTTTCTGTATATATCAGTAAAAAAATGTCAATAAGTAGAGCGTATCGTTTTAAATGTGAGACGACTACTGCTTAATTATGGGTTTTTAAGCAGTTAAAATGCTTCGTCAATTCACTCAAGTATAAAGGTTTTTGTTTGGTATATTACGGTACATGGGTACCCGAACAATAATTTGATACCTATCTCCTACGAATGGTTGTCACTGAAATATTCAGATAATCATGGATTTATATATCACTTTCAAGAAAACAATGAATAAGTTAAAAATGAAAAGTAGATCCAAGCCTGAAATTGCTCGAGTAAGAGAATAAGAGTGTATGAAAGACCCGAACAAACTGGCAGCAAGTTTCAGCGATTCATTCTCTTTTTTAAAGCGATTGACCAGACATATTTAGACCTTGTATCTAGTTGAGTGTATATCTTTCTGTCGGAATCCCACAGAAATAGCCTAAAATGCAGACATTTTCCCCCGTTTCTCGAATCATATGCTAGACCCCCCCCCCCAAAAAAAAACCCCTTCTAGATCAACCCTTAAATAATTTTTATATAAATAGTCTCTTTTTGACAATGCTTCTTCAATGATATATGATATGAAAACGACTACCTTAACTCAACATCGTTGTTTAAGGAGAAGTCGGTTGAATTCAATAATAATTAGATTAAATGCAAAAATCGGATACAGGACATTGTTGAAGGTCACAGTCAATTAAAGATTGTAAACCCCATATGGGAAAATCAAAACAATAAAATAAACTCGAGACGAACAGACAAATGGACAACCGAAGATTACAAAGACGGTTTTCAGCATGGGGGATCCATATGGATGTTTCCAGGGGCCCATCATGTTTTGATGCCTATAAGAATCTTTCATGAAGTTATAGATAAGAAATAATTGATGAGGTATAACATTGTTTCAACTTGTATTTCGAATACTCCCCTAATAGTATCATAGCTTTTTTTTTCGAAAACTTCACTTATGGCCACTTGCGTACGTCAAGCTTAAGCCTGGATCAGTATGATCTTGGTTCAAGCCGAGCTTAAAATTTCAATTTCGCTTGCACACCTGTATGGCTTACATGAGAGGAGCTCAGATTTGAGCGAAGATCTGATCCTGGTTGAGGGTAGGTTTAAGCCTAGGTTTATGACTTCTTTTTTACAAAATATGCAATTCTAAAATTTTGGAAATACAAATTTAGAGAAAACTAACCATCTAGTGATACTGGCATTTATTGCACTGTAACAAGGCCGGTGAATCTAGAGATCGATCGAGTTTTCCGACCCCCCCCCCCCCTTTTTTTTTATCTTAATTTTTACGTGCGATGAACATGTTTAAACACGTAAATTTCGTACTGTCTGTGCTTTTAAAAGGGGTTGTTTCGTATTTCCGACTGGAAATTATTTGCAAGAGATTCCACATGGAATCATAAGTATCGTCAGATTTTCAATGTATGATTTAATAATTTTGTTAGAATTCTAATTATCCTATTATCTCGAATGTATTTATCTAATTTCATAAAACTTATCTTTGAAGAACCTGAACATGTTAAGATTTTTTCATAATTATAAGTCACTTTTGCATTGTGATCCAGGCTCAAGCTGTACTCAGGTAAGTAAACGTGGATCCACAGGTCAGCAATCCAACTAGTTCTCACCTGAGCACAGCTTAAGTCTGACTTAAGCCAGGGTTATCTGATCCGAGGATCACCTCTCGATCCTAGCTTACCTGAGCCCTACGTGCGCAAGTGGCCAATATAGAAAAAAGAAGCATATTTTCACGATTTTCTATTTATATTGAGTTTGTCCGGTTACTCATTGGGAGAGATGCTCCTTAGTTTTCGAAAATGTTATCAATTATAGTTGAACGGTATTTGATAAAATTAAATGAAAATTAATCAAAGCAGTGCAAAAAACTGTGAAATAAAACGAACGAAAGGAAGTTCGATTTGATTAAACAGCTTAGAGTATACTTTCAAACAATAAATAATGATGGTGTTATTTATTTGCTGTGTTAAACATGCTCCCCGTCACTGAATGTTTTAAGTGTATTAAATCACTAAAGTATTTCTTTTCCAGTCCTGTTGCCCGATAGAAGCTTTCTTTTGGCCCTAAATCAATTTGACATCAGATATATTACTTTGCTTATTTGGAATATTGTCATTATATCCTATAATATCATCGCAATTAAAGGATGTTAACATCCCAGCACAATCCCTCAATTGCTATTTTGGCCATGGATTTTATTTAACCATGCGACTGAATTCGACCCTTCACAAAATTCTTTTCAAACCAAATGCTAAAACTTTTATTCAAAAAACTAAAACAAGAGGGTTCTACTAAAATACATTTGGCTGTGTCAGATATTCACCTTTGCTTATATCCAAAACACGTGTTTGGTACATTAAAATTTGTTCAAAATTTTCTTCAAGAAGGTAACGAGTTGGACCACAGTTTCTTGTATTGCATTGTATTGTATTGTATTGTATTGTATTGTATTGTATTGTATTGTATTGTATTGTATTGTATTGTATTGTATTGTATTGTATTGTATTGTTTAGAGACGTAAATGATTCCTGATTCCTGATTTAATCAACACTTGGATTACTCGAACTCATCAACAAAAAGCATAGTCCGCCTGGGTATCAAGAAACCTTCATTCAAACGAGAATTATTTGAATATGTGACCGGGTATATGGATTCGATGTACATGCATGTCAAGCACTATACGAGGGCTGTTCGATAAATTCGTAGACAGTTTAAAAAAACTTTTTTTCGTAATCGTCAAACATTTTGCTCACATACTAATTCATTCTTTAAGATTTCATATTCTTATTGTGCAAAATTTAAAGCAATCGGCTAATTAGGAAAGAAATATGGTGTTTTTCTTTAAGAGAGACTACGTCCAAAACGACGCCACGCAAATTACGGAGTACTTATCATTTTTATCCTTTTCTGCTGTCGCTAAATTTGAAATCATATTGAGGCATTAGTCGTTTAATATATGTCAATCTATTCAAAAGTAAATCATACAGATTAAAATAGGTCATCATGTGCTCAAATTATTCCCTGGTTCTATATAAAATCTGTTTGCAATAGGTGCATAAAAATGTCATTTTAGAACGTAAGAATCACTCAATTTTGTTTTCTCATGGCGTCCAAATCATTCTTTTTAAATGATATTTATCAAATTATCACCTTTGATGCAAATTATAGGCATATTGACGTGCGCTCGAAAAATTTCCTTGCATTCCATATGTATCATTTAAAAAAAAAATAATGTCTTTAGTGGAGTTTGTATCAGCTTGAATAAAAGAATTATGATTTCATTTTGTATAAAAATTGCTGGAAGACGTCATCATTTACAAGCATACTTCTTGATGGTGCTTCTTGTTATTTTTTTTTATTATATGTTATATATAATGCATATGTACGTAATGTAACAACTCTTTGTCCGATATGTTGAAAGATATGTTTTGGGGATTAGAATCATCTAAATACACCGAGGGTAAACAAAATCACCGAACTGAAACATTAAGATGTGTTGACCTTTTCTGAACGGTTAAGGTGACGGGTATTGCTAAACATAGGTAATCACAGATTACGAAGCTCACCTCGTGGCAGCCAAATTCAATTCAATCATATTTCTTAGTACATGTATATTGGCTTTTAAAGGCAAAATCATTCAAGTGGAAAAAGTCGTTTTATGAAAGTTTGATCAAAGATACATCCAATATGCAAGTTTGGTACATGTAGCACTTATTCTTTGCTAAATATTGGCTTTGAAAGGCAAAATCACTCAAGCGGAAAAAGTAGGTCAAGGTCATTTTATGAAAGTTGATCAAAGATACATATAAAATGCAAGTTTGGAACATGTAGCACTTATACTTTGCTCAATATTGGCTTTTAAAGGCAAAATCACTCAAGCGGAAAAAGTAGGTCAAGGTCATTTTATCAAAGTTTGATCAAAGATACATACATCCAATATGCAAGTTTGGTACATGTAGCACTTATACTTTATTCAATATTGGCTTTTAAAGGCAAAATCACTCAAGCGGAAAAAGTAGGTCAAGGTCATTTTATCAAAGTTTGATCAAAGATACATCCAATATGCAAGTTTGGTACATGTAGCACTTATACTTTGCTCAATATTGGCTTTTAAAAGCAAAATCACTCAAGCGGAAAAAGTAGGTCAGATGCTGCATCCGATGCATAGGTCATTCTCGGCATCCAAAGATGAATCACTTGTTCAAGTTTGGTTACTGTAGCATTAGTACTTTGTCAGATACTGAGCTACCCCAAACTTCTTAACCAAGTCACTCAAGCGGAAAATGTAGGTCAGATGCTGCATCCGATGCATGGGTCCATCTCAGCATCCAAAGATGAATCACTTGTGCAAGTTTAGTTACTGTAGCATCAGTACTTTGCGAAATACTGAGCTACCCCAAACTTCTTAACCGGACGCGGACGCGGACGCGCGGGGGTATAGCATAAGCTCACTCAACTTCGTCGAGGTGAGCTAAAAAAGCAGATGTTCACTAACATCTTTATATGAGAGTCATTCTTGCTCTTATGTAGAATGTTTAGTTGTTTTGTTTGTCTTTGTATTTTCGTTTTAGAGTCATTCTTGCTATCATCTAGAATGTTTAGTTGTTTTGTTTGTCTTTGTATTTTCGTTTTAAAGTCATTCTTACTATTATCTAGAATGTTAAGTTGTTTTGTTTGTCTTTGTATTTTCGTTTTAGAGTCGTTCTTGCTCTTGTGTAGAATGTTTAGTTGTTTTGTTTGTCTTTGTAGTTTCGTTTGAGAGTCATTCTTGCTCTTATGTAGAATGTTTAGTTGTTTTGTTTGTCTTTGTATTTTCGTTTGAGAGTCATTTTCGCTCTTATGTAGAATGTTTAGTTGTTTTGTTTGTCTTTGTATTTTCGTTTGAGAGTTATTCTTGCTCTTATGTAGAATGTTTAGTTGTTTTGTTTGTCTTTGTATTTTCGTTTGAGAGTCATTTTCGCTCTTATGTAGAATGTTTAGTTGTTTTGTTTGTCTTTGTATTTTCATTTGAGAGTCATTTTCCCTCCTATGTAGAATGTTTAGTTGTTTTGTTTGTCTTTGTATTTTCGTATTAGAGTCATTCTTACTATTATCTAGAATGTTTAGTTGTTTTGTTTGTCTTTGTATTTTCGTTTGAGAGTCATTCTTGCTCTTATGTAGAATGTTTAGTTGTTTTGTTTTTCTTTGTATTTTCGTTTGAGAGTCATTCTTGCTCTTATGTAGAATGTTTAGTTGTTTTGTTTGTCTCTGTATTTTCGTTTGAGAGTCATTCTTGCTCTTATGTAGAATGTTTAGTTGTTTTGTTTGTCTTTGTATTTTCCATCGAGAGTCATTTTCGCTCTTATGTAGAATGTTTAGTTGTTTTGTTTGTCTTTGTATTTTCGTTTGAGAGTCATTTTCGCTCTTATGTAGAATGTTTAGTTGTTTTGTTTGTCTTTGTATTTTCGTTTGAGAGTCATTTTCGCTCTTATGTAGAATGTTTAGTTGTTTTGTTTGTCTTTGTATTTTCGTTTGAGAGTCATTTTCGCTCTTATGTAGAATGTTTAGTTGTTTTGTTTGTCTTTGTATTTTCGTTTGAGAGTCATTCTCGCTCTTATGTAGAATGTTTAGTTGTTTTGTTTGTCTTTGTATTTTCGTTTGAGAGTCATTCTTGCTCTTATGTAGAATGATTAGTTGTTTTGTTTGTCTCTGTATTTTCGTTTGAGAGTCATTCTTGCTCTTATGTAGAATGTTTAGTTGTTTTGTTTGTCTTTGTATTTTCGTTTGAGAGTCATTTTCGCTCTTATGTAGAATGTTTAGTTGTTTTGTTTGTCTTTGTATTTTCGTTTGAGAGTCATTTTCGCTCTTATGTAGAATGTTTAGTTGTTTTGTTTGTCTTTGTATTTTCGTTTTAGAGTCATTCTTGCTATTATCTAGAATGTTTAGTTGTTTTGTTTGTCTTTGTATTTTCGTTTCAGGGTCATTTTCGCTCTTATGTAGAATGTTTAGTTGTTTTGTTTGTCTTTGTATTTTCCATCGAGAGTCATTTTCGCTCTTATGTAGAATGTTTAGTTGTTTTGTTTGTCTTTGTATTTTCGTTTGAGAGTCATTTTCGCTCTTATGTAGAATGTTTAGTTGTTTTGTTTGTCTTTGTATTTTCGTTCGAGAGTCATTTTTGCTCTTTTGTAGAATGTTTAGTTGTTTTGTTTGTCTTTGTATTTTCGTTTGAGAGTCATTTTCGCTCTTATGTAGAATGTTTAGTTGTTATGTTTGTCTTTGTATTTTCGTTTGAGAGTCATTTTCGCTCTTATGTAGAATGTTTGGTTGTTTTGTTTGTCTTTGTATTTTCGTTTGAGAGTCATTTTCGCTCTTATGTAGAATGTTTAGTTGTTTTGTTTGTCTTTGTATTTTCCATCGAGAGTCATTTTCGCTCTTATGTAGAATGTTTAGTTGTTTTGTTTGTCTTTGTATTTTCGTTTTGAGAGTCATTCTCGCTCTTATGTAGAATGTTTAGTTGTTTTGTTTGTCTTTGTATTTTCTTTTGAGAGTCATTTTCGCTCTTATGTAGAATGTTTAGTTGTTTTAATTGTCTTTGTATTTTCGTTTGAGAGTCATTTTTGCTCTTATGTAGAATGTTTAGTTGTTTTGTTTGTCTTTGTATTTTCGTTTGAGAGTCATTTTCGCTCTTATGTAGAATGTTTAGTTGTTTTGTTTGTCTTTGTATTTTCGTTTGAGAGTCATTTTCGCTCTTATGTAGAATGTTTAGTTGTTTTGTTTGTCTTTGTATTTTCGTTTGAGAGTCATTTTCGCTCTTATGTAGAATTTTTAGTTGTTTTGTTTGTCTTTGTATTTTCGTTTTAGAGTCATTTTCGCTCTTATGTAGAATGTTTAGTTGTTTTGTTTGTCTTTGTATTTTCGTTTGAGAGTCATTTTCGCTCTTATGTAGAATGTTTAGTTGTTTTGTTTGTCTTTGTATTTTCGTTTGAGAGTCATTTTCGCTCTTATGTAGAATGTTTAGTTGTTTTGTTTGTCTTTGTATTTTCGTTTGGGAGTCATTCTCGTTCTTATGTAGAATGTTTAGTTGTTTTGTTTGTCTTTGTATTTTCGTTTGAGAGTCATTTTCGCTCTTATGTTGAATGTTTAGTTGTTTTGTTTGTCTTTGTATTTTCGTTTGAGAGTCATCTTTGCTCTGATGTTGAATGTTTAGTTGTTTTGTTTGTCTTTGTATTTCGTTTGAGAGTCATCTTTGCTATTGTGTAGAATGTTTGTTGTTGTTTTTTTTTTGTCTTTGTATTTTCGTTTGAGAGTCACCTTTGCTCTTATGTAGAATGTTTAGTTGTTTTGTTTGTCTTTTTATTTTCGTTTGAGAGTCATTCTTGCTCTTATGTAGAATGTTTAGTACTTTTGTTTGTCTTTATATTTTCGTTTGAGAGTCATCTTTGCTCTTATGTAGAATGTTTAGTTGTTTTGTTTGTCTTTGTATTTTCGTTTGAGAGTCATCTTTGCTCTTATGTAGAATGTTTAGTTGTTTTGTTTGTCTTTGTATTTTCGTTTGAGAGTCATCTTTGCTCTTATGTAGAATGTTTAGTTGTTTTGTTTGTCTTTGTATTTTCGTTTGAGAGTCATCTTTGCTCTTATGTAGAATGTTTAGTTGTTTTGTTTGTCTTTGTATTTTCGTTTGAGAGTCATCTATGCTCTTATATAGAATGTTTAGTTGTGTTGTTTGTCTTTGTATTTTCGTTTGAGAGTCATTTTCGCTCTTATGTAGAATGTTTAGTTGTTTTGTTTGTCTTTGTATTTTCGTTTGAGAGTCATGTTTGCTCTTATGTAGAATGTGTAGTTGTTTTGTTTGTCTTTGTATTTTCGTTTGAGAGTCATTTTCGCTCTAATGTAGAATGTTTAGTTGTTTTGTTTGTCTTTGTATTTTCGTTTGAGAGTCATCTTTGCTCTTATGTAGAATGTTTAGTTGTTTTGTTTGTCTTTGTATTTTCGTTTGAGTCATTCTTGCTCTTATGTAGAATGTTTAGTTATTTTGTTTATCTTTGTATTTTCGTTTGAGAGTCATCTTTGCTCTTATGTAGAATGTTTAGTTGTTTTGTTTGTCTTTGTATTTTCGTTTGAGTCATTCTTGCTCTTATGTAGAATGTTTAGTTGTTTTGTTTGTCTTTGTACTTTCCCTGGATTCGTATGCCCATTGGTTTTGATTGTTTTTCCATAATTCTGATTTAATTTGGGTTTTGCGTTTGACCATTACTCATACACACAAACATTCAGATACACATTGATTTTGCAAAAGAAAAACCATGGTCTAAACTTCTTCGTTGATTTCAAAAATAGGAACATTTATCAGATCATAAAAAGTAATGAAATTAATTCATAAGCGAAATTGGGGGTGTTTTTTGCAAGGACAATGGATCGAAAATTAATGTATTTGGGCGTTTGAGTGTTTTTTTCTGTAAGTTTTTCAAGTCAATTTTACGAAAACATAATCTATGGTCAAAACTTTTTTTGTGGATGCTACAACAGTCTTGTTGGGAGTCCCCTCCTGCATTTATATCGGTGAGCATTAAGCTGAAAATATTTATGTAATGTTTAGTCTTCATTCAAATTTTCTTTTTTTTTCATTTTTTATTTGTTTTAAAGTGCACATAATCAAGAAATAAGGCATTCTTCATTCAGATATTGATCCAACGTAAGATGCAATACACACATCTTTGCGTACACAGCTTCCCATCCAAACCAGACCAGTCTCCTGGTCTACGGAGATCCCCCAAGGATAACTCAGGGTGGTTTGTCCTTCAGTTAATATGATTTGTATCAACTGACCATCTCTATTGATGTAATGAACGCAGTGATTATTACAATCTACAACTAGTAAATTCAGATATTTATCCTTACTGGTGTCTCTTGCACTAAAAAAAGTTTTTAACTGCATGTCTTTTGCTCCGTTATACTCCCATGTCATAATGCCTTGCACATTCAAACAAACGACGTTTTTACAGTAGTTTATAATGTACAACATGTTCTCTATCTCGAGTAAACGGTATGGATCGGTGAAGTACTGTGATTTGATTGGCGACTTCTTAAGCATCATGTCATCTGAGTACATTGCAAGATGGCGGTGTTCTGATTTATCTCTCATGCAGACCATTACGTCACCAGAGTCCATGACACAAATACCCGCAGGAGAAAGGGGGTCTGTCTTGATTAACTTCATACAGTCTCCTGTATTCGAAATCAAGCGTATTGTCTTATCGCTGCATGAAATTACCATTTCACCAGTCTTCTTCATTGCCATGTAAGTGATGCTTTTTGCCTTTTTCAACACTGAATGATTTCAGGAATTTACCTGTACAATCATATAAACGCATTGACGTGCTGCTTTGATATATAATCCAAGCCTTGTTATCACCTATCGTACTTATCGCTGTACATTCAAACGGGGATTTGAATGTACTAACACTGGTAACTTGCAAAGATACCACTCTTCCCTTTTCTTTGTCGTTTTTTCTCTTCACTAGGGATGCATATTCAATTCTGCCTAACTGAAGTTTAATATTTTCCAGTATATCTCTATTTGGCAAAAATCTAGGGACCACTTGAGCAGAAATATTCAAATTTGGAATAAAAGATTCTGAATCTGGTGGTATGAACTGAATAATGTCTAGATTCCCTATCCTGATCTTTTTCTCGCATTCTTGAATTACTTCTGAAACTTTCTTTAATTGTGTATCTATGTCAGCAAGGTTCTTGGTAAGGTCTTTACGTGGACCATGAACTTCCTTGTGAAGGCTTTGAAAAGACTTGTGGACAACCATCACGACCTCTTCTTCAAATGTTTTAATTTCCTTGTTGAGGCTTTCGCTGCATTTGTCGCCTACGGATATATCTTCTTCAATTCTGATTCTCATGTCCTTCAGTTTCCCACATACATCTGTTTCAAGTACCTTGATGTAATCATTTAGTCTTGTCTCGGCTGAAAGATATTTTTCTTCAATAAGAGATAGAGAGTGTCTCTGATGTACCTCAACCAGACAAGATGCACAACATGGAACTTTGCAGTCGTTACAATATGTAGATATGTCTTTTTCAGGGTGTGCTTTACATATCTCCGCTATTTTTGCTGGTCCGTAAGTCCGCAGCACAACGCTTGATCTAGGGACGATGGAATGTTTCTTTAGAATCCCTGACCTTTACACTTGTCACAGAGTGAGCCCGGGCAGTTTTTACAGAACCATTGTACGTCGCCTTGCTCTACACAATCTTCACACTCAACTACATGTTGTACTGGAAACTCCTGAACTGAATCCCCACCTGCCGCCATAACTTTTACCCTCTGCTCAACATTGTGGATCAGTGTACCTAAACATTTAAATATGATATATACATCGGAGGCATAACTATGTGTATCTATTTTCAGCTCTTACTTTGACTAACATTTATTCAGTCGACGGTGCTAATACTTTGCCAAATCTTTATAAAAAAAACACTTCATTGAATATGAAAAACGCTTATACTAACCTGATTACTCAGCTATCCCGCACTCTTCGTCCTCATCTCGATAATGCACTTGTCGATGATTGTACATTCACTAAAGATCATTTTAGAAAGAGAGATAACTCCTTGATTCATTATTTGAAAGCATCAAAGGCAAAATTCATCCAATATTTAACAAAGTTCTGTTTCCAAAAAGCTAATAGTAAACTTACTTAGTTTGTTAGAAAGGTGATAGACAGAGTCATAGTTTCAACAATAAATGAAATGAAAATTTGCCCCTAACGGGACGAAAATATCCCCGCAGCAATATTTTTTGAAAAGTTATCTTGGGATCAAGGTCAAACGCCATTGACATTTGACCTTGGTTAAAGGTCCGACACACTCTTATGTTCTAAGGAACATTTCTGTGAAATTTTATTGAGATCCTCAGGGGAATCAATCATGCTCTGGACAATGGTTTGATCTATGACCTTGGTTTTAGGTCATGACACACCCTTATGTCTTAAGGAACATTTCTGTGAAATGTTATTGAAATCCATGCTCAAGGGGAGGAGTTATTCTTTATATCCTTTTACATACTTTACATATTCATCTGTGTTCATCATATTCATCTTTCTATATCCTTTTACATATTCATCTGTGATGCTTGGTCCCCTACGTTTTGCGGTCTTGTTTGTGCGTGGTCATCTGACAGGGAGGAGGTTGTTTTACACCACAATTGTACGCTCTAAAAGACCTCTGGGTAATCGGAAAAGTGGGAGGGTTGTACGCGCGTAACCCAGGATAACCACACCTTCTGCTATTTCCGTGGCAGATGGCCGTCCTAAGTCGGCACCGGTTGCCCATTGGCCTCGTTGGTTTATGTGTAGTTTTTTAGTGTTTGGTGTTTCTGTGTTGTGCGTTGACGTTCCTTGTCCCTTTTGCGTCTCTTTCTGTGCTTGTCTGCTTTGTGTTTTTGCATTGGGTGTTTGGGGTTTTATACAGGGATATGGTCATTATCCATATTTGTCATTTTTACCACTGTCCATGTGTCACTGCTGGTGGACAAATTGTCCCCGAGGGCACTTGTCGGGCAGTATTTTGCTTCAATGGATAGTACACAAGAGACCTACAAAGTGGCTGGGGCGTCGCCCACTATAAAAAGGCCCCAACCTGTTGCGTCTACGGACACATACACAACAGGTAAGTTAGGTGTCCCTAGAATTAGACTACATGACATTAGAGACGAGACATTTGTAGTGAGTAGAAACCATGAGTTTTGGTACAAACATGCAGACGGGTATATTAAAATCAAGCCCTGTAAGATTGAAGTGGTCGATATACTAAAAGAGCACCAATTTTCACCAAGCGATTGCTCAGTTTCTAAGTGCGGTACGAAGAACTGCAAAACTTGTAACATCCTTATAACAGACACTTCATTCTCAAGTAATCTCACAAAACAAACATTTAAAACGCATAGTTTTGAAAACCTAAACTGTATGACATCTAATGTTGTGTACGGAATAGAGTGCTCACTTTGTGGATTGATTTATGTGGGTGAAACCAAAGGTAAGCTCCGAACCAGAATGTCATAGGTCAAAAATAAATAATAAAGGAAGTCAACTTCTTTACCGGCATTTTGACCAGGCCGATCATTCTGTTTTATCTATGAGAGTCAGAATCCTGGAGAAAATATATCACCCCACAAACAATCCCAATTTGAGCACACCTTTCCGTCGCAACAGAGAAGAGTTCTGGATAAAAAATCTTAACACTGCAGCGCCCTATGGGTGCAACGATAATATAAGCAGCTTAGGAAACTTAACAAGTCCAGGTTGTCAATCGGTAAATGTGAATAGCTTATTCAACAGACCACAAAGAAGACCTCGAAGTCATGGCATTCGTAAATATAATAGGCCTGAGATACATAGTTTCTCCTTCGATGACTTGGTTCCATTTTTGAATGAGCCCCTATGCCTGCATTATATTCGTACCAAATTATACTCTGTTCCTTTACGGAAGTTACACGAAATCTACGAATATACGAAGGACCTCACTTATACCGATACACGTTCCCAAGAATACAGACTACAAGGAGTCATCTTGGACATTTCTACCTTTCGTTTATTTCAAGCAGTTAGATCAGATAAATCAGAGGAGAAAACAAACCGTCCTTTCATTAAAGTAAAATTTGCAAACAAAGGTATTGATCAATTGAATCTTGGTCAAATATTGAATCACAAAACTGTCACAGAAAAAATCCCATCATATTTCAAAAGACAAGAAACTCCTTGTATTTCCTATAGCTACACACCAACAGTTGCATCTAAAATTTACAATTACAAACGATTCTTGCAGTGCATTGATTTAAGTAATCCCTCACTACATCCACCTCCTTGCGAATGTTCTTCATCGGATTTTAACTACTCTCCTTGTGGACACGTTATTACAGGTGACCTTAGTATAGTCAAGAACGACAAGTTGAGAGATTTGTTAAAAAAGGGTCCCAAATACAGAGAAAGTATGTCCTTTACATGGAACCAAAATTTCAAAATTATCATGGACTCTTGTGAGGAATATGCAAGACGTTGGGCAAAGAAAGAGGATGTACAGCTCGACACACTATCCGAATGGATAAAATCCATCAGAGGGTTACTTTTATCTAAAATTAACCGATTAAAATCAACCGTGAGCACCAGATTCGAGTCTATATTTAAAGACCCTGATGTTATCACAGAGCTTACCTGCCTCCATGATCATTATGTCATCACACCAGCGGACAAAGCCTCAAATAATTACACATTTACTTGCAAAAAGTTCTATTTCGAAAGTCTAGTTAAAGAGTTGGGTTTAAATTCGACACCTGGAAATCCCACTTACACCCCAACAAACCTTTCTGCCTCTGAAATAATAGATAACCACAAATCAGCTCTTTCTTCCTTTGGCTTCCAAACTAACAATTTAGATTTAGATTTACCATACTTATACTGCATACCTAAAATGCATAAGAATCCGTACAAACAACGTTTCATCGCTGGTTTCTCAAAATGTTCTACCAAATCTGAATCTATCTTACTCACCAAAGTTTTATCTGAAATCAAATCTGGGCTTCAAAAATATTGTTCGACAGTATATTCTCGCAGTGGTATCAACCAGATGTGGATTTTAAAGAATTCGAAGGAACTTTTAGAACATCTGAAATCCACTCATTTTAGTAAAGTTCATTCGATCAAAGCCTTTGATTTTTCGACACTTTACACAACAATTCCACATTCTAAATTGAAAGAAAGACTCGCAAAAATTATAAGTAATGCGTTTACAAGTAAGAACGGTAATCGCAAATACAAATTTATTGTTGTGAACTATGACAAAACCTACTTTGTAAAAGAAAAGTCCGATTCTGAAAAAAAGTACACTGAAACAGATATTATTCGGATGTTAAACTTTTTGATCGACAACATTTTTGTGGTGTTTGGAGGAAAGGTCTTTCAGCAAATTGTCGGAATTCCAATGGGGACCAATTGTGCCCCACTCCTTGCCGACATTTTCCTTTACTCGTACGAAGCTGAATTCATTCAATCTTTGGTCTCTGAAGGGAAAAGATACTTAGCTTCTGACTTCAACTTCACTTATAGATACATAGACGATGTTTTGTCCATCAATGATCCGAAATTCGCAGATTACCTGAGCAGAATCTATCCTTCAGAGCTTGAAGTCAAAGAAACTACAGAGACAAATAATTCAGCATCCTATTTGGACATAATGTTGTCCTACGACACTGATGGTCACATGAACACCTCACTCTATGACAAACGTGACGACTTCAATTTCAGCATTACAAACTTTCCTTTTCTGAGTAGCAACATCCCTTCATCGCCTGCTTATGGCGTGTTCATATCTCAGTTGATACGCTATGCCAGAGCAAGTACGAAATATACGGATTTTGTTCTGAGAGCTAGGCGTCTTTCAGATAAGCTTCTCAGTCAGGGATATGTTTGTGACCGACTAACATCGTCACTGAGGAAGTTCTACGGTCGATACGGGGAACTCGTCATACACTATGATGTCCCACTCTCCAGAATGGTGGGTGATATTCTGTCGTAGACCATTTGAACCATCCAACCCAAGATTGTAATCTATGTCTTCCGAAATGGAAGTTACCGGAGGTGACAGTTCTACCGAATTGAAGCGGCGGGTGTTGCATGCAAGCAGGAGATGCTTACTCTTCCTGGGCACCTGATCTCACTCCCATATCGGGAGTTCGCTTCTTTTCATGTGGTGGAGGTTTTTGTTTGTTTGCTTTGGTTCCTGTTTTGTCCTGATTTTGTATGCCTTCGGTTTCTGATTTTCTGAATTATCGATTTTGTGCTGTATACAGGGATATGGTCATTATCCATATTTGTCATTTGCTGTGGGTGCTGCGACCTGGTGTTGTTGCAGATCCCCTCCCTTGTTTTATGCTCTGGACAAGGTGTGATGGACAGACAGGCGGACAGACAGGGTGATTCCAATTAACCCTAACCCCCATTTCTAAAAAAAAAAACTTCGTTTGCGGGGGTATAATAATAAAGCCTTTTCTCGCTCAGAAACATTCGGATAGTTCAAAGCTGTGTTGTTCACTTTAAACTGAAAGTTTTGTCTATTAAGAATGCTAGTAATGAAGTATATGCCAAGACTGTTCATTAACCAAAGAAACCCTTAGTTGCATAACTCCATAATGTATGTAGCGACAAATAGGGTAGACCTTGAAACAGAAAGGCTACTTCCCCTCCACTTTGTTATCATGGTGTGCAAATATCACGATAATCATTTGACACAAATTCAACTTATCTTATCAACAAATGCAACTTATCGACCAGGAGTCCCCGAGGGCACATGTAGCCAAGTTTGATAAACTTCAACGCATTCTAAAATTTCTGTTATCAAAATTTCTTAAAATTTCTAAAACGTTGGTCCTGTACGTAGCATCATATCCCACCCATCCTGTTACATCTTTCGGTGCGCTTTTTCGACATAGTAACGTTCATACTTTTTTGGCATATTAAATTGTTTAGATTTGAGTATCACTGACGAGGGTTAAGTATCCGAAACGTGCTTCTTAGAGATCTCTGGTTAATCATAAGGGTGGAGGATTGTGTGCACGTAATCCGAATAGCAACACCGTCTGCTACTTGCGTGACAGATGGTCGTCCTAAGTCGGCACCGATTGCCCATTGGTCTCGTTGGTTTATGTGTGGTCTTCTGTGTTACATGTTTCTATAGTCTGAGTTGGTGTTCCTTGTCCCATTTGTGTCTCTTTCTGTGGGTGTCTGTTCTCTGTTTTTGCATTGGGTGTTTTGTGGTTTGCTGTGGGTGCTGCAACCGAGTGTTGTAGAAGATCCCCTCCTTTCTTTGATGCTGTTTGCATGCTTACTTTGTTGGAGATCATCTATTCCTCTCATATGTCAGCTTGTTGGAAGGAATTCGAATTAAATCTTACCTAAGAGTAAAATTCATCAATAAAAGGAGGGATCTCCAACAAGACCCGGTTGCATCATCCACAGAAAAACAAGAAAATATCTCAAGTAAAAAAAAACACAAAGAAGACATGCACAGCAGGAGACGCACAAGGGAGAAGGAACATCAAAAACGACATCAAGACACCAAACACAAAATACTACACACAAAGTAACATTTGTTGGTAGCAAATGGTGTATTCATCCGGATTACGTGCGCACAACCCTTCCACTTTTCCGATTACCCAAAGGTTTCGAAGAACGCACAATTGTTGTGTATTATATTCTCTTCACTGTTAGATGACCACACAAACAGGACAGCAAAACGCAGGGGCCCAAGCAATACAAAATTGATTTTTTAAATGGGTATAAAAAACAAAGGGCATTTAAAAAAACGGTCATGACAGCAGAGCGAGCTTATCCATGTTATCACACTGATATCGACATTGAGAGAGGACAAATGGTTGGGGTCCTGTCTTCTCTAAAGAGGTTTGGACAGGGTTCGTTATGGAGTCCCGTTGTCACGGTCACGGTCAGGGTTGCATGTATACTATGTTGCATGTATAGGTCCGAATTAAAAAAAAATCTGAGAGTAGGTTTTTGTTTTAATTTCAAGAAAGTTTTTATTGGTTTATGTTAGCGGAAACCTTGAACTCTGATAAGACGCCTATTTCATAAACGAAATATGTATTCGCAGCGTAAGATTAGACAAACTTCGACGAAAAACTGATTGTGACAGATCAAGAGATCTTACTTCATATTTTTCTTGATTGGACTTTTTGTACATATCTGAGGATCACGCTGCATAGAAAATTATGATAGATGTGTCGATTTTATTCTTATTTATTTTATAATCATCTTTGTAAAACAAATACCATTTTACAAGTATACAGGTTTTTATGTATTATTAGTAAAATTATATCTTGATGGGATATATTTGAATGTCACTTGGTACAGCCTGACAGATAGGATGCCACGACTATATCAGAGGTCCCTATACTATTCCCCAACCAAACTTCTCCAGTCTTCTTATTCACACTAATCCCCCAGTGATAATACATCCCAATCTCCTCATTTGTCAGTATTAACCTCAGAAGTTCGCCATTGATATCTATGTAATGAACACAGTGGTTTTTCCCATCAGTTATCAGTAGGTTACTATAATTGTCCTTGTCTATATCCAAAGGCTGAAATGCTTTAAGTAGATTCGCACATTGACCTTTGTATTGCCATATTGTAAAGTCATCATTATCTACACAAACAGCATCTTCCATACAGTTTACAACAACGAAAACATCTCGAACATTTACCACACGGAAGGGGTCAGTGATGTAAAAGTTCCCACCTGATGATCTACCACGCATCTGTCTTATCTTTTGTTTCCCATCTCTAGAGAACACTGTCACGTTTGCGCCGTCTTTTCTGTCTCTAAGGTCTCTAAGACAAACTGCTATTTCCTCTGTATCAGTCAGACACAAACCCTCGGGTTTCAGTGGCTTGGTGTCAATCTGAGATGACACTAAACCATTGTAAGATAGTAGTCTGATATTGCTGTCATCGGTTGATACCACCATATCTCCTAATCTTGTTAACACCATGTAATTGATGTTGCAGTCTCTCTGTATGGTTTTTGATTTAATCTGCTTCCCACGTGAATTATAAAAATACATGGTGTCGCTTTTGTGATCCATTATCCATGCTTTATCATACCCCACAGTGATGATTGCTAGACCAAAGGAAACACAATTAAAAGAAACATTTTTCTTTACGCTTATCATATCTTTGCTGAATGTTGGAGCATTTGTTGGAACAATTCCGGTATTATTGGTTTTTGAGTGGTCATCAATTTCCTGTGAAACTACTGGTTCTGATGTAATCATTTCCATTCTACCAAGAAGCTTCTCTAAATCTTGAAAAATATTCCTATTTGGAACGAAGCGTGGGAGAGAAGGGTCAGAATGTTCCACCTCTGGAATATGTGAATCTGACAGAGCGGGAAAATATTCGATAATATCCAGTTTCCCAATTCGTATTCTTTTTTCGCAATCTTCGATCTCCTTTTTGACTTTCTCCATCGCCGCATCTGTATCATGAATATTTCTTACGAAATTGTCAGTTGATATATTCGCTCTTTCACGAAAGCCATCGAAGGAATTCCTAACAGCAAGTATAACTTCAGTCTCGAAATTGCTTATTTCTTTTTTCAGCTCGGCTGTGCGTTCCTCGCTTTTTGTTATTTTGACTTGAAATTTAGTTCTCCTGTCAGCTAATTTTCCTAGAGCATTGTTTTCAAGATCTTTGATATGGTCATTGAGTCTCGTTTCGGCCGCAAGATATTCATCCTCAATGAGAGAAAAGGAATGACGCTGATGTTTCTCAACCAGACAAGATGCACAGCACGGAACTTTGCAGTCGTTACAGTATGTTGATATATCTTTTTCGGGGTGTGTTTTACACATCTCCGCGATCTTTGCCGGTCCGTAAGTCCTCAGTACAACACTTGACCTAGGGACGATGGAATGTTTCTTTAGAATCCCTGACCTTTGGTGAGCCTCCTTACACTTGTCACAGAGTGAGCCCGGGCAATTCTTACAGTACCATGGTATATCACCTTGCTCTCCACAATCTTCACACTCGACTACATGTTGTGTTGGATACTGGTCCATTACCTCCTCGTCAGACATCATTGTTAATTTTCATCAGCCATCAGTCGCTATGATCTAGAAATAAATAACGACGAGAATATTACTCAACTGCTGAATTGAGCACTTGCAAGTAAATTTATGTATGGCATTTTGAAGCCAAGTCAGTGTCATGAGTATGTGTTGTCTTGTTCAAAAAATCAAAATGTTATGAGTTTTCAAAATAACTTACAGCCAAAAAGAACAAGAGTGCAAATTATCAATTATGTTACGACAATTCAGATAGAAAGGAGATCCCATCATCCCCGACAAGAAAAAGACCTTCCAAAGTATGCTTTAGCGCGAAAATATTGTTCTGAAATAGTCGTGCATGCAGTGTATTTGGTCTGCTTTGAGAGGTCCAATATATAAACATGCACCTTTATCTTAACGTTTCCAAACCTTAAGAATTTAATCGATAATACATGCAATACCGGTATTTGCCTTCATGCACTTGAAACTACCTGCGCATTTTGACAAGCTGCCCCTCTCTACTTTCGAATTCGAATATAATTTTTGTATTGCTTCTTAATTGAGTTAAAAACTCAAGACAGATAATTATACATGCTGTACAGATATGCATATATTAAATTAAACGACTTACAGAAATTTAAAAGTCTCCTCCTTTGAAATATGTCTGCCATTGGAGATAAATTATCAAGGCTCTTAATAAATCAGGTGTCTTCGTGAGGTATCAAGATAACGAAAGGAAAAGATAACTCTAAATACAAAAATATTAAAAATGTATTCAACGGGACTACTAGTATATTTTCTTTCTTCGGATATACAGAGGAACTGTAAAGCTGTAAAGTGCCATCTAGATTTTAAAAATGTCTCGATAAAAAGAGCCATAATAGTCTGATAAACAAATATGTATATATATACTATGTAAATTATTCAGTGGAGATTAGCTGAAGTCTTTTAAAACTCATATGCAGGATTCACTTGACGAACCATTTGTCTTCATGATTTCATACATTATAAGAGTGCTGAATTTATTCTTAATTCTCTGTACTTCTCGTTGTAAACATGGTCAAGATCCATAACTATTCGGAATAAAGAATAAAAAAGAAACACTCATGTTCCCTGATTGTGAGGGGACTTGGTAGTGGTGGGATGTGGATGGCAGCAGCTGTTGTAGTAATGATCGGTCGTGTATCACCACAGGCAGACATGGTGTAATTGTATGTATAATCTATATGACAATAATAACAGTTACAGATGGCTTACTGTACAGCAACACATCACCATGGACGGGACAGTACCGCTGGTAGAGTGATGGAGAGAAGTAAGTGTTACTGAAATAACTCCTATTTCAATACATCATTACATTTATCTTAGATTGCTACTATATAGTGGTTTGATAAAAAATTAAAGAATGTGCAGAATCAAATTATATATACTAGCTCGTACTGAGAAAAATCAAATTATATAGTTTAATTCAGGGGAAATCTACTACTACTATGCCGCCTTTCAAAACCGCATGTCTGAATTACTTCTATTCCAGGTTAAGAAGCTTGAATTTTACATTCTGTTATAGTATGTAAAATTCCATTGCCTGTTTGGGAGAGCCAATAAGCCATTTGTGTAACATTTTTGTGTATCGATGAATCAATAAGTACTTAATGGATAAACTTGATAAAAGTCATAAAGTATATAACTTGCAAAAAAGAAACGTCTCGTGTGGTTAAACCATCTGTTACACAATTTGTTTTATTATGTATATGTAGATCTTTATCAATGTGCCAATCAATTTTCAAACAGACAATAAATCAATGGGGAAATGGTGTGTTTATTGTTTGCCATCATAACACTTACATATTGTTTTAGAAACACCATTTTTATGAATTTCAATTCTACACTCAACCAATTGTTTCTTTCTGACCCAGGAGGACTATGCGTAGTCCCAGTATGCTATGGGATTCCAGAAATACCAGTATTTCCTATATGTCTTGTTAAAGTGGAGTATTACATATCTACAAAAATTCATTTGCAGCATCTATTGTTACACTGAAGTTCAAGCTATGATTCTTCGTAGATGACATAAAAAATACCATCCTCTACCAATAAAAGTAATTTTGTGTATGCTGAAAAATACAAATGGAGAGAGACCGTATCATCAGTACAGAGAGGGGACCAGCAAAGACTCCATGCTTTCTCACACAAGTCACTATAATAGCCCGTGTGTGGGCTATGGTCACGGTGACAGGTAAATAATATTATTTTGAAAAGGGGGGTCTTTGGGATATAAGGGTTGGCAATACCATAACATAATAATAAAAAATAAAAGTGTTAGTCAAATTAAAAATCCATAACTTTATTAAACTGAATTATTTTAGCTGTAAACATTCTGGTGATGTCAGGTCTTTACAGGAGCAAATATACTAATTTTATTTACATGTATTTATTTTTACATTTTTGACCAAGAACAAATATTTGCTCCTTTTCCTTTCTAATCCAACGATTTTGGAATCGCATATTTTCTATTATAGTGATGTGGGCTGCCGCCATTACTACTATACAGCGACCACCTGACCAGAAACAACTCATCATAGGATGGTATCTCGTGTAAGAAAATATTATATGCCATTATCATAAATTATTCCTCTCCTATTGAACCCTATAATAGAATTCCAATCAAAATAAGATACTGGTAGTAACAGTGTATATTTAAATAAAATAGCAAGTCAAAGCTATTCGCTGAAACAGAATTTTCTGTATTTTTAAAACTTTATAAAGATTTCGTAGTCTTTAGATGTATTAAGCTTAAAAAACATCTTAATGGTTACATGAAATTTTTACAGCGCTTCCAGTATTGTTGTGACATTTTTCGAAGCTGCATGGATTATCAACAAATCTACATGCTGTAGGTAAGATGCTGGTATTTTTTTTCATCTACTATTAAGTCACATTTTGTCAAGAAAAAGTACTTTAATATTTTAAAAGATACGGTTGTCCTTGACCTGTTATATTTCTTATTACAGGCGGGAGGGGTGCTGTTGTAAATGTTGGATAATAGTTATGTGGGTGGATGACTGGAAGAAAGGTGTACTATACTTAGTACTGGCCATACCAGTTTTTCTGGAAGGTTTCAGATTTATTCTTGGCATCCTTAGTGGTAAGTATACACAATTTACGGTAAATGTAATGATTTATGATTAATAACTAATTAATAGATCATTAACTAATAAATAGTTCTACTCACATTTTGTTAATCTAAGGTTGAACATTTATTCTAAGAGCATTTAGCATTTTTTATAAATGTGTTTACTTTATATGGTATGTGTGAAGATATGAGTTTGTTGCATTTAGATATACATTCCATCTGAACACTCTTATTTTGATCATTTCAGGATTTATGCTCGTTGTTTGTGGACTATTATACATAGTAAAGACTTTTAGGGATGGATTAGTGTACACAGTGACAGAAACACGCTATGTGAAAACTTTTACTCCGTCTGTACATGTAGTGACACATAACATAGAAACACAGACAGAGGATTATAAATATTACCAGGAATTATATGACACCCATAGGCATTAGTTGAATGGGTAGTTAGTGATGGTGAATAATAACTACTAGATACTGATAAAGTATAATAAAGTGGTCCTGCAGAGATAAAGGATGCATGTACATGTCTGCAGATTTATATCTGTATGTAACTGACCATAAGATGCACACAAAAAATCAGTTAAATGTGCAATTCTAAAGGCAAAACAAATATCTTAGTTACTATGAAACAAAACGTTTTTTTTCCAGTTATATTTGTATTTTGTATGTTATCTTTTCTGCCTTGTCATTTACTTTTTTCACTTTCTATCACATGAAGGAGTATATCTCCTACCTAACATTTAGATCAGTCACTTAGCTACATACAAGCCATATATCTACATAATGAAAACTGATGGTCTGAATTTGATTGACAATTCACATTTCCAAACTACAGTAACCAGTATCAAAAGATTGATATGTCCTTCCGTAAAGTGTACACTTCAAATTTATTATTCTATAAAGCTTGATTTTAAAAGTGTAACATCTCGGTCAACAACTGATTTGGTTGATTACCTGATGTAAGCTGAAATGGTATTTGTAAAACTGTGATTATGCCTATTATCAATAATTGTAAATTCAGACCCTCAGTTTTTATTATGTACATGTAGATGGAGGATTGATGACGGATGAGGGATTTCTCTTTATTTGCAGTTGTTTATAAAATAATTTCTTCTCACAAACCAAGACCGCAAAAGGCAAATTGGAATGAAGAAATTATTCTGCAACGAAAAAATCAAATTTTGAGTTTTCAAAAGTATTTTAATATTTCTCATATCAAGAATTATAAAAATTTTATATCTAACACATGTAAATAATAGTTTAATACATGACATATTATGTATTTTGACTAACAAACAAAATGTATACCAATATCTGTGTGGTTCAAAATGTTAGCTATATCATGAATTAAAATTCGAACCAAAATCTTCAATCTCTTTAAAATGCATCCACATGCATTTTAAAGGGTTTTAAGTGAGATTTGAATAATACATACATGTATATCTGATTTGAAAATAAAAACATGTATTACTTACAAGTTTCAGTAAAAAAAATGTACTTTGTGCTAACGTAAATGAGGTAATACATGTATGAGAACAGTGGATATAATGATAGAAAAATATAGCTATCAAGTGAAGATTTTTCAAATCAAGTAACAAATACCTAATTCAAACAAAATGCAAATCAAAGAATTGATGGAACAAAATATTTAACTTCCTAGATCCCAAACGTTATATAAATATCCTTGACTCTAAGCTTCATGTACATGTATATTAACCAATTTAAAAAAAATTCTCAGTTACTGCTACTATTTAAACACTCTGTACAATAATTTGATTGACAGACAGATATAAAGACAATCATATCATTGTTTCATTAGATTCCACTTGTAACAGTAATTTTTTTTTTGTTGAGTTTTTGTTTTCACAATTCATTTCAACAAAACTCTTATCAAAAGGGAACACATTGAAACAAATATTTTCAAGAAATTGTAATAAGTGTCAGTTTCTAAACATTTGAAAATAAATACATGTATATCATACAACAATACAGCCCAGCTTACAAGAAACTGAAAATGATGAAAATTCAAATAGAAGCTGAAAGGCAGTTATAAAGTTACTGTCCTTGCAGCTCACTTCAGAAACTGGATAAACGCAATTTTGAATATTTGTCGTACATGTACGAAAATTTTAATGAAATGGACACTTATTCATAAATTTAAGTTTTACAATAGTCATTGCTTACAAGCAAACTTTACAGACAAAACAAGTTTTAGATTGCCCAAAAAGTAAAAAGTATTTTTTCTGTATAACATGATTGCATAAGAAATAAATGCATGACCATATATCAAATTCCAAAATTAATTACTAAGGGAGATCTATTGAATGGTATCCATTTCATTTGCATGACAAAGTTTATCCAGATTCTGAAGTGAGCCACAAAGACATTACATACATAATACATCAAAATTACTAACAAAACATGATATTCATTCAAAAATTACTAAACATGATATTCATGTAAGAGTAATAATAAAAAACAGATTATGCCCAAAATGCTGCTGCTGTAACTATTGCACAGAATACAGTGTTATGAAATAAATAAACAGAACATAAGCTGGACATTGCTATGTTTGTTGAGCTCTAGTAGGAATGCTTGCAGTGTAACAGACTTAGGACGTAACACTATTTGGTACGTAACACTTTATGGTATAAAAACACTATACGGTGCATGATCACTATAGCTTGGCATTGATTACAACTGTCTTTGATTCCACTAATATACTTGTTGTAGGGACTTGTGGTACTTCTAAAAATGTTTCTGAAACAAAAACAAAACTGTTCAGAAACTGTTTCAAAGTCTACATATGTGTAATTATCATTAAATAAATTGTTACTTTAAACACTTTATAATATTTCTTTTTTTTTTGTATTTCTATAAAAAATTACAATCCAAAATTAATAAGTAGACAAATAACTTTAATAAAGAAATGTTAGCATCAATAATGATACCTTAACCATGAGATATAAACAGTCAATAGTTTCATGGTGAAATGACATTAGATGCTAATTACTATAGGAAGACAATTATATAATAGCATGCTGAATCATGTTTGGATAATTGTTGTAATAGAAATAATTGATAAGTTACACAATAAAGAGAAGCAGTACTAGACAAGCATGTAAGACTGAACCCTTTTGGTCCTTAGTAGTTGTGTAAACATTGTTGGAAAACGGTATTCAATGATAGAAGAATTTTTATTTGGCTAAAATTATGTTATACATGTATATCACAGGTCAAAATGGCAAGAGTTCCAATTTTAATAACTATTTTAAGAGTACTTAATCTTTTTTGTTCCTTACCTAATTCTGAGCAGACATTTGTAAGGACTATAGTGTTTGGATACATATACGGCTGGTTATCTCTGTAATGAACAAAAAACATACTATGTATATGTACTCGGTATCTTTTTCTCTCACACATGATACATTCTTAACATGTTCTAACCAAGTGAAAATATTGTTTTCGATACATGAAATCATCTTCAAACTTGAAAGTTTTATCAAATACAGAATGGACAGTTAATCAATTGGTTTATATATGACATAAAATCAAATATATTTTACATTTTATTTATCACAGTATGTTGTACCTCATACCCACCTTTTTTCCTTCCTAGCAGCTCCCATATGATACAGAGCATGAAGACCGTTATTGAGTATATCTAATGACAGCACCTCTAGGTTCCTGATATGTCCGTCCCTGAGAAGGCGGGCCGCTAACATCTGGGCGTCCTTAGCTATCGTTTTAGGAGGTTTAGCTACAGGTTTGTTGTTTGCATCAGTGTGCAGTGTTAATAAGGTTCTACACATTATCTGTAACAGAAAATGATCACTTTTCTACAAATAGCAATGCTATGTTTTCAATAACTAAGGCTCCAGCTTTCTCTCATCTTCCATTCTGTTTCATCTTTAAAGTTATCTTGAAGACTGTAGAGAGGGTAATCAGAACCTTGTCTTATAAAGATGATCAGTATTATACATGCACATTCAGATTCAGATTTTTCTTTATCAATGTGTCAAATTAAGAGGTATAAAATAATTATGTTAACATTTTTAACAGTGTAAAATCTACACATACATTTTAAAAGTGCAAATGCATGAACATGTATGTGATTTGAATATAAATAGTTTTAAAAAGTCTCAATTTTTTCTCATTTTTGTGACTTGACATGAATATGCATGGATTTTATCTCTACTTTGTTGACAAAATTTTAACCCTAACCTTGATAAAAAAAATAAAAGACACATTTAACACTGATGATGCTATTTTTGAATGTGTATACCCAGACATACCCAATATCCTAAAAGGAACGGCTCAAACATCTGACTGAAGAACGTAGTATACTTGTTCTGGGACTTCTTTATGAGGACTTCATTATTGTCTACTACCACACCACAGTTATGTGTCAAGGTTAACAAGGAATTCTGGAAATCCTATGAGAAAAAAATAAAATGTTTAGATTATAACTTTATTAGTGTATACTTAGTTTCAGTGTTTACTTATTTTATGTGAAATATATAGGTAAAACATACAGGAAAATTTGATTTCAACAAAATTGATGTACTTAACAAATGTTTTTCTGTCACTCCTAATTCTCTTACTTTCCATTTCTGTTCATTTCTCCGTTCATCTAGTTTTAAATCTGATTTCAATTACATGTACATTTATATAAAATGAGGAAAACTACATTACACCTGTAAAAATATATTATTTTGTAGTTTGATTGTTTCACATGCTTTTGAAGTCTTTATTTACCTGTTTAGTGTGATCAGGTTCAAAAATAAAGTCTCTACTGAGTATTTTCTCTAAAAATGTATATTTCCTATAAAGTTCGTCTGAAACAAAGAAAGGAAATAAATGTACAAGTTAACTAGAAATTCATTGTTAACTTCTCATGGTGCATTACAATAGAATTTTATTTTAAAATTGGTAATAAACTTGAATCTTGAATCAAAGCTCAGACCTGCAACATTCAACATGCCATATTATGTACCAAAAAAAACTTAACTACATGTAGAAGCTGCAAATAATGAGTTTTTTACTACTATTTTGTTTGACTGAATACAAACTAAGTAGTAATTGATTAGTCATTATGAAAGTGTACCAGTAGCTCACATTAAGGGGAAAAAAACAACTCTAGAAATGTTTTTTTTAAACATCAAATTCAAACTTCAGTCAGTACAAGTTAACCAAGTGTCTCTGATCCCTATAAGGTAACAATGTACATGTATGTATATATGTATACTGTACCTATAGACAGAGTATTGTGTTGACAGGCGTTTATGGGCAGTGTAAGCATGGCTACTCTAACAAACACATGAAGTATCTGGTTTCTATATAACGTCAGGATCAGATGCTGGGCGGCGGACTGCATCAGCTGGTCTGTGGTACTTTGATGAGGTGCCTCCATGTCTAACAGCTCTACAACCTCATCTTCATTAACATGAACAATGTTCTTGTGAAGACTCAGGGTACTCCGTATAATGGCATCAGCTGACTCATTACCTAGAGAAACAAGGTCAAAATCAAGGGCATATCTATTATGTTACTTCCCTCTCTTATTTCAAAATAATTCACCTTGCATTTTTTCACGTAATATCTTAATGCAATATTCTTAACAAATTTTGGTTCAGAATTAAGGGTAGAGAAGTAAACCTTTTTCTCTTTTTACTTACTGAAGATAGAAGTAATTTACCTGGCCAGTCTATATAAGCCCCTAGATTAGATGCCTGCCTTTTCATCCACTCTACTTCTTTCACTAACTGCTGCACAGTAATTCCTTCTTTATTCTGTATTAATATAGCAGCAATCAGGGACCAAGGGGAGACAACCATGTGTTTTAGGTGTCGAGTAACGATGTCATAACCCAGACCCTTCAACATCTCAGTCTCCTGATCTGACAGACTAGCTATGTACCTGCGAAAGAAGTCTGATTACGCTGAAACATGGTAAACTCGATACATATCTAGGTTATACGGACAAAACCGATTACACTGAAATATGGTAAACCAAATGCACATCTAGGTTATAAGGACAAAGCTTTGGAGAATGAATATACACTACTTGAGAAAACACAAGTTTTTAGAAAACAGAGACAATTGTGTATACATCTACTGTAAATGGGAAAGTTACATACATTTAAAGCTCTGAAGGAACTGATGGCGAGTTTTGTTTCTTTATTTATGAATGATATCAATATATTTTATGGAATTTAAATATTGAATTATTAGTAGAACAAATTTATTTTCCAATGTCGGGGAATAAAACATTCATGAACCTATTTCAGCATGACTACTATAGTACAGACGTTTAATTTTTCTTTGTGTCTAGACCTGCATATCTGTTCTGGTTGAAATTGTTTTAAAATCTTGTGTCTTGTATGTTATTTTTAAGTTTTCTTCTACGTGTATTAAAAAGAAAAATCGCGTAAAAAATAGTTACCTTGGAGCCAGACTGTGTACACTCCTATCAGCTTTACCGTCTGTGTACCGCCTGATAGATAAAGGTTCACCAAAATGCATGTGCACATTGCCAAAGTCCTCCTGTAACACACTCCTGGCTTTCAACAAACCCTGGAAGAGCATTTTCATAAATAAGCAAAGACTGACACCCTCTCAAAAGGCAACACAAGTTTTAAGTAACTATCAAATGGAGAAATAATCAGAAAATAGCATTCCTTGAAATATAGTTTCAATTTTTGTTTCTTGCAAGGGAATAATTCGTACAACAAGAAAACTCTGTTAGTTACAGATGAAATGTTTAAATTCTTGTCATTACACAGTCTCTCTGACATAGTGTTAATGTCAACATAATGAAATAATACTGGGAACAAACAATTGAAACACAATGAACATGGACAATCATTTTCAGTTCTAAAGAATTTAAGATACATGTAGATCAAATGTGTAGAAATTGTGCACACATGTTTCTACTGTTTCCAGCAAAATATTTACATTACTAGTAGATTCCCCATGTTAAACGCCCATTAGGCAACTAGAATTATATTCCAATAACTTGGGTTGCTATTGTGACGTCACGTTCAAGTTTTGCATGTAGGGAGAATTTAAAAACGTTAAAATACATTTGACGCTGTTACAGGCAAAATATGCGAAGTGCATGCAAATAAAAATGACCAATAATTAGAATAAATGTAAATATAAGTAATGACTGTCTTACTTTTGGTGTTCATGGGTGTATAATTCTGGTTGGACACGTGCAAATTTTCCGAGAATAGCTTCGCGATTCACGGAATTTGCACGTGCCCAACCAGAATTATACACCCATGAACACCAAAAGTAAGACAGTCATTTCTTAAATAGATGAAGTACTTTTAACTACAAGTACATGTAATATACTTACAGAGGTAGATTCCTTGGGTTTTGGTACTCCTAGTAGCTCATAGGCATACAGCTTCTCCTCCAGGACCTTGTCATAGCTAATACTAACAGGTATCACCATTATGTCCGAGACTTGAGCTTTAAAATACGGCTCCAAGGATGCTGATAACATCCCTACAGAAAATATCATCATCATCATTAGTTGTAACATAAACATTTTCATGGTACAAACGTTATTTTCTACCAACAATTTTGTTGCATACTGACACATTGTGAGGAATGGACTTCATATTTGGCTTTTCTGGACCCTTTGAAATATAGAGAGCCCTGTCTTTCCTGAGATTAAGTCCTTGATTACAAGATTCAGAGGTTTCTTTACTAAATGTAAGAGAATAATGATAAAATTGGTGTTCATTCCTGTTCTGTCCTGACTCTCGGTAATCAAAGGTATTTCTATTTTGTGATTTTTCTTATTACATTTGCTTTTATCATTTTGTTATTTACAATTTCATCAGAAAGAACGAAATACCGGAGAAATAGAGGATGGTGTATGAAGCAATGCATATTTTTATGCCCTTCTGAATTTGAGATTTCTTAAACTTTAAGTATAGTAGGTGAAGGTGGCAAGTTAATCTATACTTATGAATTGAAAAGATAATAGTTTAGATTCAGGAAAAACAAATATGACATCTTATAGCCTTCATAAGTTTACAACGACATACTGACTTTACAACATACCAAACTTGGGAGAGTATGACTTAAGGGTTCTGCTCCTGGTTCCTTCAACATAAAATTCTATTGGCTGATCTCCATTACAAATCTGTGTTTGAACATATTCTGTGAACACAGCCCAATACAGCTGATCATCGCCAAAACTACGACGTATGTAAAATGCACCAGAATTACGCAGAAGCCAGCCAAAAAACTTCATGCCACTGAAATCTGAAAATGAAGTAGAACTTGATTTAGATTTAATTCTTATGCCATGCCTTTAATCTATCATTCTGATCTCAGTTGATTGGTAAATTCAATTTGATGTTTGTGCAAAATAGTACTTTACTGTATGTACATTTACTTATTATTTCTCTCTCTCATTACATTCCTTGATACATATACATGTATTTGATAATATTTAAACTTGGCAAAATTATGAAATTTCAAACAGATATGTTACAGATTTAAAATCATAACTACTTGATTCATTTGTTATTGGTGATCAAATTGACACAGACTGAGTGTAGTTATAACTGAATTACGAAGAGAACATACCCATGGCAGCGGCTATAACAGGAAGTGGAAGCTCGTAGGAGAAGAACACGAACGACATCAGTAAGAAATCAAAATAACTTCTGTGTGTGGGAAGTAACAGAATGGGGTACTCCTTTATTAAGTTTCTTACCTGTAAGATAAGAAGTACACATTATTATAACTGTAATTAATAACTTGCAAACAAATACATTTAAAATTGTACAAACCTACTGATGGTAAATCTAATATTTATCATGATAAGGACTTCCAAAAATGATGCAATGTTCCCACAAATGTGCAATGCTGATAAAGAACAGAATTTTATGGAAAAAAGAAATGTTTTTTATTTACAAGATCACCGTGGACTGTAAAAAATTTATTCTACCCTGTACCAGGATCTATTGAAAATAAAGAAATGTTTTATAGCTTTATAGCTTCTTTTCAGAATTCATCCCACCAATCTAGAAATAACTAAATGATAGATATAATAATTTCTAAATCTGGATAAAGATTAAAGCTTTTTTGTTATGATGTATGTAGCACTTACTCTTTGAATGCCTTCTTCATTGACATAGATCCTCCTAAAGAGGGACTTCAGGACTTTTACCAAGAAGACGGCAAAACCTCTGATGGCACGTAGACTGAGATTATGTGCCATCTCGTCTAAGATGGCTTCTGCCTGAGCCGTCACCTCCTCCACTGGCAAGCCACTGTCATTTACTACCTGAAATGTTGGATGACTATGAGTAAATTCATCTGTGTAGTGAGAGAAATTAAGCGTAATTTTCAATTCATTGTAGTCTATATTTTGTGTATATTCTAAAATAGAAAAATAGAACTGATGAAACCATTCTACATTTTCCCCCTCAATTTCATTCATGAATAATCTGAAGAGAATTCTGCAAAATACAAGGTACATATAGAAAAAGAATAATTGTAATTGCAAGTACTAAAAAATAATGTAAGTAGGATGTATGTAAAAGGTACCTGTTGAATGGTGTAATGAACCCTATCGCTGTGCATGACATGTTTCTTTATCTCAGCTGGGCTTCTAGCCTTGTTATACTGGTACACAGGTGGCTCGAGATGTCGTAATGACCATCTCACGTCGCTCGCGTGACGTCTGTCTTCAAGAAGGTCCTCGAATATATCCTTCTGACGTGTGGAAACCAGCTTTGGATCATCTACAATATCATGAATAGAAATCAAAATAAGAAGGCAATTCAATATGGTACCAAACATTGATGATGTAAGGCTAAATTACAAAATGACAAAATTCTTGCTACATGTACAGGTTCTGCTGTAAACTACATGTACATATTTCAAATTTGACCAAAATGGATAAATAATTGAAAGGAAAAAATACTATTTGATATCATGTCCCTGCAACCATAAAAGATGCAGTAAAAATACTATTTGATCTCATGACACTGCATCGGTTCAAGATGAAGTAATAGAATAAGAGAGTTTTTTTATGATACAAGTATCATGCTCAAAGTTTTACATTTTTATAGAGGAATCAACTGCTTCTTCCTTAAGACTTGCTACATATCTTTTAAGAGGCAATATGGAGATATAAGTCTTATGACACTTTGACAATATTGTGGATGCAAAAAAAAGAAAGATTTTCGAGAGTATTACTGGACTGTATGTGACTGGAAATCAAAACAAAGGTGGATATAGAGAGTACATGTAGACAAGATATATTTTTCACTTGCAAAAGTTTTGTTCTGTACAAGTATGTACTCAAAGAGGGGATAAAAATGTTCTAACTACTTGGGGCTTCCACGTCTTGCCATTCTGGATTAAGGGGCATTTGCCCTAAGACATTAGACTCTTGTTTGAGTGAAAATATTTTTATGACGGGATGTTTTAAACATTTTCAATGATTTTTGTCTATTGTCAGCTAACTCCAGAAATTGGATAAATGCGATTTTAATTACTTTGTCATACAGAAATTTATGTAAAATTAATTATTATATCATTGGGTAGTTCTCGCTTAGTCTTAAATGGTATGTGTTATATGGTCATTTATTCAATCATATCATACAGACAAAATACTTTTTAGATGGGCGTTTTCAATGTTAAATTTCTGCATGACGTCACCGACTTTAACATTGACGCCTACGGACATGATGGATAGTGTCATGATCTCACAGATAAACTTAGCATGGAAAATGGCCTATCTAGAAATTGTTTTGTTAATAAAGTTTGAAAGCTTCATATTTATTTTATTTTGAGTCGGCAATCTGTATAGACTCAAAATAATATAAGGCAGTGGCAGGAGACAAACATATGTATCTGTAGAGCTGGGTGTCCACGTACGAACAAGCAAACGGTTACACAAATTGTAGTTAGCTATATAATATATATGATATCACCGCATATAATTGGCCAGGGATTTTTTTCAAGCCAACTTGCATTCAAATCATATGTTTTTTTGTGACATATTTTGATAAATAAATATAACAAAACCCAGTCACATATACTGCAGTATGTCTTTTCTTCTCAGAATTTTCAAGACTGTATCAGGTAACTTAACAGCTTGAGCGACAGATTGTCATGACAGTATCACGATACCTGGGTCGTAATACAATATGCTATCATATGACATTGAATCAATACTATCGATATACATGTATATTATTGATCAGTGATCGTAGAAACTCATATATCTTGACAACTTATTTCTCTACAATGGACAAATGACCTGTCACGTGACCTATACAGACCAATCAGAAACTTGTTCGCATGGGGAGACACAATTCAGCAATGAATTATTGAATGTTGGCAACCATCGTCACATCACTAGTGCAGTGTACTGTACTGTTTTACAATTCACTGCAAAACCTGAATCAGCATTTGACTTTACTCATTTACTCCCTGTGGGCAATATCTATTGAATGTTATAAATATCATTTAAATTTTTGTGTGAAAAGTGAAGTGCTCAAATTGCATTTATCCAGGTTCCAGTAGTTTAAGTCTGTATGTAGTATAACTCATCTTACCTTAATATAGATACACAGCAGTATTTAAGTTATAACCAGCAATGACATTTTGGGTTGACTTGTCAAACATATACCAAAATTTACAACTGAGCAAGATCTATTCAATGATATAAATTTTATTTAAATTTTTGCATTACAAAGTAATAAAAATTGCATTAGAGTGAACGCACCAATGCTCGGACATTTTGATACTGGCATGTTTGATATGTTTTCTCAATTTTAATAAAATACATTAGAGAAAATGCCAATAATTTGATTTTAAAAAACTGTCAAGCAGTAAAGAAAACTTTTTAAAGAACTGTTTTGAAACTTGGATCATCGCTCAAACTTTTGGAGACTCTTCAACTGGAGTACCAAAAAGATGGATATTGACAAAATCTGTACCAATGCTCGGACACTTGCCCTCTTTGCACATAATGATCAAGCAAATGAAAAACAAAAGTCATTTACACTGGAAATGATTCAATATTCAATGGAATATTTATAGAAAATCACAAAAAATTCATCTAGTTCTTTGAATTCATTGTTTGAATAGAAGATGGTTGACATTGCTTTCTAAACACGTGAAAATTCAAGCAGACTCCAAAAAAGTAAGAAGTATGTTGACAAAAATGTATCAATTTTGAATCTTGTATTTGATATCATTAAAACATCCAAGCAATTTTTTGATGAAGAATTTTCATGACTCTCGGTCAACCCATATAGCCATATACACTAGGCGTCCAAGCATAATTGGTAGTGTCCGAGCATTGGTACTATTACAATGTAGTCTAATTCAGTTTCCGAAGTGAGCCGTGCACGAGACAGAACATTCAGTATAGTCTGTGGCCTGAATTGTTTCCCAAAAAGCGGCATGCGCCTATGTACACCAGTTCAAACTAACTTTAGAACTTCAACCGGCATGACCTGGCGAAGCCACTAGAATGAATTTTTTAGGCAAACGGCATTCGCGGAAATGTGCGGCTTCTTGCCTAGGCATTTGAATTGGCAAGACGTGGCATTTGTAGTGGCTTCCGGTAGTTGCAGGTACCAATAGTTCAGTACAAGTTCTAAGACTGAGCTATTGGGATGTCCCTTTAGCTCACTCGGCAACGAGTCTGCAGTCTTCACGAAAACTTTTTCAAATCACTAGCCAGTAGGGCTAGTGGACTTGACCAATCCACTAGCCCGAAGTGATTTTTACTAGCCAAATACATGTATAAGCATGAGTAACTTGAAGTAGTATCGGGGATATTCAATTTAAAAATCTTCAATTTCATATTCAATGGAAAATCTTTCTAATCATGCTAATAATGCATTATTCATTGATTCAGGTACGTACATGTCGTACAGTTCGCTCTGCTGAATATCATTGTACGATTTTATAACTAGCCAGTCGGGCTACCGCTGATGGTGATTTTACTAGCCCGAGCTGAAATTTAGAAGCCTCGGGCGTCGGGCTAGTGAGTTTTCGTGAAGACTGAGTCTGACTGTCACCTGGACGGCCGGGGTTCAACTCCCAGACCGGGCACCTCCAAACTACTTCATTGGCAATGAGGTGAACAATTGGTGTGTGTGGGCCAGCTTGATCTGCAGGAGAGGAGGCAGAACCCTGGAGAGTGGCCACACAGCGGGGTATACCCACGGCTCTCAACGGAAAAGGGGGAAGGGTGTAGTGGCTTCCGCAGGCTTTCTACTCTACCTTGATGAAAAAGTAGGAAAAAAGTAGGAGTAGTCAATGAAAAAAAGTAGGAGAAAAATAGGAAAAAGTAGGAATTTATAGGGGAAAAGTAGGAAATTTTCCATCACTTTTAGCGACAATTTTCAGTATTAGTGCGACCCAAAAATATAGCACGTCAGTAGTAATGATTGTAGAATGGTAATGAGGAAATTTTTCATGTAAAATATACAGAATGGGCGAGCAAAGCGAGCCCCAATTTTTTTAACAACTTTGAATCAGATGTTGATGACAAATGAAGCAAGTAATTTTTTACTTTTGAGATGAAAAAGAAGGAATAGTAGGAGGTTTTGAAGAAAAAGTAGGAAAAAATAGGATCAAAATAAAAAAGTAGGAAATAGTAGGAACAGTAGAAAGCCTGCTTCCGGTAGTTGCAGGTACCAATAGTTCAGTACAAGTTCTAAGACTGAGCTATTGGGATGTCCCATATAGCACGTCAGTAGTAATGATTGTAGAATGGTAATGAGGAAATTTTTCATGTAAAATATACAGAATGGGCGAGCAAAGCGAGCCCCAATTTTTTTAACAACTTTGAATCAGATGTTGATGACAAATGAAGCAAGTAATTTTTTACTTTTGAGATGAAAAAGAAGGAATAGTAGGAGGTTTTGAAGAAAAAGTAGGAAAAAATAGGATCAAAATAAAAAAGTAGGAAAAGTAGGAAATAGTAGGAACAGTAGAAAGCCTGCTTCCGGTAGTTGCAGGTACCAATAGTTCAGTACAAGTTCTAAGACTGAGCTATTGGGATGTCCCTTTAGCTCACTCGGCAACGAGTCTGACTGTCACCCGGACGGCCAGGGTTCGACTCCCGGACCGGGCACCTGCAAACTACTTCACGTTTTTCGGCGTACACCTTTGGCCTGAAAACTAAATGTAGATTTGTGTATGTCATAGTGTTGTATAATCGGACAAATTTCATAATCGATTATCGGTTTATAATCGGAGAGAATTTTAATCGATTATTTCGATTTAATCGGAAATAAAAATTTTCCTTGCTTTTACAAAAAAGAATATGACAAGCAATGATAAAACTTCACTTAATCATATGCTAATATACATAGTAAAATGTCTAGAAAGAACTCCAACCACAGAATGAAATCCTGTCTAGTAAATGAAATATTTTGTCAAGATCACAGCAGTAAGGCCAAACAAAAAAATATGTTTGTTTCCTGTAACATGCCAAAAATTGAGAGGGTCGGTAGGTAGGAAAATCTTTTTTTTTTTTTTTTTTTTTTTTGGTCAGAGGGCAGATGCAATTTAGAAACTTTGTTAAGTTTTTATTATATATGGAGGCACTCTAAGTCTTCACCTACAAGAGGGAGGGAACTGAAAATGATAAGTCGAGGATTTTTTGGTGACATTTTGTTGAGTCCCATCATTTATAATTTCATTTATTGATTCTGGAACTCAACTTACTGCTATTTAAGATGTTTGTTATTAGAGATTGCGTGGGTGGTGTACATAGCTGCAGCCATTATTGTGGGTATAATGTACATAAGCTGAAGCTTGGGCAGCATGATTAAATTTTAAAATGACTATTATACATACATACTCTTTGGGGTGGAGGAGGATAGATGAGGTTGGTAGGGGTCTCTGGTGACTATCACCTTTCTTTTTGAGCTAATATGTATTATTCTATAAACTATAAATAGCGACCCTCTTTGCATGATTGGCTGATAAGGTCATCGACGCTCCTAAATAAATCACCGTATACCACGGTTTAAAAATAGACTGGTATTACCCTCACTTAGTTCTGCAAATGGCGTCGTTATTTATAGTGAATCATATATGAAATTATAGAATAAAACAGTTATGGACTTTTAACTAAGTATATATGATGTCATATTGACTCACTATGAAAATATTGACCTTGGCTTTGTCTCGGTCAATATTTTCATCATGTTCATAGTGAGTCAATATCACATCATATATACTTAGTGAAAAGTCCATAATTGTATAATGCACATAGTAAACCCCTCCTTCTGCATTCCAAAACTAATATAATTATTGTTATCTGAACATACAGTAACCCCATTCCATGAATAGTTTCTTGATCACTGCAAGTACATTTGTAATGGACTGCAATTGAGTCTTTAGTTAATCCAAATATTAAGTTATCAGTCCTCTTTTATGATTGAGAAATTCATGACAGGTTGTGGAAATTTGAATCATCATTTATTTTTTACATGGGGGGGGGGGGGGGGGGGGGGGGGGGGGGGGGCGTGCGTTACATAAAGCAAGAAAAGAAGAACCCCCCCCCCCCCCCGGAAGTCCACACTTGTCTTGGTTGTGGAAATTATGTGCGATTAAAAAAACGCTAATTTTCCTGCAAATTGGGAAGGCCATTCACCATGCGACATAAAAAATGGTCTATAAAATTGGCAACTCGCTGGGCCCTGGTGCGCATTATTCTACGAATCGTACGATGTCCATTTTCGGTTTTTTAATCTAAAGAAAATTTCTGACCACTCGTATTTATGTTGCAATGTAGCAGTAGCGTGTGGATCTCAGCTAGCTGCTTACTGTATATGGCCAGTCAGAAGCACAAATTCTTTTGTTCTGCTCACCCGAAAGGTTCTTTGCTATTATGATACAATATTGGTTTTTCTCCGACGTTCTTTTTTATCCTCGTTTAAATCTCCAACTTATCTACGTAAAGGTACTAACTTCTTGTGTATGCGTTCGTCCGTAAAATTATCATGTCACTGACTCATTAATTTTACGTGGTCATTTTGAGTTTGTACAGAAATGTCAATGATTGCAGTCAACCCCCCCCCCCCCTTTCTTCCCTAGTATCAAAAAAGCTGCCCATACGTGGACACGAAAAATACAGGATCGGTGGCTGAAGTTTGGTCTTGGTTGTTCTGCAATATATGCAAAAAAAAAAAAGTACTGTAAATTATTCATTGGAAATGGTAAATATGGAATTTTCACGACTTAAAAAACTTGCTAACGTCTGATTTACATACATCGTATATGCAAAGCTTTTCGAAAATTGATCATTTTTTGGAATGGCCCTTTCGTGAAGAAAGATTACCCATTGTTTATGAGAATGGCCTATTGATGAAGGGGCCAGTCCCATTAAGCAAGTTTGCCTTCCCAATCACGGAACAAATTGCATGACATCCAATTTTCCTTCTTTCTAAAATAATCCGTCTTTATAAACTTTTAAAAAATTGTCTGCTCTTCATCGGTTATGTCCAGGTTACAATACACTTACTATACAAGTAACGTGAGAAGATAATCACTTTAACCCTTTCGAATTCTCAACACTTGGTCACTCATGTGAAACGGATTAAATCTACCTGGTGGTCAGGTGTGAACTACATGTACTCACTGTAGTGATTTACAACAAGAGGCGCTATGTACGTATTATGATCACGGCTTGTCTGAAAGAAAATATAAAGGGAACGGGAGGCTTCCAAAGACGAGTCTGGGTTGCACGACTTGCATTAATTTTAAGGATTTTTGGTTCTTTTTAGGCAGTGTAGGGAAAATGGTGAAAAAAAAATCAGAGTCGGCACGATTTTTGACGGTCGGTCGGGTTACAGGAAACAAACAACCTTTTTTGTTTGGCCTAATGGAGCCAAAACAAATATGTGATTGTAATACTAATAGTCGGCAACTTCACACGGCAGATGCATAATTTTTTTTAGTGGTGGGGGGGGGGGGGTCTCCATTCGACCCAAGAACAAGGTTTTTACTCATTCAATGAGGTATCAAACAATATCTTCGTGGAGTTTAGGCTGGCCTTGTCCTTCTGACAAAGCTCTGGAGTTAGGCATAAAAAGTTGTTCCCCTACTTTTAGACGAGTAGATATTGACGTATCGGATCTGTTAAAGTTTTCTATTAATTACTATTAAATTCAATAAGAATCCTAATTCCACCCATTGTATGCCTTAGAAAGTGTATCCTTTTCGAATTATTTACGCTACGATCGTAACTTTAACTCGTGGAAACGATCGTCGATCTACTTTCGTTTTATGTGTACGTGTTAAAGGCGTATTCGACCGAGAACTATGTCATTCTTTTGTACGTTGTATATTTCCGATTATAATCGATTCTTGAAAACACAATCGATTAATCGAAATCGAAGGGTATTAGCGATGATGTCGCCGATAATCGTTACAACACTAGTATGTCAAGTCACACTATGACAGGTCAAGTTCTAAGTTCAGTTTGAAACGGCGTACATAGGCGCACGCCACTTTTTGGGAAAGAAATCGGGCCTGTATAGCTACCTTTCGCAATCCAAGCATTCCTAGATTGGCCAGACATTACACGGTGTTAGAACTTGGATGCACCTAGTCCTAGGTTACAAAATGGAGAGGATAAGCTTTACAGGCTACTAGACATTGTTTGAGTAAAAAGACTATCATTAAGTTCAAAGGTTTATCTGTTTATCGATGAAGTAAACTTCGCGACGAAGGGTGGTGTGATGTTTCCGATTTTGCTAAATACAATGGCGTAAGGTCCCCTATGCAAAAAAATAGATTTATCGGTTATAATACAATACTGAGGGGACCTTACGCCATTGACTTTCGTGTTAACCATAGTAAAGAGGGAACCTTACGACATTGAATTTAATAAAAAGGGATCCTTACGCTTTTGACTTTTCATAATTGGAGGAGGGGGCGACATAGTCCGACTTGCAGACCTACGACGGTGTTATCTGTTTTTTCACAGAACTGGGCGAATGATATCAGAAAGGGATGAGGGAGGGGAAGGAAAGGGGCGGAGAAGGGAGAAAAGTGTGGGAGGTGGTAGGAAGAGAGGAGGTGACCTTACGCCATTGACTTTCTACATCAACCATAATAATGAGGGGACCTTACGCCATTGACTTTCTATATGGACCATTATATAGCGGGGACCTTCCGCCATTTACTTACTCTATGTATCATAATACAGAGGGGAACCTTACGTCATTGACTTTCTATATGGATTATAATACAGGGGGGACCTTGCGCCATTGACTTTCTACATGGACCATAATAAAGAGGGGACCTTACGCCATTGACTTTCTCTATGTATTATAATACAGAGGGGACCTTACGCCATTGACTTTCTATATGGACCATAATAAAGAGGGGACCTTACACCATTGACTTTCTATATGGATTATAATACAGAGGGGACCTTACGCCATTGACTTTCTATATGGATTATAATACAGAGGGGACCTTACGCCATTGACTTTCTCTATGTGGACCATAATACAGAGGGGACCTTACGCCATTGACATTCTATATGGATTATAATACAGGGGGGACCTTGCGCCATTGACTTTCTACATGGACCATAATAAAGAGGGGACCTTACGCCATTGACTTTCTCTATGTATTATAATACAGAGGGGACCTTACGCCATTGACTTTCTATATGGACCATAATAAAGAGGGGACCTTAACGCCATTGACTTTCTCTATGTATTATAATACAGAGGGGACCTTACGCCATTGACTTTCTATATGGACCATAATAAAGAGGGGACCTTACACCATTGACTTTCTATATGGATTATAATACAGAGGGGACCTTACGCCATTGACTTTCTATATGGATTATAATACAGAGGGGACCTTACACCATTGACTTTCTACATGGACCATAATAAAGAGGGGACCTTACGCCATTGACTTTCTATATGGATTATAATACAGAGGGGACCTTATGCCATTGACTTTCTATATGGATTATAATACAGAGGGGACCTTACGCCATTGACTTTCTCTATGTGGACCATAATACAGAGGCGACCTTACGCCATTGACATTCTATATGGATTATAATACAGGGGGGACCTTGCGCCATTGACTTTCTACATGGACCATAATAAAGAGGGGACCTTACGCCATTGACATTCTATATGGATTATAATACAGAGGGGACCTTACGCCATTGACTTTCTATATGGACCATAATAAAGAGGGGACCTTAACACCATTGACTTTCTCTATGTATTATAATACAGAGGGGACCTTACGCCATTGACTTTCTATATTGACCATAATAAAGAGGGGACCTTACACCATTGACTTTCTATGTGGATTATAATACAGAGGGGACCTTACGCCATTGACTTTCTATATGGATTATAATACAGAGGGGACCTTACACCATTGACTTTCTACATGGACCATAATAAAGAGGGGACCTTACGCCATTGACTTTCTATATGGATTATAATACAGAGGGGACCTTATGCCATTGACTTTCTATATGGATTATAATACAGAGGGGACCTTACGCCATTGACTTTCTCTATGTATTATAATACAGAGGGGACCTTACGCCATTGACATTCTATATGTATTATAATACAGGGGGGACCTTGCGCAATTGACTTTCTACATGGACCATAATAAAGAGGGGATCTTACGCCATTGACTTTCTCTATGTATTATAATACAGAGGGGACCTTACGCCATTGACTTTCTATATGGACCATAATAAAGAGGGGACCTTACGCCATTGACTTTCTCTATGTATTATAATACAGAGGGGACCTTACGCCATTGACTTTCTATGTGGACCATAATAAAGAGGGGACCTTACACCATTGACTTTCTATATGGATTATAATACAGAGGGGACCTTACGCCATTGACTTTCTTTATCGATTATAATACAGAGGGGACCTTACGCCATTGACTTTCTCTATGTGGACCATAATACAGAGGGGACCTTACGCCATTGACATTCTATATGGATTATAATACAGGGGGGACCTTGCGCCATTGACTTTCTACATGGACCATAATAAAGAGGGGACCTTACGCCATTGACTTTCTCTATGTATTATAATACAGAGGGGACCTTACGCCATTGACTTTCTATATCGACCATAATAAAGAGGGGACCTTACGCCATTGACTTTCTCTATGTATTATAATACAGAGGGGACCTTACACCATTGACTTTCTATATGGACCATAATAAAGAGGGGACCTTACACCATTGACTTTCTATATAGATTATAATACAGAGGGGACCTTACGCCATTGACTTTCTATATGGATTATAATACAGAGGGGACCTTACACCATTGACTTTCTACATGGACCATAATAAAGAGGGGACCTTACGCCATTGACTATCTATATGGATTATAATACAGAGAGGACCTTATGCCATTGACTTTCTATATGGATTATAATACAGAGGGGACCTTACGCCATTGACTTTCTCTATGTGGACCATAATACAGAGGGGACCTTACGCCATTGACATTCTATATGGATTATAATACAGGGGGGACCTTGCGCCATTGACTTTCTACATGGACCATAATAAAGAGGGGACCTTACGCCATTGACTTTCTCTATGTATTATAATACAGAGGGGACCTTACGCCATTGACTTTCTATATGGACCATAATAAAGAGGGGACCTTAACGCCATTGACTTTCTCTATGTATTATAACACAGAGGGGACCTTACGCCATTGACTTTCTATATGGACCATAATAAAGAGGGGACCTTACACCATTGACTTTCTATATGGATTATAATACAGAGGGGACCTTACGCCATTGACTTTCTATATGGATTATAATACAGAGGGGACCTTACACCATTGACTTTCTACATGGACCATAATAAAGAGGGGACCTTACGCCATTGACTTTCTCTATGTATTATAATACAGAGGGGACCTTATGCCATTGACTTTCTATATGGATTATAATACAGAGGGGACCTTACGCCATTGACTTTCTCTATGTGGACCATAATACAGAGGCGACCTTACGCCATTGACATTCTATATGGATTATAATACAGGGGGGACCTTGCGCCATTGACTTTCTACATGGACCATAATAAAGAGGGGACCTTACGCCATTGACATTCTATATGGATTATAATACAGAGGGGACCTTACGCCATTGACTTTCTATATGGACCATAATAAAGAGGGGACCTTAACACCATTGACTTTCTCTATGTATTATAATACAGAGGGGACCTTACGCCATTGACTTTCTATATTGACCATAATAAAGAGGGGACCTTACACCATTGACTTTCTATGTGGATTATAATACAGAGGGGACCTTACGCCATTGACTTTCTATATGGATTATAATACAGAGGGGACCTTACACCATTGACTTTCTACATGGACCATAATAAAGAGGGGACCTTACGCCATTGACTTTCTATATGGATTATAATACAGAGGGGACCTTATGCCATTGACTTTCTATATGGATTATAATACAGAGGGGACCTTACGCCATTGACTTTCTCTATGTATTATAATACAGAGGGGACCTTACGCCATTGACATTCTATATGTATTATAATACAGGGGGGACCTTGCGCAATTGACTTTCTACATGGACCATAATAAAGAGGGGATCTTACGCCATTGACTTTCTCTATGTATTATAATACAGAGGGGACCTTACGCCATTGACTTTCTATATGGACCATAATAAAGAGGGGACCTTACGCCATTGACTTTCTCTATGTATTATAATACAGAGGGGACCTTACGCCATTGACTTTCTATGTGGACCATAATAAAGAGGGGACCTTACACCATTGACTTTCTATATGGATTATAATACAGAGGGGACCTTACGCCATTGACTTTCTTTATCGATTATAATACAGAGGGGACCTTACGCCATTGACTTTCTCTATGTGGACCATAATACAGAGGGGACCTTACGCCATTGACATTCTATATGGATTATAATACAGGGGGGACCTTGCGCCATTGACTTTCTACATGGACCATAATAAAGAGGGGACCTTACGCCATTGACTTTCTCTATGTATTATAATACAGAGGGGACCTTACGCCATTGACTTTCTATATCGACCATAATAAAGAGGGGACCTTACGCCATTGACTTTCTCTATGTATTATAATACAGAGGGGACCTTACGCCATTGACTTTCTATATGGACCATAATAAAGAGGGGACCTTACACCATTGACTTTCTATATAGATTATAATACAGAGGGGACCTTACGCCATTGACTTTCTATATGGATTATAATACAGAGGGGACCTTACACCATTGACTTTCTACATGGACCATAATAAAGAGGGGACCTTACGCCATTGACTATCTATATGGATTATAATACAGAGAGGACCTTATGCCATTGACTTTCTATATGGATTATAATACAGAGGGGACCTTACGCCATTGACTTTCTCTATATGGACCATAATACAGAGGGGACCTTACGCCATTGACATTCTATATGGATTATAATACAGGGGGGACCTTGCGCCATTGACTTTCTACATGGACCATAATAAAGAGGGGACCTTACGCCATTGACTTTCTCTATGTATTATAATACAGAGGGGACCTTACGCCATTGACTTTCTATATGGACCATAATAAAGAGGGGACCTTAACGCCATTGACTTTCTCTATGTATTATAACACAGAGGGGACCTTACGCCATTGACTTTCTATATGGACCATAATAAAGAGGGGACCTTACACCATTGACTTTCTATATGGATTATAATACAGAGGGGACCTTACGCCATTGACTTTCTATATGGATTATAATACAGAGGGGACCTTACACCATTGACTTTCTACATGGACCATAATAAAGAGGGGACCTTACGCCATTGACTTTCTCTATGTATTATAATACAGAGGGGACCTTATGCCATTGACTTTCTATATGGATTATAATACAGAGGGGACCTTACGCCATTGACTTTCTCTATGTGGACCATAATACAGAGGCGACCTTACGCCATTGACATTCTATATGGATTATAATACAGGGGGGACCTTGCGCCATTGACTTTCTACATGGACCATAATAAAGAGGGGACCTTACGCCATTGACATTCTATATGGATTATAATACAGAGGGGACCTTACGCCATTGACTTTCTATATGGACCATAATAAAGAGGGGACCTTAACACCATTGACTTTCTCTATGTATTATAATACAGAGGGGACCTTACGCCATTGACTTTCTATATTGACCATAATAAAGAGGGGACCTTACACCATTGACTTTCTATGTGGATTATAATACAGAGGGGACCTTACGCCATTGACTTTCTATATGGATTATAATACAGAGGGGACCTTACACCATTGACTTTCTACATGGACCATAATAAAGAGGGGACCTTACGCCATTGACTTTCTATATGGATTATAATACAGAGGGGACCTTATGCCATTGACTTTCTATATGGATTATAATACAGAGGGGACCTTACGCCATTGACTTTCTCTATGTATTATAATACAGAGGGGACCTTACGCCATTGACATTCTATATGTATTATAATACAGGGGGGACCTTGCGCAATTGACTTTCTACATGGACCATAATAAAGAGGGGATCTTACGCCATTGACTTTCTCTATGTATTATAATACAGAGGGGACCTTACGCCATTGACTTTCTATATGGACCATAATAAAGAGGGGACCTTACGCCATTGACTTTCTCTATGTATTATAATACAGAGGGGACCTTACGCCATTGACTTTCTATGTGGACCATAATAAAGAGGGGACCTTACACCATTGACTTTCTATATGGATTATAATACAGAGGGGACCTTACGCCATTGACTTTCTTTATCGATTATAATACAGAGGGGACCTTACGCCATTGACTTTCTCTATGTGGACCATAATACAGAGGGGACCTTACGCCATTGACATTCTATATGGATTATAATACAGGGGGGACCTTGCGCCATTGACTTTCTACATGGACCATAATAAAGAGGGGACCTTACGCCATTGACTTTCTCTATGTATTATAATACAGAGGGGACCTTACGCCATTGACTTTCTATATCGACCATAATAAAGAGGGGACCTTACGCCATTGACTTTCTCTATGTATTATAATACAGAGGGGACCTTACGCCATTGACTTTCTATATGGACCATAATAAAGAGGGGACCTTACACCATTGACTTTCTATATAGATTATAATACAGAGGGGACCTTACGCCATTGACTTTCTATATGGATTATAATACAGAGGGGACCTTACACCATTGACTTTCTACATGGACCATAATAAAGAGGGGACCTTACGCCATTGACTATCTATATGGATTATAATACAGAGAGGACCTTATGCCATTGACTTTCTATATGGATTATAATACAGAGGGGACCTTACGCCATTGACTTTCTCTATATGGACCATAATACAGAGGGGACCTTACGCCATTGACATTCTATATGGATTATAATACAGGGGGGACCTTGCGCCATTGACTTTCTACATGGACCATAATAAAGAGGGGACCTTACGCCATTGACTTTCTCTATGTATTATAATACAGAGGGGACCTTACGCCATTGACTTTCTATATGGACCATAATAAAGAGGGGACCTTAACGCCATTGACTTTCTCTATGTATTATAACACAGAGGGGACCTTACGCCATTGACTTTCTATATGGACCATAATAAAGAGGGGACCTTACACCATTGACTTTCTATATGGATTATAATACAGAGGGGACCTTACGCCATTGACTTTCTATATGGATTATAATACAGAGGGGACCTTACACCATTGACTTTCTACATGGACCATAATAAAGAGGGGACCTTACGCCATTGACTTTCTCTATGTATTATAATACAGAGGGGACCTTATGCCATTGACTTTCTATATGGATTATAATACAGAGGGGACCTTACGCCATTGACTTTCTCTATGTGGACCATAATACAGAGGGGACCTTACGCCATTGACATTCTATATGGATTATAATACAGGGGGGGCCTTGCGCCATTGACTTTCTACATGGACCATAATAAAGAGGGGACCTTACGCCATTTACTTTCTCTATGTATTATAATACAGAGGGGACCTTACGCCATTGACTTTCTATATGGACCATAATAAAGAGGGGACCTTAACGCCATTGACTTTCTATATGGACCATAATAAAGAGGGGACCTTACACCATTGACTTTCTATATGGATTATGATACAGAGGGGACCTTACACCATTGACTTTCTATATGGATTATAATACAGAGGGGACCTTACGCCATTGACTTTCTATATGGATTATAATACAGAGGGGACCTTACACCATTGACTTTCTACATGGACCATAATAAAGAGGGGACCTTACGCCATTGACTTTCTATATGGATTATAATACAGAGGGGACCTTATGCCATTGACTTTCTATATGGATTATAATACAGAGGGGACCTTACGCCATTGACTTTCTCTATGTATTATAATACAGAGGGGACCTTACGCCATTGACATTCTATATGTATTATAATAATACAGGGGGGACCTTGCGCCATTGACTTTCTATATGGACCATAATAAAGAGGGGATCTTACGCCATTGACTTTCTCTATGTATTATAATACAGAGGGGACCTTACGCCATTGACTTTCTATATGGACCATAATAAAGAGGGGACCTTACGCCATTGACTTTCTCTATGTATTATAATAAAGAGGGGACCTTACGCCATTGACTTTCTATATGGACCATAATAAAGAGGGGACCTTACACCATTGACTTTCTATATGGATTATAATACAGAGGGGACCTTACGCCATTTACTTTCTTTATGGATTATAATACAGAGGGGACCTTACGCCATTGACTTTCTCTATGTGGACCATAATACAGAGGGGACCTTACGCCATTGACATTCTATATGGATTATAATACAGGGGGGACCTTGCGCCATTGACTTTCTACATGGACCATAATAAAGAGGGGACCTTACGCCATTGACGTTCTCTATGTATTATAATACAGAGGGGACCTTACGCCATTGACTTTCTATATGGACCATAATAAAGAGGGGACCTTACGCCATTGACTTTCTCTATGTATTATAATACAGAGGGGACCTTACGCCATTGACTTTCTATATGGACCATAATAAAGAGGGGACCTTACACCATTGACTTTCTATATGGATTATGATACAGAGGGGACCTTACACCATTGACTTTCTATATGGATTATAATACAGAGGGGACCTTACGCCATTGACTTTCTATATGGATTATAATACAGAGGGGACCATACACCATTGACTTTCTACATGGACCATAATAAAGAGGGGACCTTACGCCATTGACAATCTATATGGATTATAATACAGAGGGGACCTTATGCCATTGACTTTCTATATGGATTATAATACAGAGGGGACCTTACGCCATTGACTTTCTCTATGTGGACCATAATACAGAGGGGACCTTACGCCATTGACATTCTATATGGATTATAATACAGGGGGACCTTGCGCCATTGACTTTCTACATGGACCATAATAAAGAGGGGACCTTACGCCATTGACTTTCTCTGTGTATTATAATACAGAGGGGACCTTACGCCATTGACTTTCTATATGGACCATAATAAAGAGGGGACCTTACGCCATTGACTTTCTCTATGTATTATAATAGAGAGGGGACCTTACGCCATTGACTTTCTATATGGACCATAATAAAGAGGGGACCTTACACCATTGACTTTCTATATGGATTATAATACAGAGGGGACCTTACGCCATTGACTTTCTATATGGATTATAATACAGAGGGGACCTTACACCATTGACTTTCTACATGGACCATAATAAAGAGGGGACCTTACGCCATTGACTTTCTATATGGATTATAATACAGAGGGGACCTTATGCCATTGACTTTCTATATGGATTATAATACAGAGGGGACCTTACGCCATTGACTTTCTCTATGTATTATAATACAGAGGGGACCTTACGCCATTGACATTCTATATGTATTATAATACCGGGGGGACCTTGCGCCATTGACTTTCTACATGGACCATAATAAAGAGGGGATCTTACGCCATTGACTTTCTCTATGTATTATAATACAGAGGGGACCTTACACCATTGACTTTCTATATGGACCATAATAAAGAGGGGACGTTACGCCATTGAATTTCTGTATGTATTATAATACAGAGGGGACCTTACGCCATTGACTTCCTATATGGACCATAATAAAGAGGGGACCTTACGCCATTGACTTTCTCTATGTATTATAATAAAGAGGGGACCTTACGCCATTGACTTTCTATATGGACCATAATAAAGAGGGGACCTTACACCATTGACTTTCTATATGGATTATGATACAGAGGGGACCTTACGCCATTTACTTTCTATATGGATTATAATACAGAGGGGACCTTACGCCATTGTTTTCCTATATGGACAATTATAACAGAGGGGACCTTACACCATTGACTTCCTATATGGACAATTATATACAGAGGGAACCTTACGCTTTTGTCTTTCTATATGGACAATTATAAACAGAGGGGACCTTACGCCATTGACTTTCTATATGGACAATTATATACAGAGGGGACCTTACACCATTGACTTTCTTTATGGACAATAATATACAGAGGGGACCTTACACCATTGACTTTCTTTATGGACAATTATATACAGAGGGGACCTTACACCATTGACTTTTTTATGGACAATAATATACAGAGGGGACCTTACACCATTGACTTTCTTTATGGACAATAATATACAGAGGGGACCTTACACCATTGACTTTCTTTATGGACAATAATATATAGAGGGGACCTTACACCATTGACTTTCTCTATGGATTATAATACAGAGGGGAACTTACGTCATTGACTTTTTATACGGACAATTTTACGAGAGGAACTTTACGCCATTGACTTCCTAAGGTCGAAAAGGGACGAGAAAGGGGAGAAGTGGTACCTCCTTGTCTCTCTCTCCCCACCCCCATAACAGAGGGACCTTCCGACCTTGTCTGGACAATAAGTTAAGTTGGTAAAGCGTTAAGTACGTCGTGGTCAGTGAAGCATGAGACTGACAGGTTCGAATCCGACGAGCGCCAGGTGAAGGGACGATTACCAACTTAGAGCCTCGCCAGGTGATGTGGGCTTACACCTTGTATATAGACAAGTAACCCCAGCCTAGTCTTTCTGAATGGACTATAAAACGGGGGTCCCCTGTCTCGGATAGGCGTAGGAACGTAAAAGAACCCTCACTGCTTCGGTGGGTCCGTTGCATAGGTCAAAATTCCAACATACAGCTTATTTCTGACGGTACGCCTATCAAACTGAACTGAGCAGAGGGGACCTAACGCCATTGACTTCTGTTTCGATATGCAGTAATACGGAGGGGACCTTACGCCATTGAAAAAATTTACAGAGGGACATTACGTCATCGACTTCCAATAATCTTAAATAGATAGGGGACCTTACGCCATTGACTTCTTATATGGACACTTATATTGACTTTCTAGAAGGACAGTAATATAGAGGGGGGCTTATGGCATTGACTTTTTATATGGACGATTATTGTTCAGAGGATACATTTTGACATTTCCTTTCCATATTGTCTGTAATACTGAGGGTACCCTTATACTCCAAATTCTTTCTATATTGACTAAATACATTTGTTACTTCACGCAACAAAAGAAATGATTGGGTATTCAAGAAGACTCGGTATCAGCGTCCATATGAAAGGAGGGAGGGGATCTCCAACATGACTCTGTTGCAGTACCAACAGGAAAATATCCCATGCAAAAACACAAAGACGAGCACCCGACACAGAAACATGAAACACAAAATCTACACATAAACCAAAGAGACCAACAGGTAACCGGTGCCGACTTAGGACGGCCATTTAATACGCAAGTAGCAGAAATGGTGTGGTTATCAAGATTACGTGCGCACAACCCTCCCACGTTTGCAGTTACCAAAATATCTCGAAGAACGCAAAATTGTAGTGTAAAACGAGACCAATGGGTAACCGGTGCCGACTTAGGACGGTCATTTGTTACGCAAGTTGCAGAAATGGTGTGGTTATCCAGATTACGTGCGCACAACCCTCCCACGTTTGCATTTGCCAAAATATCTCGAAGAACGCAAAATTGTAGTGTAAAACAACCTCCTCACTGTTTGATGACCACACAAACAAGACAGTTATATGCAGAGGCCAAAGCAACGCAGATTAATACTAGTATATAAATGGATGGGGTTAGGGGCCCGTACGTAATACCGGTACAGTCCGTGCTCTGCCGGCTGCAGCTAGCTCATGCTTTTTTTTTACACGAGGAGTCCGACTGACATTCAGAGGAGCTATCGGACCCAGTCTTCTCTAAAGAAGTTTGGAAAGGACCCGGCTTGGATTCCCATCGTCACATTTAATCAGAGCGCAATTCTTACAAATGTGCTGACACAAGGCTGTAGATTGGTCAAGTACCATGTCGAGTGTCCGTTCACTGACAGCGGGATCATATCCACGATACAAATGACAAATATGGACAATGACCATATCCCAAAATACAGTAATAAAAGGATGATTCAGAAAATCATAAACCGGGCCATACAAATCAGGATAAAACAGGAACCAAAGCAAACAAACAAAAATAGCAATCCAAGAGATGCTTGTGTCTCCTGCGAAGCGGCCTATTTTTAAAAAGTTGATAAAATATGTAGGTCTAGGTCACTTGGTTCAATATTTGTACATTTATCAGTGGGAAAGTCTTGTCAAATGAAGTCGCATGTGAAATATAAAACCTCTTACTTATCAATTAAAAGCTATGGTCAATCTGTTACTCTCAGAAAAGGTCAATCATCTAGGTGAAGTCACTGGGTACAAGTTTTTGGGAATAAAAGAAAGGACTCATCATAAGAAATACATGTTTGAAATATCAAAGCCGTGTCACTTATAAAATAAAACATATAGCCATTCTTATTTTTTTTCAAATGTAAGTCAAATACCTAGGTCAAGGTCACTAGGTAAAAAAAATTGGTATCTGTAATAAGGTCTTATGAAAAGGAATACACATGTTAATTATAAAATTCATATCACTTACCAATCAAAAGTTATAGCCAATGTTAATTGTTTGGAAAAGTAGGTCAAATATCTAGGTCAAGGTCACTAGGTCAAAATTTATGGTACATGTTGTAAGGTTATGACCCAGGAAATACACATGTGAATTATAAAATCCCTATCACTTACCAATCAAAAGATATAGCAAATGTTTTTTTTTTTGGAAAAGTAGTTCAAATATCTAGGTCAAGGTCACTAGGTAAAAAGAATTTGGTATCTGTACAAAGGTCTTATGAAAAGGAATACACATGTGAATTATAAAATCCCTATCACTTACCAATCAAATGATATAGCCAATGTTAATTTTTTGAAAAGTAGGACAAATATCTAGGTCAAGGTCACTAGGTCAAAAATTATGGTATGTGTAAAAAGGTCTCATCACAGGAAATACACATGTGAAATATCAAAGCCCTATCACTTACCGATGAAAAGTTATGGGGTGTGACACCCAAAGTGTGACAGACAGACGGACGGACGGACTGACTGACAGACGGACAACGGACAAAGTGATCCCTGCGCTTCCACTACATGGAAAGAAGCGAACTCCCATTACATGAGAGTGAGACCAGGTGCCCAGAAAGAGTCAGCATCTCCTGCTTGCATCTATCAAAATCTATATATTTTGTACTTTATCTGGCATATTAACACGCCATAAGCAGGCGCTGAAAGAATGTTGCTACTCAGAAAAGGAAAGTTTGTGATGCTGAAACTTAAGTCGTCACGTTTGTCATAGAGTGAGGTGTTCATGTGACCATCAGAGTCGTGGGACAGCATAGAGTGTAACTTTTAATGTCTCAGTAGAAAGTGATAGAATCTATTTCTTCTTCCATGAAACATAATGGTGTAAGGTCCCCTCTGTATTACAGTTCTTATATAAAGTCAATGGTGTAAGGTCCCCTCTGTACTATGATTCATATAGAAAGACAATGGAGTAAGGACCCCTTTGTATTATGATTCATATAGTAGTCAAGGGTGTAAGGTCCCCATTGTATTATTGTCCATATAGAAAGTCAATGGTGTAAGGTCCCTTCTGTATTATTGTCTATGTATAAAGTCAATGGTGTAAGGTCCCCTCTGTATTATGGTCCGTGTAGAAATTCAATGGTGTAAGTTACCATCTGTATAATGGTCCATATAGTAAGTCAATGGTGTAAGGTCCACTCTGTATTAAGGTCCATACAGATTTCGTTAATAGTGTTATGTTCCCCTCTGTATTATTGTGAACATAGAAAGTCAATGGCGTAGGGTCCCCTCTATATTACGGTTCTTATAAAAGTCAATGTTGTAAGGTTCCCTCTCTGCTATGGTCATACAAAAAGTGGATAACGTAAGGTCCCCTCTGTATTATGATCCATATAAAAAGTCAATGGCGTAAGATCCACCCTGTACTATGGGTAATATAGAAAGTCAATTGCGTAAGGTCCCCTCTGTATTATGATCCATATAGAAAGACAATAGCGTAAGGTCCACTCTGTACTGTGGTCCATACAGAAAGTCAATGGCGTAAGGTCCCCTCTGTACTATAGTCTATATAGAAAGTCAATGGTGTAAGGTCCCCTCTGTATTATGGTCCATATAGAAAGTCAATGGCGTAAGGTCCCCTCTGTATTAAGGTCCATATAGAAAGTCAATGGCGTAAGATCCCTTGTGTATTATGGTCCATATAGAAAGTCAATGGTGTAAGGTCCCCTCTGTATTATGGTCGATGTAGAAAGTCAATGGCGTAAGGTCCCCTCTGTACTATGGTCTTTATATAGAAAGTCAATGGCGTAAGGTCCCCTATGTATTATGGTCCATATAGACAGTCAATGGCGTAAGATTCCCTCTTTATTATGATCCATATAGACAGTCAATGGTGTAAGGTCCCCATTGTATTATGGTCTATAGAGAAAGTCAATGGCATAAGGTACTCTCTGTATTATGTCGATGTAGAATGTCAATGGTGGCAGGTCCCCTCTGTGTTATATTATGGTCTATATAGAAAGTCATATGGCGTAATAACACCTCTGTATTACGGTCCTTGCAGATAGTCAATATTGAAAGGTTCCCTCCGTATTATGGTCCATATATAAAGTAAATGGCGTAAGGTTCCCTCTGTACTATCGTCTATATAGAATGTCAATGGAGTAAGGTCCCCTCTGCATTATGATCTATATAGAAAGTCAATGGCGTAAGGTCCCCTCTGTTTTATGATCTATATAGAAAGTCAATGGAGTAAGGTCCCTTCTGTATTATGATCCATATAGAAAGTCAATAGCATAAGGTCCCTCTGTACTAAGGTCTATCTTGAATGTCAATGGAGTATGGCCCCCTCTGTTTTATGATCCATATAGAAAGTCAATGTCGTAAGGTCCCCTCTGCACTATGGTCTATATAAAAAGTCAATGGCGTAAGGTCCCCTCAATAGTATCGTCTATATAGAAAGTCAATGGCGTAAGGTCCCCTCTGTATTTTGATCCAGAACGTCAATGGCGTAAAATCCCATCTGTATTATGGTCCATAAAGAAAGTCAATCACGTAAGGTCCACTCTGTATTATGGCATATATTGAAAGTCAATGGCGTAAGGTCCCCTCTGTATTATGGTATAAATTGAAAGTCAATGGCGTAAGGTCCCTCTGTATTATGGTCGATGTAGAAAGTCAATGGCGTAAGGTCCCCTCTGTATTATGGTCTATACAGAAAGTTAATGGCGTAAGGTCCTCTCTGTACTATGGTCTATATAAACAGGCAATGGTGTAAGGTCCCAATTGTATTATGGTCTATAGAGAAAGTCAATGGCGTAAGTTCCTCTCTGTATAATGTCGATGTAGATTGTCAATGGTGTAAGGTCCCCACTGTACTATGGTCCATATAGAAAGTCAATGGCGTAATGTCCCCTCTGTATTACGGTCCTTATAGAAAGTCAATGGTGTAAGGTTCCCTCTGTATTATGGTCCATATATAAAGTAAATGGCGGAAGGTCCCCTCTGTACTATGGTCTATATAGAAAGTCAATGGAGTAAGGTCCCCTCCGTATTATGATCCGTATAGAAAGTCAATAGAGTAAGGTTCCCTCTGTACTATGTTCTATATAGAAAGTCAATGGAGTAAGGTCCCCTCTGTATTATGAGTATTATGATACATATAGAAAGTCAATGGCGTAAGGTCCCCTCTGTACTATGGTCCATACAGAAAGTCAATGGTGTAAGGTCCCCTCTGTATTATGGTCCATATAGAAAGTCAAAGGCAAAAGGCCCCCTCTGTACTATAGTCTATACAGAAAGTAAATGGAGTAAGGTCCCATCTGTACTATGGTTCATATAGAAAGTCAATGGAGTTAGGTCCCCTCTTCATTATGATACATATAGATGTCAATAGTGTAAGGTTCCCATTGTATTATTGTCCATATAGAAAGTCAATGGTGTAAGGTCCCTTCTGTATCATGGTCGATGTATAAAGTCAATGTTGTAAGGTCCCCTCTGTATTAAGGTCCATACAGATTTCGTTGATGGTGTTAGGTTCCCCTCTGCATTATTGTGAACATAGAAAATCAATGGCGTTGGGTCCCCTCTGTATTACGGTTCTTATAGAATGTCAATGGCGTAAGGTCCCCTCTGTATTATAATCCATATAGAATGTCAATGGCGTAAGGTCCCCTCTGTATTATAATCCATATGAAAGTCAATGGCGGAAGGTCCCCTCTTTATTATGGTCCATATCGAAAGTCGATGGCGTAAGGTCCCCTCTGTATAATAATACATACAGAAAGTCAATGGCGTAAGTTCCCCTCTGTATTATAATCCATATAGAATGTCAATGGCGTAAGGTCCCCTCTGTATTATAATACATAAAGAAAGTCAATGGCGTAAGGTCCCCTCTTTATTATGGTCCATATAGAAAGTCAATGGCGTAAGGTCCCCTCTGTATTATAATACATAGAGAAAGTCAATGGCGTAAGGTCCCCTCTTTATTATGGTCCATGTAGAAAGTCAATGACGTAAGGTCCCCTCTGTATTATAATCCATATAGAATGTCAATGGCGTAAGGTCCCCTCTGTACTATATTACATAGAGAAAGTCAATGGCGTAAGGTCCCCTCTTTATTATGGTCCATATAGAAAGTCAATGGCGTAAGGTCCCCGCTGTATTATAATACATAGAGAAAGTCAATGGCGTAAGGTCCCCTCTTTATTATGGTACATATAGAAAGTCAATGGCGTAAGGTCCCCTCTGTATTATAATACATAGAGAAAGTAAATGGCGTAAGGTCCCCTCTTTATTATGGTCCATGTAGAAAGTCAATGGTTTAAGGTCCCCTCTTTATTATGGTCCATATAGAAAGTCAATGACGTAAGGTCCCCTCTGTGTTATAATACATAGAGAAAGTCAATGGCGTAAGGTCCCCTCTTTATTATGGTTCATGTAGAAAGTCAATGGCGTAAGGTCCCCTCTGTATTATAATACATAGAGAAAGTCAATGGCGTAAGGTCCCCTCTTTATTATGGTACATATAGCAAGTCAATGGCGTAAGGTCCCCTCTGTATTATAATACATAGAGAAAGTCAATGGCGTAAGGTCCCCTCTTTATTATGGTCCATGTAGAAAGTCAATGGCGTAAGGTACCCTCTTTATTATGGTCCATGTAGAAAGTCAATGGTGTAAGGTCCCCTCTGTATTATAATACATAGAGAAAGTCAATGGCGTAAGGTCCCCTCTGTATTATAATCCATACAGAAAGTCAATGGCGTAAGGTCCTCTCTGTATTATAAGCCATATAGAATGTCAATGGCGCAAGGTCCCCTCTGTATTATAATACATAGAGAAAGTCAATGGCGTAAGGTCCCCTCTTTATTATGGTCCATATAGAAAGTCAATGGCGTAAGGTCCCCTCTGTATTATAATACATATAGAAAGTCAATGGCGTAAGGTCCCCTCTTTATTATGGTCCATGTAGAAAGTCAATGGCGTAAGGTCCCCTCTGTATTATAATCCATATAGAATGTCAATGGCGTAAGGTCCCCTCTGTATTATAATACATAGAGAAAGTCAATGGCGTATGGTCCACTCTTTATTATGGTCCATATAGACAGTCAATGGCGTAAGGTCCCCTCTGTATTATAATACATAGAGAAAGTCAATGGCGTAAGGTCCCCTCTTTATTATGGTCCATATAGAAAGTCAATGGCGTAAGGTCCCCTCTGTATTATAATACATAGAGAAAGTCAATGGCGTAAGGTCCCCTCTTTATTATGGTCCATGTAGAAAGTCAATGGCGCAAGGTCCCCTCTATATTATAATCCATATAGAATGTCAATGGCGCAAGGTCCCCTCTGTACTATATTACATAGAGAAAGTCAATGGCGTAAGGTCCCCTCTTTATTATGGTCCATATAGAAAGTCAATGGCGTAAGGTCCCCGCTGTATTATAATACATAGAGAAAGTCAATGGCGTAAGGTCCCCTCTTTATTATGGTACATATAGAAAGTCAATGGCGTAAGGTCCCCTCTGTATTATAATACATAGAGAAAGTAAATGGCGTAAGGTCCCCTCTTTATTATGGTCCATGTAGAAAGTCAATGGTTTAAGGTCCCCTCTTTATTATGGTCCATATAGAAAGTCAATGACGTAAGGTCCCCTCTGTGTTATAATACATAGAGAAAGTCAATGGCGTAAGGTCCCCTCTTTATTATGGTTCATGTAGAAAGTCAATGGCGTAAGGTCCCCTCTGTATTATAATACATAGAGAAAGTCAATGGCGTAAGGTCCCCTCTTTATTATGGTACATATAGCAATTTAAGTCAATGGCGTAAGGTCCCCTCTGTATTATAATACATAGAGAAAGTCAATGGCGTAAGGTCCCCTCTTTATTATGGTCCATGTAGAAAGTCAATGGTTTAAGGTCCCCTCTTTATTATGGTCCATATAGAAAGTCAATGACGTAAGGTCCCCTCTGTGTTATAATACATAGAGAAAGTCAATGGCGTAAGGTCCCCTCTTTATTATGGTCCATGTAGAAAGTCAATGGCGTAAGGTACCCTCTTTATTATGGTCCATGTAGAAAGTCAATGGTGTAAGGTCCCCTCTGTATTATAATACATAGAGAAAGTCAATAGCGTAAGGTCCCCTCTGTATTATAATCCATACAGAAAGTCAATGGCGTAAGGTCCCCTCTGTATTATAAGCCATATAGAATGTCAATGGCGCAAGGTCCCCTCTGTATTATAATACATAGATAAATGTCAATGGCGTAAGGTCCCCTCTTTATTATGGTCCATATAGAAAGTCAATGGCGTAAGGTCCCCTCTGTATTATAATACATAGAGAAAGTCAATGGCGTAAGGTCCCCTCTTTATTATGGTCCATATAGAAAGTCAATGGCGTAAGGTCCCCTCTGTATTATAATACATATAGAAAGTCAATGGCGTAAGGTCCCCTCTTTATTATGGTCCATGTAGAAAGTCAATGGCGTAAGGTCCCCTCTGTATTATAATCCATATAGAATGTCAATGGTGTAAGGTCCCCTCTGTATTATAATACATAGAGAAAGTCAATGGCGTATGGTCCCCTCTTTATTATGGTCCATATAGACAGTCAATGGCGTAAGGTCCCCTCTGTATTATAATACATAGAGAAAGTCAATGGCGTAAGGTCCCCTCTGTATTATAATACATAGAGAAAGTCAATGGCGTAAGGTCCCCTCTTTATTATGGTCCATGTAGAAAGTCAATGGCGTAAGGTCCCCTCTGTATTATAATCGATATAGAATGTCAATGGCGTAAGGTCCCCTCTGTATTATACTACATAGAGAAAGTCAATGGCGTAAGGTCCCCTCTTTATTATGGTCCATATAGACAGTCAATGGCGTAAGGTCCCCTCTGTATTATAATACATAGAGAAAGTCAATGGCGTAAGGTCCCCTCTTTATTATGGTCCATATAGAAAGTCAATGGGGTAAGGTCCCCTCTGTATTATAATACATAGAGAAAGTCAATGGCGTAAGGTCCCCTCTTTATTATGGTCCATATAGAAAGTCAATGGCGTAAGGTCCCCTCTGTATTATAATACATAGAGAAAGTCAATGGCGTAAGGTACCCTCTTTATTATGGTCCATGTAGAAAGTCAATGGTGTAAGGTCCCCTCTGTATTATAATCCATATAGAAAGTCAATGGCGTAAGGTCCCCTCTTTATTATAATCCGTACAGAAAGTCAATGGCGTAAGGTCCCCTCCTGTATTATAAGCCATATAGAATGTCAATGGCGTAAGGTCCCCTCTGTATTATAATACATAGAGAAAGTCAATGGCGTAAGGTCCCCTCTTTATTATGGTCCATATAGAAAGTCAATGGCGTAAGGTCCCCTCTGTATTATAATACATAGAGAAAGTCAATGGCGTAAGGTCCCCTCTTTATTATGGTCCATGTAGAAAGTCAATGGTTTAAGGTCCCCTCTTTATTTTGGTCCATATAGAAAGTCAATGGCGTAAGGTCCCCTCTGTATTATAATACATAGAGAAAGTCAATGGCGTAAGGTCCCCTCTTTATTATGGTCCATAAAGAAAGTCAATGGCATAAGGTCCCCTCTTTATTATGGTCCATATAGAAAGTCAATGACGTAAGGTTCTCCTCATTATTATGGTCCATGTAGAAAGTCAATGGCGTAAGGTCCCCTCCTCTCTCCTACCACCTCCCACCCTTTTCTCCCTTTTCCGCCCCTTTCCTCCCCCCCCCCCCCCCCCTCCTCCCTTTCTGATATTCTTCGCCCAGTTCTGTCGCCCCCTTCTCCAATTATGAAAAGTCAAAAGCGTAAGGATCCCTTTTTATTAAATTCAATGTCGTAAGGTTCCCTCTTTACTATGGTCAATACGAAAGTAAATGGCGTAAGGTCCCCTCAGTATTGTATTATAACCGATAAATCTATTTTTTTGCATAGGGGACCTTACGCCATTGCAAATAGCGACATTCGTGATGTTTCAGCGTCAATAAAAAGCTTGAAACGAGATGCATCTTTTCGGACGATTGTTGAAGTGTTCATACGACCAAAAAGTAAAAATATAAATCGGAGAACCAAAAACGGATTGCGCAAGCACGAAGATGAAACGGTTCAAAGTAAAGTTAAATGCATGGTCATTTTCTCTATTGATGCAGTGTATTCTAATATACTGTGTTGTTTCAGCGAAGAAAAAGGAGTCCTCGGTAAATTTCTTCACAGTTTTAAATTACATTACATTTAATTTATTGTCTATGGACATGGTGAGGTTACTGTTCTGTTCACCAGTCACTAAATCCAGAGCACTCTGTTTTCCCAGTTTTCTCTAAAATATGATACTGTCATCTTCCAAAAAGATATCAATTTTATAGTACTCCTTTAGTCGTAACAGAAAATACCATTATTTTGGCTGTACATCAATTAAGTTTGAAACAGGACGGAAAATAAAAAGTCTACGGGGAATTTCTATAGTAAAATCCCTGAAAATGCGTGATGTCGGGAGCTTTGACGTCAATGTTAACTATTGTTGACACGGAGAGCAATATGGCGGCAGCTTGAAATTAACATGGAAATTTCCTGTAGACATTTTATTTTTCATATTGCAATTTGAAGGCAGCTGATATTACTAGGGTAAGTTGAAGTTAATTTCCAGTTACAACTAAAGGAGGTCAATTCTCGGAAACTATAATTTATAGGAAAATTCTTCAGATGACAGAATAAATCGCCGAAACAGGGTGCTCTGGATTTAGTGAACAGGACAGTAGGTATCATCCTCAATACAAACCCTTTCCTCCTGTATAAGTCTATATTAAAAACCCCAAGGGAGGACACTTCCTATATAATTATAATTATAATAGCTATATAACTATATATTTTGTACAGGATCAATCGACTGGTGCATGCAAGATTTAAGATGAACTTTTGATTTGGATATGTTTTATACCTTAATTCGTCTTGAGATAACAAAACCAAAAGAGAAAGCCATGATAGTGTACAAAGAAAGTGTCCACCCTTGGGGGTTTTAATGTAGACTTGTAAAGTAAAAGGTTAGTATTCAGGAAAGGGTTTGTGAGCAAGCGATGATACCTAACCCCTGATAATATATACTCTCCACAGGGGTGAGGTATCATCGCTTGGTCACAAACCCTTTCCTCAATACAAACCCTTTCTTCTATGTCTATATTAAAAACCCCAATTGATTTGAACAAATGTCTTCCATATCATATATGTAATGGTAACAATTGTCGAGGAGGACAGAAGACAATGTTTTCTTTGCCTCAAAATTGCATTTATAATTTATGTCAGGCTGTAACCGCAAAAATTACACTTTTGTGAACAAATTAGTACACTTACTTTGAGAAACAAGTAGGCAGGTCTGCATTGACATCTTTGTATATAGATGACTGTCATGGACATCTTTATATGTTAAATGTGTCATGGACATCTTTACATGTAAATGTGGTGTCATGGACATCTTTGCATGTCAATGTGGTGTCATGGCATTCTTTGTATGTAAATGTGTCATGGACATCTTTGTATGTAAATGTGTCATGGACATCTTTGTATGTAAATGTGTCATGGACATTTTTGTATGTAAATGTGTCATGGACATCTTTGTATGTAAATGTGTCATGGACATCTTTGCATGTCAATGTGTCATGGACATCTTTTCATGTCAATGTGTGTCATGGCATTCTTTGTATGTAAATGTGTCATGGACATCTTTGTATGTAAATGTGTCATGGACATCTTTGTATGTAAATGTGTCATGGACATCTTTGTATGTAAATGTGTCATGGACATCTTTGTATGTAAATGTGTCATGGACATCTTTGTATGTAAATGTGTCATGGACATTTTTGTATGTAAATGTGTCATGGACATCTTTGTATGTAAATGTGTCATGGACATCTTTGCATGTCAATGTGTCATGGACATCTTTTCATGTCAATGTGTGTCATGGCATTCTTTGTATGTAAATGTGTCATGGACATCTTTGTATGTAAATGTGTCATGGACATCTTTGTATGTAAATGTGTCATGGACATCTTTGTATGTAAATGTGTCATGGACATCCTTGTATGTAAATGTGTCATGGACATCTTTGTATGTAAATGTGTCATGGACATCATCTTTGTATGTAAATGTGTCATGGACATCTTTGCATGTCAATGTGTCATGGACATCTTTTCATGTCAATGTGTGTCATGGCATTCTTTGTATGTAAATGTGTCATGGACATTTTTGTATTTAAATGTGTCTTGGACATCTTTGTATGTAAATATGTCATGGACATCTTTGTATGTAAGTGTGTCATGGACATTTTTGTATTTAAATGTGTCATGGGCATCTTTGTATGTAAATGTGTCATGGACATCTTTGTATGTAAATATGTCATGGGTATCTTTGTATGTAAGTGTGTCATGGACATTTTTGTATTTAAATGTGTCATGGGCATCCTTACATGTGAATGTGATGTCATATTAGACATCTTTGTATGACAATGCATCATGGACATCTTTACATATGTAATTGCGTCATGGATATCTTTGTTTGTCAATGTCTCATGGACATCTTTTTATATGTAAATGTTTCATGGACATATCTTTATATGTAAATGTGTCATAGACATCTTTATATCTAAATTTGTCATGGACATCTTTGTATGTGAATTTGTCATGGACATCATCTTTATACAAATGTATGTTAAATTTGTCATGGACAATGTAAATGTGGTGTCATGGACATCTTTGTATGTAAATGTGTCATGGACATCTTTGTATGTAAATGTGTCATGGACATCTTTGTATGTAAATGTGTCATAGACATCTTTGTATGTAAATGTGTCATGGACATCTTTGTATGTAAATGTGTCATGGACATCTTTGTATGTAAATGTGTCATAGACATCTTTGTATGTAAATGTGTCATGGACATCTTTGTATGTAAATGTGTCATAGACATCTTTGTATGTCAATGTGTCATGGACATCTTTGCATGTCAATATGTCATGGACATCTTTGTATGTAAATGTGTCATAGACATCTTTGTATGTCAATGTGTCATGGACATCTTTATATGTTAATGTTTCATGGACATCATCTTTGTATGTAAACGTGTCATGGATATCTTTGTATGTAAATGTGTTATTGAAATCTTTGTATTTAAATGTGTCATGGACATCTTTGTTAGTAATTGTGTCATGGACATCAGAATGCTTCATCTAAAACTTGAAAATTTTAACTTTATACATGTACACGTAATTTTAATTCTATTGTGCTTATTCAATCCATGGCAGAGGACCCTGTCGCTTATCCACCAGCAGATTTCCATATAGTTGCACAAAGTCGGTACACTCTGCACGGTGACTTCACCTGGCATACAAAGCAGGCTGCTCACACGGCAGTGCCACTGTGGGTTGTCACCTTGGCATTGCAGTATGAGTGACCTGCTTTGTCTACATGCATTACCGTAGGCAAAGTTTCTGTACAGAGCGTACTTACACATAGGTATATAGGTGCAAGATTTGATCAAAATACTTATCTTCATAACTAATCCAATAATTTTGATGTACCAAAAATGCTTTTATTATAACACTAGCAATGTATTACTTTTAAAAGATTCTAATAGGAAGTGGACATTTGATTAATGGTCAAATATCTGAGCACTTAATAAAAGAAATGCTTACATTCAGAGAAGGTGATATTACCTCATTTAGTCATTCTCTGTTTTTATTTTGATTCAGCTTACAAGAGAATTTATTGAAAAAGAGAAGAAAAATTTACTTGCCAGTGGAAGTGAGTGCGTATTAAAGAAGCTTTCTCAGAAGAGTCTGTATAATTTACGTCTAACAAAGCCGGTAAGTCTGAGTTAACATGCTTATTTAAACAGATCATTTTGTCTAACATCCAGACAGTACTGTTAGTATAAGTATGTATGAGGACAATACCCTATAAAAAGATCCTCTTTTAGAAGCCAAGACAAATATGTATTTTAAATAGTCCAAGTTTAAACAGTAACTTACTGTAAGCAATACATACCTATCACCTATAGCAACAGTTACATATACAACAAAACAACACATTTTTATTATGCCTCTGTAATGGGGGCATATAGTTTTTGTCCTGTCCGTTTGTCTGTCTGTTTGTCTGCAAAAACTTTAACCTTGGCCATAACTTTTGAATGGTAAGGGATAGGGCTTTGATATTTCACATGTATATTCAATGTGACAAGACCTTTCCATGGATACTAAAATATTTGACGTTGTGACCTTGACCTTGGAGTTTGACCTGCTTTTGAAAAAGTTTGACCTTGACCATAGCTTTTAAATGATAAGGGAAAGGGCTTTGATATTTCACATGTGTATTCCTTGTGACAAGACATTTACATGGATACCAAAATTTTTGACATTGTGACCTTGACCTTGGAGGTTGACCTGCTTTTGAAAAACTTTAACATTGACCATAACTTTTGAATGGTAAGGGAAAGGGCTTTGATATTTACATGTGTATTCCTTGTGACAAGACCTTTCCGTGGATACCAAAATTTTTGACGTTGTGACCTTAGAGTTTGACCATTTTACAACTTTTTACTGACAAACATGCCAATGGGGGCATTCCTGTTTCACAAACAAATGTTTTTTTTTTTAGTTGACATTTCTGTACTATGTTTTCTTACTGTTGTACTATTAACTTCTTCCTTACGTACAGGTTGATATTTCCATACCTTGTTACCTGAGGGCAGTCGAGGAGAACATCAATGATGGATGGGCATGGTCAGTGGTGGCAGCACTGTACAAGAAAAAGGGAAGTAACTCTCAAGCCAGTACCAGCTTTAAGATAGCTTCTAAAATCCTGGGAAAGGTCAGTCCGTTTGTTGAGATGTGGTATTTTATTGGTCCTTTTGTCATTGGTAAGATGGAGCTGGATGGTGATCCTCTAGAGGCTTATGGTGGAGTGAGGAATGTGTCAAAGAACAGGTATCAAAAAACGGAGAAATTCTACTCAGAGTTAGTACCTGGAGGTGAGATAAAGTGGGGTGTTTACAAACAGACGCATGCAGGACAGATGATCAAAGTGGCACCAAATGTAAACTGGAATGACCTTGTCAGCTCTCTGGGATCTATGGGAATCACGGAGTGGCAGGGGTGGATCGTAGGAGAGTTTGCCGTCAACGAGAAAGATCTCAATCTTATAATCCGATGTATGGGTGTACATACGGTATACATCGATGACATTCCTCTAACGGGTGACGTGTATCACAGACAGCAGTACTGGAGTGGAGTGCACTTATCACAAGGCATACATACCATCTATATAAAACTTAGAACTAAAATAGCAGCAAACTTTGATTGTTCTATTGAAATAGCTAAGTCTGCTTTCCAATTACACAATCCTCATTTTATTCCAGATTTAGTCAATGGATTTCTATTCAGTCAGTACGTGGCCTTTCCCATGTCCAACTATCATCATACAAAATGGGTCAAGGTCACAAAGGTTACTATTACTGACCAATATGAAGATGGAAAGGTCAAGGTTAGACTTCTTAAATCTGTTACCATAGCACCTGGTCAGACGTTGCCTGTCATTCTAAAATTTTCATCACTGGATAGAGTTATGGAAAAATGCAAAGATGATGCTGCATACAGCCTGGAATTCAGAATTACTTCATCAGACGGAATTATTGATTCAAGTATAAAATTTCGCTGTCGTAGTTTATATCAGTCTTTTTTGTTTACGTTCATTGATCATGATGGCAGCTTACAACATGCTGCTGCAATTCCACCAATCAAATCCTGTGATACAAAGCAATGTCCAGTAGTTCTAACACTGCATGGTACAACAGTTCCACCACAGAACCAGGCAGATAGCTATAAGAGAATGGCGGAGGGGGAATATGTGTTTGGTGTGGACAATGCTTGGCTTCTGGCACCAACAAGGTAATTATGTCACACATTAGTATCAAAATATTTCATCAGTATTTTTTTTATCTTCATTTTAAATCAAAATCCAAAATTTTCTTTTCCAATCCATGGTACAATTGTTATGAGATTTAAGAAATTTGATTTTTGATTAAAAATTACAGCTTTTATAACAATCTTGATTTATATATTTTAATGTCATGCATATAGGGGATTATAACCTGAAACCTGATTCAGTGTGAGATCGTGAAGGAAACCAAGTCAGAGCTATAGACTGACACAGATTTAGGCTACATAACACTTTTAATGACAAGATGTGTTTCTTGGTAATAGTGTACGTCCAGAAATTTCTAAGAAATGATTGAAATAAATGATGTGCTAACATTTGTAGACATGGAGCCCACAACTGGGAAGGCCCTGGAGCTCTTACAGCCTTACAATCCCTAGATGCTTTGAACAAAATGGTGGAAGATTCTGATGATATATTTAAAGTCAAAGTGGATACAAATAAAGTTGTTTATGCAGGTAAATTAGGTCTGATTTGTAAATAATATAAATTTGTTACATGTATTTCTTTCAGGTTCATAGTAATATTTTTTTTTTAGTAAATGGTTTCCAGGATTTTCCACAAAATGCATGATCAATGTTTGCTATATTTTTGTGTATTTTAAATTCCACTTGTGTAATTGAAGATCAAAAGGAAGCTAGTTTATCATGGTTATATTCTTAATTATTTCATCTTTTCTTCTAGCTGTAAATATGATCATTCTGTGGTAATTACTGCATAAAGTCACATATGATATATTTAAATAAATAGCAGATTTTCCTTTGAGGTCATTCCATGGGAGGTCACGGATCATGGCATCTGGCTACCCACTATCCGGACAAGGCATTAGCTCTTTTATCACTGGCCGGCTGGATCAAGAAAGAGGAATATGGTGACAGTAATCTGTTTTTCAGGTCTGTTGTCTTTATGATATCTTCATGTGATTCCTGTTCCTGGCATTTTCTTGATGAGGAAAAAAAAAACGGTTTACTAAATACATGTACCAGATATTACAGTCACATTTAGATCCTGAGTTCCAAGGCATGGACAAGATCAAGGTCAAATATTACTTTGGTATAATGGCTCTAACTTCATTATACCAAAGCAATGTTTGACCTTGATCTTGTCCATGCCACACTTGAACCTACTGTCAGTTGTACAAAAAAAGGTCAAGGTCACCTTTTCCACACAAGTATATGGTTAAGCATAACAGTAGGCAATATTTGTGGATCTTAGCTCTTAATTGTCTTAATTATACATCATATTATACATGTATGTATGAAAATTCGCTTTATGAGCATTTTTAAATTATGTATTTCTGTTTTGTTTATAGGCATGACATAGCAACAAGCCATGCTGATCCTGTTACTAAGTTTATAATGGAATCTTGTATCAGTGAGAATGATGCAGACAGACATATATCCAACATACAGGTATTAGTATAAAAAATATGAATTTTAATCTTTTTAATATTGTCATTTTAATGGTGTAACTTGTAAATTTATTGATGTAGAGTGAATTTTATGGGTCAGATTATGTTGAAGTTAAATAGATTCTTACAATTAAGTATGCAATTGTAAATTGGGAGGTACTAGGCTACAGGCTACCTATTAATTGGGAGGGTTCTTGGTATGTAAACAGGATAACCACACCATTGACCCTTGATCTGGTGAATAATCAGTCCTGTATTTATTGTAAAGAGGATCTTCGAAGATCCTAGTTCTTACTATGATATAAGGTAGATTCATGTATTATTGATGTCAGGAGCTGCCGGTACTGACACGGATTGGAGCTGACGATAGAACAGTTCATCCATTCTTCTTGCGTCGTATGTACCGATTACTGGCTGAGATTGGTATAATGGTCAACCACACAGAACTGGCTCGGAAAGAACACTGGTGGTGGGATACATGGTAAGGCTTATATCTGTAGTGTTGATACAATGTATGCGGTTGATATTAAAAATTCAGTATTTCTATACCATTACCAGTAGTCAGAGATCACCTAGTTTTTGGTCTGTGAATGCATTTGTCAACATAAAATTAAGCTTCAAGTATTACTTCAAGTAGCAGTGTTTTTACAATTTACTTGACATGTTCAAGACTTTTCTGTCCACGATCTTAACACCCTGAAATGTACATGATTGAACTTTTGACTTTGGCATACTTTTTCACATAATAAAAGTAGCCTAACATATTATGGGTAAGTGATAGAGATTATTATTATATGATTGTGTCTTCCTTGTGACCAAAACCATTTCTTTTTCTATTGATATTATGTTTGTTGACCCATTGACATATTTGATTTTTACCATTTTGAAAACTTCCACTTCCTTCATTATCTACAGAATTTCTTTCCTGCTACATTGGAGCATGTCTCATACTGATTCATGTGCTGGAAAACCTAAGTTTTACATTTATATGATTATGTTAATGTTAGCATATCATATGTGGCAAAGAATTGTAGGCAGAGGGCTTGACATAATGTTGGTCAAACTTGTTGCCCAATCCCTTTTCGTTTTATTGAAATAAAATATATTTAAACTAAAGAATTGTACATTTTGATATTTAAAATTTAACTGTAGGTAGGCTGAAACTCTATACTTAAATCAGTGCTATTGACTTGACGTCACAGTGAAAGTTGCGCCATCATTATTGTCATATTTTATACATGGTAAAATCTGTTTTATCACAAAGGAAGACAAATGATGGCGGTGCTGTAAATGATCCACAGTTAAGGGACTTTACAAACAAGTTTGTATCAAAGTCACTAGAGGGCGGTTCACAGTGTGACAGTATCCATGGTGAGGAGGATTGTGGGAAGTCAGAGTTTGATAGATATTCCCAGAATTCCATGACAAAGAGGGAGTTTACCTTGACCACGTATAACCCTGCTTTAGGGGACGGTATGAATGGTCTGAGAGTAATCCAGCAGATTACTCCTCTCAGGAAAAGTGAAATTCATGTAAGTAACATACTGAAATTTGAGTGTGTGAATATCACAAAGGTTCAAGACATATATTTACCATAATTTGTATCATAGAGAAGTCTAATTTGAAAAATATCTAATTTCAATTAAATAAGATGCTGTGCTTGTGGAAAAATATAAAAATGTGGTATGTGGTCACATTTGTTATATCTGAATATTATTAATTTTCTCAAGTTTCTAATAAATGTTTATTTTCGAATGAGTGATTTCTGTTTGTAGTGTACAGTAGGGGAAAACACTGTGGAGATAGACACTGTGAACGTGGCCAAATTCAGTATTGAGAAAATCAGGAATCGACCAATAAAATGGTCTGATAAATCAGTTAAGGTACATTTACATATAAATGCTATAGGATACAATAAGATACATCAGTAGATTTTAACATTGGCACTGACATTTGAAAAGCATTTAGAATACAAACTTCTAAAAATGTTCCCCTTTTTCTCCCATATCTGTGTAATCATAATTGATAGTTTACACATGTGCATATCAATTACTTTTTTTTCAAAATATTTTAAGTTACAAAATTTATTTCTTCTTATGAAGTAAATATTATGTATCATAGTTTTCCTAAAGCTAACATACATGTATGTCTCTACACAATTTATGACCTCGTAATACATTTAGGTAAGATTTAGTATTTATTTGAAAAACTGGACATAAAGTTCACATCACCTGTCATTCCATGGCTGAGTCCTTACTGAATGAAAAGTATTATATCTCTAATTATACATACCATTTTACTTTCTTTAAAATTTCTATACAAAGTGATTATACAATAGAGGAAGTTTCTAAAATTTTTGTTCATTGCATTATTAAAAAGCTACATATAAATAAAAATACCATGCAAGTAGATAGAATAGATAGTAGATACCTACATGTACATGTAATATGTAGACTTGATTACTTGTAGATCAATAGGCAGCCAGTAGAGATAGAGATTGGTGATGATATATCATACTTGTGTTACAAATCAGGTATGTAATTGTGAACGTATTCTTCATCAATCTACATGTATATTCCTGCTTTAAAGTTTCTTTATATATAGAGGCCCGTTTATGTACATGTTGTAGTAGATTTTATTATCCCCTCATGCAACTTCGTTGCCGAAGGGATATACATGTAGTAACACCGCAGTGTATAAGTTTGTGTGTGGATGTGTTAGTACGTTATTGTGTTTGTTGGTCCACTCAAGCTTGTGGACATTCTAGAGGTCATGATTATCTTCTAATTTTCATCAAACTTTGCCCATAAAGAGAAGATGACAACTATTGATTTTCAATGTCAGAGGTTAATGTCATAATCGGCAGTAATAGAAAACACTTGTGGACACTCTAGATGTCACAGTTTACTTCCAATCTTCATCAAACTTTGCATGCAAGTTAGCCATGGTAAGAAGAAAATAACTTATAATTTTCAAACTCAAAGGTCATAGTCGCTATTGATAATCATAGAAAGAAATACTTGTTGACACTCTATAGGTCACAATCCAATGTTCATCAAACTTTGCATGTAAGTTGTCCGTGGTGAGAAGACAACACCTGTTGATTTTCAAGTTCAAAGGTCAAGGTCACAATGGACGATAATAGAAATACCTTATGGACACTCTAGAGGCAACAGTTTACTTTCAATATTCATAAAACTTTGCATGTAAGTTGTCAATATTGAGAAGACAACACCTATTGATTTTCAAGGTCACAATTGGCAATAATAGGAAAATCTTTTTGATGCTCTTAGAGGTTACAATTTACTTCAAACCTTCATCAGACGACACCTATCGACTTTTAAGGTCAGAGGTCAAAAGGTCAATGTCACATTGGGCAAAGTTAGACAAGCTTGTTCATTTTAAGCTGATTGGATAAAATAGATATTAGAAACTTTGTTTCCACGTGAGGGGATGCTAAGCTTTGCGTGGCTTGTGTTTTTATGCCTCCAAATCAAAGAATCTTGGCAGTTATGGTTGTTCATATCTTTTTGTAGGCAAGGGATAGTGCTTTATATTTTTGTTACAAATGTATATTCCTTGTGACAAGACATTTCTATTTGAAACAATTTTTTTTTTAGCTCTACTGGTCTCAGATCAGTCAAGCTTATGTGATCACCCGGCGTCCGGCTGTCTGTCCGTCTGTCTGTCTGTCCATCTGTCCGTAAACAATTCTTGTCCGGACAACTCCTCTGTAACTGTTAGAGATAGAAAGTTAATTCTTTTTGCAATTTACTTGGCCCATGGTCTAGTTGTGCACCTGACATTTAGTTTCAGTCCCTAAACCCCAGGGTCTTAGAAAATGGGCGTGGTCATTAAATTCTATGTATTCTTGTCCGGACAACTCTTCTGACACTATAAATGATAGAGACATAATTCTTTTTGCAATGTGATGGGTCTGTAGTCTTGTTGTGCACCTGATATTTTGTTTGAGCCCTATACCCCCAGGGTCTTAGAAATGGGTGTGGACATTTTCTCCTGTAAAACTCTATGTAATCTTGTGTTCGCAACTCCTCTGACACTATAAATGATGGAGACTTAAATCTTTTTGCAATATGATGGGTCTGTAGTCTTGTTGTGCACCTGATATTTGTTTGAGCCCCTGGCCCCCAGGGTCTTAGAAATGGGTGTGGTCATTTTCTCCTATATAACTCTGTAATTTTGTGCTCGCAACTCCTCTGACACTATAAATGATGGAGACTTAAATCTTTTTGCAATATGATGGGTCTGTAGTCTAGTTGTGCACCTGATATTTTGTTTGAGCCCCTGACCCCCAGGGTCTTAGAAATGGGTGTGGTCATTTTCTCCTATATAACGCTAAGTAATCTTGTGCTCTCAACTCCTCTGACACTATAAATGATGGAGACTTAAATCTTTTTACAATATGATGGGTCTGTGGTCTTGTTGTGCACCTGATATTTTGTTTGAGCCTCTGACCCCCAGGGTCTTAGAAATGGTTGTGGTCATTTTCTCCTATATAACTCTATGTAATCTTGTGCTCGCAACTCCTCTGACCTATAAATGATGGAGACTTAATTCTTTTTGCAATATGATGGGTCTGTAGTCTAGTTGTGCACCTGATATTTTGTTTGAGCCCCTGACCCCCAGGGTCTTAGAAATGGGTGTGGTCATTTTCTCCTATATAACGCTAAGTAATCTTGTGCTCTCAACTCCTCTGACACTATAAATCATGGAGACTTAATTCTTTATACAATTTGATGGGATTGTGGTCTAGTTGTTCACCTAATATTTTGTTTGAGCCCCTGACCCCATGGGTCTTAGAAATGGGTGTGGTCATTTTCTCCTATATAACTCTATGTAATCTTGTACTCGCAACTCCTCTGACACTATAAATGATGGAGACTAAATTTTTATTGAAATATGATGGGTCTCTGGTCTAGTTGTTCACCTGATATTATGCTTTAGCCCCTGACCCTTAGGGTCTTAGAAATGGGTGTGTCACAGTGGTCATTTTCTCCTATATAAGTCAATGTAATCTTGTGTTTGCAACTCCTCTGACACTATAAATGATGTAGAATTAATTCTTTTTGCAATGATTAGTCTGTGGTCTAGTTGTGCACCTGATATTTTTTTTTAGCACTATACCCCCAGGGTCTTTGAAAATGGATGTGGTAATTTTTTCCTATAAAGTTGTGCTCTCTACTTGTTTAAAGCTATTAATGATGGGGAGTTAATTCTTTATCCAATATTATGGATCTGTAGTCTTGATATGTCATTGATAGTTCATTTGAGCTAGCAGCCCTTGGCCCCCAGGATCTTTGAAAATGGGTGTGGCATTCTTTTTTGAAATACTTTATCTCGGGTATCATGAATTATATGAGTGCTATTATAGTTGCAGTCTAATGGATATGTAGTTTTGTCATGCTACTTATAATTTGTTAGAGCGCCTGCTCCCTATGGTCTTGGTTAAAAAAAAAAAGAATGGAGATTGATGTTTTAGAAAAAAAAACAACCAGGAGAGCTACAGTCTCATCAGAGACTTCTGGTTAATTGAGGCCTTGACCTGTTTTGAAAAACTTTAACTCTAGAATAACTTTTCATTGGTAAATGATGTGGCCTTCATATTTGATATTTTTATCCCTTTTGGAGATATGTGATCTTTGCTTTGGAGTTCGGCTTTCTTTTGAAAAAAACTTAACATGGCATACATTGCAAAAAACCATTCACATTGCATGCAAGTGATTTGACTTTTGTATTTCACATGTACTTTGGATGTGGAAACTTTACCTATAAATCTTGTCAACTTTGACTTACTTTTGAAAAACTGTAACATTTATATCGTTAAATTACATGTTTACTTATTGTACATTGTATTTCTTTCCACCAAGACAAGCATAGGTACTGTTCAAAAGTAGTATTTTCAAACATTTCATGAAGACAAGTGATAAAAATATTCTGTTCATAAAGTATTTTATCACATGATACACCCGTTATGCAGTTTCATAAAGCCATTTCATAAATATATGATATGATAACACGTTACATATCGCTCTGCTTGAATGCGATTGGTCAAGTTTGGAACCTAATCACATAACCTTTGACAAGTGTGACCTTTCAAATATCAGTCGATTGTCAAATTCAGACGCAGATTCAATATCAATGATTAAAATTGTTGTAGAATTAATCTTTGCATTAAAATACTATATAAATTTGAAATATCTTTTCTCTTAAGCAGCACAGAATATATCTATACGATGGGGTACTACTTCTCAAAACGTAGCAGACGACCTGTAGGTCACAGCGTGATTTGCCTCTTATTCTCAGAAACGTTGATTTCACGTTAGAAATACACATATTTATAATAATAATAATAATAATAATAAATACTTTATTTTTAGAAGGTAACTCAATTAGTACAAAATATACTACTCTCCCTTGAGGCCTTCTCATCAAAAACCATACATGTTAATACAAAATGATAAATTTTTTATACATGCAAACATAGAGTATACAAATCTTAAGCATTGAACATGAAAGAGAAACATTTTTCTTTAAAAGTTTTAACAGATTCAGATTTTTTGACATTGTGGGGAATTTCATTCCAAATAAGACTTCCGGAATACTGCAAAGATTTTTTGAAAATTTCTAAGTTTGGCTTTGGAGGTTTTAGATTTTCGCCAGCCACTGACCTAAGATTGTAATCCGATAATGGTGCCTGAAAAAGATCCTGAAGATAAGAGGGGGCTAATTGATTCATACATTTGTATACCAAAACACTTTTTGAAAATTTCACTCTTGCTTTGAAATCAAGCCAATTTAATTCTCTGAAGAGAGGTTCACTTGGTGAATCAAAAGGTTTGTCCAGAATTATTCTTGCGGCTTTCTTTTGTAATTTTAGCATACGATAGGTATTTTGTTCTGAGCAATTTCCCCACAATGTCAAGCAATAATCAAACAATGGTAATATATAAGCATTGTAATAAAGTATTCTAGTTTCTTTTGGAAGATATTTCTTTATTTTAGATAAGAGAGTCAGTTTTGCATTAACACTTTGAACTACATGATTAATTTGTTCCTCCCATTGTAAAGACGGATCCATATATACACCTAGTATCTTATGTTCTTTTACATTTTCAATATGAATCCCATTCAAGGTTAATTCCAATGTTCTGTTAGACAGTCGGGATAATTTTTGGGATGTACCTAGTAGCATACACTTTGTTTTATTGACATTTAAGTTCATTTCATTTGTTTCACACCATTTTTGAATTTGAATTAAATCACTTTGTAACTTATCCTCTATCGAATCAATGGCTGATGCTGATGCACGAAGAGTTGTATCATCTGCAAACAAATCTGTCCCTGAATGTTCTGTCACAAATGGAAGGTCATTTATAAATAGTAAAAATAAGAGAGGGCCAAGAACAGATCCTTGTGGAACTCCCTTTGAGATTATTTCAGGAGTTGAAGAAGTAATTGCCTAAACAAACTTTTTGAGTTCTACTTTCTAAGTAGGAAGTAAACCAGCTGATACTACTTTCATGGAAATTATAACATTTCATTTTAGATAGGAGAATTTTGTGATTAACTAAATCAAATGCTTTGGAGAAGTCTAGAAAGATAGCACCAGTTAGATTTCCGTTATTCATTTCATGAAGGACTGATTCTGTGATTTTTGTTAATGCTGTTTGACATGAATAAGAATGCCTAAAACCTGACTGTTCCTTATGAAATATTTCATTTTTGTCCAAGTACTCATACAAAGAATTTGCTATTTGCCTTTCTATTATCTTTGATATTGTTGGTAAAATTGAAATCGGTCTGTAATTTTCTGGAAGAGATCTATCACCTTTTTTATAGATTGGAGTGACTTTGGCATTTTTCAACAAAGCTGGAAATCTGCATGTTACAATACTTATGTTTACTAAATGGGTAATTGCCTTAGTTATAATTGGTGCGGAGAGTTTGAGTATTTTAGGACCCACACCATCGAGTCCTGTAGATTTATTGATATTTAGATTTGATAAGGACTTATAGACATCATGTTCTGTTGTCATATCTATACAGAATGGTTCAACATCACATAATTTGTTTAACAAGACATCATTGAGAGGATCTGGATTGAAATTTCCATCTTTCACTATGATTTTGTCAGCAATACTTTTAAAATGACTACTGAAAGCATTAACTATGTCCTGTAATTCGGTAGATGTATTGTCCTCATAGTTAATATGATTTGGCAGGGGAGGCTTAGTTTTATTGTTAAGCTCATTCAAATAACGCCAAACTAGACTAGATTTTTTGTTTTCCTCAATTGCTTGTTTGTAGTGATCAGTTTTTGATTTTCTTAACATTTCTGTGACTTTATTTCTCCATTTTTTATAATTTTCCATGTCTCGTTTTCTATGGAAATTGTCCCTTTTAAGCATGACATCTTTAATTTCTTGTGTAAGCCAAACTGGTTTTAAGTTATGTTTTACACGTTTTGTCTTAAATGGGGCATGGATGTTGAGGACCTTATTAAACAAAGAATAGAATTTGTTTAAAGCTTCATCACAGTCAGTTATTTGAGAAATTTCATCAAAATCTTCCCTTTTAAGATCATCCAAAAATTTCTTTTCATCAAACTTTTTGAAGTTTCTGTATTTGATTTCCAAATGTTTATTTTTCTTTTCATTTTGAGGAGTATGACGAGTAACACAGACAGGATAGTGGTCACTTATAGCATATGTGGGTACAAGTACCTCACTAATATTTTCTGGTTTATTCGTATAGATATGATCTATCAAGGTCTTTGTTTCTTTAGTTACTCGTGTTGCATTTTGGATTTGCTGTTCAAAATTGTATGTTTCAAAAAGAGTTCTCCATTTTGTGGGCATAGGGTTATGCATAAGGTCAACATTCATATCACCGGCAATTGTAATCTCTATATCACTATGATCAATAGCTTTTGAAATTTGATTTTCAAAGTTATCAACCCATTCAGCTGTTGATTTTGGTGGTCTATACACAGAACAAAATAGAATGGGTTTAGCAGAATGCATGTTAATTTCTATCCAAATGGATTCTATATTTTCATGTTCCAAGTCGTGTCTTCTTTTATAGTTCAAAGAATTATTAATATAAATAATAACCCCCCCTCCCTTACCTCCTTGCCTGTCAGACCTTTCAAATGTATAACCTTCCATTTGTAACTGTTCATCAGGTGTATCATCACTAAGAAATGTTTCGCACATACCTAACAAGTCCATAGATCTCGTATCTTCTAGTAAGTATTTAATTTCATCAAGTTTAGGATTTAGATGTTGGATATTGAGATTGCACATCCTTATGCCTTTCTTTACTAAGCCAAAAGTGGAATAATTTTGAGATTGATATGTATTCATATTCACATTTTGAATTTCTGAAGAACATATGGAGAATTGATTATCTCTACAATGGGGGGAGCTCATGTTTGTGCCAGAAGTCATACAGATACTTTCAATTTCATTTGTTGTTGAATTAGTATTTTCAGAAAATACTTTAAAAGAATTTGAATTTTCTTCTGAGAATTCTTGTAAACAATGTAGATTATTGTTACATATATCACTCATAATATTGCTTTTGACCTCAAGGGAGGGTTTGTTCTTAATAAAAGTAAATTTATACAATGTCATATCTGAACATGAACATTCATAGTCATTACATTCTGTACATGAGAGGGTATTTAACAAGTCAAAAGGATTTTGTGTTGAAATTCCATGGATACACTGAGGAATGTTATCAGTGTTCATTTCTGGCACATTGTTACTTATGTTGGCACTATCCTCCTGGCCGTCCCATCAGTTGTATAGATTGCAGAATTTCGCTTTATGTCCCTCGCGTTTACAAGAGTGACATTGTACAGGTTTGTCATAACGGCAGGCTGCTATTGTATGATTTCCTTCACCACACTGACGACAGTATGACTCGGCCTTGCTCGATTTCCATATCTTCACAAAGGAGTCAATGTTTGACAACAAGCGCACCGTTCCTTTGTTCCTCAAATGCAGTCTATCTCGATGATAGAGACTCAGGTCTACAAATCCATCATCGTGATAGAAACTGCTCTCCTGTGGTATGTAAGTAACGTTCTGGTACTCTGCCAAGTCCATGAGTAAAGAATTCACCCTCCCTACATGAACGCTTCTCCTTGGTGGTACACCTGATATGTACAGTTCTGTAGACCAGTTTGTCCTATGACGGGCAGCCAACAGAAGATCTGTATAGTCAGCAGCTATCTGGGAAAGTGATCTGCCACTGTCATAATCATTTCCTCCAACTTGAAAGATTTTATGTTTGTAGCTTGACAGGTCAATACTCATAATTCATAATTTAGGCAATAACATGTGATAAAAAGAATCTCAAATGAATTTTCATTTCATACGATGTATTATGAAACTCATTGGGCGTTTTATATCCCCTCGCCAAGGCTCGGGGATATAAAACACACAACTCGTTTCATAATACATCGTATGAAATGAAAATTCATTTGAGATCCTATATTTACTGTTTTATCACAGCACTTATTCAGATGTGAGACAAAAGAGCCATTGGAAAAAAAGGTTTTTTTTCTCTGCTGTTGCTGTTAGAATGCATTTTGATGCGTCTTTATCAACCTATATCGTTTACAATTTACATTTGTATTGTTGATTAATTTTTCATTAATTGCAAAACATTCGAATAAGTTACTACTGTATATGGCCTCTCTTGATGTCTAATAAGATGCAATTTATTGGTTATAGTAAGCTAGTTCTTGATAAGAGAAGACTCACTGTTAAATTTTGATATATCTTTTCTACACAGGTTATAGGAACAAAAAATGAGAAAAAAAATGATATTTTGTTATAGGACGTTGGTCAGTTTGTTCAGGAATAGAGGACACAGAAAGAGGGCCAGACACTTATGGACCGGCACGAAGAATAGCCGAGCAGGAGTTTGTTATCGTAGTGGGTATGTAATTATATGAGTAGTATTCAGGTGTTCATATATTTTAAGTAAATTAAGCAGATTTCTTTCAGACCTGCATGAAAATATTAGAGCTGGAATTATAGATGGTATGTTGTTATAGTGTAACTAATTGATAAAAATACCTACATGTACATGTATATATGAACTAATTTCTTACAGGAACCCAGAGTTCCAACCAAACTATTACAGAACTATTGTTACAGTCAGCTGTGTATATAGCCAATCTGTTCTTCCTTACTTCTGATACTATAGCACCTATACTGAAAGACGAGGATATACAAACATCTGGTAAGGTCTGAGTACTGATGTCTGTCCATCCCTCTGTCCGTTCATGTATGCTTAGATCTTTCGTTACAGTCAGCTGTGTATTATAGCCTATCTATTCTTCTTTACTCTTGATACGGCAGCCTATACTGAAAAATGAGAATACCGGTAAACAATTATCTGGTAAAGTCTGAGTACTGATGTCTGTCCGTCCATCTGTCTGGTCATGTATGTTTAGACCTTTTCTTACAGTCAGCTGTGTATCATTACGAATCTATTCTTCCTTACGCTTGATACTACAGCACCTTTACTGAAAGATGAGAATATCCAAATATCTGGTAAGGTCTGGGTATTCTCAAGTATGTTCACTGGTGTCTGTTTGAATGATTGATTGCTTGTGTTATGAATTAATTATATGGCAGAATTAAAAAAAAATTGCCTTGATATGAACGGAGGGAAAAGGAAAATAGTACTAACATTGTTAAGTAAGTTCTTTTGTACATTTCAGATGAACGTAATTTAATACTGCTAGGTGGTCCAGATGAAAATCTACATACAACTTTCTTCTTAGAGAAACTGCCCATCACATTCAAAGGTAATTGATAATTGTCATGCAAGTGAAAACTTATTTAGCGAAAAAGAATGTAAAGGTCAGTGAAAATGATATTTTTCATTATTTTGTTATGTATGTTTCAATAAGAAAATTTTGCTCTATAACACATTGTTTTTATCGTTGAGCAGATGGTACATTGACTATAGAGAGCTGTACCTATCATCATGACAGACAAGGACTGATGACCTTAGCACCTCACCATGGTAATAGGCTAGCCATGATTCTGTTTGGATCCTCCCCAAGCGGATTCCTGGATGTCATTTCCTTGGCTACACCTACCATTCCTCCAATGACTAGATCGCCAGTAAGTACTCATTTATTGTGCGAATAGCACATAGCGATTGCCTGATTTCTTCACTCATGGGAGCCCCGTCTACTGAGTATGTATAAACGATGTTACTCTGTTTACATGTACCTTGGGACTGCGTCAGCGTCATGATTGGTATAAAGTCTGATCACTATCTGAATCAATGAATTATATCTATATGAATCGAGCTGTCGTGTTATGTACATGCATGACCTAATGAAAAATTGCATCTGTAAGTACTGAGATGAACACAGGCTGTGTGTTGAAAACCCCTTTCCATTACCAGGTCATTATATGTTTTAATGGACAATATGTAAATGGAACGGTGCTATCGATAAAGATATTAAGTTGAATCATTGAAACGTAAAACTATCTTCAAGTAGGCTTATTTTGCCCCGCTTCACAAAATAAAAGCTGTATACGACGAAAAAATTAGGAACTTCCATCATGAAATACATGTATGATATTAACAATTATGAAAAAAACATTCCCGTTTAGGATGTATTATGTTTTTATATACTAAAAAAGAAGTGAATTTTCCTTCAAATTCTTAGCACACACCTAACATTGAACATGAAAGGTTAAAGAGAGAGTGGGGATCAAATCGATAGTCATATTGGATTGTTGTATTTTTAGGGGGAGGGGTAGATTTAATGATGTTATTCAATTTTCATGTTCACTGTCAGACATCATCTTTCAATTCATTACAACAACATTATGCATTTGCATTTTAGTTCTGTCTTTATATGTCTATAAACTGGCCTACAAAGGTGTTCAGAAACAAATATAACTTTGAAAACACAATATTTTGTCAAACATAATAAGTGATATTATTCTGGCTATTCGCACTCAGTACCTTTAGTGCTTTGATTTTTAAGAAGCAAAGGGCAGATAATCATTGGTAGTAAAGTTGAGTGGCGGATAGGGAGAGACATTTGAAATATGCAATATGTTTGAAATATAGAGGTGTTTTTAACAGTTGAAGTTCAGAGAGCCAAAGCAGGGGTATACTGGAATGTCTATTCTTTTTTACGATGAAAGGCAAATGTATATTGGTCAATGTTTTTCCTTTTCTTCATTTTCACTGCTTTCTTTAATATTTAAAGACACTAGAATTATATTTGTTTGTATTTTTCAGTTTTCCAACTTACTCCCAGATTATGTGTTGACCGGTCCAGATTTTGGGATGAAGGGACCAGGTGGATTCCTTTGTACTGGTTTCTATGGTAACAGATGGGAATATAGAGCAGATACGTCTTCATGTGTTTGTTTATGACTTCATTTTAAAAAATTAAATATTTATTTTTCTAATAGTGTTGTCTTTTATGTTTACGTTTTACATACACATTTTGATGTGTATGGGTTTTGTTGTTGGTGTTGCCATGGCGACTTGATGGAATTTATTTCATTCCTTGCTATGGTTGTGTAAATGTTTCAAACATAGGTGTATGACACAAGTTCAAGAGATGCAATATGTCAATCAAATAGCTAGAGAAAGATTGATCAACATTAACAAACAGACCAAAGAATACATATGCTGATGATCTTGATATATTGTTTGTAGTAGATTATATTAATAATATTCATGGAGTTCAAAGTAGCAATCATTGGTTTCAGTAAAATATTCATTTTGGTTTTCATTGAAATTCTCCATATAACCTAAAGTAGTTAACAAACAAATTATTAGAGGATCAATCCTTTTGACATGATTTATTTTGATGATTACAAAGTATACAAGTAACAAACATTGATCATTTCTCGCAGTGTGTGTCAACATCCTTTGATTCATTTGGTGTCTCTTTTTCCAAAATTCCATTTTATACCAACGCCAGCTTTAAAGATGAAACAAAAATGCATATAATATGAAATCTTCAAGATTCTTTCATAATTGTTAAATCAAGAAAATTATGAAGAAATGTAAATGAAGGCAAAGTTATAAAATCTTGACATACCATCAACTCCATGACCTTCAAATCCCCCAACATGACCTTGAAGATGGACTCCATGTCCTAAATCTACACCTCCTTGTACTTTGGCTCCTGAACATTATTAGAAAAAGATGCAGTAGAAACATGCAGTACGCCATGGTATAAAAAAAACTATTTGAATCAAAGGACTTATAGGTTTAATAAAGAAAAAATGGTCTGCTTTTGTATGCATTTTTGTTGTCGTACTTAAAATGATACTTTTTAGTTACTCCTAAAGAGTTGAATTTCCCTATCACTGAAATTATGTGAAGATGCATGAAAGTGATGGCACTTATTTATACCCCTTTGCAAACAAGTTTAGGGGGACATATAGAAATCGCCTTGTCCGTCAAGTTAAAAAGTTTCCAATGCAGATTTCTTTTATACTATTAATGGCAGGCCTCTCATATTTCATTTCTTCTGTTTCCTATAGATATTCATGTCTCTGTTTTGTTTGTTTTTACTTGACCTGAAACTTAACAAAGAAAAAAAAAACAGGTATGGCACAAGGTTTTCATGGATAATATGGGTTAATGCTTAAAGGGGATACCTTTCTTTTGTAAAAACAAAAATTGGACACTGGGCTTGTAAAAGCAAGAGAACAACTTTAAACAAGGGTGCGGTATATTTCATGAACATATCTTGTTTTCCTGGCTAACATATCAAATTACAAGTTCAGTCAGCCACTTACCATCTATTAAATGACCACCGTGGTTTAAGTTTATGTGAGGTGCCACACCTATATGGTAGCTGTTATCAGGAGCATGATATTCCCCGCCCAGATATCCGGATAATCCTCCTGTGTGTTCGGCTATTAAGGAGACGTCCTCAGCATCAAGGGAATCATTTCTTTGTTCAACTATACAATATATAAATGTAAATAGAAACAAAAATTCATGAAAGCAAAGAAGTGAAAACCCATCGTACTGATTATATGAGCTAGAATTAGAAGTGAAAGTTTTCTTGTTGTTAGAGTACGATAAGAATGTAGTAGATATTAGCCTATTGGGATTTTTAAAAATGAAAACCTATTTGCAAACATTACGAAATCAAATTTTCTAAAAATGTTGAACTGACTGACAAGGCCATTTAGCTAGACATTTTGAGAGATGAAGATTATAGCAACAAAATGTGAACTTTATCCACATTAAAATTAAGGACAAGTACTTGTGATGACGTAAGCTCTATTCCTTACCTGGAGCTCCAAGTGATAGGGCAATGCACGTAGCTATCAAAAACAGTTTCATCTCGGTCTTACCTGAAACAGAAAATTCGAAAATGAATGAGAATTCGACTAGTCAGTTGCAAATATTGAAGAATATATATATAATTTTCCCATATTATATTGAATAGGGTAAATCAAAAATGTTATAGAAGTGGCTAGACGATTAACCTAGCCTTTATGGACTGGGAATTCAAATTATAAACTGTTATTTTCTTTAGAACGTCCAATGCTAGAATAATTGAAAAGAAATCACAGATGCCGATATGTCCTCTTGTTATGAATTATAGTTTAATGTACAATTGATCAACATCAAACACCCGAAACTCAACAGAGAATGAAAATCTCACAAAGACCTAATCAGAATTCCCTAAATGTATCATCAATGAACAAAGAAAATAATGAGGAATACTGAATCAAACAAAACAACTAAAACACTCTACAGAAGATGTAATAAGATGTCTGGAAAGAGTAAGTATCTCCTGCTTGTCAACAACACCAGTCTATTTAGACGACACTTTAGAAAGGAATAAAGGTAAAAAAAATCGGCGAATGTGTCAAATTTTGAAGACTGGAAGGTTTTCATAAAAAAAATGTAGGGGGGGGGGTTATCATTATAACTGCAACGAAATCGGAGATGTCGACATGCTCTCGTAATTATAATGAGTATCGGCGTGTAATTGATTGGTTTTACGTTAAAATATCTCGTATTTATGGTTTTCAGAGTTTGGTCTCGGGAGAGCATTTAGCTATTGATTATCTGGATAAACGATTGAGACTTAATTCAAAATGAAAACAGATTAAGAAAAATTGTATTACTTACTATGAAATTGGTATATATGATGTTCAGCTGTAAAAAGTATTGTTTCCTATCTTCTGATCGCATGCCTTTTATATCTTGTAAATGGCTACCAAATGGTGAGTTCTCAAAATGGACAAGTTCATCGTATTCTTTGAGGGAATCCCCCAAGAACAATGTTATCAAGAGGTCATTTAGGTAAATATACTATAGGACATGTAAATCATCAAGTACAAGAAACATAGCATCTAAACCAAAAATGAATAGTTTTCATGATTTTGCAACAAAAAAATATACTTAACACCCCATTACTTCTATCTATTTAAATAAGGTGATTGAATGAATTGAATTATGGAGGCTTATCTGTTTACGAACGTGTACGTTTCACCGACCAGGGTTGCATTCAAAATCTTGAATCCTGAAAAAGTTCTAAGAGAAATTAGCATGTAATTAACAGCTACCCATCGTGCTACCCTTTTCGGTACATTTTGGACATAACAACTTTCACACTCTTTGGCCATATTATATTGTTTAGATTGAGGATCACTGACAAGGGTTAAGTACCCGAAACGTACATGTCTGGTCCATGCTGAAAATTTATCTGTTAAATGATGCTATTGAATTTAAAGACGTTTAACTTTTTTTTTCTTGGACGTTTAACGTTAGTAAAGTAAGTTATTATCAAACAAATTTCGGGTATTGAAGTGCTGTTTACATCCCAGAAGTAATGGCAATCGATGTCAATTGAACCTTCAAACCTCTCCTCGCTGTACGTTATTAAGATAGGAGGTCATAGTGCATGAAGTTGTTGAAAACCCAAAACTAAGAAAATCTGGATAACTTAATTGGTATCAGGTGCAAATGAGCTTACAGAAATAGTCCATGCACTGCTAGCTGAAGCCTATGCTTGGACTAACACCCCCCCCCCCCCCCCACACACACACACACACACACCACTCAGGGGTCAATGATTGAAAGTAAAACCTAAAACCCAAAACAGAATAAATAACATCCTTAAAGTGACGGGTGTTTCTAACTAGCAGGTGATACTTGCTCTTTCCTATCATCTGTTTGTTAACAATTTGGTTTTTTTTTTCTTTTTGTTCTCCAGCTTTCTTTATTCTAAAAGCGCATAATTATTTAAGTCGCCAGTGGACAATTATATCGTGAAAGATAGTTAAGCTTATATTTTTCGGATTGACGTAAATTCTTAAAAATTATATACTGAATCCTGCGCAAGGGTGTAAATTAAAGATGGAGTCTTCAAAGAAGAAAGAAGGAAAGAATTTGAGATATTGGATTGAAATCTATACGCATATCAAAAATCAAGTATGAACCTAAATATAAGGTTAGGTTGTCAGTTCATTCCACTACATGACCGCTTGGTAAAGTTCTTCCTGGTCTGAAAAATTCCCCAAACAAATACCATTATGAGAATTCAACATTTGGCGTGAATGTACAACATATAAAAGAATCAGAATTTGAGAATAAGTTATACAAATTTTAAGATTCAAAAGCTGAACAACATAGGTAAGTACGTAATAGGAAATAAATTACTGTATATATTTAAAAAGGAAAAATCTCAGAATATCGATACAAATAAAAGATTTTAACACATCTCTTAAATTCATTTTTGTTAGAATTACTTTACCTGTGGAATTGAAGTATTTTTATGATTTCAAACTGCATTTAATGTGTACGTTCTAAGGTCTGAAATATCCCTGGTAAAGAAAACTGAAAGGTGCATCCGTTTGAATTATTGAATTTTATGGATTTTCAATGTGCGGTTTTCACTCTGCCCTATCTGAAAGTTGGTCAGACTTCTCGGGTGATTGATGTTGAGCTTGCTTCATCCAGCAGAGCACAGGCTGATATACGCATGCCATAGAATGTTTTAGATCCATTAACATACTATATGTGTTACAAGATGCCAATGCGTTTAACTATCTCGTTTGTGATGTCACCTTGAAGTGAGAAGTTTTATGTTTATATAAATAACAATTGTGCGTCCATGGAGACCTCAGTGTATCCGGAGAAATAGGGGGTTGTGTGCACGTAATCCGGATAACCACATAATTTGCTAATAGCAGATGGCGGTCCAAAGTCGGCGCCGGGTGCACATTGATCTCCAACCTTTTATGTGTTGTCATTAATGTTTGATGCTTCTGTACGTCTGTTTTGATTCCTTTTTATGGTGTTCTAGATAATATTGCGTCTTTTTGCGGTTTGTCAGATGTCATTTTTGTGGGTTTGTTTCGCTGGGTGTGTGCAGGCAGGGTGGTCATGCTGGAGATCATTCCCTTTTCAATCTCTTTGATAAACAATAAAAGAGTTAGCCCAGTTTCCTTGGGTCGAACATATTTTGGAAATGAGACACAAAGATTGATTCGAATATTTCCTATTTAAGGTATGGCTATGATCAAATTATTCTTGGTAGCTACGTGTATTGCCCTATCGATTGGAGCTCCAGGTGAGTCGAATATTACTCATATCACTTTCTCTGTGTGTAAAGGGTTTAATGGGAGTATACCTATGACGGAGATATATGTAATGAACATCATTGTTGTTTTATAAAACTATTGGCTAGTAATACAAATTTAATCGACAAATGCTTGTAAACATGCTTGCCTATGTAACCAAAGAGAGGATGGAACTTCTAATGTCACCTTAAGTGTTTTGAATATATTTCCCTGACATTGTCGCCATGGCACTTTCTATATAGACAGAACCATAGACAGTGCATGTATTTAATATATTTTCATTTTCATGCGTGAACATCGACGGCGGGTGCGGCTAGCCAACAGGGGATGCTTACTCCTCCGGGGCACCTGGTCCCACCTCTAGCTTGCTAGGGGTCCGTCGATGCTCCATTTGGTGCTCTATTGTGAGTGCTGTTGAGATTATCGCCAGGATCTTCTTTAACTTACATGTGAATATATTTGACAGTTGAACAAAGAAATGATTCCCCGGATGCCGAAGACGTCTCCGTAATAGCCCAACATACAGGGGGATTATCCGGATATCTTGGCGGGGAATACCATGCTCCTGATAACAGCTACCATATAGGTGTGGCACCTCACATAAACTTAAACCCTGGTTCTCATCCTGTTATTGATGGTAAGATGAGAAACTTGTACAAAATACGCTGATTAGCCTTATTTACAACGAATAAACCGGTACTAGTTATTCCTATAGTTTAAAAATTGGTACTATACTGCTGAGTAAATCACTTCACTCAAATAGCGTAATACACTGTTAGCTTGAACTCATCTAAATACAATAAACTTTTTATTCAAATTTCAGGGGGCAGAGTTCAAGGTGGTGTAGATTTAGGACATGGAGTCCAACTTCAAGGTCATGTTGGAGGATATCAAGGTCATGGTGTTGATGGTATGAGGTATTTTTTTATATTCGTTTCCTTTTGTTTTATCTATAATTTATGGAGACTTGAAGAAAACAATTTTTTCACATGTTGTGTTTCACCTTTGTAGCTGGTGTTGGTGTACAGTGGAATTTTGGGAAGAGGGCCGAAAGTTAAATCACAAGATACAAACTCAACTCGCATAATGGACGTCACCTTGGATATTTGTATTATCGAAAATAAATAAGGTGCGACAAATGTATTCTTTTCTTATATATTATTTTGAAAATGAACTCAACTTGGAGAGTGTGTATGAGTTAAAGAAGATCCTGACGATCTCAACAGCACTCACAATATAACACAAAACTGAGCATCGACTGACCCCTAGTAAGCTAGAGATGGGATCAGGTGCCCGGGAGGAGTAAGCATCCCCTGTTTGGCTAGCCGCAAAAAATGAAAACAATGTCTTAAATGCATGCACTGTCTGATGTTATGTCTATATAGAAAGCGCTATGGCGACAATGTCAGGTGAAAATTTTCAAAACACTTTTACGAGCTCTATGCACATAGCTTTAGGTTATGTTTTTTTTTTTGGGGTCTTTGATTTGAATGGCATGATTGTGAGGGATAAAAAGTCATGTTTACAAGTTTATTCCTCCCATATGAGGGAATGCTGTCTTGATCTGTCTGTAACTCTTGGCTGGCATCCTGTTTGTCAAGTGTCAAGTATAAGGCCGTGTTGTCAGCAAAAAGTCAAACCAAACATTTCAATGGAGTTTGTTGATATCATATAACGAAAAATAACAAGATGCCCAGAGGCCACATCGCTCACATGAGAACACTGGAAATCTTAGAGCTAATGTGATTTATATTTGTTTAATGCTTAAGCCCTATGAAACATGGAGTAATCAAAGATGAAAAAGCTAACAATAAAGGCTGTACATAACGATGAATTGAAAAGTCAGTTAACCGAGGTTCAAAATCTTACGGTTCGACTCCAGCATTTCCAACAACAAAAAATCAAAAATTTAAATTCTTTATTCAAAATACATACACAAAACATTCATTTATAAAAATTCTACTAGTATACCACTGAAAGTATATCAGTGACACCTTAGAGGGGAAATAGAAAATGCTTTTAATAAACAGTGCAAAACCATGTTACAGAAATTAAAAAAAATTATCAAGATATTTCAGAACTGCATTAGCTCAGAAAATGGGAAAAATGAGAAAGGAAGAAATCAACTTTTTTGTACCTCCGGGATTTGAGATTTGGAGATCCCCTCCTTTCTTTTGAACCCCAATGCCCTACATTGGACACGGAAAACATGCATACGTGTATGTGCAATTTTTATTTTTATTCACTTTCACAGTAATAGTTTTTACAAGAAATTAAAAAAAGTATATGAACAATTTCAGGGGAGATGTTGAAAATGAACATCCCCTTCCTTTTTGGAGTGAACAAAAATTCATATTGAATATAAAAAAAAAATTTTCAGCAAAATTCTTTCAGATAAGCTTTCCTCTAGTTTATGATGGCTAAACGAACAAAATTGGGACAGCAAACTTAGACAAGAGAAAAAAAAGATTAAAAGAAATCTCAATTTTTGCACTGAAATAACTAAGTCGAAAAAAAAAACGCCATAAGCGCGTCGAAAATTATTTATAGTTTTAACGAAATGAATATACATGTATTTGAATAATACATCCTTCCTGATCACTCATATGCCATTAGTTTATTAATCCATGCAGAGGTTCTGGAGAAAACCAATTTTAAAGAGGGGCACCTTCTGGGACATATTTGACGACACCCTGGATCCATCCCTGAAGGGATTGGGTCGAAATAAAGAAACTTGGTAGAGATCCTTTAGTTCTTCATGCATACTAAATTTCTTCAAATGTCTCCAAGCGGTTTCAGAGGAGATGTCGAAAATGTGAAGAGTTATTGCGTGGAAACGATGTATCTTTCATAGAAGAACATGAAAGAGTATTTTTCTCTCATATCTAAAGGTCAAAAACAAAACTGAAAGAAAAAGGGACGAAATTTGAAAAATGTCAAGTTGATCTATTCGCGAAAATTTTGCGATATTCGAATTCAGCGCCCCCGAAAATGGTTTAATCCATAAGAATAATCGAAACAATAGCGTCACGTGATATGTGATACAGCTGTCACGTGATATGTGATACAGAAGTAGCTCATATAGCTGTATTTCATGGGCCCACTCTGTAACACATACGTGGGTATGAGAGAAATTTATATATATATAGTCTGGTTCATGCCTTACCCACTCTCCGCTACGCAAATTCAGTTGGTCAGGCATGAGCCAGACTTAAAATATATAATTTTGTATTTATCACATATTTTACTTATGAATAATTGTCTATTTTGAGCAGACACACCTTATTGTCCGTCTTTTTCTTATTTTGGTTATACCCATATGCTTGTATGAGAGAATGAAATCAGTGAATGAAAGTCAAACACAAAAGCCGAAATCAGATTCCACAAATCTCAAACTAAAGGCTTACGAAATGACGTCGATTGCAAAAACAAAAAAGTAGATTTAATTAAATTATAAGAAATGACTAAAATGTTCTCTGTCTATCGATGTATAGACAAAAACCGATGCACAAACAAATAATAATCCGCTTCGCGATCGAATTATATAGTTTGTGAATAGGTTTTTCTCTATACATCGATAGACAGAAAAATTATTACAGTCATTTCTTAACTAGAGAACAATCTCCAGACCTCAATGCAAGTGCGGAATGCACTGTAGGTGTCGCTGTTAAAACGCACCATGCTAACTGCAAAGTTAAATTTATTCAGATATATCAGATTGATCATGTAAAGGACTATATATGGTTTGTATAGTAAGGCGGCCCCCTTTCAGAGCAAAATCTTAACTTTCATGAAGTAATGAATTTGTACCAATATTTATTCTACAATGTGAGCTACTTATGAAATGATACATAACTTTTAATTTCCTTTCTAAATTTTTTAGAAACTGGACTTAAAAAATGGTATATGATGCCAATTTTCTGGAAAAACGTCATTTTGGGGCTAATTTTCGACAAACTTCCTAATAGTTAGCACCAAGCGGGCTTCTGAACAACTTTTATATTTTGACATGTTGTTACCTATGCACGCCTTTAAGTCGATGCAAAAGGACTAAAGTTGTTCACATTCCCGCTCGATGTTATCTCAATGAAAACAATCAAGGATTATGCTATCCTTGATGAAAAACTGACAAAATTATAGGTTGTCATGACATTTATGCAAATTATACATTGTCTTAGAAAGCGAGGGGCAGATTTTTATAACTGCATATCTCAAAATATACATGTAGATATCTAACTCTCTAACAATGACAACAAAATTGAAATTTTGAGAAGTCGATTTTAGGGAGCCACTTTACTAAATAAACCATATATACTCCTTTGCAGCTTGGACCAGACATGCACGTTTCGTGTACCTATATCCCGCGTCAGTGATCCTCAATCTAAACAATGTAATATGGCCAAAGAGTGTGAAATGTAAACGTCTTCAAATTGAATAAGTTAATATTATGTCCAAAGATGTACCGAAAGGCGTAGCAGGATGGATGGGAAATGATGTTACAGATCCCACGTTTTTCGTGATTTTTTCACGAAATTTTCGAATGCACTGAAGAAACGATCAACCGAAGTTGATCGCACTTGCTCGGGTACTCCTGGTCCACCAGCGGTGATATTACATATCTAATGCAAGTATAATATCTAAGTTAATAGGACCAAAAAGGAAGCTTAAAGTCTTTCTTGGTATTGGGGATGTTTGCTCATTGAATTAACCGAAGTATGAGAACATAGAGCAAGATGATTACAACAAAATTATTGTATGAAGCGTCGCTCTGACTAAATTCGATGAAGAAATTAGATGTACACTATAATTGAAAATGCAATTTCATTGATTCCAAAGTCTGCCAAGCATAATAATTACTCGTGGAATCTGCTATTATAAAATAGAAACAAAATAGCGAACACTGAAGAATAGAAACACTAGAACAAGAAAATTACAACAAAATGATTGTATGTAGCGTCGCCCTAAATAAACTGGATGAAGAATTTAGACGTACATTATAACTTAAAGTGTAATTCCAATTACATCACAAAGCCTGCCAAACATAATAATTACTCGTGGAATCTGCTATTACTAAATGGAAACAAAATAGCGAACACTGAAGAGTAAGAATCTAAGATAATATTTCGGGTGTTGCATGCAAGCAGGAGATGCTGACTCTTCCTGGGCACCTGGTCTCACTCCTACGGAAGCCCTTAGGTGACAGGTATGAATAATGATTTATCAGGCGACCACTAGATAATTATCTGGCGGCCGCCACTTAATTTATGTGGCGGCCGCCAGATAATATTGTGGCGGGCGGCAGATAATTATTTGGTGGCCACCAGATAAATTATGTGGCGGCCACCAGATAAATTTTAATACATACCTGTCACATATGGGCTTCCGTACACTCGTAATTGGGAGTTCGCTTCTTTTCATGTGGTGAAGGTTTATGTTTGTTTGCTTTGGTTCCTGTTTTATTCTGATTTTGTATGCCTTCAGTTTGTGATTTCCTGAATTATCGAATTTGTACTGTGTATTTGGATATGGTCATTGTCCATATTTGTCATCCATAAAAAATTCAACTAAAACATTCTGATTCTTGAAATATTTGAGTGAGGAATATGTGAAATGGTCAATATTTCTCCTTTTCCTCAAGTTCACTTCTTTCTTGCTTTTTCTCTAATCTTTCAAGACACTAGAATCATATTTGTTTGTATTTTTCAGTTGTCCAACATACTCCCAGATTATGTGTTGATCGGTCCAGATTTTGGAATGATGGGTCCAGGCAGATTCCTTTGATAGGTTACTATTTTTTTCAAAAGTAAAATATTCATTCATTTTTAATAATGTTGTCGTTAGTGTTTATGTGTTTACATAAAGATTTCCATATGTGTTGTGTTGGTTGTGTTGCCATGAAGACTTGATGAAGATCATCTCCTTCCTTCTTTATAATTATGCACATGTTTCAAACACAGGTACATGACAGTTGCTCTAGAAAATCAATGTGTCAGTCAAAAATCAAGAGGAAGACATTATATCATCAGACATATAGACAACAGAATATGTATGTAGGTAGTATTGATATATGTCTTTTGTTTGAAGAAGGGTGTATTAATATCAATAGAATTTTAGAATAGAAAACATTGGTTTCAGGAAAACAGTTCCTATGAAATAGTCATTTTTGTATTCATTCAAATTTTCTATATTAGTATTTCATAAGCTGAAAAAGAACAGAATAAAGATAAATTCTTTTGGCATAATTTATTTTATGATTACAAAGTATAAAAGTGTAAGGTAACATTGATCATTTCTCACTGAGCATGCATGTCAACATCTTTTGATTCAGTGTATGGCTCTTTTACCAAAATTCCATTGTACACCAACGCCAGCTTTATGGATAAAACAAAAATCTATTAAATATAAAATCTTCAAGATTCTTTCATATTTAGTGCAAAAGAAAAATTATGAAGAAATGTAAATATAGGTAAATCGATAAAATCTTGTCATACCATCAACACCGTGACCTTCAAATCCACCAACATGACCTTGAAGATGGACTCCATGTCCTAAATCTACACCTCCTTGTACTTTGGCTCCTGAAAGTGAAGAGAAAGGCTGCTCTATAGGCATGCAGTACACATTGGTATATAAAAAACTATTTGAATTAAGTGACTATACATATTTCATACAGAAAAAAATGTCTGCTTTTTATGCATTTTTCTTTTGGATACTCCATAAAACCCTATTTTTGAATTTTTCTATCGCTGAAATAATTTGAAGATGCATGAAAGTTGTGGCACTTATTATTAAAGTATCATTGAGGTATTGTACAATTCATACTGAAGTTGAAAAGCAACCCTCCCCCCCCCAAAGGAGCCCCTTTAACAAAGAGAATGCAAAAATTGTTCATGTATAGTCTGTCTGACATGACCATGTCCATTATATTGAACCGTAAGTGATTATGTTTTCATAGTTGACATGGGTTACCTTTCGTTTTATTTTTCAGAAGGTCAATTGCAATGGACACTGGGCTTGTAAAAATAAGATAACATGAAACGAGGGCTTTACATTTCATGAACATGTCTTGTTTTCCTGGCTAATATATCAAATTACAAGTTCAGTCAGCCACTTACCATCTATTAAATGACCACCGTGGTTTAAGTTTATGTGAGGTGCCACACCTATATGGTAGCTGTTATCAGGAGCATGATATTCCCCGCCCAGATATCCGGATAATCCCCCTGTGTGTTGGGCTATTATGGAGACGTCCTCAGCATCAAGGGAATCATTTCTTTGTTCAACTATACGATATATAAATGTAAATAGAAATGAAAACTTATGAAACTAAGGAAGTGAAAACCCATCATACTGATTATATGAGCTAGAATTAAAAATGAAAGTTTTCTCTTGTTGTTAAATTAGGATAAGAATACATTTAACTAGACATTTTGAGAGATGAAAGATTATAGAAACAGAATTGAACTTTATCCACATTAAAATTAAGGACAAGTACTTGTGATGACCTAAGTTTTATTCCTTACCTGGAGCTCCAAGTGATAGGGCAATGCACGTAGCTATCAAAAACAGTTTCATATCGTTCTTACCTGAAACGAAAACATGAATGAGAAGTCAAGACAGTGCATGAACTTTATATATTGTTTTCATTTTCGTGCTCGACGGCGTGTGCGGCTAGCCAACAGGGGATGCTTACTCCTCCCGGGCACCTGGTCCCACCTCTAGCTTGCTAGGGGTCCGTCGATGCTTAATTTTGTGCTCTATTGTGGGTGCTGTTGAGATTATCGTCAGGATCTTCTTTAACTCATTCGACTAGTCAGTTACAAATATTGAAGAAGATATATTATTTTCCCATATGATATTGAATAAGGTAAATCAAAAATGTAATAGAAGCGGCTAGACGATTAACCTAGCCTTTATGGAATGGGAATTCAAATTATAAACTGCTAGCTTCTCTAGAACGTCCATTGCCAGAATAATTGAGAAAAAAAAATCACAGATGCTGCTATGTCCTCTTGTTATGAATTATAGTTTAATGTACAATTGATCAGTTAAACACCTGAAACACAACAGAGAATGAAAATCACACACAGAATCCAAAATCATAACTCCACAAATTTATAATAGGCCATGAAGAATACGAAATCAAACAACTAAAGCACTCTACAAAGGAGCTATATACTGAATCACCAATGTGTCCGGGGAGAGTAAAAATCTGCATGTCAACAACACCAGTCTATTAAGACGTAAATAAAAGATCAAAACCGGCGAATGTTTCAAATTTAAAGAATGTGGAAGATTTTCATCTAAACATCATTTGTAGATAATGAGACGCTTTAATGCTATATGTTACTATTATAACTGAAACGAAATCAGTGATGTAGACATGTTCTCTTGTTATTAATATTTGCGAAACACCTCGTATTTATGGTTCTCCGACTTTGTCTCATGAGTGTACGTAGCTATTTATTTTCTGGTCAAACAGTTGAAACTTAACTCAAAATTAAGACAGATGAAACATTTGTTCTGTGAATTTGTTTTACTTACTTTAAAATTGGTGTATGATGTTCAGCTGTAAGTTATTGTTTCCTACATTCTGATCGCATGCCTTTTATATCTTGTAAATGACTACCAAATGGTGAATTCTCAAAATGGACAAGTTCATCGTCTTCTTTGAGGGAATTCCCCCAAGAAGAACGTTATCAAGAGGTCATTTAGGTAAATATACTAAAGGACATGTAACTCATCAAGTACATCAATAAACAACATCTAGACCGATAAAGGAATTATTTTCATGATTCTGCAACAAAAAATCTTCTTAACACCCCAACTACTTCTAACTATATTAAAATAAACTGTGATTGAATGATTTTTTCTGATAGAGGCCAATCTGTATAGGAATGTGTACGTTTCAAAGACAAGTGTAACATTCAAAAAGTTCTAAGAGAAATTCGCATGCAATTAACAGCTTAGTAAAGTAAGTTATTTCGGGTATTGAAGTAATACAGAAGTAATGACAATCGATGTCCATTGAACCTTCAAACCTATTCTCGCTGTACGTTAATGCTTCAGATAGGAGGTCTTAATGCATGAAATTGTTGAACCAAAAACTAAGGAAATCTGGATAAGTTAATGGCTATCAGATGCAAATGAGCTTACAGAAATATATAGTCCGTGCACTGCTGGCTGAAGTGAGTCTATGCTTGCACACACCCCCCCTTTCCACCACCACAACCACTGGTGCCACCACCACCCAGGGGTCAAATGATTGAAAGTAAAACCTTAAACCCAAAACAGAATAAATAACATCTCTAAAGTGATGGGTTTTAGTAGCAAGCAGGAGATACTTGCTCTACCCGACCATCTGTTTGTTAACATTTTTTTTCTTTTTATTCTTCCAGCTTTTCTTTATTCTAAAAGCGCATATTTATTCATGTCGCCAGTTACAATTGGACAATTACATCGTGAAAGATAGTCTAGCTAATGTTTTCCGGATTGACGTAAATTTTTAAAAACTATATACTGAATGCTGCACAAGGGTGTAAACTAAAGATGGAGTCTTCAAAGAAGAAAGAAGTAAAGGATTGGAGATATTGGATTGAAATCTATATGCATATCAACAATCAAGTGTGAACCTAAATGTAAGGTTAGATTGTCAGTTCATTCCACTACATGGCCGCTTGGTAAAGTTCTTCCTGGTCAGAAAAATTCCCCAAACAAATACCAAAACAAATAACATTATGAGAATTCAACATTTGGCGTGTATGTACAACATATAAAAGAAATCAGATTTTGAGAATAAGTTGTACAAATTTTAAGATTCCAAAGCTGAACAACATAGGTAAGTACGTCATAGAAAATAAATTATAGCGTATATTTAAAAAGGAAAAATCTCAGAATATCGATACAAATAAAAGATTTTAACACATCTCTTCAATTCATTTTTGTTACAATTACTTTAACTGTGGAAATGAAGTATTTTTATGATTTCAAACTGCATTTAATGTGTACGTTCTAAGGTCTGAAATTCCCTTGGTAAAGAAAACTTAAAGATGCATCCGTTTGAATTATGGAATTTTAAGGATTTTCAATGTGCGGTTTTCACTCTGCCCTATCTGAAAGTTTGTCAGACTTCTCGGGTGATTCATCTTGAGCTTGCTTCATCCAGCAGAGCACAGGCTTATATACGCATGCCATAGAATGTTTTAGATCCATTAATATACTATCTGTATTACAAGATGCCACTGCGTTTAACTATCTCGTTTGTGATGTCACCTTACAGTGAGAAGTTTTGTTTATATAAATAACAATTGTGCGGCCATGGATACCGCTGTGTATCCGGAGAAATATGGGGTTGTGCCCACGTAATCCGGATAACCACATAATTGGCTAATAGCAGAATTCCGTCCAAAGTCGGCGCCGAGTGCACATTGGTACCCTTCCTTTTATGTGTTGTCATTAATGTTTGATGCTTCTGTACGTCTGTATTGATTCCTTTGTATGGTGTTCTAGATAATATTGCGTCTTTTTGCGGTTTGTAGTTTTGTCTGATGTCATTTTTGTGGGTTTGTTTCGCTGGGTGTGTGCAGGGTGGTCATGCTGGAGATCATTCCCTTTTCACTCTATTTGTTAAACAATAAAAGAGTTAGCCCAGTTTCCTTGGGTCGAACATATTTTGGAAAATGAGACACAAAGATTGATTCGAATATTTCCTATTTAAGGTATGGCTATGATCAAATTATTCTTGGTAGCTACGTGTATTGTCCTATCGATTGGAGCTCCAGGTGAGTCGAATATTACTCATATCACTTTTTTGTGTGTGTAAAGGGATTAATGGGAGTATACCTATGAAGGATATATATGTAAAGAACTTCATTGTTGTTTTATAAAACTAATGGCTAGTAATACAAATTTAATCGACAAATGCTTGTAAACATGCTTGTCTATGTAACCTAAGAGAGGAGGGAACTTCTAATGTCACATTAAATGTGAATATATTTGACAGTTGAACAAAGAAATGATTCCCCGGATGCTGAAGACGTCTCTGTAATAGCCCAACATACAGGGGGATTATCCGGATATCTGGGCGGGGAATACCATGCTCCTGATAACAGCTACCATATAGGTGTAGCACCTCACATAAACTTAAACCCTGGTCCTCATCATCTTATTGATGGTAAGTGGAGAAACTTGTACAAAATACGCTAATGTTTAGAAGAGTTTAGCCTTATTTACTGCGAATATACCGGTACTAGTTATTCCTATAGTTTAAGAATTGGGTACTAAAGCTGAGTAAAGCTTGAACTCATCTAAATACAATTAATGTTTTATTAAAATTTCAGGGGGCAGAGTACAAGGTGGTGTAGATTTAGGACATGGAGTCCAACTTCAAGGTCATGTTGGAGGATATCAAGGTCATGGTGTTGATGGTATGAGGTCTTCTTTATATTCGTTTCCTTTTGTTATTATCTATAATTCATTGAGACTTGAAGAAAAATAGTTTTTTTTCACGTTTTGTTTCACCTTTGTAGCTGGTGTTGGTGTACAGTGGAATTTTGGAAAGAGGGCTGAAAGTTAAATCACAAGATACAAATTCAACTTGCATAATTGACGTCACCTTGGATATTTGTATTATCAAAAATATATTTAGGTGCGACAAATGTATTCTTTTCTTATTTATTATTTTGAAAATGAAATCAGCTTGGAGAGTGTGTATGAGTTAAAGAAGATCCTGACGATCTCAACAGCACTCACAACATAGCACAAAATTGAGCATCGACTGACCCCTAGCAAGCTAGAGATGGGATCAGGTGCCCAGGGGAGTAAGCATCCCCTGTTTGGCTAGCCGCACGAAAATGAAAACAACAAAATGCATGCACTGTCTGATGTTATGTCTATATAGAAAGCGCTATGGCGACAATGTCAGGTGAAAATATTCAAAACACTTTTACGAGCTCCATGCACATAGCTGTAGGTAGTGGTTTTTTGGGGGTCTTTGATTTGAATGACATGATTGTGGGGGATAAAAAGTCATGTTTACACGTTTATTCCTCCCATATGAGGGAATGCTGTCTTGGTCTGTCTGTAACTCTTGGCTGTCATCCTGTTTGTCAAGTGTCAAGTATAAGACCATGTCGTCAGCAAAAAGTCAAACCAAGCATTTCAATGGAGTTTGTTGATATCATATAAAGAAAAATAACAAGATGCCCAGAGGCCATATCTCTCACATGAGAACACTGGAAATCTTAGAGCGAATGTGATTTATATTTGTTTAATGCTTATCATGAGACTTATGAAACATGGAGTAATCAAAGATGACAAAGCTAACAAGAAAGGCTGTACATAACGATGAACCGAGTCAAAATCTTACGGTTCGATTCTGGACAGCATTTCCCACAAAAAAGAATTCAAAAATTTAAATTCTTTTTTCAAAATACATACACAAAACATTCATTAATAAAATTCTGCTAGCATACCACTGAAAGTATATCAGTGACACCTTGGGGGGAAAATAGAAAATGCTTTTAATAAAAAGTGCAAAACCATGTTAAAGAAATGAAATAAAAATTATCAAGATAATTCAGAACTGCATTAGCTCAGAAAATGGGACATATGAAAAAGGAAGAAATCATTTTTTGTACCGCCGGGATTTGAGATTTGGAGATCCCCTCCTTTCTTTTGAACCCTAGTGCCCTACATTGGACACGGAAAACCTGCATACATGTATGTGCAATTTTTATTTTTATTCACTTTCACAGTTATAGTTTTTACAAAGAATTTTAAAAAGTATATGAACAATTTCAGGGGAGATGCTGAAAATGAACATCCCCTTCCTTTTTGGAGTGAACAAAAATTCATATAGAATATAAAAAAAATCTTTTCAGGAAAATTCTTTCAGATAAGCATTCCTCTAGTTTATGATGGCTTAAAGAACAAAATTGGGACAGTAAACTTATTCAAGAGAAAAAAGATTAAAAGAAATCTCAATTTTTGCACTGAAATAACAAATCTCAATTTTTGAAAACTGAAATAAGTTAGTCGAAAAAGACGCCGTAAGCGCGTCGGAAATTAGTTATAGTTTTAACGAAATGAATATACTTGAATAATACATCCTTCCTAATCATTCAGATGCCATTAGTTTATCAATCCATGCAGAGGTTCTGGATTTTTAAAGAGGGGTACCTTCTGGGACATATTTGACGATACCCTGGATCCATCCCTGAAGGGATCGGGTCGAAATAAAGAAACTTGGTAGAGATCTTTAGTTCTTCATGCATATTAAATTTCTTCAAATGTCTCCAAGCTGTTTCAGAGGAGATGTCGAAAATGTGAAGAGTTAACGGACGCAAGACAGTCGACGGATGCCGGAGAAACTGTTATGACTACAGCTCACTTTGAGCTTTGAGCAGGTGAGCTAAAATGAGCCGTGAACGGACCCTTGAGGGATCCCGAATGTAACTGGGACCTCTAATGATTTTCCCTCATCTACAAAAACAATTTCAGTTCGATTACAAAGAAATCTTCATATCCAGTCAAGTATGGGACCTTTGACCCAATACTGGTGTCATTTGAAAAGAAGTTTAGCACATGTTCACTTTGTCGAAGGCCTTACTGAAGTCCAGAAGTATTATAATATCACTTTGTCGAAGGCCTTACTGAAGTCCAGAAGTATTATAATATCACATTGTCGAAGGCCTTACTGAAGTCCAGAAGTATTATAATATCACTTTGTCGAAGGCCTTACTGAAGTCCAGAAGTATTATAATATCACTTTGTCGAAGGCCTTACTGAAGTCCAGAAGTATTATAATATCACTTTGTCGAAGGCCTTACTGAAGTCCAGAAGTATTATAATATCACTTTGTCGAAGGCCTTACTGAAGTCCAGAAGTATTATAATATCACTTTGTCGAAGGCCTTACTGAAGTCCAGGAGTATTATAATATCACTTTGTCGAAGGCCTTACTGAAGTCCAGGAGTATTATAATATCACTTTGTCGAAGGCCTTACTGAAGTCCAGGAGTATTATAATATCACTTTGTCGAAGGCCTTACTGAAGTCCAGGAGTATACCAGAGATGAGATACCAATCGTAGTTCAGGAGTAAAAGATCCAGGGGAATATGGCATAATGGTGTAAGTTTTCATTAACAAGACAATCACGAACCCCCGAAATGAGGCAGGATCACATTCACGGGATGAGCCCGTCACGACTGAAGGATAACCATCCTAGAGGATCAGAGCAAGGTCCTCGACAAGCATGACCAGCTGTAAGTCGCAAGATCGTTTCTCACGAAAACAATGTTGAACGTCATTGACATTTAGAACATGCTTTTGTTGTTCAACTGCTTTAGAAGATTTCATATTTTCACAAATAAACAAATTTTCATGATAAGAGTTTGCGTTAAATGTATACACGACAGTGATATAGGCCGGTAATTTGCTGCATCCCTCTTAAATTCTCACCTTTTTTCTATATCGGGGAGGCCTCTGATAATTGAAGCATGAAAGATTACCTCATGATGCAGTTCTTGAAGCAGGAGGATCGAACGAAATATATATATATATATATCCAAAAATGATTCAAAAGAATCCAACGTAAAGAATAATAATAATCAAAAATGTTAAAGTACCACAGAAACGATATATTATATTCACAATTTTATTGCTACACGTGTTTCGGCTGTATCAATAGCCTCTTCAGACAATAATGTACAAAACAAAGTATTGGTACATGCTACATATTGATGGTAAATCATGATATGTATGTAAGATTAAAGTGCCTCAACATTGCAAAATCATATTTTTTCTACTACTTGGTATTAATGAAACGCATCTTTTCCCGAAAACGCGATATTTCTGCGGTGAAGATTTAATGAGTTACTTGCACCATCTTATCTTGATTAACTTTTGACCACCTGTGATCGCCGGTCTCCGGCGCTCTCTGTGGTTAGACGTACAAAGTGAAACGAATAGCCTGATCGTTGATGCTAACTCTGTATAAATAATACAGAGAAAGAGAAAGAAGGAGAAACTTTTGAATAGCTTTTTAGATTAATTAATGACGTAGAATAGAGAAAATGGATAGGGATTACAAAAAAAAAACATTTTGAACACAGAGCACGATAAGAAATAATTTATATAGGCATTTACAAGGACTTGTTAACAAAGACTCATCAAGCATACATTCAGGACAGGCTCCTATTATGTATTTCCAGTAATTTGTAGTAATCACCGGGAAATAATTTAAATTTAGTCAATATTTCTATGAAAAAAATAAATTTCTTAAAAGTGTGAAATGTGTGTTTGGAATCCGAGAGTAACAAACAAGGGATAAAGACAGAATTCTTCCGACCAAAAGAATGTTATATTCGGAAATATTATTTTGACCCTGGAGGAGATCGAGACTTCCATCTATTTTCTTCATTTTTCTGGGGTTTTTTAACTGTCTTTCTTTTTCTTCTGTTTTCAATTTATCCTATTTGATATATCAGATCCTAACGAAGAAAATGAGATGGTTGGAATGGAAGGAAAGGGGGGGGGTTACAAACGTTCGAGCTGCGAACTTTCTTACTATCAGGCCGATATAACGTGCCGAACTTTTGTAGTTTTAAAGATACAGAAATAGAAAAGTGCGAAATGTTTGAAATGTTGAAAATACTAGGCTAGCTATTTTAAACATACCCCCTCCTCCACCCCCCCAAATACTTCGTATATGGTGCTTACAATCGGACTGATCGTAGTCGCACTTTTCCTATGCCCATATCTCGGGCCAAAGCAATTTTGACCTCTCATTGCTCTTATTCTTACATGCAAAATGCAAAAAAGAAACAAACAAAGAAAAAACAAACAAGAACAAAAAAAAAAAAACAACAAACAAACAAACACACAAACAAACTACCTAATCATGCACCGTAAACATGTATATATCTCTTATTCAAATATCGGTTGGGTTGAAATTAAAATGTCATGTGAACTTATGAAATGCTGTATTTCTAATCAAGTCTGATATAAATAAAATGTAGGGGAATAGGCTCTAAAATAAACTCGTGAATATATCTGTCTATTTACCCCCAAATGTCTATTATCTAATTGTATATTTTAACATCCCCTTTTAATTTTCTTGAATTGTAATAGTGTACAAAACACTACATAGTAAATGGGACAATAATTATCATTATTTCAATTCTTTTTTGTAGAGTATTCTGTTAAATTCACTGTTCATCTATGCTTCATACTACTATCTGAAATGCTTTCTGTTTCACTCATGACGATTTCACCACACATGTGGTCAGCAGCAAGATTTAGCGATAAGACGCTCGGCTATCTTCCGCTGCAGGTGTAAATGGACACTAAAGTAAAATTTGATATAAATCATTAATGTCTCCCCAATTTGGGTCCCATAAAATGATGCAATCACCAATTATATCTTTTGCAAGAATTTCTAAAAACGTTAGGCCATACCAAATTATTCAAATGTTCTTTGGATTTCCCGCACCATATTTTTCAAAATTCAAAAAATAATATTATAAAAATAAAATGCTCGCCCGCACCACGGCTCAAGTTTTTTTTAGGGTCGGTCCTGACTTCTGCAAACCTTAAAGCTTCTAGTAGTCTGGGATTGTGCAAGAAAATGAAACTTCTTGTGTTTGAAAAATTATGTTGGGAGCAAATGCGTTGTCCCGTCGAAAATCTTTTCTGTAGAGCTATGTGCCAGGCTTCCTAGTCACCAGATTTCTATGGATATTCCTTTTTGAGTACGAAAAACATCAGAAATATATTACTGGGGTAACCTATATCAAAAATGAAATTATTTTATTCGCCCGCACCTTAAAATCTGCAATACTTAAAAAAAATAAAATAATTATATTTTCGCCCGCTCGCACCCTTTTTTTCACAAGAAAATCCAAAGAACATTTAATTAATTTGGTATGGCCTTAGCATCCATTTTAGGAAAACTAGTATCTACAATTTGGTAAATAGACCGTTCTAAATATCCAAGCGTGAGATTTGCATAAACTGGGGCCATTTTAATTCCCATGGCTGTCCCAAGGAGTTGTATGAAATGTTTATTGTCGAATTGAAATGTGTTGTTATTTAAGATTAAATCAACACTGTCTAATATAAATGACTTATTAAATCGATGATGTAACTCGTTTGGGAAATTATCGAGCCAAAATAATATCGATGGCTTCCTTTCCAAGATCATGTGGAATATTGCGATATATATATATATCAAATTTTACAAAATATCCACCCTAACATAAAATATACGATGGAATACAGTGAAAAAGAAATTCCTTTCCTTGACATTCTAATGAAACAATATCAACAGATATATATAGAAAACCAACAGACACACAACAATACCTCCACTTTAAAAGTCAACATCCCAAAACTGGCCTTAAGTCTATACCATATAATTTGGCATGAAGAATTTGCACGATTGTCAGTGATACTGAGATTAAAAACATACGTTTAAATGAACTAAGAAAAGCACTTTTGCAGCGCGCATTTCCCATTTCCCTCATAAATAAAGGAATTGATTTAGCTAAAAAAATCTCTTTAGCCGAATTAAGAAAAACTAAAGAAAAGAAATCAGAAGATGTATTACCTTTTGTTACAACTTTTAATAAATGTTATCCCGAGATTTTTCACGAAGCATACAAAAATCTAAACCAATTAAAAATGAGTGAAAAACTAGAAAATATACTAAATGAGACAAAACTTATTAAAAGCAAAAGGCAACCAAAAAATCTAAAGCAGTTACTCACAAGTGCCAAATCTGAAAGAGAAAACAATTCAATCACTCAAGGTGTTTCTAAGTGTAAAAACAAAAGATGTAAGATATGTGATATCTTAATAGTTAATTGAAGGAAAGTATTTTAAGTTTAAACATTTAGGTATTTCTTTTGAAATTAAAAGAAATTTAACATGTACATCTAAAAATGTTGTTTATGTCTTGCAATGTGATAAATGCAAGGAAGAATACATAGGTTCCACCAAACAATTAAATCAACGCATTTCCCTTCATAAAAGTAATATTAAACTTCCTCAAAATAGGATTCTTTTTGTATCAAAACATATGTTTGAATGTAGTAAAGGAAATTTTAAAGTAATGCCAATTTATCAAACAGATGATTATTCCATGATCACTATTAAAGAACAAATCTTTATTGATAAATTTAAACCTATGTTAAACAGAACATGATAATTTACGCCCACAATCCTTAAAACATGCTCACTTGACCAATTTATCTGATTCAGCACTTCCTATAGTTAGAACCGATAGTATCATTTATTTACTTTTCCCTTGAAGTAAGCATACGCTACCTAGGAGTGCACAGTACTTAATCTTACATACATATCATGATTTACCATCAATATATAGCATGTACCAATACTTTGTTTTGTACATTATTGTCTGAAGAAGCTATTGATACAGCCGGAACACGTGTAGCAATAAAAATGTGAATATAATATATCGTTTCTGTGGTACTTTAACATTTTTTGATTATATATATATATATATAGTCTGGTTCATGCCTTACCCACTTTCCTCTACGCAGATTCGCTTGGTCAGGCCTGACTAAATATATATAATTTTGTATTTACCACATATTTTTACTTATGAATAATTGTCTATTTTGAGCAGACACACCTTAGTGTCCGTCTTTTTATTTTGGTTATACGCATATGCATGTATCAGAGAATGAAATCAGTGAATGAAACAAAGGAGGGGATCTCCAACGACACCAGGTTGTAGCACCCACAGCAAAACCCCAAAACACCCAATGCAAAAACACAAAGCAGACAAGCACAAAGAGACGCGTAAGGGACAAGGAACGTCAACACACAACACAGAAACATCAAACACAAAGGACTACACATAAACCAACGAGACCAATGGGCAACCGGTGCCGACTTAGGATGGCCATCTGCCGCGGAAATAGCAGAAGGTATGGTTATCCTGTATTACGTGCGCACAACCCTCCCACTTTTCCGATTACCAAGAGGTCTCGACGAACGTACAATTGTGGTGTAAAACAACCTCCTCACTGTCAGATGACCACACACAAACAAGACCGCAAAACGCAGGGGCCCAAGCAACACAGATGAATATGTAAATGGATATAAAAAGAGGGCGTATGTAATACAATCCGTGCTCTGCCGCCGCGAGCTCATGTATGTTATCACCCGAGGAGTCCGACTGACATTCAGAGAGGACAGGTGGTCGGGGCCCTGTCTTCTCTGAAAGTCAAACATAAAAGCCGAAATCAGATTCCACAAATCTCAAACGAAAGGCTTACAAATTCTGAAAAAAAAATTAGAGAGTAGAACTTTCTCAAAAAGAAAATGACAATGATACAGCACCAAAGATACACGAAGGACAACTTATTAAATGAAGAATCTCCAGAGTACAGTGCACGTGCGGATTGCACTGTAGGCGGCGCAGTTAAAACGCACCATGCTAATTTGCAAAGATAAACATATTTAGATGAAAGAAAGGTGGGGATCTCCAACAAGACTCGGTGGCAACACCAACAGCAAAACACTCAAACTGAAAAAAAAGACATACAAAGCAAGAGACGCAAAAGGGACAAAGAACACCAAACCCTTCCAATTCTCCGGTTATCCCAAAGTCTCTGAGAACGACAATTGTAATGTAACATAACCTCCTCAATGCTAGATGACCACAAAAACATGACAGCAAAACACAGATTAATATGTCATTTATTTTTCATTGTTATTTTAAAGAAACTAAGATTCTGATTGGCTAAGAATTTTTTTGATACATCGATCAACAATTTTTGTTCACGGAAGTCTATTTAGGCACGGTCTATTTGATATTCTTGAGGGGGGGGGGGTGTCGGAGCAAGATTATTTTTTTCTTTGTTGGAGCAAGAAATTTTTTTCTAACAAGTGATGTGAAATATATTTAGAATGTTTGTGTTTTATCAATAGAAATTCTTGATTTTTATTCAAAACTCTGAAATATTACTTTATTTTATGAAAAATTTAATTCACTTCTAAACAGAGAGATAGATTAGTATTTTACAATATAATCCTCTCTGTAAACAAAATTGTGATTTTTCGGTAGAAAAAAGGATCAATTCTAGAATAAGCCTTTTGAGACAAATAAAACGGCTTAATGCAACAAAATAATGGATATTATAATTATTTCTTAGAATAACTTCAAGAGTTCAATCAGCTCTTTGACCTCCTGCAATGGAGGTGTGGATATCAAAAATAGAGGGCATGAAATTCAAAATTCTTAGTTTTTTTCGTCTTACAAAAATATACTAATAATACTTGAATATAAAAAAGTCAATAAAATCAGGGAATTTCTTTATAAGTTATTGGAAAATTCAAAAAGAAAATACTACAAATTTTTGAGAAAAATTTGAAAAACTGCATAAATATCGAATTTTTTTAGTCTAAGTTAGAAATGACCTTGAACTTCAAGTCAATGAAATTGGAAATTTTCAATGATTTAAAATCAAATGAAAGAGTCTTATCAGTTCATTTTTATATTTTAATGGTCATAAGTAGTATTTATTAGGAGTTAAATCAATTTTAAAAGGTACTATATTCAAGCCTTAACGCTTAAAGTTGTCATAGCAACGGTTTTTGACGTCAAAATTGAGATGAAGAGCTCAAAGATCCCAACTTCGATTTTCTTTCATTCTATTTTCAAGGGACATTACTTTTCAAAATAACCCATCATAGGTCTCGAAAAGGTCTGCATTTAGTGATAATTGACACTAAAAACATTAAAAATCACATAAAAATGACACCTTAATTTACCTTCATTTTGACTTGAATTTTCCTTATTTGGCTGGGCACAGTGAGCGGCCTGTAATATATATCATAAAACTGAATGCATTTTGCAAGAATGGAGGTAATGATGCCCAAAAGATACGAAAATGAAATATCTGCTTCAGTGGTATCCATGGCAACGAAGTATCTAAAAGTAGGTTTCTTCACAGTCTTTAAAGTAGCACAAAAAGACTGATCTCGTTGCCATAGCAACTAGAACTCATATTGACCAGAAACCTTAATTTTTTATGAGGACATCATATATACCCAATATGCAGAAAATCATGAAAATCCATGACATGCCGTGGCGCCAAATTTTGGTGGTAACAGAGAATTGGTCTTAATAGTAATGCATTATATTGGTAATACATGTATATCTAAGCCTCTAAGGAAGTCCTTTCTACATCAGCATGTATTCTTTTGATATTTTCAAATATGAATTTTGCCATTGAAAATGAATGTTTTGATAGAAAACTAGGGCGAGCGAAGCGAACCAAGAAATGTTATACACATTGAAAACTGCGGCGAGCGAAGCGAAATTTTATGGTAATTCTTCAAATTCAGACTACTTGTGAAAGCAAGATTATATTTTTCTGACACACCATAAGCAAATTTATTTTTTTCATCAAAATTCAGAGCAAAATTATTTTTTTCGAAAAAAAAACCCCAAGCCCCTGTTTGTTTATTTGATTCTAAGCATTTTGATTGGTCGATCGCATTTATTTTGACTTCCGTTATGAGATGATAAAATGTCAAAATTGACTGGAACTACTTTCACACTAACGCAAAAGAAATCAAGAATTGTCTAACGCATGAAATAAACAATACAAATGGTCTCAAATAATCCATTAAAATTAGAGACAGTTCCATGCGTCGACTTATAAACATCACAGCACAGTGTTTCTTTTAATTGACCTACTAGAAATGCATGAAAAAACTTGTCCTTTATTTGTTTGAAATCAACGAAATTAATCTAATACACATGGATATAGGAGGAATAAATTTGAAAGTACTGAGCAAAAGCTACGCAATCGCGACTTACATGTACCAAACTTGTCATGCTGATTTCGTTCTGATTCCTAAGAAATGATTTACAGCTGATATTCCGATACCTGTAGATCTTAACAACGTGTTTTTTTTTTCTTCACACCTAAGATCTACAGGTTCAAGAAATGTTATCTGATAGTCCGTATAAATCCCAACACAAATTGCTTGATGTTCTACTTTCAACTATTATGTCTGCTGCCTTCGATAAATAACGCGTCACAAATTACGTCATAACAATACAGTAGTAAAAGAAGGGAGGAGATCTCCAACAAGACCCCGTTGCAGCATCAACAGCAAAACACCAGATGCAAAAACACAAAAGACGAGTACAGCACGAGACGGAAAAGAGACACACGACATGTAAACATCAAACACAAAAGACTACAGATAAACCGACGAAACCAATGGGCAACCGGTGCCGACTTTGGACGGCCATTTGTCACGCAAGTAGCAAATGGTGTGGTTATCCTGGATTACGTGCGCACAACCCTCTCACTTCTCCAATTACACAGAGGTCTCGAAGAACGTACAATTGTGGTGTAAAACAACCTCCTCACTGTAAGATGACATCACACAAACAAGACCGCGAAACGTAGAGGCCCCAGAGACACAGATGAATATGTAAATGGATATAAAAAGAGGGCATGCGTAATACAGTCCGTGCTCTGCCGGCTCTAGCGAGCTCGATCATGTATGTAATCACCCGAGGAGTCCGACTGACATTCAGAGAGGGCAGGTGGTTGGGGTCCTGTCTTCTCTAAAGAGGTTTGGACAGGGCCTGTCATGGAGTCCCGTCGTCACAGTCAGTCAGAGTGCAAGTCTCAAGGATGCGCTTGTACAAGACTGTAGATTGGTCAAGTACCAAGCCTAGTGTCCGTCTGGTGACATTAGGATCATATCCACGGTATAAAAGGCGTTTGATGATTCTGACGCATTTTCGATGGTTATGCTGCCTACCTTTGATCCTTTTTATTTTGTTTATCATATCACCATAAAAAGACAGGTTGTGTAATACCCATAGTAATGTACTTTGTTGCATGTATAGATCCGAATTTTAAAAGAAGTTGACTGTAATTTTTGTAATATTTCCAGAAAGTTTTAACTAGTTTATGAAAGCGGAAACCTTGACCTAAAAGTTTTTTGGTAATTTGTAAATTTTTACTGTGAAAATCCAAAATATCAGTACATGCTCTAGCGTACCGGATGAGCTGTGATATGTAAATGCCGTATGACGGTAATCTTGGAACATCACCGTCAAGCCAGGGGAAATTTACTCTGTTGAATCCAAAATCACCCCTTTTGTCATATACACTTGTATGAATCTTTCCGTTTACAATTTTGAAATTTAGGTCCAAAAACGGTGTTTCTGTATTTGAAAGGTTTGCCTTGATAAGTGTTAATCCTTGTGGATAAATTTTATTCTTATATGATTCAAAAGCAGGATTGTCAATGGTTAGAATATCATCCAGATACCTAGAAGTATTATTGAAACATTTCAGATCATCAAATTTTCTTTGCTTTTGAAGATTTTGGATAAATTCTTTTTCATAAGTGTATAAAAATAAATCTGCAACAAGAGGCGCACAGTTAGTACCCATAGGAATTCCTACAACTTGCTTGTATAGATCCTCACCAAATCTAACATAAATATTGTCCAAGAGGAAGGACAAGGCATTACACAGGTCACTACATGTCCATGATTTGTATGATTTGTAGTCTGTCGAGGAAAAGAAACCCTTCGATTCAGATGTACAAATGTAAGTTTTTCGCTTGTAAATAGGTAAAACATGCTGAGGTTCTAAAGGGGGAAATGCTTATTTTCCAGATTAAATCCTGGCTTGCTTTTTTTTCCTCTCCAACATTTGTGTTGTTAGGGAACTAGTTCGTACCAGTTTAATATTTTCATACGCCACGTACTAAATCGTTTATTTTCTTTAGAATTTGTACGAATTCGGAATAAATTCATATGTTTGGTAATTATAAGTATTGAATGTTTATTTTTTGCCATTTTATTGGATGATGAAATGTCAGTTGTCGTATCACAAATTTTGCATAAAACCGCTTCGCTACGCTACGCGGTTTAACACAATTTGTCATACGACAACTGACATTTCATCATCCAATAAAATGGCAAAAATAAACATTCAATTCTTAAATGAACTCGTTGCTGAAAATACACTTTGTTGATGTTTAATTAACATTTCAAGGGTACCATTTCTTTTCTACTTACTAAAAAATTAACTGTGCATGAAGGATTTGCTAAAAGCGGTCCTTATTCAAAAGAGTTAAAGAAGATCATGACGGTAATCTCAACAGCACTCACAATAGAGCACAAAAGCATCGACGGATCCCTACTGGTCGAGGACAAGTGGCCGCCCAGGAAAGTTACCGCCTGCTGCATTATAGAGGGACTTAAGGTTGAAATCATGACATGAAAATTTGTCAGAAGGCTTTTAGACATATATTTCCCTGACTATGAAAAAACATATTCTCATCTGGTTGCTAGATATGATAAAATAACAAGAAGAGGATTATTGACATGGATTCTGGGGTTGGGGAAAGGTAGATGTATTCAATCTATCAATGTGGTCATTTGCTTTGGGATTTTTTCATAAAAAAGGCACCATACTATCAAGTAAAGATTACTTTTATTACCGTGAAAGCACGGGAATAAAATATTAAAGTGTACAAAAATAGGCGTTAACTGATCCTGCAGTCTTGCAAAAAGTTTCCAATTTCAGTTACACTTTAAGACACTATATAAACAAAATAATCAAATTTTTCAGAGAAAATCGTAGATAATCCAGTGTGATAAGGGTACACCATTGTCCATCCAAAGTTTCAATCAATTATTTCATCAATTACAAATTTTATTAGCAAAAAAAAACCTGAAAAAAAAATAGGTGGCCACTGGTCCTCCACCAGTAGCAAGCTAGAGGTGGGGCCAGGTGCCCGGAAGGAGTAAGCATCCCCTGTTGGCTAACCGCACCCACCGTCAAAATTAAAACAATATCTAAAAAGGTATAGAGAGACGAGCGTTCGCTGTTTAAATCATGGCGGCTGCCATAACTTGTTTTCGTATTTGGAGGCAGGTATATCACAGCGCAATCCCCTAACTTACAAAATATAGTGCAGTGATTTATTAATTTTAGATCCAAGAAAACAGTCTATTTTCATAAACAGATGATAAAAAATTATTAAAAGGAATCTCATATTCTTTTCTGTTGATGCAGGTATCATCCGAAAAATTGGACAGAAAAACTTTTACATCAACGCGCTACATTCATTTCTTGAGGAAATGGATGAAAAAAAGATATCACATGAATCATGTTATTTATTCGAGTAAAAACGACCAAAAAGGAAGCCTTAAGCTCATCCCAATATCTGTCCTAGTGTTACGCAAAAACAAGGGGGGAGTTTCGCTCATTGGCCACAGTATGACAACCAAGAACAACAAAAAATATTGTAATGATAAGGAAGTGATCCAACTCTGTACCTTCTTGAAGAAAATTTCAAACCAGTTTATTATGCACCAGACACGTGTTCGGATACCAAATCCTCATCAATGATGCTTCCAGCCAAAGTGATTTTCAGGAACCGCAAACATTCATTTCAGTAACGCCTTCTGGTTTTAATTTTTGAATCTAAATTTGTGCATTTACTTTACAAAGAGTGCGCGGCTTCAAATTTCTTGTAGGGTCGATTCAGTAGCATATCCAAATAAAATCTATGTTCAAAATAGCGGAGGGATGGTGCTTAGATGTTAACCTCCTCTAATTTCGATGATGGTTTTGGATGAAATGACAAGTTTCCGAAACAGCAATAAAATATTTATGATGTCAAATTGATAAAGGGCCAAAACAAATCTTCTTTCCGGCGACAGAGCTGGAAAGAAGTAATTAATCATTCAATACACTTCAAAACAACAAGTCACACGTAGCGCCGCTCTGAATGAATTCGATAAAGATATTAGCTGTATACTACAACTAAAAAATGCAATTTCATTGATCCCAAAGTCTGCCAAACATAACAATTTCTTGTGAATCTGCTATTATAATGAACGCAGCGAACAATGAAATAATACAACTATCAACTTAAACATTCTATTCATTTAAACATTTTTAACTAAATACAAAATTTCAGACTAAACAGATTCTGTTAACTAGATCTTTAGCAGTTTTCATGTATGCGGCGTCGCACAAATTAATTTTAACAGCGCCCCCTACAATGAATTTCCATTTTACACAAACCTTTATGGAGATTCTATCAACTTAAACATTCTGCAAAGAAGCAAAAGTGATTCCTCAATGGAGATGAAATCAGGTGCCCGGGGAGAGTAAACATATCTCTTGTGTGCTAGCAACACCCGTCAATTGCAACCATGTAAAAAAGACATATTGGTTAAAGTGTTACATTTGGTGTTTTAGATGGTTCTAACTTAAAATATCTGCCAAAAACACAAAACCCGAAATTATATTTCAAAAATCTCAATCAAAGTCTCACAAATTCTTAAAAATTATAAAACATTCAGGAGGAAAGAAAAATATGACAAACAGACGGAGACAATAAAACAGCTTCATAGAAACACGACGGACAACTTTATCTAATCCAGAGTTCAATGCAAGAGAAGGGAGGAGATCTCCAACAAGACCCCGTTGCAGCATCAACAGCAAAACACCAAAACACAGAACGAGAAGGAAAAAAGATACACGACATGTAAACATCAAACACAAAAGACTACACATAAACCAACGAGACCAATGGGCAACCGGTGCCGACTTTGGACGGCCATTTGTCACGCAAGTAGCAAATGGTGTGGTTATCCTGGATTACGTGCGCACAACCCTCTCACTTCTCCAATTACACAGAGGTCTCGAAGAACGTACAATTGTGGTGTAAAACAACCTCCTCACTGTAAGATGATATCACACAAACAAGACCGCGAAACGCAAAGGCCCCAGAAACACAGATGAATATGTAAATGGATATAAAAAGAGGACATGCGTAATACAGTCCGTGCTCTGCCGGCTGTAGCGAGCTCATGTATGTAATCACCCGAGGAGTCCGACTGACATTCAGAGAGGACAGGTGGTCGGAGCCCTGTCTTCTCTAAAGAGGTTTGGACAGGGCCTGTCATGGACCTGTCGTCACAGTCAGTCAGAGTGCAAGTCTCAAGGATGCGCTTGTACAGGACTGTAGATTGGTCAAGTACCAAGCCTAGTGTCCGTCTGGTGACATTAGGATCATATCCACGGTATAAAAGGCGTTTGAATATTCTGACGCATTTTCGATGGTTATGCTGCCTACCTTTGATCCTTTTTATTTTGTTTATCATATCACCATAAAAAGACAGGTTGTGTAATACCCATAGTAATGTACTTTGTTGCATGTATAGATCCGAATTTTAAAAGAAGTTGACTGTAATTTTTGTAATATTTCCAGAAAGTTTTAACTAGTTTATGAAAGCGGAAACCTTGACCTAAAAGTTTTTTGGTAATTTGTAAATTTCTACTGTGAAAATCCAAAATATCAGTACATGCTCTAGCGTACCGGATGAGCTGTGATATGTAAATGCCGTATGACGGTAATCTTGGATCATCACCGTCAAGCCAGGGGAAATTAACTCTGTTGAATCCAACATCATCCTTTTTGTCATATACACTTGTATGAATCTTTCCGTTTACAATTTTGATATTTAGGTCCAAAAACGGTGTTTCTGTATTTGCTTTTGAAGATTTTGGATAAATTCTTTTTCATAAGTGTATAAAAATAAATCTGCAACAAGAGGCGCACAGTTAGTACCCATAGGAATTCCTACAAGCTGCTTGTATAGATCCTCACCAAATCTAACATAAATATTGTGCGGAATGCACTGTATGTTAAAACGCGTCGTGCTAACTGCAAATATTAAAAAATATATCACATGGATCATGCTACATATCTAAAGCAAGTATCTAAGTAAATAGGACCAAAAAGGAAGCTTAAAGTATGAATAATGTCTTTCTTGGTATTATTTAAAAACAAAGGTGGTGTTTGCTCACTACATTGACTGCGGTATGAGAGCCTAGAAAAAGAAAATTACAACAAATGATTGTATGAGTTAAAGAAGATCCTGACAATAATCTCAACAACACTCGCAATAGAGCACAAATTTGAGTATCGACGGACATCTAGCATGCTAAAGATTGGACCAGGTACCCGGGAGGAGTAAGCATCCCCTGTTTGGCTAGCCGCACCCGCCGTCGAAATGAAAACAATATCAAAAATACATGCACTGTCTGAGGTTATGTCTGTATGTAGCGTCGACCTGAATAAATTCGATGAAGACATTAGATGTACACTATAATTGAAAATGCAACTCCAGCCTGCCAAACATAATTATTTCTTGTGGAATCTGCTATTGCAAAATGGAAACAAAATAGCGAACACTGAAGACAAACAACAAAACCAGTCAACTTAAACATTCTATTTCTTTAAATATTTGAGTAAGGAATATGTGAAATGGTCAATATTTCTCTTTTTTCCCCAGGTTCTTACTTTCCTTTTATCTTTCAAGACACTAGAAATTATATTTGTATGTATTTTTCAGTTGTCCAGCTTACTCCCAGATTATGTGTTGACCGGTCCAGACTTTGGAATGAAGGGACCAGGTAGATTCCTTTGATAGGTTACCATTGTAACAGAATAGAATATAGAGCAGATATGTCCATGACTCCATGACTTCATTTTAAAAAAGTAATTTTTTTTTTGGATAATGTTGTCTTTAGTGTTTATGTGTTTACATAATGATTTCCATATGTGTTGTGTTGGTTGTGTTGCCATGAAGACTTGATGAAGATAATCTCTTTCCTTTGCTGTATTTATGCGAATGTTTTCAAAAACAGGTACATGACAGTTGCTCTAGAATGTGTCAGTCAAAAATCAAGATTAAGACATTATATCACCAGACAATCACATATAGACAACAGAAGATATATGTAGGTGGTCTTGATATTGATAATGTATATTGTTTAAAGAAGGGTATATTGATATCAATATGATTTTAGAATTGAAAACATTGGTTTCAGGAAAACTGTTTCTATTAAATTCTCAATTTTGTTTTCATTAAAATTTTCTGTACAAGTATTTCATAAGTTGATAAAGAAAAGAATAAAGATAAATTCTTTGGCATAATTTATTTTATGATTACAAAGTATAAAAGTGTAAAGTAACATTGATCATTTCTCACTGAGCAAGCATGTCAACATCTTTTGATTCAGTGTATGGCTCTTTTACCAAAATTCCATTGTACACCAACGCCAGCTTTATGGACGAAACAAAACTTTATTTAACATAAACTAAAATCTTCAAGATTCTTTCATATCTAGTGCAAAAGAAAAATTATGAAGAAAGGTAAATATAGGTAAATTGATAAAACCTTGTCGTACCATCAACACCGTGACCTTCAAATCCTCCAACATGACCTTGAAGATGGACTCCATGTCCTAAATCTACACTTCCTTGTACTTTGGCTCCTGAAAGTGAAGAGAAAGGCTGCTCTATATGCATGCAGTACACATTGGTATATAAAGAACTACTTGAATTATAGGGCTATGCATATTCTATACAGAACAAATGGTCTGTATTGTATACATATTCTATACAGAACAAATGGTCTGTATTGTATGCATTTTTGTTTTTGATACTCCATAAATACTAGTAGAGTTATTGTAGAATTTCTCTATTGCTGAAATGATGTGAAGATGCATGAAAGATGTGGCATTTATCATTTTAAAAAGTATCATTGAAGTATTGTACTCCTCATACTGAGTTTGAAAAGCAACATCCACACTAAAATTCGTAGCCCCTTTAACGTCTATCTAACATGAACTTGTCCATTAGTGATACTGTGTTTATAGTTCACATGGGTTGGTGCTTGTAGGCATACCTTTCTTTTTTCAGAAGGTTGGACACCGGGCTTTTAAAAGCTGGATAGCGTTAAACGATAGCTTTGTATTTCATGAGTTCACATGTCTTGTTTTCATGACTAATATGTCAAATTACAAATACAGTCAGCTACTTACCGTCTATTACATGGCCACCATGGTTTAAGTTAATATGAGGTGCCACACCTATGTGGTACTTGTTATCAGGAGCATGATATTCCCCGCCCAGATATCCGGATAATCCCCCTGTGTGTTGCGCTATTAGAGAGACGTCTTCAGCATCCGGGGACAGGTTTCTTTTTTCAACTATACAATATATAAATGTAAAATAAACGAAAATTTATGAAACCAAAGAAGTGAAAACCCATCATACTGATTTTATGACCTAGAATAAAAAAGAAAGTTTTCTATTGTCGTTAAAGTAAGATAAGAATGTAGTAGATATTAGCCTATTAGGATTTTTAACTGAATGCAAACATTACGAAATCAAACTTTCTAGAAATGTTGAACTGATAGACAAGGCCATTTAGCTAGACATTTTGAGAGATGAAAGATTATAGAAACAAAACGTGAACTTTATCCACATTAAGATTAAGGACAAGTACTTGTGATGACGCAAGTTTTATTTCTTACCTGGAGCTCCAAAAGATAGGGCAATGCACGTAGCTATCAAAAACAGTTTCATATCGGTCTTACCTGAAACAGAAAATGAATGAGAATTCGACTAGTCAGTTACAAATATTGAAGAAGATATATGATTCTCCCATATTATATTGAATAAGGTAAATCAAAAATGTTATAGAAGTGGCTAGACGATTAACCTAGCCTTTATGGAATGGGAATTCAAATTATAAACTGTTAACTTCTCTAGAACGTCCAATGCCAGAATAATTAAAAAGAAATCACAGATGCCGATATGTCCTCTTGTTATGAATTAAGGTTTAATGTACAATTGTTCAACATCAAATATCCGACACACACCAGAGAGTGAAAAATCACACAAAAACCTAATAAGAATTCCCTAAATTTATAATCAATGAACAAAGAAAACCTTGAGGAATACGGAATCAAACAAAAAAAGTAAAACATTCTACAGTAGATGTAATAAGATGTCCGGGGAGATTAAGTATCTCCTGCTTGTCAAAAACACCAGTCTATTTATACGACACTTTAGACATAAATAAAGGAAAAAAGGTAAAAAAAAATCGGCGAATGTGTCAGATTTTGAAGACTGGAAGGTTTTCATCTAAAAAAAAAAGGGGGGGGGGTATTATTAAAACTGAAACGAAATCGGAGATGTCGACATGCTCTCTTAATTATAATGAGTATCGGCATATAATTTATTGGTTTTACGTAAAAATATCTCGTATTTATGGTTTTCAGAATTTGGTCTCGGGAGAGCATGTAGCTATTTATTATCTGGATAAACGATTGAAACTTAATTCAAAATGAAAACAGATTTTTAAAAAATTGTTTTACTTACTTTGAAACTGGTCTATATGATGTTCAGCTTTAAAAATTATTGTTTCCTACCTTCTGATCGCATGCCTTTTATATCTTGTAAATGGCTACCAAATGGTGAGTTCTCAAAATGGACAAGTTCATCGTCTTCTTTGAGGGAATCCCCCCCCAAGAACAACGTTATCAAGAGGTCATTTAGGTAAATATACTATAGGACGCGTAATTCATCAAGTACAAGAAACATAGCATCTAAACCAAAAATTAATAGTTTTCATGATTTTGCAAAAAAAAATATATACTAAACACCCCCACTACTTCTAACTATTTAGATAAGGTGATTGAATGAATTGAATTATAGAGGCTCATCTGTTTACGAACGTGTACGTTTCACCGACCAGGGTTACATTCAAAATCTTGAATCTTGAAAAAAGTTCTAAGAGAAATTCGCATGTAATTAACAGCTACCCATCCTGCTACCCTTTTCGGTATATTTTGGACATAATAACTTTCACACTCTTTGGCCATCTTATATTGTTTAGATTGAGGATCACTGACAAAGGTTAAGTATCCGAAACGTGCATGTCTGGTCCATGCTGAAAATTTATCTGTTCTTAAATGATGCTATTGAATTTGAAGACGTTTATTATTATCAAACAAATTTTGAGTATTGAAGTGCTGTTTACATCCCAGAAGTAATGACAATCGATGTCCATTGAACCTTCAAACCTCTCCTCGCTTTACGTTAATGCTTCAGATAGGAGGTCTTAATGCATGAAATTGTTGAACACAAAACTAAGAAAATCTGGATAATCAGATGCAAATGAGCTTTCAGAAATAGTCCATGCACTGCTGGCTGAAGTAAGCCTATGCTTGGACTAACATCCCCTCTCCACCCAGGGGTCAATGATTGAAAGTAATACCTAAAACCCAAAACATAATAAATACTTAGTAACATCCCTAAAGTGACGGGTGTTTCTAGCTAGCAGGTGATACTTTCTCTTCCCTATCATCTGTTAACAATTGGGGTTTTTTTTCTTTTTGTTCTTCCAGCTTTCTTTATTCTAAAAGCTCATTTTTATTCAAGTCGCCAGTTACAATTGGACAGATAGTTTAGCTAATATTTTTCGGATTGACGTAAATTCTTAAAAATTATATACTGAATCCTGCACAAGGCGTAAACTAAAGATGGAGTCCTCAAAGAAGAAATCTTGAAGGAAAGGATTGGAGATATTGGATTGAAATCTATACGCATATCAACAATCAAATGTGAACCTAAATATAAGGTTAGATTTTCAGTTCATTCCACTACATGACCGCTTGGTAAAGTTCTTCCTGGTCTGAAAAATTCCCCAAACAAATACCAAAACAAATAACAGTGTGAGAATTCAACATTTGGCGTGTATGTACAACATATAAAAGAAATCAGATTTTGAGAATAAGTTATACAAATTTTAAGATTCCAAAGCTGAACAACATAGGTAAGTACGTTATAGAAAATAAATTACTGAATATATTTAAATGGGGAAAATCTCAGAATATCGATTTTGAACACATCTCTGAAATTCATATTCTAATATAACGTCGATTTTCATTGGTTGTTTGCTCCTTAGTTACGGCTGTAAAACGAGAACATACTAGGCTTTGACTTGCGAACGTTACATTTCGCCTTGTATTCACAAAAATATAGATTACATTAGAATGTGAATAACTAGATTCTGACGTTATGTTTGCGGACGGTAAGCGCTGATTTTACGGTGCAAACATCTGTTTTTCTGGCTCCGTTAACTAGAAAAACTCAGTTTGCGACCGTAAAATCAGCGTTTACTGTCCGCAAAACATAACGTCAGAAACTAGTTATTCCCTAATTAACTGTGGAAATGAAGTATTTTTATAATTTCAAAATGCATTAGTGTACGTTCCAAGATATGAAATCTCTTATGTACCTTTTGAATTATCGAATTTTATGTATTTTCAATGTGCGGTTTACACTTTATTTGTTAACCAATATAGCGCAAGCCCAGTTTTCTTGTATCACGCGTATTTTGGAAGATGGGACACATAGATTGATTCTAATATTTTCCTATTTAAGATATGGCTATGATCAAATTATTCTTGGTAGCTACGTGTATTGCCCTATCGATTGGAGCTCCAGGTGAGTCGAATATTACTCATATCACTTTTTTGTGTGTAAAGGGTTAAATATGAGAATACCTTTGAAGGAGATAATGTATAGAACTTCATTGTTGTTTTATAAAACTAAATGGTTAGTAATACAAAATCCGACAAAAGCTTGTAAATAGATTATATAACTAGAGAGAGGAGGGAACTTCTGATGTCACATTACATGTGAATATATTTGACAGTTCAACAAAGAAACCTGTCCCCGGATGCTGAAGACGTCTCCTTAATAGCCCAACATACAGGGGGATTATCCGGATATCTGGGCGGGGAATACCATGCTCCTGATAACAGCTACCATATAGGTGTGGCACCTCACATAAACTTAAACCCTGGTTCTCATCCTGTTATTGATGGTAAGTGGAGAAACTTGTTCAAAATACGCTAATGTTTAGAAGAGTTTAGCCTTATTTACTGCGAATACACCGGTACTAGTTATTTCTATAGTTGAATTGGTAATATAGCCGAGTAAATCACTTCACTCAAATAGTGTAATACACTGTTAGCTTGAACTCATCTAAATACAATGAACGTTTTATTCAAATTTCAGGGGGCAGAGTACAAGGTGGTGTAGATTTAGGACATGGAGTCCAACTTCAAGGTTATGCTGGAGGATATGAAGGTCACGGAGTTGATGGTATGAGGTCTTCCTTATATTTGTTTTCTTTTGTTATTATCTGTAATTCATGGAGACTTGAAGAAAACAGTTTTTTTCAGATGTTTTGCTTCACCTTTGTAGCTGGTGTTGGTGTACAGTGGAATTTTGGGAAGAGGGCCGAAAGTTAAATCACAAGATACAAACTCAACTCGCATAATGGAAGTAACCTTGGATATTTGTATTATCAAAATTATATTAAGGTGCGACAAATGTATTCTTATTTATTATTTTGAAAATGAAATCAGCTTGGAGAGTGTGTATGAGTTAAAGAAGATCCTAACGATAATCTCAACAGCACTCACAATAGAGCACAAAACTGAGCATTGACTGACCCCTAGCAAGCTAGAGGTGGGACCAGATGCCCGAGAGGAGTAAGCATCCCCTGTTTGGCTAGCCGCACGAAAATGAAAACAACAAAATGCATGCACTGTCTGATGTTATGTCTATATAGAATGCGCTATAGCTACAATGCCAGGTGAAAATATTCAAAACACTTTTCGGAGCTCCATGCACATAGCTGTAGGTAGTGGTTTTGGGGGTCTTTGATTTGAATGATATGATTGTGAGGGATAAAAAGTCATGTTTACAAGTTTATTCCTCTCATATGAGGGAATGCTGTCTTGGTCTGTCTGTAACTCTTGGCTGTCATCCTGTTCGTCAAGTGTCAAGTATAAGGCCGTTTCGTCGGCAAAAAGTCAAACCAAACATTTCAATGGAGTTTGTTGATATCATATAACGAAAAATAACAAGGCCATATCGCTCACATGAGAACACTGGAAATTTTAGAGCGAATGTGATTTATATTTGTTTAATGCTTATCACGAGCCTTATGAAACATGGAGTAATCAAAGATGACGAAGCTAACAAGAAAGGATGTACATAACGATGAACTGAAAAGTCAGTTAACCGAGTCAAAATCTTACGGTTTGATTCCAGCATTCCCAACAAAAAAATTCAAAAATTTAAATTCTTTTTTTTTTTTTCAAAATACATACACAAAACATTCATTCATAAAATTCTACTAGCATACCACTGAAAGTATATCAGTGACACTTTAGGGGGAAAATAGAAAATGCTTTTAATAAAAAGTGCAAAACCATGTTACAGAAATGAAATAAAAATTATCAAGATAATTCAGAACTGCATTAGCTCAGAAAATGGGAAAAATGAAAAAGGAAGAAATCAATTTTTTTTGTACCGCCGGAATTTGAGATTTGGAGATCCCCTCCTTCCTTTTGAACCCCAATGCCCTACATTGGACACGGAAAACATGCATACGTGTATGTGCAATTTTTCATTTTTATTCGCTTTCACGGTTATGGTTTTTACAAGAAATTTAAAAAAGTAAATGAACAATTTCAGGGGAGATGTTGAAAATGAACATCCCCTTCCTTTTTGGAGTGAACAAAAATTCACATAGAATATAAAAAAAAATTCTTTTCAGCAAAATTCTTTCAGATAAGCATTCCTCTAGTTTATTATGGCTAAACGAACAAAATTGGGACAGTAAACTTAGCCAAGAGAAAAAAGATTAAAAGAACTCTTAATTTACTTAGTGGCAAAAGACGCCATTAGCGCGTCGAAAATTAGTTAAAGTTTTAACGAAATGAATATACCTGAATAATACATCCTTCCTGATCACTCAGATGCCATTAGTTTATCAATTCATGCAGAGGTTCTGGAGAAAAAGATTTTTAAAGAGGGGTACCTTCTGGGACATATTTGACGACACCCTGGATCCATCCCTAAAGGGATCAGGTCGAAATGAAGAAACTTGGTAGAGATCCTTTAGTTCTTCATGCATATTTTTCTTCAAATGTCTCCATGCGGTTTCAGAGAAGATGTCGAAAATGTGAAGAGTTAACGGACGAAAGACAATCGATGGACGCCGGAGAAACCGTTATGACTACAGCTCACTTTGGGCCTTTGGCTCAGGTGAGCTAAAATGAGCCGTGAACGGACCCTTGAGGGATCCCGGATGTTACTGGGACCTCTTATGATTTTCCCTCATCTACAAAAAGAATTTCAATTCGATGACAAAGAAATCTTCACATCCAGTCAAGTATGGGATCTTTGACCTAATACTGGTGCCATTTGAAAAGAAGTTTAGCATGTGTCCACTTTGTCGAAGGCCTTACTGAAGTCCAGAAGTATACCAGAGATGAGATACCAATCGTAGTTCAGGATTTAAAGATCCAGGGGAATATGGCATAATGGTGTAAGTCTCCATTAATAAGGCAATAGCGAAACTCCGAAATGAGGCAGGATCACATTCACGGGATGAGCCCGTCACGACTGAAGATCATAAATCCTCCTAGAGGATCCGAGCAGGGTCCTCGACAAGCATGACCAGCTGTATGTTGCAAGATTGTTTCTCACGAAAACAACGTTGCACGTCATTGACATGCTTTTGTTGTTCAACTGCTTTAGAAGATTTCATATTTTCATAAATAAACAAATTTTCATGATAAGAGTTTGCGTTACATACACGACAGTGATATAGGCCGGTAATTTGCTGCATCCCTCTTAGATTGTCACCTTTTTTCTTTATCGGGGAGGCCTCTGATAATTGAAGCATGAAAAATTACCTCATGATGCAGTTCTTGAAGTAGGAGGATCGAACGAAATATATATATAGTCTGGTTCATGCCTTACCCACTCTCCGCTACGCAGATTCAGTTGGTCATGCATGAGACAGACTTAAAATATATAATTTTGTATTTATCACATATTTTTGCTTATGAATAATTGTCTATTTTGAGCAGACACACCTTATTATTACAGCACCAAAGATACACGAAGGACAACTTATCAAATGAAAAATCTCCAGAGTCCAGTGCACGTGCGGATTGCACTGTAGGTGGCGCAGTTAAAACGCATCATGCTCATTTGCAAAGATAAACATATTTAGATGAAAGAAAGGTGGGAATCTCCAACAATACTCGGTGGCAGCACCAACAGCAAAACTCTCCAAGTGAAAACACAGAGAAGACATACAAAGCAAGAGACGCAAAAGGGCCAAAGAACACGAAACATGACACCAAAACATCAAGCACAAAAGTCTACACATAAACCAACGAGACCAATGGGTAAGCGGTGCCGACTTAAGACGGTCATATGTTATGCTAATAGCAAATTGTGTGGTTATTCGGATTACGTGCGCACAAACTTTCCAATTTTCCACTTACCCCAAGGTATCGGAGAACGACAATTGTAGTGCAACATAACCACCTCAATGCTAGATGACCACAAAACATGACAGCAAAACACAGGGGCCAAAGCAACACAGATTAATATGTAAATCGATATAAAGAATCATATTATCTTTTCGAGTAAGAAGGACCAAAAAGGAAGCCCAAAGCTCATCCCAATTTCTGTCTTAGTGCTACGCAAAAACAAGGTAGGAGTTTCGCTCATTGGCCACGGTGTGACAACAAAGAACAAAAAAAAGTATTGTAATAATACGGAAGTGATCCAATTCTGTACCTTCTTGAAGGAAATTTCAAAACAATTTATTATGCACCAGATACGCGTTTCGGCTATTAAATCCTCATCAGTGATGCTTCCAGCCAATGTGATTTTCAGGAGCCGCCAAAATTCATTTCAGTAGCGCCCTCTGGTTTTATTTTTTGAATTCAAATTTGTGCATTTTTCCTATAGGGTCGATTCAGTAGCATATCCAAATAAAATCTATGTTGATAATAGCGTTCGAGGGATGGTGCTAAGATATTAACCTCCTTTGATTTCATTTTGGATGAAATGACATGTTTCCGAAATAGCAATAACATAATTATTTCAAATTGATAAAGGGTCAAACCAAACCTTCTTGCATGCGACAGAACTGGAGAGAAGTAAGAGTAAGATGTGTTTTACTGTTGATGCTGCAACGGGGTCTTGTTGGAGATCTCCTCCCTTCTTTTTAATTAATACACTTCAATACGCTCTAAATAAATTCGATGATGAAATTAGTTGTATACTTCAATTGAAAAAAATGTAATTTCAGTCATTTCCATTTCTTGTGGAATCTGCTATTCCAATAAACACAGCGAACAATTAAATGATACAACTATCAACTTAAACATTCTTTCTATCTAAATATTTTTAACTAGATACAAAATTTCAGACTAAGCAGATTGAGTTAGATCTTTAGCAGTTTTCATGTGTGCAGCGTCGCACAAATTAATTTTAACAGCGCCCCCTACAATGAATTTCCATTTTACAAAAACCTTTATGGAGATTCAAATGATACAATCAACTTAAACATTCTGCAAAAGAAGCAAAAGTGATTCCTCGATGGAGATGAAATCAGGTGCCCGGGGAGAGTAAGCATATCACGTCACTAACGTCGAGCGCCGCTACGTGAGGCCTGTTCAAATATTACATCACTCGTTTTGAACTTGAAAATCAACAATGATAAAATGACGTCGATTGAAAAATAAACTAGATAATTAAATAGTTATTTAATTAAATTATAAGAAATGACTGTAATATTTTTTCTGTCTATCGATGTATTGATTAAACCCTATGCACAAACAAAATATAATCCGCTTCGCGATCGAATTATATGGTTTGTACATCGGGTTTTCTCTATACATCGATAGACATAAAAATTATTACAGTATGCAAGTGCGGAATGCCCAGTAGGTGGCGCTGTTAAAACGCGCCGTGCTAACTGTAAAGTTAAATATATTCAGATATATCACATTGATCATGTGCTAAACGTCCTCCAATTCAATTGCATCATTTAAGAAGAGATAATTTTTAAAGGATTATATATGGTTTGTAAAGTAAAATCTTAACTTTTCATGAAGTAATGAAATTGTACCAATATTTATTCTACAATGTAATCTACTTATGAAATGATACATAACTTTTAATTTCCTTTCTCAATTTTTAGAAACTGGGCTTAAAAAATTGTATATTTCGCAAATTTTCTGGAAAAACGTCATTTTAGGGCTAATTTTCGACAAACTTCTTATTAGTTAGCACCGAGCGGGCTCCTGAACAACTTTTATATTTTGATATCTTGTTACCTATGCACGCCTTAAAGTGGATGCAAATGAAAAAGTTGTTCACAATCCGGCTGGATTATCTCATTGAACATAATTAAGAATTATGCTATTCTTTATGAAAAATTGACAAAATTACAGGTTTTCGTGACATTTATGCAAATTTTACATTGTCTTAGAAAGCGAGGGGCAGTTTTTATAACTACTAATCTCAAAATATAGATATTTAACTCTCTAAAAATGACAACAAAATTGAAATTTTGAGAAGTGGATTTTAGGGGGCCACTTTACGAAATAAACAATACTCCTTTGCAGCGTGGACAAGACATGCACGTTTCGGGTAACTATCCCGCATCAGTGATCCTCAATTTAAACAATGTAATATGTCCAAAGAGTGTGAAATGACCAAATATTGATAATGACCATAACCCTGTATACAGCACAAAATCGAGAATTCAGAAAATCAGAAACCGAAGGCATACAAAATCAGGATAAAACAGAAACCAAAGCAAAGAAACAAAAACCTCCACCATATGAAAAGAAGCGGACTCCCGATATGGGAGTGATACCAGGTGCCCAGGAAGAGTAAGCATCTCCTGCTTGCATGCAACATCCGCCGCTCCAATTCGGTAGAACTGTCCGGCATAGCGTATCAACTGAGATATGAACACTCCATAAGCAGGCGATGAATGGATGTTGCTACTCAGAAAAGGAAAGTTTGTAATGCTAAAATTGAAGTCGTCACGTTTGTCATAGAGTGGGGTGTTCATGTGACCATCAGTGTCGTAGGACAACATTATGTCCAAATAGGATGCTGAATTATTTGTCTCTGTAGTTTCTTTGACTTCAAGCTCCGAAGGATAGATACTGCTCAGGTAATCCGCGAAATTTGGATTATTGATGGACAACACATCGTCTATGTATCTGTAAGTGAAGTTGAAGTTAGAAGCTTAGTATTTTTTTCCTTCAGAGACCAACGATTGAATGAATTCAGCTTCGTACGAGTAAAGAAAAATGTCGGCAAGGAGTGGGGCACAATTGGTCCCCATTGGAATTCCGACAATTTGCTTGAAGACCTTTCCTCCAAACACCACAAAAATGTTGTCGATCAGAAAGTTTAACATCTGAATAATATCAGTTTCAGTGTACTTATTTTCAGAATCGGACTTTTCTTTTACAAAGTAGGTTTTGTCATACTTAACAACAATAAATTTGTATTTGCGATTACCGTTCTAACTTGTAAACGCATAACTTATAATTTTTGCGAGTCTCTCTTTCAATTTAGAACATGGAATTGTAGTGTAAAGTGTCAAAAATTCAAAGGCTTTGATTGAATGGACTCTACCAAAATGAGTGGATTTCAGATGTTCTAAAAGTTCCTTCGAATTCTTTAAAATCCACATCTGATTGATACCACTGCGAGAATACACTGTAGAACAATATTTTTGAAGCCCAGAATTTATTTCAGATAAAACTTTGGTGAGTAAGATCGATACAGATTTGGTAGAACATTTTGAGGAACAAGCGATGAAACGTTGTTTGTACGGATTCTTATGCATTTTAGGTATGCAGTATAAGTATTGCAAATCTTAATCTAAGTTGTTAGTGTCGAAGCCAAAGAAAGCAAGAGCTGATTTGTGGTTATTTATTATTTCAGAGGCAGAAAGGTTTGTTGGGGTGTAAGTGGGATTTCCAGGTGTCGAATTTAAACCCAACTCTTTAACTAGACTGTCGAAATAGTACTTTTTGCAAGTAGATGCGTAATTATTTGAGGCTTTGTCCGCTGGTGTAATGACATAATGTTCTTGGAGATAGGTACGCTCTGTGATAATATCAGGGTCTTTAAATATAGACTCGAATCTGGTGTTCACAGTTGATTATAATCGGTTAATTCTAGATAAAAGTAACCCTCTGATGAATTTAATCCATTCGGAAAGGGTGACGAGCTGTACATCCTCTTTCTTTGCCCAACGTCTTGCATATTCCTCACAAGAGTCCATGATAATTTTGACATTTTGGTTCCATGTAAAGGACATACTTTCTCTGTATTTGGGACCCTTTCTCAACAATTCTCTCAACTTGTCGTTCTTGACTATACTAAGGTCACCAGTAATAACGTGTCCACAAGGAGAGTAGTTGAAATCCGATGACGAACATTCGCAAGGAAGTGGATGTAGTGAGGGATTACTTAAATCAATACACTGCAATGAGTTAAAGAAGATCCTGACGATAATCCCACTAGCACTCACAATAGAGCACCAAATTGAGCATCGACGGACCCCTAGAAAGCTAGAGGTGGGACCAGGTGCCCGGGAGGAGTAAGCATCCCCTGTTGGCTAGCCGCACCCGCTAAAAAATAAAAAAAAAATCGTTTGTTATTGTAAATTTTAGATGCAACTGTTGGTATGTAGCTATAGGAAATACAAGGAGTTTCATTTCTTTTGAAATATGGTGGGATTTTTTCTGTGACAGTTTTAAAATTTGTGATTCAAAATTTGACCAAGATTCAATTTATTAATACCTTTGTTTGCAGATCGTACTTTAATGAAAGGACGGTTTGTTTTCTCCTCTGATTTATCTGATCTAACTGCTTGAAATAAACGAAAAGTAGAAATGTCCGAGATGACTCCTTGCAGTCTGTATTCTGGGGAACGTATATCGGTAAATGTGAGGTCCTTCATATGTTTGTAAATTTCATGTAACTTCCGTAAAGGAACAGAGTATAATTTGGTACGAATATAATGCAGGCCTAGAGGCTCATTCAAAAATGGAACCAAGTCAATTTATTATGTCCAAAGATGTACCGAAAAACGTAGCAGGATGGGTGGTAAATGATGCTACAGAACCCACTTTTTAGAAATTTCAAAAAATTTTCAATGCTCTGAATCAACCGAAGTTGTTCGCACTTGCTCAGGGACCCCTGGTCCACAAGCGGTGATATTACATATCTAATGACAGTATAATATCTAAGTAAATAGGACCAAAAAGGAAGCTTAAAGTCTTTCTTGTTAGTATCTTTCCCATCATCGACTTTTAACAGTAATAAACTTTTTTCCTCACCCAGAGTACTTCTTTCACCTCTTAAATTGAAATCCCGTAGACGTATTACACCTACTTCTCCATCTGCAGGCTCTACATTTAACAACAAACATAGAGGGTTCTCAGCAGTTTCTACGTGCAAAGGGAAGAGATGCGGTATGTGTCCGCTCATCAATTGCAATTCCACAATTAAATCAAGTGTTAACGGGCAGACTTTTAAAATTGAGATTGAAAACGACATCGATTGATCGTACCAAGATGTCATTTATGTTATAACATGAAACGCTAGGGGATGTGGCGCCCAATATGTTGGAGAAACAGGTCAGGCCTTAAAATCTCGTTTTAGAAGTCATTCGTATCAGATAAGAAACTCACATCACAAAAAACAAAGAAATTTCCTTTATAATCACTTCGTTAAATACAATCATTCCATTTCGGATATAACTATTACACCGGTTCAGTCTTTTTCTAAACTTAAAAATCTTAGTAAAACGGAAATTAAAAAACGCCGACTACAAGCTGAACTTGCCTGGATCACAAAACTCCAAACTGCGTACCCCCTTGGTCTAAACGATCAAATTTATGGACAAGGAAATATTTCCTCGACGTCAACTAATATTAATGTATTTTCAATCCGCCCAAACACTAAACGGAAGCATAGGTCTCACGGAAGACGACGAAACCGAAAACTCAGAATAAGATCTAGATTACACCGTACCCTCAACGATCTTCTGATCATTGCTCGCAACGGCGGCAGACATGAACTGCTTCATGCTCTCTCATCAGTTCCAGCAGTTCAATTGAAATCTATCTTGGATGAAGCACTGGTTGCATTCTTAAGAAATACGGATTGATTCAGACTTAATATCATTGTTGCATTTGCACAGAATAAACTTTATCCAGTTGTTAAAAACATCCCACCTAAAAAACGATTCTTAAAAATTCCATTTATTAACAAAGGATTCGATCTTCTTAACATCTCTAATATTTTTCGGGATCATCGTGTACAAAGTGCTATTCCTCAATATTTTGAAAATTTAGAACCTCCTCTTATTTGTTACAAATATAAGAGACCTATTCGAAATTTCGTTTTTAACTACAACAAAGTTACATCAGATCCTAAAATACTTGAATCATGTCCTGCTTCTTGAGAATGTGCAACATCTGAATATCTATATAAACCAGCTGGTCATATTATTACAGGTGACTTTTCAATTATCCAAGACAGGCAGCTCCGTGGTCTTCTCAAAAAAGGACCTAATTATAGAATCCCGTCCAAGATAGATTTTATTAAATGTCGCGAAGTACTAAAGGAAGCCTTAGATAACTATACCAAACGATGGTGTAAATCGGAAGGAGTCGAATCGCATTCTCTGAATGACTGGAAAAACCTCATTTTGGACATTACTGACATTCGAATAGATAACTTCCACAAAAATCCTCATCTTTTTGAAAATCCAAGTTCTAGATCTGAAAGATATTTTAAATCCAAATTACGTAATTTACATGAAAAATTTGTCTTCGCTCCTGCAGATAAAGCAGCCAACAACACCATAATCATATGAAAACTTTACTATATATCAACTTTAGTTTCGGAACTTTCGTCTACAAATACTTATATCAAAAGCAATGAAAGTGTCCCTAACATTTTGAGCAAACATAGCAGTGAAATTTCTTCATTCAACATCCCTATTTCTAAATTGGATCTTCCTACAATATACTGCATACCAAAACTGCACAAATCTCCTTACAAATTTAGATACATTGCTAATTCTAGCAACTGCTCAACTACAAGTTTGTCTAGACATCTGACGTCAGCCCTCACGGCGGTAAAGGAACACGTTGCAAAATATTGTGAAACTGTTCTTAACAGGAATGATGTAAATTTATTTTGGTCTATAAAAAATTCGGGGGATGTGATTGACAAGATAAAATCTAGAAATTTTCAAGCCAATACGATTGCTTCATACGATTTTTCAAATATGTACACCACCCTTCCTCACGACAAGATCAATCATCAATTGTCCAAACTCATTAAATGGTGCTATAATCGAGAGGGGAAACTTTATATTTGTACATCTGAATCAAAGGGTTTCTTTTCCGCTACAGAATACAAATCATACAAATCATGGACATGTAGCGACCTGTGTAGTGCCTTGTCCTTCCTCTTGGACAACATTTATGTAAGATTTGGTGAGAATCTCTACAAGCAGGTTGTAGGGATTCCTATGGGTACAAATTGTGCGCCTCTTGTTGCAGATTTATTTTTATACACATATGAAAAGGAATTTATTCAAAATCTTCAAAAGCAAAGAAAACATGTTGATGTGAAATGCTTCATTAGTACTTCAAGGTACCTTGATGATATTCTTACTATCGATAATCCTGTTTTTGAAAAGTATAAAGGTGTTATTTATCCACAAGAATTGACTCTAAACAAGGCAAACTTTACAGACACTGAAACACCATTTTTGGACCTAAATATCAAAATTGTCAATGGAGAAATTCATACAAGTGTATATGACAAACGAGATGATTTTGGATTCAACATAGTAAATTTCCCCTGGCTTGACGGTGATGTCCCTAGATTACCGTCATACGGTATCTATATTTCACAGCTCATCCGGTATGCTAGAGCATGTACTGATGTTTTGGATTTTCATAATAGAAATCTGCAAATTACAAAGAAACTTTTAGGTCAAGGTTTTCGCTTTCACAAACTAGTAAAGACTTTCTTACAAAAATTATGATCAAGTTCTTTTGAAATTCGGACCCATAAAAGCAACGGAGTATATTACTTTAGGTATTTCACAACCTGCATTTTATGGTGACATAATTAACAAAATAAGAAGGATCAAAGGTAGACAGCATATGTATCGAAAATGCGTCAGAGTCATCAAACGCCTTTTATACCGTGGATATGATCCTAATATCACCAGACGGACACTAAGCTTGGTACTTGACCAATATACAGTCTTGTACGAGCGCATTCTTAAGACTTGCACTCTGACTGACTGTGACGACGGGACTCCATGACGCACCCTGTCCAAACCTCTTTAGAGAAGACAGGGCCCCGACCACCTGTCCTCTCTGAATGTCAGTCGGACTCCTCGGGTGATTACATACATGAGCTCGCTACAGCCGGCAGAGCACGGACTGTATTACGCATGCCCTCTTTTTATATCCATTTACATATTCATCTGTGTCTCTGGGGCCTCTGCGTTTCGCGGTCTTGTTTGTGTGACGTCATCTTACAGTGAGGAGGTTGTTTTACACCACATTTGTACGTTCTTCGAGACCTCTAGGTAACTGGAGAAGTGAGAGGGTTGTGCGCACGTAATCCAGGATAACCACACCGTCTGCTATTTACTTGGCAGATGGCCGTCCTAAGTCGGCACCGGTTGCCCATTGGTCTCGTTGGTTTATGTGTAGTCTTTTATGTTTCTATGTTGTGAGTTGGTGTTCCTTGTCCATTTTGCGTCTCTTTCTGTGGGTATCTGTTCTGTGTTTTTTGCATGGGTGTTTTGGGATTTTGCTGTGGGTGCTGCAACCTAGTGTTGTTGGAGATCCCCTCCTTTCTTATCTAAAATCAAAGGGGATGTTTTTCATTGAATTGACCGAAGTATGGGAATCTAGGGCAAGAAAATTACAACAAAATTATTGTATGAAGCGTCGCCCTGACTAAATTCGATGAAGAAATTAGATGTACACTATACCTGTAATTGAAAATGCAATAGCCTGCCAAGCATAATAATTACTCGTGGAATCTGCTATTAAAAATAGAAACAAAATAGCGAACACTGAAGAATAGAAACACTAGAACAAGAAAATTACAACAAAATGACTGTATGTAGCGTCACCCTAAATAAACTGGATGAAGAATTTAGACGTACATTTTAACTTAAAGTGTAATTCCAATTATATTACAAAGCCTGCCAAACATGATAATTACTCGCGGAATCTGCTATTACTAAATGGAAACAAAATAGCGAACACTGAAGAGTAAGAATCTAAGAAAATATTTCGGGTGTTGCGTGCAAGCAGGAGATGCTGACTGTTCCTGTGCACCTGGTCTCACTCCTACGGAAGCCCTTAGGTGACAGGTATGAATAATGATTTATCAGGCGACCACTAGATAATTATCTGGCAGCCGCCACTTAATTTATGTGGCGCCGCCAGATAATATTGTGGCGGGCGGCAGATAATTATTTGGTGGCCACCAGATAAATTATATGGCGGCCACCAGATAAATTTTAATACATACCTGTCACATATGGGCTTCCGTACACTCGTAATTGGGAGTTCGCTTCTTTTCATGTGGTGAAGGTTTATGTTTGTTTGCTTTGGTTCCTGTTTTATCCTGATTTCGTATGCCTTCGGTTTGTGATTTCCTGAATTATCGAATTTGTACTGTGTATTTGGATATGGTCATTGTCCATATTTGTCATCCATAAAAAATTCAACTAAAACATTCTGATTCTTGAAATATTTGAGTGAGGAATATGTGAAATGGTCAATATTTCTCCTTTTCCTCAAGTTCACTTCTTTCTTGCTTTTTCTCTAATCTTTCAAGACACTAGAATTATATTTGTTTGTATTTTTCAGTTGTCCAACATACTCCCAGATTATGTGTTGATCGGTCCAGATTTTGGAATGATGGGTCCAGGCAGATTCCTTTGATAGGTTACTATTTTTTTCAAAAGTAATTCATTCATTTTTAATAATGTTGTCGTTAGTGTTTATGTGTTTACATAAAGATTTCCATATGTGTTGTGTTGGTTGTGTTGCAATGAAGACTTGATGAAGATCATCTCCTTCCTTCTTTATAATTATGCACATGTTTCAAACACAGGTACATGACAGTTGCTCTAGAAAATCAATGTGTCAGTCAAAAATCAAGAGGAAGACATTATATCATCAGACATATAGACAACAGAATATGTATGTAGGTAGTATTGATATATGTCTTTTGTTTGAAGAAGGGTGTATTAATATCAATAGAATTTTAGAATAGAAAACATTGGTTTCAGGAAAACAGTTCCTATGAAATAGTCATTTTTGTATTCATTCAAATTTTCTATATTAGTATTTCATAAGCTGAAAAAGAACAGAATAAAGATAAATTCTTTTGGCATAATTTATTTTATGATTACAAAGTATAAAAGTGTAAGGTAACATTGATCATTTCTCACTGAGCATGCATGTCAACATCTTTTGATTCAGTGTATGGCTCTTTTACCAAAATTCCATTGTACACCAACGCCAGCTTTATGGATGAAACAAAAATCTATTAAATATAAAATCTTCAAGATTCTTTCATATTTAGTGCAAAAGAAAAATTATGAAGAAATGTAAATATAGGTAAATCGATAAAATCTTGTCATACCATCAACACCGTGACCTTCAAATCCACCAACATGACCTTGAAGATGGACTCCATGTCCTAAATCTACACCTCCTTGTACTTTGGCTCCTGAAAGTGAAGAGAAAGGCTGCTCTATAGGCATGCAGTACACATTGGTATATAAAAAAACTATTTGAATTAAATGACTATACATATTTCATACAGAAAAAAATGTCTGCTTTTTATGCATTTTTCTTTTGGATACTCCATAAAACCCTATTTTTGAATTTTTCTATCGCTGAAATAATTTGAAGATGCATGAAAGTTGTGGCACTTATTATTAAAGTATCATTGAGGTATTGTACAATTCATACTGAAGTTGAAAAGCAACCCTCCCCCCCCCCAAAGGAGCCCATTTAACAAAGAGAATGCAAAAATTGTTCATGTATAGTCTGTCTGACATGACCATGTCCATTATATTGAACCGTAAGTGATTATGTTTTCATAGTTGACATGGGTTACCTTTCGTTTTATTTTTCAGAAGGTCAATTGCAATGGACACTGGGCTTGTAAAAATAAGATAACATGAAACGAGGGCTTTACATTTCATGAACATGTCTTGTTTTCCTGGCTAATATATCAAATTACAAGTTCAGTCAGCCACTTACCATCTATTAAATGACCACCGTGGTTTAAGTTTATGTGAGGTGCCACACCTATATGGTAGCTGTTATCAGGAGCATGATATTCCCCGCCCAGATATCCGGATAATCCCCCTGTGTGTTGGGCTATTATGGAGACGTCCTCAGCATCAAGGGAATCATTTCTTTGTTCAACTATACAATATATAAATGTAAATAGAAATGAAAACTTATGAAACCAAGGAAGTGAAAACCCATCATACTGATTATATGAGCTAGAATTAAAAATGAAAGTTTTCTCTTGTTGTTAAATTAGGATAAGAATACATTTAACTAGACATTTTGAGAGATGAAAGATTATAGAAACAGAATTGAACTTTATCCACATTAGAATTAAGGACAAGTACTTGTGATGACCTAAGTTTTATTCCTTACCTGGAGCTCCAAGTGATAGGGCAATGCACGTAGCTATCAAAAACAGTTTCATATCGTTCTTACCTGAAACGAAAACATGAATGAGAAGTCAAGACAGTGCATGAACTTTATATATTGTTTTCATTTTCGTGCTCGACGGCGTGTGCGGCTAGCCAACAGGGGATGCTTACTCCTCCCGGTCACCTGGTCCCACCTCTAGCTTGCTAGGGGTCCGTCGATGCTTAATTTTGTGCTCTATTGTGGGTGCTGTTGAGATTATCGTCAGGATCTTCTTTAACTCATTCGACTAGTCAGTTACAAATATTGAAGAAGATATATTATTTTCCCATATGATATTGAATAAGGTAAATCAAAAATGTTATAGAAGCGGCTAGACGATTAACCTAGCCTTTATGGAATGGGAATTCAAATTATAAACTGCTAGCTTCTCTAGAACGTCCATTGCCAGAATAATTGAAAAAAAAATCACAGATGCTGCTATGTCCTCTTGTTATGAATTATAGTTTAATGTACAATTGATCAGTTAAACACCTGAAACACAACAGAGAATGAAAATCACACACAGAATCCAAAATCATAACTCCACAAATTTATAATAGGCCATGAAGAATACGAAATCAAACAACTAAAGCACTCTACAAAGGAGCTATATACTGAATCACCAATGTGTCCGGGGAGAGTAAAAATCTGCATGTCAACAACACCAGTCTATTAAGACGTAAATAAAAGATCAAAACCGGCGAATGTTTCAAATTTAAAGAATGTGGAAGATTTTCATCTAAACATCATTTGTAGATAATGAGACGCTTTAATGCTATATGTTACTATTATAACTGAAACGAAATCAGTGATGTAGACATGTTCTCTTGTTATTAATATTTGCGAAACACCTCGTATTTATGGTTCTCCGACTTTGTCTCATGAGTGTACGTAGCTATTTATTTTCTGGTCAAACAGTTGAAACTTAACTCAAAATTAAGACAGATGAAACATTTGTTCTGTGAATTTGTTTTACTTACTTTAAAATTGGTGTATGATGTTCAGCTGTAAGTTATTGTTTCCTACATTCTGATCGCATGCCTTTTATATCTTGTAAATGACTACCAAATGGTGAATTCTCAAAATGGACAAGTTCATCGTCTTCTTTGAGGGAATTCCCCCAAGAAGAACGTTATCAAGAGGTCATTTAGGTAAATATACTAAAGGACATGTAACTCATCAAGTACATCAATAAACAACATCTAGACCGATAAAAGAATTATTTTCATGATTCTGCAACAAAAAATCTTCTTAACACCCCAACTACTTCTAACTATATTAGAATAAACTGTGATTGAATGATTTTTTCTGGTAGAGGCCAATCTGTATAGGAATGTGTACGTTTCAAAGACAAGTGTAACATTCAAAAAGTTCTAAGAGAAATTCGCATGCAATTAACAGCTTAGTAAAGTAAGTTATTTCGGGTATTGAAGTAATACAGAAGTAATGACAATCGATGTCCATTGAACCTTCAAACCTATCCTCGCTGTACGTTAATGCTTCAGATAGGAGGTCTTAATGCATGAAATTGTTGAACCAAAAACTAAGGAAATCTGGATAAGTTAATGGCTATCAGATGCAAATGAGCTTACAGAAATATATAGTCCGTGCACTGCTGGCTGAAGTGAGTCTATGCTTGCACCCCCCCCCCCCCCCTTTCCACCACCACAACCACTGGTGCCACCACCACCCAGGGGGTCAAATGATTGAAAGTAAAACCTTAAACCCAAAACAGAATTAATAACATCTCTAAAGTGATGGGTTTTAGTAGCAAGCAGGAGATACTTGCTCTACCCGACCATCTGTTTGTTAACATTTTTTTCTTTTTATTCTTCCAGCTTTTCTTTATTCTAAAAGCGCATATTTATTCATGTCGCCAGTTACAATTGGACAATTACATCGTGAAAGATAGTCTAGCTAATGTTTTCCGGATTGACGTAAATTCTTAAAAACTATATACTGAATGCTGCACAAGGGTGTAAACTAAAGATGGAGTCTTCAAAGAAGAAAGAAGTAAAGGATTGGAGATATTGGATTGAAATCTATATGCATATCAACAATCAAGTGTGAACCTAAATGTAAGGTTAGATTGTCAGTTCATTCCACTACATGGCCGCTTGGTAAAGTTCTTCCTGGTCAGAAAAATTCCCCAAACAAATACCAAAACAAATAACATTATGAGAATTCAACATTTGGCGTGATTGTACAACATATAAAAGAAATCAGATTTTGAGAATAAGTTGTACAAATTTTAAGATTCCAAAGCTGAACAACATAGGTAAGTACGTCATAGAAAATAAATTATAGCGTATATTTAAAAAGGAAAAATCTCAGAATATCGATACAAATAAAAGATTTTAACACATCTCTTCAATTCATTTTTGTTACAATTACTTTAACTGTGGAAATGAAGTACTTTTATGATTTCAAACTGCATTTAATGTGTACGTTCTAAGGTCTGAAATTCCCTTGGTAAAGAAAACTTAAAGATGCATCCGTTTGAATTATGGAATTTTAAGGATTTTCAATGTGCGGTTTTCACTCTGCCCTATCTGAAAGTTTGTCAGACTTCTCGGGTGATTCATCTTGAGCTTGCTTCATCCAGCAGAGCACAGGCTTATATACGCATGCCATAGAATGTTTTAGATCCATTAATATACTATCTGTATAACAAGATGCCACTGCGTTTAACTATCTCGTTTGTGATGTCACCTTACAGTGAGAAGTTTTGTTTATATAAATAACAATTGTGCGGCCATGGATACCGCTGTGTATCCGGAGAAATATGGGGTTGTGCCCACGTAATCCGGATAACCACATAATTGGCTAATAGCAGAATTCCGTCCAAAGTCGGCGCCGAGTGCACATTGGTACCCTTCCTTTTATGTGTTGTCATTAATGTTTGATGCTTCTGTACGTCTGTATTGATTCCTTTGTATGGTGTTCTAGATAATATTGCGTCTTTTTGCGGTTTGTAGTTTTGTCTGATGTCATTTTTGTGGGTTTGTTTCGCTGGGTGTGTGCAGGGTGGTCATGCTGGAGATCATTCCCTTTTCACTCTATTTGTTAAACAATAAAAGAGTTAGCCCAGTTTCCTTGGGTCGAACATATTTTGGAAAATGAGACACAAAGATTGATTCGAATATTTCCTATTTAAGGTATGGCTATGATCAAATTATTCTTGGTAGCTACGTGTATTGTCCTATCGATTGGAGCTCCAGGTGAGTCGAATATTACTCATATCACTTTTTTGTGTGTGTAAAGGGATTAATGGGAGTATACCTATGAAGGATATATATGTAAAGAACTTCATTGTTGATTTATAAAACTAATGGCTAGTAATACAAATTTAATCGACAAATGCTTGTAAACATGCTTGTCTATGTAACCTAAGAGAGGAGGGAACTTCTAATGTCACATTAAATGTGAATATATTTGACAGTTGAACAAAGAAATGATTCCCCGGATGCTGAAGACGTCTCTGTAATAGCCCAACATACAGGGGGATTATCCGGATATCTTGGCGGGGAATACCATGCTCCTGATAACAGCTACCATGTAGGTGTAGCACCTCACATAAACTTAAACCCTGGTCCTCATCATCTTATTGATGGTAAGTGGAGAAACTTGTACAAAATACGCTAATGTTTAGAAGAGTTTAGCCTTATTTACTGCGAATATACCGGTACTAGTTATTCCTATAGTTTAAGAATTGGGTACTAAAGCTGAGTAAAGCTTGAACTCATCTAAATACAATAAATGTTTTATTAAAATTTCAGGGGGCAGAGTACAAGGTGGTGTAGATTTAGGACATGGAGTCCAACTTCAAGGTCATGTTGGAGGATATCAAGGTCATGGTGTTGATGGTATGAGGTCTTCTTTATATTCATTTCCTTTTGTTATTATCTATAATTCATTGAGACTTGAAGAAAAATAGTTTTTTTTCACGTTTTGTTTCACCTTTGTAGCTGGTGTTGGTGTACAGTGGAATTTTGGAAAGAGGGCTGAAAGTTAAATCACAAGATACAAATTCAACTTGCATAATTGACGTCACCTTGGATATTTGTATTATCAAAATATATTTAGGTGCGACAAATGTATTCTTTTCTTATTTATTATTTTGAAAATGAAATCAGCTTGGGGAGTGTGTATGAGTTAAAGAAGATCCTGACGATCTCAACAGCACTCACAACATAGCACAAAATTGACCCCTAGCAAGCTAGAGATGGGATCAGGTGCCCAGGGGAGTAAGCATCCCCTGTTTGGCTAGCCGCACGAAAATGAAAACAACAAAATGCATGCACTGTCTGATGTTATGTCTATATAGAAAGCGCTATGGCGACAATGTCAGGTGAAAATATTCAAAACACTTTTACGAGCTCCATGCACATAGCTGTAGGTAGTGGTTTTTTGGGGGTCTTTGATTTGAATGACATGATTGTGGGGGATAAAAAGTCATGTTTACACGTTTATTCCTCCCATATGAGGGAATGCTGTCTCATATGCTGTCTTGGTCTGTCTGTAACTCTTGGCTGTCATCCTGTTTGTCAAGTGTCAAGTATAAGACCATGTCGTCAGCAAAAAGATGACAAAGCTAACAAGAAAGGCTGTACATAACGATGAACCGAGTCAAAATCTTACGGTTCGATTCTGGACAGCATTTCCCACAAAAAAGAATTCAAAAATTTAAATTCTTTTTTCAAAATACATACACAAAACATTCATTAATAAAATTCTGCTAGCATACCACTTAAAGTATATCAGTGACACCTTGGGGGGAAAATAGAAAATGTTTTTAATAAAAAGTGCAAAACCATGTTAAAGAAATGAAATAAAAATTATCAAGATAATTCAGAACTGCATTAGCTCAGAAAATGGGAAATATGAAAAAGGAAGAAATCATTTTTTGTACCGCCGGGATTTGAGATTTGGAGATCCCCTCCTTTCTTTTGAACCCCAGTGCCTACATTGGACACGGAAAACCTGCATACATGTATGTGCAATTTTTATTTTTATTCACTTTCACAGTTATAGTTTTTACAAGAAATTTTAAAAAGTATATGAACAATTTCAGGGGAGATGCTGAAAATGAACATCCCCTTCCTTTTTGGAGTGAACAAAAATTCATATAGAATATAAAAAAAATCTTTTCAGGAAAATTCTTTCAGATAAGCATTCCTCTAGTTTATGATGGCTTAAAGAACAAAATTGGGACAGTAAACTTATTCAAGAGAAAAAAGATTAAAAGAAATCTCAATTTTTGCACTGAAATAACAAATCTCAATTTTTGAAAACTGAAATAAGTTAGTCGAAAAAGACGCCGTAAGCGCGTCGGAAATTAGTTATAGTTTTAACGAAATGAATATACTTGAATAATACATCCTTCCTGATCATTCAGATGCCATTAGTTTATCAATCCATGCAGAGGTTCTGGATTTTTAAAGAGGGGTACCTTCTGGGACATATTTGACGATACCCTGGATCCATCCCTGAAGGGATCGGGTCGAAATAAAGAAACTTGGTAGAGATCTTTAGTTCTTCATGCATATTAAATTTCTTCAAATGTCTCCAAGCTGTTTCAGAGGAGATGTCGAAAATGTGAAGAGTTAACGGATGCCGGAGAAACTGTTATGACTACAGCTCACTTTGAGCTTTGAGCAGGTGAGCTAAAATGAGCCGTGAACGGACCCTTGAGGGATCCCGAATGTAACTGGGACCTCTAATGATTTTCCCTCATCTACAAAAACAATTTCAGTTCGATTACAAAGAAATCTTCATATCCAGTCAAGTATGGGACCTTTGACCCAATACTGGTGTCATTTGAAAAGAAGTTTAGCACGTGTTCACTTGGTCGAAGGCCTTACTGAAGTCCAGAAGTATTATAATATCACTTTGTCGAAGGCCTTACTGAAGTCCAGAAGTATTATAATATCACTTTGTCGAAGGCCTTACTGAAGTCCAGAAGTATTATAATATCACTTTGTCGAAGGCCTTACTGAAGTCCAGAAGTATTATAATATCACTTTGTCGAAGGCCTTACTGAAGTCCAGGAGTATTATAATATCACTTTGTCGAAGGCCTTACTGAAGTCCAGGAGTATTATAATATCACTTTGTCGAAGGCCTTACTGAAGTCCAGGAGTATACCAGAGATGAGATACCAATCGTAGTTCAGGAGTAAAAGATCCAGGGGAATATGGCATAATGGTGTAAGTTTTCATTAACAAGACAATCACGAACCCCCGAAATGAGGCAGGATCACATTCACGGGATGAGCCCGTCACGACTGAAGGATAACCATCCTAGAGGATCAGAGCAGGGTCCTCGACAAGCATGACCAGCTGTAAGTCGCAAGATCGTTTCTCACGAAAACAATGTTGAACGTCATTGACATTTAGAACATGCTTTTGTTGTTCAACTGCTTTAGAAGATTTCATATTTTCATAAATAAACAAATTTTCATGATAAGAGTTTGCGTTAAATGTATACACGACAGTGATATAGGCCGGTAATTTGCTGCATCCCTCTTAAATTCTCACCTTTTTTCTATATCGGGGAGGCCTCTGATAATTGAAGCATGAAAGATTACCTCATGATGCAGTTCTTGAAGCAGGAGGAACGAACGAAATATATATATATATATATATATCCAAAAATGATTCAAAAGAATCCAACGTAAAGAATAATAATAATCAAAAATGTTAAAGTACCACAGAAACGATATATTATATTCACATTTTTATTGCTACATGTGTTTCGGCTGTATCAATAGCCTCTTCAGACAATAATGTACAAAACAAAGTGTTGGTACATGCTATATATTGATGGTAAATCATGATATGTATGTAAGATTTAAGTGCCTCAACATTGCAAAATCATATTTTTTCTACTACTTGGTATTAATGAAACGCATCTTTTCCCGAAAACGCGATATTTCTGCGGTGAAGATTTAATGAGTTACTTGCACCATCTTATCTTGATTAACTTTTGACCACCTGTGATCGCCGGTCTCCGGCGCTCTCTGTGGTTAGACGTACAAAGTGAAACGAATAGCCTGATCGTTGATGCTTACTCTGTATAAATAATACAGAGAAAGAGAAAGAAGGAGAAACTTTTGAATAGCTTTTTAGATTAATTAATGACGTAGAATAGAGAAAATGGATAGGCATTACAAAAAAAAAACATTTTGAACACAGAGCACGATAAGAAATAATTTATATAGGCATTTACAAGGACTTGTTAACAAAGACTCATCAAGCATACATTCAGGACAGGCTCCTATTATGTATTTCCAGTAATTTGTAGTAATCACCGGGAAATAACTTAAATTTAGTCAATATTTCTATGAAAAAAATAAATTTCTAAAAAGTGTGAAATGTGTGTTTGGAATCAGAGAGTAACAAACAAGGGATAAAGACAGAATTCTTCCGACCAAAAGAATGTTATATTCGGAAATATTATTTTGACCCTGGAGGAGATCGAGACTTCCATCTATTTTCTTCATTTTTCTGGGGTTTTTTAACTGTCTTTCTTTTTCTTCTGTTTTCAATTTATCCTATTTGATATATCAGATCCTAACGAAGAAAATGAGATGGTTGGAATGGAAGGAAAAGGGGGGGTTACAAACGTTCGAGCTGCGAACTTTCTTACTATCAGGCCGATATAACGTGCCGAACTTTTGTAGTTTTAAAGATACAGAAATAGAAAAGTGCGAAATGTTTGAAATGTTGAAAATACTAGGCTAGCTATTTTAAACATACCCCCTCCTCCACCCCCCCAAATACTTCGTATATGGTGCTTACAATCGGACTGATCGTAGTCGCACTTTTCCTATGCCCATATCTCGGGCCAAAGCAATTTTGACCTCTCATTGCTCTTATTCTTACATGCAAAATGCAAAAAAGAAACAAACAAAGAAAAAACAAACAAGAACAAAAAAAAAAACAAACAAACAAACAAACACACAAACAAACTACCTAATCATGCACCGTAAACATGTATATATCTCTTATTCAAATATCGGTTGGGTTGAAATTAAAATGTCATGTGAACTTATGAAATGCTGTATTTCTAATCAAGTCTGATATAAATAAAATGTAGGGGAATAGGCTCTAAAATAAACTCGTGAATATCTGTCTATTTACCCCCAAATGTCTATTATCTAATTGTATATTTTAACATCCCCTTTTAATTTTCTTGAATTGTAATAGTGTACAAAACACTACATAGTAAATGGGACAATAATTATCATTATTTCAATTCTTTTTTGTAGAGTATTCTGTTAAATTCACTGTTCATCTATGCTTCATACTACTATCTGAAATGCTTTCTGTTTCACTCATGACGATTTCACCACACATGTGGTCAGCAGCAAGATTTAGCGATAAGACGCTCGGCTATCTTCCGCTGCAGGTGTAAATGGACACTAAAGTAAAATTTGATATAAATCATTAATGTCTCCCCAATTTGGGTCCCATAAAATGATGCAATCATCAATTATATCTTTTGCAAGAATTTCTAAAAACGTTAGGCCATACCAAATTATTCAAATGTTCTTTGGATTTCCCGCACCATATTTTTCAAAATTCAAAAAATAATATTATAAAAATAAAATGCTCGCCCGCACCACGGCTCAAGTTTTTTTTTAGGGTCGGTCCTGACTTCTGCAAACCTTAAAGCTTCTAGTAGTCTGGGATTGTGCAAATTTCGAAGAAAATGAAACTTCTTGTGTTTGAAAAATTATGTTGGGAGCAAATTCGTTGTCCCGTCGAAAGTCAAGGAGGGGGGAATGTTCGAAAATCTTTTCTGTAGAGCTATGTGCCAGGCTTCCTAGTCACCAGATTTCTATGGATATTCCTTTTTGAGTACGAAAAACATCAGAAATATATTACTGGGGTAACCTATATCAAAAATGAAATTATTTTATTCGCCCGCACCTTAAAATCTGCAATACTTAAAAAAAATAAAATAATTATATTTTCGCCCGCTCGCACCCTTTTTTTCACAAGAAAATCCAAAGAACATTTAATTAATTTGGTATGGCCTTAGCATCCATTTTAGGAAAACTAGTATCTACAATTTGGTAAATAGACCGTTCTAAATATCCAAGCGTGAGATTTGCATAAACTGGGGCCATTTTAATTCCCATGGCTGTCCCAAGGATTTGTATGAAATGTTTATTGTCGAATTGAAATGTGTTGTTATTTAAGATTAAATCAACACTGTCTAATATAAATGACTTATTAAATCGATGATGTAACTCGTTTGGGAAATTATCGAGCCAAAATAATATCGATGGCTTCCTTTCCAAGATCATGTGGAATATTACGATATATATATATATCAAATTTTACAAAATATCCACCCTAACATAAAATATACGATGGAATACAGTGAAAAAGAAATTCCTTTCCTTGACATTCTAATTAAAATAAACAATGAAACAATATCAACAGATATATATAGAAAACCAACAGACACACAACAATACCTCCACTTTAAAAGTCAACATTCCAAAACTGGCCTTAAGTCTATACCATATAATTTGGCATGAAGAATTTGCACGATTGTCAGTGATACTGAGATTAAAAACATACGTTTAAATGAACTAAGAAAAGCACTTTTGCAGCGCGCATTTCCCATTTCCCTCATAAATAAAGGAATTGATTTAGCTAAAAAAAATCTCTTTAGCCGAATTAAGAAAAACTAAAGAAAAGAAATCAGAAGATGTATTACCTTTTGTTACAACTTTTAATAAATGTTATCCCGAGATTTTTCACGAAGCATACAAAAATCTAAACCAATTAAAAATGAGTGAAAAACTAGAAAATATACTAAATGAGACAAAACTTATTAAAAGCAAAAGGCAACCAAAAAATCTAAAGCAGTTACTCACAAGTGCCAAATTTGAAAGAGAAAACAATTTAATCACTCAAGGTGTTTCTAAGTGTAAAAACAAAAGATGTAAGATATGTGATATCTTAATAGTTAATTGAAGGAAAGTATTTTAAGTTTAAACATTTAGGTATTTCTTTTGAAATTAAAAGAAATTTAACATGTACATCTAAAAATGTTGTTTATGTCTTGCAATGTGATAAATGCAAGGAAGAATACATAGGTTCCACCAAACAATTAAATCAACGCATTTCCCTTCATAAAAGTAATATTAAACTTCCTCAAAATAGGATTCTTTTTGTATCAAAACATATGTTTGAATGTAGTAAAGGAAATTTTAAAGTAATGCCAATTTATCAAACAGATGATTATTCCATGATCACTATTAAAGAACAAATCTTTATTGATAAATTTAAACCTATGTTAAACAGAACATGATAATTTACGCCCACAATCCTTAAAACATGCTCACTTGACCAATTTATCTGATTCAGCACTTCCTATAGTTAGAACCGATAGTATCATTTATTTACTTTTCCCTTGAAGTAAGCATACGCTACCTAGGAGTGCACAGTACTTAATCTTACATACATATCATGATTTACCATCAATATATAGCATGTACCAATACTTTGTTTTGTACATTATTGTCTGAAGAAGCTATTGATACAGCCGAAACACGTGTAGCAATAAAAATGTGAATATAATATATCGTTTCTGTGGTACTTTAACATTTTTTGATTATATATATATATAGTCTGGTTCATGCCTTACCCACTTTCCTCTACGCAGATTCACTTGGTCAGGCCTGACTAAATATATATAATTTTGTATTTACCACATATTTTTACTTATGAATAATTGTCTATTTTGAGCAGACACACCTTAGTGTCCATCTTTTTATTTTGGTTATACGCATATGCATGTATCAGAGAATGAAATCAGTAAATGAAACAAAGGAGGGGATCTCCAACGACACCAGGTTGTAGCACCCACAGCAAAACCCCAAAACACCCAATGCAAAAACACAAAGCAGACAAGCACAAAGAGACGCGTAAGGGACAAGGAACGTCAACACACAACACAGAAACATCAAACACAAAGGACTACACATAAACCAACGAGACCAATGGGCAACCGGTGCCGACTTAGGATGGCCATCTGCCGCGGAAATAGCAGAAGGTATGGTTATCCTGTATTACGTGTGCACAACCCTCCCACTTTTCCGATTACCAAGAGGTCTCGACGAACGTACAATTGTGGTGTAAAACAACCTCCTCACTGTCAGATGACCACACACAAACAAGACCGCAAAACGCAGGGGCCCAAGCAACACAGATGAATATGTAAATGGATATAAAAAGAGGGCGTATGTAATACAATCCGTGCTCTGCCGCCGCGAGCTCATGTATGTTATCACCCGAGGAGTCCGACTGACATTCAGAGAGGACAGGTGGTCGGGGCCCTGTCTTCTCTGAAAGTCAAACATAAAAGCCGAAATCAGATTCCACAAATCTCAAACGAAAACGAAAGGCTTACAAATTCTGAGAAAAAAAATTTACAAAGTAGAACTTTCTCAAAAAGAAAATGACAATGATACAGCACCAGATTGTCTATTTTGAGCAGACACACCTTATTATTACAGCACCAAAGATACACGAAGGACAACTTATCAAAGGAACAATCTCCAGAGTCCAGTGCAAGTGCGGATAGCACTGTAGGTGGCGCAGTTAAAACGCGCCATGCTAATTTGCAAAGATAAACATATTTAGATGAAAGAAAGGTGGGGATCTCCAACAAGACTCGGTGGCAACACCAACAGCAAAACACTCAAACTGAAAAAAAGACATACAAAGCAAGAGAAGCAAAAGGGACAAAGAACACCAAACCCTTCCAATTCTCCGGTTATCCCAAAGTCTCTGAGAACGACAATTGTAATGTAACATAGCCTCCTCAATGCTAGATGACCACAAAAACATGACAGCAAAACACAGATTAATATGTCATTTATTTTTCATTGTTATTTTAAAGAAACTAAGATTCTGATTGGCTAAGAATTTTTTTGATACATCGATCAACAATTTTTGTTCACGGAAGTCTATTTAGGCACGGTCTATTTGATATTCTTGAGGGGGGGGGGGTGTCGGAGCAAGATTATTTTTTTCTTTGTTGGAGCAAGAAATTTTTTTCTAACAAGTGATGTGAAATATATTTAGAATGTTTGTGTTTTATCAATAGAAATTCTTGATTTTTATTCAAAACTCTGAAATATTACTTTATTTTATGAAAAATTTAATTCACTTCTAAACAGAGAGATAGATTAGTATTTTACAATATAATCCTCTCTGTAAACAAAATTGTGATTTTTCGGTAGAAAAAGGGATCAATTCTAGAATAAGCCTTTTGAGACAAATAAAACGGCTTAGGCCATACCAAATTATTCAAATGTTCTTTGGATTTCCCGCACCATATTTTTCAAAATTCAAAAAATAATATTATAAAAATAAAATGCTCGCCCGCACCACGGCTCAAGTTTTTTTTAGGGTCGGTCCTGACTTCTGCAAACCTTAAAGCTTCTAGTAGTCTGGGATTGTGCAAATTTCGAAGAAAATGAAACTTCTTGTGTTTGAAAAATTATGTTGGGAGCAAATTCGTTGTCCCGTCGAAAGTCAAGGAGGGGGGAATGTTCGAAAATCTTTTCTGTAGAGCTATGTGCCAGGCTTCCTAGTCACCAGATTTCTATGGATATTCCTTTTTGAGTACGAAAAACATCAGAAATATATTACTGGGGTAACCTATATCAAAAATGAAATTATTTTATTCGCCCGCACCTTAAAATCTGCAATACTTAAAAAAAATAAAATAATTATATTTTCGCCCGCTCGCACCCTTTTTTTCACAAGAAAATCCAAAGAACATTTAATTAATTTGGTATGGCCTTAATGCAACAAAATAATGGATATTATAATTATTTCTTAGAATAACTTCAAGAGTTCAATCAGCTCTTTGACCTCCTGCAATTGAGGTGTGGATATCAAAAATAGAGGGCATGAAATTTAAAATTCTTAGTTTTTTTCGTCTTACAAAAATATACTAATAATACTTGAATATAAAAAAGTCAATAAAATCAGGGAATTTCTTTATAAGTTATTGGAAAATTCAAAAAGAAAATACTACAAATTTTTGAGAAAAATTTGAAAAACTGCATAAATATCGAATTTTTTTAGTCTAAGTTAGAAATGACCTTGAACTTCAAGTCAATGAAATTGGAACTTTTCAATGATTTAAAATCAAATGAAAGAGTCTTATCAGTTCATTTTTATATTTTAATGGTCATAAGTAGTATTTATTAGGAGTTAAATCAATTTTAAAAGGTACTATATTCAAGCCTTAACGCTTAAAGTTGTCATAGCAACGGTTTTTGACGTCAAAATTGAGATGAAGAGCTCAAAGATCCCAACTTCGATTTTCTTTCATTCTATTTTTAAGGGACATTACTTTTCAAAATAACCCATCATAGGTCTCGAAAAGGTCTGCATTTAGTGATAATTGACACTAAAAACATTAAAAATCACATAAAAATGACCCCTTAATTTACTTCATTTTGACTTGAATTTTCCTTATTTGGCTGGGCACAGTGAGCGGCCTGTAATATATATCATAAAACTGAATGCATTTTGCAAGAATGGAGGTAATGATGCCCAAAAGATACGAAAATGAAATATCTGCTTCAGTGGTATCCATGGCAACGAAGTATCTAAAAGTAGGTTTCTTCACAGTCTTTAAAGTAGCACAAAAAGACTGATCTCGTTGCCATAGCAACTAGAACTCATATTGACCAGAAACCTTAATTTTTTGCAATGAGGACATCATATATACCCAATATGCAGAAAATCATGAAAATCCATGACATGCCGTGGCGCCAAATTTTGGTGGTAACAGAGAATTGGTCTTAATAGTAATGCATTATATTGGTAATACATGTATATCTAAGCCTCTAAGGAAGTCCTTTTTACATCAGCATGTATTCTTTTGATATTTTCAAATATGAATTTTGCCATTGAAAATGAATGTTTTGATAGAAAACTAGGGCGAGCGAAGCGAACCAAGAAATGTTATATACATTGAAAACTGCGGCGAGCGAAGCGAAATTTTTTTGGTAATTCTTCAAATTCAGACTACTTGTGAAAGCAAGATTATATTTTTCTGACACACCATAAGCAAATTTATTTTTTTCATCAAAATTCAGAGCAAAATTATTTTTTTTCGAAAAAAAAACCCAAGCCCCTGTTTGTTTATTTGATTCTAAGCATTTTGATTGGTCGATCGCATTTATTTTGACTTCCGTTATGAGATGATAAAATGTCAAAATTGACTGGAACTACTTTCACACTAACGCAAAAGAAATCAAGAATTGTCTAACGCATGAAATAAACAATACAAATGGTCTCAAATAATCCATTAAAATTAGAGACAGTTCCATGCGTCGACTTATAAACATCACAGCACAGTGTTTCTTTTAATTGACCTACTAGAAATGCATGAAAAAACTTGTCCTTTATTTGTTTGAAATCAACGAAATTAATCTAATACACATGGATATAGGAGGAATAAATTTGAAAGTACTGAGCAAAAGCTACGCAATCGCGACTTACATGTACCAAACTTGTCATGCCGATTTCGTTCTGATTCCTAAGAAATGATTTACAGCTGATATTCCGATACCTGTAGATCTTAACAACGTGTTTTTTTTCTTCACACCTAAGATCTACAGGTTCAAGAAATGTTATCTGATAGTCCGTATAAATCCCAACACAAATTGCTTGATGTTCTACTTTAAACTATTATGTCTGCTGCCTTCGATAAATAACGCGTCACAAATTACGTCATAACAATACAGTAGTAAAAGAAGGGAGGAGATCTCCAACAAGACCCCGTTGCAGCATCAACAGCAAAACACCAAAACACCAGATGCAAAAACACAAAAGACGAGTACAGCACGAGACGGAAAAGAGACACACGACATGTAAACATCAAACACAAAAGACTACAGATAAACCGACGAAACAAATGGGCAACCGGTGCCGACTTTGGACGGCCATTTGTCACGCAAGTAGCAAATGGTGTGGTTATCCTGGATTACGTGCGCACAACCCTCTCACTTCTCCAATTACACAGAGGTCTCGAAGAACGTACAATTGTGGTGTAAAACAACCTCCTCACTGTAAGATGATATCACACAAACAAAACCGCGAAACGCAAAGGCCCCAGAAACACAGATGAATATGTAAATGGATATAAAAAGAGGGCATGCGTAATACAGTCCGTGCTCTGCCGGCTGTAGCGAGCTCATGTATGTAATCACCCGAGGAGTCCGACTGACATTCAGAGAGGACAGGTGGTCGGAGCCCTGTCTTCTCTAAAGAGGTTTGGACAGGGCCTGTCATGGACCTGTCGTCACAGTCAGTCAGAGTGCAAGTCTCAAGGATGCGCTTGTACAGGACTGTAGATTGGTCAAGTACCAAGCCTAGTGTCCGTCTGGTGACATTAGGATCATATCCACGGTATAAAAGGCGTTTGAATATTCTGACGCATTTTCGATGGTTATGCTGCCTACCTTTGATCCTTTTTATTTTGTTTATCATATCACCATAAAAAGACAGGTTGTGTAATACCCATAGTAATGTACTTTGTTGCATGTATAGATCCGAATTTTAAAAGAAGTTGACTGTAATTTTTGTAATATTTCCAGAAAGTTTTAACTAGTTTATGAAAGCGGAAACCTTGACCTAAAAGTTTTTTGGTAATTTGTAAATTTCTACTGTGAAAATCCAAAATATCAGTACATGCTCTAGCGTACCGGATGAGCTGTGATATGTAAATGCCGTATGACGATAATCTTGGATCATCACCGTCAAGCCAGGGGAAATTTACTCTGTTGAATCCAAAATCATCCTTTTTGTCATATACACTTGTATGAATCTTTCCGTTTACAATTTTGATATTTAGGTCCAAAAACGGTGTTTCTGTATTTGCTTTTGAAGATTTTGGATAAATTCTTTTTCATAAGTGTATAAAAATAAATCTGCAACAAGAGGCGCACAGTTAGTACCCATAGGAATTCCTACAAGCTGCTTGTATAGATCCTCACCAAATCTAACATAAATATTGTGCGGAATGCACTGTATGTTAAAACGCGTCGTGCTAACTGCAAATATCACATGGATCATGCTACATATCTAAAGCAAGTATCTAAGTAAATAGGACCGAAAAGGAAGCTTAAAGTATGAATAATGTCTTTCTTGGTATTATTTAAAAACAAAGGTGGTGTTTGCTCACTACATTGACTGCGGTATGAGAGCCTAGAAAAAGAAAATTACAACAAATGATTGTATGAGTTAAAGAAGATCCTGACAATAATCTCAACAACACTCGCAATAGAGCACAAATTTGAGTATCGACGGACATCTAGCATGCTAAAGATTGGACCAGGTGCCCGGGAGGAGTAAGCATCCCCTGTTTGGCTAGCCGCACCCGCCAACGAAATGAAAACAATATCAAAAATACATGCACTGTCTGAGGTTATGTCTGTATGTAGCGTCGACCTGAATAAATTCGATGAAGACATTAGATGTACACTATAATTGAAAATGCAACTCCAGCCTGCCAAACATAATTATTTCTTGTGGAATCTGCTATTGCAAAATGGAAACAAAATAGCGAACACTGAAGACAAACAACAAAACCAGTCAACTTAAACATTCTATTTCTTTAAATATTTGAGTAAGGAATATGTGAAATGGTCAATATTTCTCTTTTTCCTCAGGTTCTTACTTTCCTTTTATCTTTCAAGACACTAGAAATTATATTTGTATGTATTTTTCAGTTGTCCAGCTTACTCCCAGATTATGTGTTGACCGGTCCAGACTTTGGAATGAAGGGACCAGGTAGATTCCTTTGATAGGTTACCATTGTAACAGAATAGAATTTAGAGCAGATATGTCCATGACTCCATGACTTCATTTTAAAAAAATTATTTTTTTTTGGATAATGTTGTCTTTAGTGTTTATGTGTTTACATAATGATTTCCATATGTGTTGTGTTGGTTGTGTTGCCATGAAGACTTGATGAAGATAATCTCTTTCCTTTGCTGTATTTATGCGAATGTTTTCAAACACAGGTACATGACAGTTGCTCTAGAATGTGTCAGTCAAAAATCAAGATTAAGACATTATATCACCAGACAATCACATATAGACAACAGAAGATATATGTAGGTGGTCTTGATATTGATAATGTATATTGTTTAAAGAAGGGTATATTGATATCAATATGATTTTAGAATTGAAAACATTGGTTTCAGGAAAACTGTTTCTATTAAATACTCAATTTTGTTTTCATTAAAATTTTCTGTACAAGTATTTCATAAGTTGATAAAGAAAAGAATAAAGATAAATTCTTTGGCATAATTTATTTTATGATTACAAAGTATAAAAGTGTAAAGTAACATTGATCATTTCTCACTGAGCAAGCATGTCAACATCTTTTGATTCAGTGTATGGCTCTTTTACCAAAATTCCATTGTACACCAACGCCAGCTTTATGGATGAAACAAAACTTTATTTAACATAAACTAAAATCTTCAAGATTCTTTCATATCTAGTGCAAAAGAAAAATTATGAAGAAAGGTAAATATAGGTAAATTGATAAAACCTTGTCGTACCATCAACACCGTGACCTTCAAATCCTCCAACATGACCTTGAAGATGGACTCCATGTCCTAAATCTACACTTCCTTGTACTTTGGCTCCTGAAAGTGAAGAGAAAGGCTGCTCTATATGCATGCAGTACACATTGGTATATAAAGAACTACTTGAATTATAGGGCTATGCATATTCTATACAGAACAAATGGTCTGTATTGTATACATATTCTATACAGAACAAATGGTCTGTATTGTATGCATTTTTGTTTTAGATACTCCATAAATACTAGTAGAGTTATTGTAGAATTTCTCTATTGCTGAAATGATATGAAGATGCATGAAAGATGTGGCATTTATCATTTTAAAAAGTATCATTGAAGTATTGTACTCCTCATACTGAGTTTGAAAAGCAACATCCACACTAAAATTCGTAGCCCCTTTAACGTCTATCTAACATGAACTTGTCCATTAGTGATACTGTGTTTATAGTTCACATGGGTTGGTGCTTGTAGGCATACCTTTCTTTTTTCAGAAGGTTGGACACCGGGCTTTTAAAAGCAGGATAGCGTTAAACGATAGCTTTGTATTTCATGAGTTCACATGTCTTGTTTTCATGACTAATATGTCAAATTACAAATACAGTCAGCTACTTACCGTCTATTACATGGCCACCATGGTTTAAGTTAATATGAGGTGCCACACCTATGTGGTACTTGTTATCAGGAGCATGATATTCCCCGCCCAGATATCCGGATAATCCCCCTGTGTGTTGCGCTATTAGAGAGACGTCTTCAGCATCCGGGGACAGGATCAATATGATTTTAGAATTGAAAACATTGGTTTCAGGAAAACTGTTTCTATTAAATACTCAATTTTGTTTTCATTAAAATTTTCTGTACAAGTATTTCATAAGTTGATAAAGAAAAGAATAAAGATAAATTCTTTGGCATAATTTATTTTATGATTACAAAGTATAAAAGTGTAAAGTAACATTGATCATTTCTCACTGAGCAAGCATGTCAACATCTTTTGATTCAGTGTATGGCTCTTTTACCAAAATTCCATTGTACACCAACGCCAGCTTTATGGATGAAACAAAACTTTATTTAACATAAACTAAAATCTTCAAGATTCTTTCATATCTAGTGCAAAAGAAAAATTATGAAGAAAGGTAAATATAGGTAAATTGATAAAACCTTGTCGTACCATCAACACCGTGACCTTCAAATCCTCCAACATGACCTTGAAGATGGACTCCATGTCCTAAATCTACACTTCCTTGTACTTTGGCTCCTGAAAGTGAAGAGAAAGGCTGCTCTATATGCATGCAGTACACATTGGTATATAAAGAACTACTTGAATTATAGGGCTATGCATATTCTATACAGAACAAATGGTCTGTATTGTATACATATTCTATACAGAACAAATGGTCTGTATTGTATGCATTTTTGTTTTACATGGCCACCATGGTTTAAGTTAATATGAGGTGCCACACCTATGTGGTACTTGTTATCAGGAGCATGATATTCCCTGCCCAGATATCCGGATAATCCCCCTGTGTGTTGCGCTATTAGAGAGACGTCTTCAGCATCCGGGGACAGGTTTCTTTTTTCAACTATACAATATATAAATGTAAAATAAACGAAAATTTATGAAACCAATAAAGTGAAAACCCATCATACTGATTTTATGACCTAGAATAAAAAAGAAAGTTTTCTGTTGTCGTTAAAGTAAGATAAGAATGTAGTAGATATTAGCCTATTAGGATTTTTAACTGAATGCAAACATTACGAAATCAAACTTTCTAGAAATGTTGAACTGATAGACAAGGCCATTTAGCTAGACATTTTGAGAGATGAAAGATTATAGAAACAAAACGTGAACTTTATCCACATTAAGATTAAGGACAAGTACTTGTGATGACGCAAGTTTTATTTCTTACCTGGAGCTCCAAAAGATAGGGCAATGCACGTAGCTATCAAAAACAGTTTCATATCGGTCTTACCTGAAACAGAAAATGAATGAGAATTCGACTAGTCAGTTACAAATATTGAAGAAGATATATGATTCTCCCATATAATATTGAATAAGGTAAATCAAAAATGTTATAGAAGTGGCTAGACGATTAACCTAGCCTTTATGGAATGGGAATTCAAATTATAAACTGTTAACTTCTCTAGAACGTCCAATGCCAGAATAATTAAAAAGAAATCACAGATGCCGATATGTCCTCTTGTTATGAATTAAGGTTTAATGTACAATTGTTCAACATCAAATATCCGACACACGCCAGAGAGTGAAAAATCACACAAAAACCTAATAAGAATTCCCTAAATTTATAATCAATGAACAAAGAAAACCTTGAGGAATACGGAATCAAACAAAAAAAGTAAAACACTCTACAGTAGATGTAATAAGATGTCCGGGGAGATTAAGTATCTCCTGCTTGTCAAAAACACCAGTCTATTTATGCGACACTTTAGACATAAATAAAGGAAAAAAGGTAAAAAAAAAATCGGCGAATGTGTCAGATTTTGAAGACTGGAAGGTTTTCATCTAAAAAAAGGGGGGGGGGGGGTATTATTAAAACTGAAACGAAATCGGAGATGTCGACATGCTCTCTAATTATAATGAGTATCGGCATATAATTTATTGGTTTTACGTAAAAATATCTCGTATTTATGGTTTTCAGAATTTGGTCTCGGGAGAGCATGTAGCTATTTATTATCTGGATAAACGATTGAAACTTAATTCAAAATGAAAACAGATTTTAAAAAAATTGTTTTACTTACTTTGAAACTGGTCTATATGATGTTCAGCTTTAAAAATTATTGTTTCCTACCTTCTGATCGCATGCCTTTTATATCTTGTAAATGGCTACCAAATGGTGAGTTCTCAAAATGGACAAGTTCATCGTCTTCTTTGAGGGAATCCCCCCCCCCCCCCAAGAACAACGTTATCAAGAGGTCATTTAGGTAAATATACTATAGGACGCGTAATTCATCAAGTACAAGAAACATAGCATCTAAACCAAAAATTAATAGTTTTCATGATTTTGCAAAAAAAAATATATACTAAACACCCCCACTACTTCTAACTATTTAGATAAGGTGATTGAATGAATTGAGTTATAGAGGCTCATCTGTTTACGAACGTGTACGTTTCACCGACCAGGGTTACATTCAAAATCTTGAATCTTGAAAAAAGTTCTAAGAGAAATTCGCATGTAATTAACAGCTACCCATCCTGCTACCCTTTTCGGTATATTTTGGACATAATAACTTTCACACTCTTTGGCCATCTTATATTGTTTAGATTGAGGATCACTGACAAAGGTTAAGTATCCGAAACGTGCATGTCTGGTCCATGCTGAAAATTTATCTGTTCTTAAATGATGCTATTGAATTTGAAGACGTTTATTATTATCAAACAAATTTTGAGTATTGAAGTGCTGTTTACATCCCAGAAGTAATGACAATCGATGTCCATTGAACCTTCAAACCTCTCCTCGCTTTATGTTAATGCTTCAGATAGGAGGTCTTAATGCATGAAATTGTTGAACACAAAACTAAGAAAATCTGGATAATCAGATGCAAATGAGCTTTCAGAAATAGTCCATGCACTGCTGGCTGAAGTAAGCCTATGCTTGGACTAACATCCCCTCTCCACCAAGGGGTCAATGATTGAAAGTAATACCTAAAACCCAAAACATAATAAATACTTAGTAACATCCCTAAAGTGACGGGTGTTTCTAGCTAGCAGGTGATACTTTCTCTTCCCTATCATCTGTTAACAATTGGGTTTTATTTTTCTTTTTGTTCTTCCAGCTTTCTTTATTCTAAAAGCTCATTTTTATTCAAGTCGCCAGTTACAATTGGACAGATAGTTTAGCTAATATTTTTCGGATTGACGTAAATTCTTAAAAATTATATACTGAATCCTGCACAAGGCGTAAACTAAAGATGGAGTCCTCAAAGAAGAAATCTTGAAGGAAAGGATTGGAGATATTGGATTGAAATCTATACGCATATCAACAATCAAATGTGAACCTAAATATAAGGTTAGATTTTCAGTTCATTCCACTACATGACCGCTTGGTAAAGTTCTTCCTGGTCTGAAAAATTCCCCAAACAAATACCAAAACAAATAACAGTGTGAGAATTCAACATTTGGCGTGTATGTACAACATATAAAAGAAATCAGATTTTGAGAATAAGTTATACAAATTTTAAGATTCCAAAGCTGAACAACATAGGTAAGTAGGTTATAGAAAATAAATATATTTAAATGGGGAAAATCTCAGAATATCGATTTTGAACACATCTCTGAAATTCATATTCTAATATAACGTCGATTTTCATTGGTTGTTTGCTCCTTAGTTACGGCTGTAAAACGAGAACATACTAGGCTTTGACTTGCGAACGTTACATTTCGCCTTGTATTCACAAAAATATAGATTACATTAGAATGTGAATAACTAGATTCTGACGTTATGTTTGCGGACGGTAAGCGCTGATTTTACGGTGCAAACATCTGTTTTTCTGGCTCCGTTAACAAGAAAAACTCAGTTTGCGACCGTAAAATCAGCGTTTACTGTCCGCAAAACATAACGTCAGAAACTAGTTATTCCCTAATTAACTGTGGAAATGAAGTATTTTTATAATTTCAAAATGCATTAGTGTACGTTCCAAGATATGAAATCTCTTATGTACCTTTTGAATTATCGAATTTTATGTATTTTCAATGTGCGGTTTACACTTTATTTGTTAAACCAATATAGCGCAAGCCCAGTTTTCTTGTATCACGCGTATTTTGGAAGATGGGACACATAGATTGATTCTAATATTTTCCTATTTAAGATATGGCTATGATCAAATTATTCTTGGTAGCTACGTGTATTGCCCTATCGATTGGAGCTCCAGGTGAGTCGAATATTACTCATATCACTTTTTTTGTGTGTAAAGGGTTAAATATGAGAATACCTTTGAAGGAGATAATGTATAGAACTTCATTGTTGTTTTATAAAACTAAATGGTTAGTAATACAAAATCCGACAAAAGCTTGTAAATAGATTATATAACTAGAGAGAGGAGGGAACTTCTGATTTCACATTACATGTGAATATATTTGACAGTTCAACAAAGAAACCTGTCCCCGGATGCTGAAGACGTCTCCTTAATAGCCCAACATACAGGGGGATTATCCGGATATCTGGGCGGGAATACCATGCTCCTGATAACAGCTACCATATAGGTGTGGCACCTCACATAAACTTAAACCCTGGTTCTCATCCTGTTATTGATGGTAAGTGGAGAAACTTGTTCAAAATACGCTAATGTTTAGAAGAGTTTAGCCTTATTTACTGCGAATACACCGGTACTAGTTATTTCTATAGTTGAATTGGTACTATAGCTGAGTAAATCACTTCACTCAAATAGTGTTATACACTGTTAGCTTGAACTCATCTAAATACAATGAACGTTTTATTCAAATTTCAGGGGGCAGAGTACAAGGTGGTGTAGATTTAGGACATGGAGTCCAACTTCAAGGTTATGCTGGAGGATATCAAGGTCACGGAATTGATGGTATGAGGTCTTCCTTATATTTGTTTTCTTTTGTTATTATCTGTAATTCATGGAGACTTGAAGAAAACAGTTTTTCTCACATGTTTTGCTTCACCTTTGTAGCTGGTGTTGGTGTACAGTGGAATTTTGGGAAGAGGGCCGAAAGTTAAATCACAAGATACAAACTCAACTCGCATAATGGAGGTAACCTTGGATATTTGTATTATCAAAATTATATTAAGGTGCGACAAATGTATTCTTATTTATTATTTTGAAAATGAAATCAGCTTGGAGAGTATGTATGAATTAAAGAAGATCCTAACGATAATCTCAACAGCACTCACAATAGAGCACAAAACTGAGCATTGACTGACCCCTAGCAAGCTAGAGGTGGGACCAGATGCCCGAGAGGATTAAGCATCCCCTGTTTGGCTAGCCGCACGAAAATGAAAACAATATCTAAAATGCTTGCACTGTCTGATGTTATGTCTATATAGAATGCGCTATAGCTACAATGCCAGGTGAAAATATTCAAAACACTTTTCGGAGCTCCATGCACATAGCTGTAGGTAGTGGTTTTGGGGGTCTTTGATTTGAATGATATGATTGTGAGGGATAAAAAGTCATGTTTACAAGTTTATTCCTCTCATATGAGGGAATGCTGTCTTGGTCTGTCTGTAACTCTTGGCTGTCATCCTGTTCGTCAAGTGTCAAGTATAAGGCCGTTTCGTCGGCAAAAAGTCAAACCAAGCATTTCAATGGAGTTTGTTGATATCATATAACGAAAAATAACAAGGCCATATCGCTCACATGAGAACACTGGAAATTTTAGAGCGAATGTGATTTATATTTGTTTAATGCTTATCACGAGCCTTATGAAACATGGAGTAATCAAAGATGACGAAGCTAACAAGAAAGGCTGTACATAACGATGAACTGAAAAGTCAGTTAACCGAGTCAAAATCTTACGGTTCGATTCCAGCATTCCCAACAAAAAAATTCAAAAATTTAAATTCTTTTTTTTTTTCAAAATACATACACAAAACATTCATTCATAAAATTCTACTAGCATACCACTGAAAGTATATCAGTGACACCTTAGGGGGAAAATAGAAAATGCTTTTAATAAAAAGTGCAAAACCATGTCACAGAAATGAAATAAAAATTATCAAGATAATTCAGAACTGCATTAGCTCAGAAAATGGGAAAAATGAAAAAGGAAGAAATCAATTTTTTTTGTACCGCCGGGATTTGAGATTTGGAGATCCCCTCCTTTCTTTTGAACCCCAATGCCCTACATTGGACACGGAAAACATGCATACATGTATGTGCAATTTTTCATTTTTATTCGCTTTCACGGTTATGGTTTTTACAAGAAATTTAAAAAAGTAAATGAACAATTTCAGGGGAGATGTTGAAAATGAACATCCCATTCCTTTTTGGAGTGAACAAAAATTCACATAGAATATATAAAAAAATTCTTTTCAGCAAAATTCTTTCAGATAAGCATTCCTCTAGTTTATTATGGCTAAACGAACAAATTGGGACAGTAAACTTAGCCAAGAGAAAAAAGATTAAAAGAACTCTTAATTTACTTAGTGGCAAAAGACGCCATTAGCGCGTCGAAAATTAGTTAAAGTTTTAACGAAATGAATATACTTGAATAATACATCCTTCCTGATCACTCAGATGCCATTAGTTTATCAATTCATGCAGAGGTTCAGGAGAAAAAGATTTTTAAAGAGGGGTACCTTCTGGGACATATTTGACGACACCCTGGATCCATCCCTAAAGGGATCAGGTCGAAATGAAGAAACTTGGTAGAGATCCTTTAGTTCTTCATGCATATTTTTCTTCAAATGTCTCCATGCGGTTTCAGAGAAGATGTCGAAAATGTGAAGAGTTAACGGACGAAAGACAATCGATGGACGCCGGAGAAACCGTTATGACTACAGCTCACTTTGGGCCTTTTGCTCAGGTGAGCTAAAATGAGCCGTGAACGGACCCTTGAGGGATCCCGGATGTTACTGGGACCTCTTATGATTTTCCCTCATCTACAAAAAGAATTTCAATTCGATGACAAAGAAATCTTCACATCCAGTCAAGTATGGGATCTTTGACCTAATACTGGTGCCATTTGAAAAGAAGTTTAGCATGTGTCCACTTTGTCGAAGGCCTTACTGAAGTCCAGAAGTATACCAGAGATGAGATACCAATCGTAGTTCAGGATTTAAAGATCCAGGGGAATATGGCATAATGGTGTAAGTCTCCATTAATAAGGCAATAGCGAAACTCCGAAATGAGGCAGGATCACATTCACGGGATGAGCCCGTCACGACTGAAGATCATAAATCCTCCTAGAGGATCCGAGCAGGGTCCTCGACAAGCATGACCAGCTGTATGTTGCAAGATTGTTTCTCACGAAAACAACGTTGCACGTCATTGACATGCTTTTGTTGTTCAACTGCTTTAGAAGATTTCATATTTTCATAAATAAACAAATTTTCATGATAAGAGTTTGCGTTACATACACGACAGTGATATAGGCCGGTAATTTGCTGCATCCCTCTTAGATTGTCACCTTTTTTCTTTATCGGGGAGGCCTCTGATAATTGAAGCATGAAAAATTACCTCATGATGCAGTTCTTGAAGTAGGAGGATCGAACGAAATATATATAAAGTCTGGTTCATGCCTTACCCACTCTCCGCTACGCAGATTCAGTTGGTCATGCATGAGACAGACTTGAAATATATAATTTTGTATTTATCACATATTTTTGCTTATGAATAATTGTCTATTTTGAGCAGACACACCTTATTATTACAGCACCAAAGATACACGAAGGACAACTTATCAAATGAACAATCTCCAGAGTACAGTGCACGTGCGGATTGCACTGTAGGTGGCGCAGTTAAAACGCATCATGCTAATTTGCAAAGATAAACATATTTAGATGAAAGAAAGGTGGGAATCTCCAACAATACTCGGTGGCAGCACCAACAGCAAAACTCTCCAAGTGAAAACACAGAGAAGACATACAAAGCAAGAGACGCAAAAGGGACAAAGAACACGAAACATGACACCAAAACATCAAGCACAAAAGTCTACACATAAACCAACGAGACCAATGGGTAAGCGGTGCCGACTTAAGACGGTCATATGTTATGCTAATAGCAAATTGTGTGGTTATTCGGATTACGTGCGCACAAACTTTCCAATTTTCCACTTACCCCAAGATATCGGAGAACGACAATTGTAGTGCAACATAACCACCTCAATGCTAGATGACCACAAAACATGACAGCAAAACACAGGGGCCAAAGCAACACAGATTAATATGTAAATCGATATAAAGAATCATATTATCTTTTCGAGTGAGAAGGACCAAAAAGGAAGCCCAAAGCTCATCCCAATTTCTGTCTTAGTGCTACGCAAAAACAAGGTAGGAGTTTCGCTCATTGGCCACGGTGTGACAACAAAGAAAAAAAAAGTATTGTAATAATACGGAAGTGATCCAATTCTGTACCTTCTTGAAGGAAATTTCAAAACAATTTATTATGCACCAGATACGCGTTTCGGCTATTAAATCCTCATCAGTGATGCTTCCAGCCAATGTGATTTTCAGGAGCCGCAAAAATTCATTTCAGTAGCGCCCTCTGGTTTTATTTTTTGAATTCAAATTTGTGCATTTTTCCTATAGGGTCGATTCAGTAGCATATCCAAATAAAATCTATGTTGATAATAGCGTTCGAGGGATGGTGCTAAGATATTAACCTCCTTTGATTTCATTTTGGATGAAATGACATGTTTCCGAAATAGCAATAACATAATTATTTCAAATTGATAAAGGGCCAAACCAAACCTTCTTGCATGCGACAGAACTGGAGAGAAGTAAGAGTAAGAGGTGTTTTACTGTTGATGCTGCAACGGGGTCTTGTTGGAGATCTCCTCCCTTCTTTTTAATTAATACACTTCAAAACACCAAGTCACTATTAGCGCCGCTCTAAATAAATTCGATGATGAAATTAGTTGTATACTTCAATTGAAAAAAATGTAATTTCAGTCATCTCCATTTCTTGTGGAATCTGCTATTCCAATAAACACAGCGAACAATTAAATGATACAACTATCAACTTAAACATTCTTTCTATCTAAATATTTTTAACTAGATACAAAATTTCAGACTAAGCAGATTGAGTTAGATCTTTAGCAGATTTCATGTGTGCAGCGTCGCACAAATTAATTTTAACAGCGCCCCCTACAATGAATTTCCATTTTACAAAAACCTTTATGGAGATTCAAATGATATAATCAACTTAAACATTCTGCAAAAGAAGCAAAAGTGATTCCTCGATGGAGATGAAATCAGGTGCCCGGGGAGAGTAAGCATATCACGTCACTAACGTCGAGCACCGCTACGTGAGGCCTGTTCAAATATTACATCACTAGTTTTGAACTTGAAAATCAACAATGCTAAAATGACGTCGATTGAAAAATAAACTAGATAATTAAATAGTTATTTAATTAAATTATAAGAAATGACTGTAATATTTTTTCTGTCTATCGATGTATTGATTAAACCCTATGCACAAACAAAATATAATCCGCTTCGCGATCGAATTATATAGTTTGTACATCGGGTTTTCTCTATACATCGATAGACATAAAAATTATTACAGTATGCAAGTGCGGAATGCCCAGTAGGTGGCGCTGTTAAAACGCGCCGTGCTAACTGTAAAGTTAAATATATTCAGATATATCACATTGATCATGTGCTAAACGTCCTCCAATTCAATTGCATCATTTAAGAAGAGATAATTTTTAAAGGATTATATATGGTTTGTAAAGTAAAATCTTAACTTTTCATGAAGTAATGAAATTGTACCAATATTTATTCTACAATGTAATCTACTTATGAAATGATACATAACTTTTAATTTCCTTTCTTAATTTTTAGAAACTGGGCTTAAAAATTGTATATTTCGCAAATTTTCTGGAAAAACGTCATTTTAGGGCTAATTTTCGACAAACTTCTTATTAGTTAGCACCGAGCGGGCTCCTGAACAACTTTTATATTTTGATATCTTGTTACCTATGCACGCCTTAAAGTGGATGCAAATGAAAAAGTTGTTCACAATCCGGCTGGATTATCTCATTGAACATAATTAAGAATTATGCTATTCTTTATGAAAAATTGACAAAATTACAGGTTTTCGTGACATTTATGCAAATTTTACATTGTCTTAGAAAGCGAGGGGCAGTTTTTATAACTACTAATCTCAAAATATAGATATTTAACTCTCTAAAAATGACAACAAAATTGAAATTTTGAGAAGTGGATTTTAGGGGCAACTTTACGAAATAAACAATACTCCTTTGCAGCGTGGACAAGACATGCACGTTTCGGGTAACTATCCCGCATCAGTGATCCTCAATTTAAACAATGTAATATGTCCAAAGAGTGTGAAATTACCAAATATTGATAATGACCATAACCCTGTATACAGCACAAAATCGAGAATTCAGAAAATCAGAAACCGAAGGCATACAAAATCAGGATAAAACAGAAACCAAAGCAAAGAAACAAAAACCTCCACCATATGAAAAGAAGCGGACTCCCGATATGGGAGTGATACCAGGTGCCCAGGAAGAGTTAGCATCTCCTGCTTGCATGCAACATCCGCCGCTCCAATTCGGTAGAACTGTCAAATCCGGTAACTTCCATTTCGGTAAACATAGAGTACAATCTTTGGTTGGATGTTTCAAATGGTCTATGACAGAATATCATCCACCATTCTGGAGAGTGGGACATCATAGTGTATGACGAATTCCCCATATCGACCGTAGAACTTCCTCAGTGACGATGTTAGTCGGTCACAAACATATCCCTGACAGAAGTGGATTTTAGGGGGCCACTTTACGAAATAAACAATACTCCTTTGCAGCGTGGACAAGACATGCACGTTTCGGGTAACTATCCCGCATCAGTGATCCTCAATTTAAACAATGTAATATGTCCAAAGAGTGTGAAATTACCAAATATTGATAATGACCATAACCCTGTATACAGCACAAAATCGAGAATTCAGAAAATCAGAAACCGAAGGCATACAAAATCAGGATAAAACAGAAACCAAAGCAAAGAAACAAAAACCTCCACCATATGAAAAGAAGCGGACTCCCGATATGGGAGTGATACCAGGTGCCCAGGAAGAGTAAGCATCTCCTGCTTGCATGCAACATCCGCCGCTCCAATTCGGTAGAACTGTCAAATCCGGTAACTTCCATTTCGGTAAACATAGAGTACAATCTTTGGTTGGATGTTTCAAATGGTCTATGACAGAATATCATCCACCATTCTGGAGAGTGGGACATCATAGTGTATGACGAATTCCCCATATCGACCGTAGAACTTCCTCAGTGACGATGTTAGTCGGTCACAAACATATCCCTGACTGAGAAGCTTATCTGAAAGACGCCTAGCTCTCAGAACAAAATCCGTATATTTGGTACTTGCTCCGGCATAGCGTATCAACTGAGATATGAACACTCCATAAGCAGGCGATGAAGGGATGTTGCTACTCAGAAAAGGAAAGTTTGTAATGCTAAAATTGAAGTCGTCACGTTTGTCATAGAGTGGGGTGTTCATGTGACCATCAGTGTCGTAGGACAACATTATGTCCAAATAGGATGCTGAATTATTTGTCTCTGTTGTTTCTTTGACTTCAAGCTCCGAAGGATAGATACTGCTCAGGTAATCCGCGAAATTTGGATTATTGATGGACAATACATCGTCTATGTATCTGTAAGTGAAGTTGAAGTTAGAAGCTTAGTATTTTTTTCCTTCAGAGGCCAACGATTGAATGAATTCAGCTTCGTACGAGTAAAGAAAAATGTCGGCAAGGAGTGGGGCACAATTGGTCCCCATTGGAATTCCGACAATTTGCTTGAAGACCTTTCCTCCAAACACCACAAAAATGTTGTCGATCAGAAAGTTTAACATCTGAATAATATCAGTTTCAGTGTACTTATTTTCAGAATCGGACTTTTCTTTTACAAAGTAGGTTTTGTCATACTTAACAACAATAAATTTGTATTTGCGATTACCGTTCTTACTTGTAAACGCATAACTTATAATTTTTGCGAGTCTCTCTTTCAATTTAGAACATGGAATTGTAGTGTAAAGTGTCAAAAATTCAAAGGCTTTGATTGAATGGACTCTACCAAAATGAGTGGATTTCAGATGTTCTAAAAGTTCCTTCGAATTCTTTAAAATCCACATCTGATTGATACCACTGCGAGAATACACTGTAGAACAATATTTTTGAAGCCCAGAATTGATTTCAGATAAAACTTTGGTGAGTAAGATCGATACAGATTTGGTAGAACATTTTGAGGAACCAGCGATGAAACGTTGTTTGTACGGATTCTTATGCATTTTAGGTATGCAGTATAAGTATTGCAAATCTTAATCTAAGTTGTTAGTGTCGAAGCCAAAGGAGGCAAGAGCTGATTTGTGGTTATTTATTTTTCAGAGGCAGAAAGGTTTGTTGGGGTGTAAGTGGGATTTCCAGGTGTCGAATTTAAACCCAACTCTTTAACTAGACTGTCGAAATAGTACTTTTTGCAAGTAGATGCGTAATTATTTGAGGCTTTGTCCGCTGGTGTAATGACATAATGTTCTTGGAGATAGGTACGCTCTGTGATAATATCAGGGTCTTTAAATATAGACTCGAATCTGGTGTTCATAATCGGTTAATTCTAGATAAAAGTAACCCTCTGATGAATTTAATCCATTCGGAAAGGGTGACGAGCTGTACATCCTCTTTCTTTGCCCAACGTCTTGCATATTCCTCACAAGAGTCCATGATAATTTTGACATTTTGGTTCCATGTAAAGGACATACTTTCTCTGTATTTGGGACCCTTTCTCAACAATTCTCTCAACTTGTCGTTCTTGACTATACTAAGGTCACCAGTAATAACGTGTCCACAAGGAGAGTAGTTGAAATCCGATGACGAACATTCGCAAGGAAGTGGATGTAGTGAGGGATTACTTAAATCAATACACTGCAATGAGTTAAAGAAGATCCTGACGATAATCCCACTAGCACTCACAATAGAGCACCAAATTGAGCATCGACGGACCCCTAGAAAGCTAGAGGTGGGACCAGGTGCCCGGGAGGAGTAAGCATCCCCTGTTGGCTAGCCGCACCCGCTAAAAAATAAAAAAAAATCGTTTGTTATTGTAAATTTTAGATGCAACTGTTGGTATGTAGCTATAGGAAATACAAGGAGTTTCTTTTCTTTTGAAATATGGTGGGATTTTTTCTGTGACAGTTTTAAAATTTGTGATTCAAAATTTGACCAAGATTCAATTTATCAATACCTTTGTTTGCAGATCGTACTTTAATGAAAGGACGGTTTGTTTTCTCCTCTGATTTATCTTATCTAACTGCTTGAAATAAACGAAAAGTAGAAATGTCCGAGATGACTCCTTGCAGTCTGTATTCTGGGGAACGTATATCGGTAAATGTGAGGTCCTTCATATGTTTGTAAATTTCATGTAACTTCCGTAAAGGAACAGAGTATAATTTGGTACGAATATAATGCAGGCCTAGAGGCTCATTCAAAAATGGAACCAAGTCAATTTATTATGTCCAAAGATGTACCGAAAAACGTAGCAGGATGGGTGGTAAATGATGCTACAGAACCCACTTTTTAGAAATTTCAAAAAATTTTCAATGCTCTGAATCAACCGAAGTTGTTCGCACTTGCTCAGGGACCCCTGGTCCACAAGCGGTGATATTACATATCTAATGACAGTATAATATCTAAGTAAATAGGACCAAAAAGGAAGCTTAAAGTCTTTCTTGTTAGTATCTAAAATCAAAGGGGATGTTTTTCATTGAATTGACCGAAGTATGGGAATCTAGGGCAAGAAAATTACAACAAAATTATTGTATGAAGCGTCGCCCTGACTAAATTCGATGAAGAAATTAGATGTACACTATACCTGTAATTGAAAATGCAATAGCCTGCCAAGCATAATAATTACTCGTGGAATCTGCTATTAAAAATAGAAACAAAATAGCGAACACTGAAGAATAGAAACACTAGAACAAGAAAATTACAACAAAATGACTGTATGTAGCGTCACCCTAAATAAACTGGATGAAGAATTTAGACGTACATTTTAACTTAAAGTGTAATTCCAATTATATTACAAAGCCTGCCAAACATGATAATTACTCGCGGAATCTGCTATTACTAAATGGAAACAAAATAGCGAACACTGAAGAGTAAGAATCTAAGAAAATATTTCGGGTGTTGCGTGCAAGCAGGAGATGCTGACTGTTCCTGTGCACCTGGTCTCACTCCTACGGAAGCCCTTAGGTGACAGGTATGAATAATGATTTATCAGGCGACCACTAGATAATTATCTGGCGGCCGCCACTTAATTTATGTGGCGCCGCCAGATAATATTGTGGCGGGCGGCAGATAATTATTTGGTGGCCACCAGATAAATTATGTGGCGGCCACCAGATAAATTTTAATACATACCTGTCACATATGGGCTTCCGTACACTCGTAATTGGGAGTTCGCTTCTTTTCGTGTGGTGAAGGTTTATGTTTGTTTGCTTTGGTTCCTGTTTTATCCAGATTTTGTATGCCTTCGGTTTATGATTTCCTGAATTATCGAATTTGTACTGTGTATTTGGATATGGTCATTGTCCATATTTGTCATCCATAAAAAATTCAACTAAAACATTCTGATTCTTGAAATATTTGAGTGAGGAATATGTGAAATGGTCAATATTTCTCCTTTTCCTCAAGTTCACTTCTTTCTTGCTTTTTCTCTAATTTTTCAAGACACTAGAATTATATTTGTTTGTATTTTTCAGTTGTCCAACATACTCCCAGATTATGTGTTGATCGGTCCAGATTTTGGAATGATGGGTCCAGGCAGATTCCTTTGATAGGTTACTATTTTTTTCAAAAGTAAAATATTCATTCATTTTTAATAATGTTGTCGTTAGTGTTTATGTGTTTACATAAAGATTTCCATATGTGTTGTGTTGGTTGTGTTGCAATGAAGACTTGATGAAGATCATCTCCTTCCTTCTTTATAATAATGCACATGTTTCAAACACAGGTACATGACAGTTGCTCTAGATAATCAATGTGTCAGTCAAAAATCAAGAGGAAGACATTATATCATCAGACATATAGACAACAGAATATGTATGTAGGTAGTATTGATATATGTCTTTTGTTTGAAGAAGGGTGTATTAATATCAATAGAATTTTAGAATAGAAAACATTGGTTTCAGGAAAACAGTTCCAATGAAATAGTCATTTTTGTATTCATTCAAATTTTCTATATTAGTATTTAATAAGCTGAAAAAAGAACAGAATAAAGATAAATTCTTTTGGCATAATTTATTTTATGATTACAAAGTATAAAAGTGTAAGGTAACATTGATCATTTCTCACTGAGCATGCATGTCAACATCTTTTGATTCAGTGTATGGCTCTTTTACCAAAATTCCATTGTACACCAACGCCAGCTTTATGGATGAAACAAAAAATCTATTAAATATAAAATCTTCAAGATTCTTTCATATTTAGTGCAAAAGAAAAATTATGAAGAAATGTAAATATAGGTAAATCGATAAAATCTTGTCATACCATCAACACCGTGACCTTCAAATCCACCAACATGACCTTGAAGATGGACTCCATGTCCTAAATCTACACCTCCTTGTACTTTGGCTCCTGAAAGTGAAGAGAAAGGCTGCTCTATAGGCATGCAGTACACATTGGTATATAAAAAACTATTTGAATTAAGTGACTATACATATTTCATACAGAAAAAAATGTCTGCTTTTTATGCATTTTTCTTTTGGATACTCCATAAAACCTTATTTTTGAATTTTCCTTTCGCTGAAATAATTTGAAGATGCATGAAAGCTGTGGCACTTATTATTAAAGTATCATTGAGGTATTGTACAATTCATACTGAAGTTGAAAAGCAACCCTCCCCCCCCCCAAGGAGCCCCTTTAACAAAGAGAATGCAAAAATTGTTCATGTATAGTCTGTCTGACATGACCATGTCCATTATATTGAACCGTAAGTGATTATGTTTTCATAGTTGACATGGGTTACCTTTCGTTTTATTTTTCAGAAGGTTGCAATGGACACTGGGCTTGTAAAAATAAGATAACATGAAACGAGGGCTTTACATTTCATGAACATGTCTTGTTTTCCTGGCTAATATATCAAATTACAAGTTCAGTCGGCCACTTACCATCTATTAAATGACCACCGTGGTTTAAGTTTATGTGAGGTGCCACACCTATATGGTAGCTGTTATCAGGAGCATGATATTCCCCGCCCAGATATCCGGATAATCCCCCTGTGTGTTGGGCTATTATGGAGACGTCCTCAGCATCAAGGGAACCATTTCTTTGTTCAACTATACAATATATAAATGTAAATAGAAATGAAAACTTATGAAACCAAGGAAGTGAAAACCCATCATACTGATTATATGAGCTAGAATTAAAAATGAAAGTTTTCTCTTGTTGTTAAATTAGGATAAGAATACATTTAACTAGACATTTTGAGAGATGAAAGATTATAGAAACAGAATTGAACTTTATCCACATTAAAATTAAGGACAAGTACTTGTGATGACCTAAGTTTTATTCCTTACCTGGAGCTCCAAGTGATAGGGCAATGCACGTAGCTATCAAAAACAGTTTCATATCGGTCTTACCTGAAACGAAAACATGAATGAGAAGTCAAGACAGTGCATGAACTTTATATATTGTTTTCATTTTCGTGCTTAAACATCGACGGCGTGTGCGGCTAGCCAACAGGGGATGCTTACTCCTCCCGGGCACCTGGTCCCACCTCTAGCTTGGTAGGGGTCCGTCGATGCTTAATTTTGTGCTCTGTTGTGGGTGCTGTTGAGATTATCGTCAGGATCTTCTTTAACTCATGCGACTAGTAAGTTACAAATATTGAAGAAGATATATTATTTTCCCATATGATATTTAATAAGGTAAATCAAAAATGTTATAGAAGCGGCTAGACGATTAACCTAGCCTTTATGGAATGGGAATTCAAATTATAAACTGCTAGCTTCTCTAGAACGTCCATTGCCAGAATAATTGAAAAAAAAATCACAGATGCTGCTATGTCCTCTTGTTATGAATTATAGTTTAATGTACAATTGATCAGTTAAACACCTGAAACACAACAGAGAATGAAAATCACACACAGAATCCAAAATCATAACTCCACAAATTTATAATAGGCCATGAAGAATACGGAATCAAACAACTAAAGCACTCTACAAAGGAGCTATATACTGAATCACCAATGTGTCCGGGGAGAGTAAAAATCTGCATGTCAACAACACCAGTCTATTAAGACGTAAATAAAAGATCAAAACCGGCGAATGTTTCAAATTTAAAGAATGTGGAAGATTTTCATCTAAACATCATTTGTAGATAATGAGACGCTATAATGCTATATGTTACTATTATAACTGAAACGAAATCAGTGATTTAGACATGTTCTCTTGTTATTAATATTTGCGAAACACCTCGTATTTATGGTTCTCCGACTTTGTCTCATGAGTGCACGTAGCTATTTATTTTCTGGTCAAACAGTTGAAACTTAACTCAAAATTAAGACAGATGAAACATTTGTTCTGTGAATTTGTTTTACTTACTTTAAAATTGGTGTATGATGTTCAGCTGCAAGTTATTGTTTCCTACATTCTGATCGCATGCCTTTTATATCTTGTAAATGACTACCAAATGGTGAATTCTCAAAATGGACAAGTTCATCGTCTTCTTTGAGGGAATTCCCCCAAGAAGAACGTTATCAAGAGGTCATTTAGGTATAAATATACTAAAGGACATGTAACTCATCAAATACATCAAGAAAAATATCTAGACCAAAAAAGGAATTATTTTCATGATTCTGCAACAAAAAAATCTTCTTAACACCCCAACTACTACTAACTATATTAAAATAAACTGCGATTGAATGATTTTTTCTGATAGAGGCCAATCTGTATAGGAACGTGTACGTTTCAAAGACAAGTGTAACATTCAAAAAGTTCTAAGAGAAATTCGCATGCAATTAACAGCTTAGTAAAGTAAGTTATTATCAAACAAATTTCGGGTATTGAAGTGCTGTTTTCATCTCAGAAGGAATGACAATCGATGTCCATTGAACATTAAACCTCTCCTCATTGTACGTTAATGCTTCAGATAGGAGGTCTTAATGCATGAAATTGTTGAACCCAAAACTAAGAAAATCTGGAAAAGTTAATGGGTATCAGATGCAAATGAGCTTACAGAAATAGTCCGTGCACTGCTGGCTGAAGTAAGCCTATGCTTGGACTAACATCCCCTCCCCCCCCCCCCCCCCCCACCTCCCAGGGGTCAATGATTGAAAGTAAAACCTAAAACCCAAAACAGAAAAAATAACATCCCTAAAGTGACGGGTGTTTCTAGCTAGCAGGTGATACTTACTCTTCCCTATCATCTGTTTGTTAACAATTGGTTTTTTTTTTCTTTTTGTTCTTCCTGCTTTCCTTTATTCTAAAAGCTCATATTTATTCAAGTGGACAATTATATCGTGAAAGATAGCTTAGCTAATATTTTTCGGATTGACGCACATTCTTAAAAATTATATACTGAATCCTGCGCAAGGGTGTAAATAAAAAAAATTGAGTCTTCAAAGAAGAAAGAAGGAAAGGATTGGAGATATTGGATTGAAATCTATGTATACGCATATCAACAATCAAGTGTGAACCTAAATAAATTCCACTACATGACCGCTTGGTAAAGTTCTTCCTGGTCTGAAAAATTCCCAAGACAAATACCAAAACAAATAACACTGTGAGAATTCAACATTTGGCGTGTATGTACAACATATAAAAGAAATCAGATTTTGAGAATAAGTTATACAAATTTTAAGATTCCAAAGCTGAACAACATAGGTAAGTACGTCATAGAAAATAGATTACTGCATTATTTGAATGGGAAAAATCTCAGAATATCGATATGAACACATCTCTGAAATTCATATTCAATTGTGGAAATGTAGTATTTTTATAACTTCAAATTGCATTAGTGTACGTTCCAAGATATAAAATCTCTGATGTACCTTTTGAATTATCGAATTTTATGTATTTTTAATGTGCGGTTTACACTATATTTGTAAAACAATAATGCAAGCCCAGTTTTCTTGCATCACGCGTACTCTGGGGTCCTGTAAAGTGCGAAACGAAAAGAAACGAAACAAATCGAAGCGTTTCGTTTCGTTTTTGTTTCGTTTGGCACTTTACAGGGACCCGTATTTTGGAAGATGTGACACACAGATTGATTCTAATATTTTCCTATTTAAGGTATGGCTATGATCAAATTATTCTTGGTAGCTACGTGTATTGCCCTATCGATTGGAGCTCCAGGTGAGTCGAATATTACTCATATCACTTAAAGGGTTGAAGAGGAGATTTATGTATAGAACTTCAACTAAATGGTTAGTAATACAAAATCCGGCAAAAGCTTGTAAATAGATTATGAAACTAGAGAGAGGAGGAAACTTCTGATGCCATCTCACATGTGATTATATTTGATAGTTAAACAAAGAAACCTGTCCTCGGATGCTGAAGACGTCTCTGTAATAGCCCAACATACAGGGGGATTATCCGGATATCTGGGCGGGGAATATCATGCTCCTGATAACAGCTACCATATAGGGGTGGCACCTCACGTAAACTTAAACCCTGGTTCTCATCATGTTATTGATGGTAAGTGGAGAAACTTAATTGTACAAAATACGCGAATCTTCAGACGATGTTAGCCTTATTCGTATGGTGGAAAGCAAATAACTGCGAGTATACTGTTTAAGAATTGATACAATAATTAAGTTATAAATAGCGAAATACATGGTACACATGTTAGCTTGAACTAATACGATACTTTTATTAATTTTAGGGGGCAGAGTACAAGGAGGTGTAGATCTAGGGCATGGAGTCCAACTTCAAGGTCATGTTGGGGGATATCAAGGTCATGTTGATGGTATGGGGTCTTCTTTACCTTCATTTCATTTTGCTACTTTCTTTAATTAATGAAGAAAAAAAATTTTTTTCACATTTTCTGTTTCACTTTTGTAGCTGGTGTTGGTGTACAATGGAATTTCGGAAAGAGGGCCGAAAGTTAAACTTCGAGATACAGACTCGACTCACATAATGAATTTCGCCTTGGTTATTAATTAAATTGCAAAAAAAATGTATTCTTTTCTTTCTTTTTTTTCTCACTTTGGAAACGAAATCCGCTTAAAGGATTTAGTTGTAAATGTCCAAATCTATGATGCTTTAATGAATTCGTTAGATATACGGGTACCATCGGGAAGAACATTTGCTTTAACGCCAAAACGCCCGGGCGTACACATGAATTTGACAAAAAGAAACCAAACACACACACACACACCCTCACACCACACACCCTCACACACCCTCACACCCTCACACACACCCTCTCACACACCCTCACATTTTAACCAGAAACTTCAAACACAATTATTCACAAAATAGCCCGATGAGGCGATATTTTGATTTATGTTGATCCGGATATTATATTAAGGCTTATAAATGCTTTAAATATTAAATGATCAAAAATTTTCTACATTTCCACAAAGTACACTGAAAGAAGCCCCCGTCTCCATCAATCAGAATATGACTAACCAGTAACGATATAGCAGTTCATATTAAATATAAAAAAGAAATTGAATATCATCTCCATGCTCACTCTCCCAGAGCACCTGATATCATCTCCATGCTCACTCTCCCAGAGCACCTGATATCATCTCCATGCTCACTCTCCCAGAGTACCTGGTATCATCTCCATGCTCACTCTCCCAGAGCACCTGATATCATCTCCATGCTCACTCTCCCAGAGCACCTGATATCATCTCCATGCTCACTCTCCCAGAGCACCTGATATCATCTCCATTTTGGAGTCACCTTTTGCATTTTTCAGTTTTGCATTTTACAGTAATTTTAAAATAATGGTTGATTTTGGCTCTGTGTTTAGCTTTCACTCACTTATAACTGTTTCGTTGTTTGTTGTGGAAACTAATAGAATGTACTATGGTATCTCTCTCGTTAAAATTTTGATTTTTCAATAAAACCAAAGGAATCAATGGATATGAAATATCATGCACAGTACTATATTGTATTTTACTTTTTTTTTATTGTACGGTAAATCACAAGGGGGAGAGAATCTCCACGACTCCGTTGTGCACAAAGCCAACAGCACGACACTAGTGTCAATTTGAAGATTCATAGATCCTTTAAAAAATTACAGAATCATAAGTTTATCCTTTATATTCGTGTACAATCTACATATTCAAGTACGACTATACTATCTGTCAAGTTCAGTAAAATATTCCATTGAATGTTGTAATTTTTAAGGAATTTTTAAACACCTGTATAAAGGCAGACGGGCATACAACCGGACAAATGGACGGACATGGTGATTATAAAAATTGCCGGGAAAAGTGTAAAAAGAACAGTTCAGTTCACTTCAATTTATGCCGATAATCCAACTTAATGGAATACAGAAAACAATATATTTTTCAAATTGTTCATGGCAACCAATTATAAGAGGGCTATATCAACTAATTTCTTATGCTTTATCTTCATGAAAATTCTTTCTCTAATGATTTTAACTGAGTCTTTCTTAAAAACCAACTCCAGTTTTAGTTTTGATCCGGAGTATTTTTCGTAAAGATCACGAATTTTCAAAAATTACCGATACGATACGAAAGTGATTTTACTATTTCCGATATGCCGATATGTAAAATGACAAAAGGAATAATATGATAATAATATGAAATAAAACAGAATACACTCGCGAAAAAATACGAAGGAATATAATAATATGAAACTCGTTCTAACTCTATACCTTCTTGAAGAAAATCATATATCCGCAAAGTGGATTCCGACTGCGGATTATATACATAGAAATAGAAAAGTACATGCATGTAGAGGAGTTGTTTAAACTTTTGTACTTGCAAAATGCCGAACACACATAGTTTACATTTATATATGTATTTTGCGATGGTTGCAACCAAGAATTTCACAATCCAGTCTGTATCGGAATGACAGACGAAGAAGCACAACAGCCAGATTAGAAAGAAATTGTTTTGTCCAGAATGTGCAGTTAAAAAAAGAAAAGACTTTGAATAAAAGAATAGTTGTCTGAAATGCATGTATGTCAGTGGCGGATTCAGCCGGGGGGGGGGGGGGGGGGGGGGGGGGGCACGGGGGCACGTGCCCCCCCCCCCCCCCCCCCCCCCCCCCGGCAGTGCCCAAAGAAGGGGCACTTATGACATGCTTTTGGAAGCATTAAACTACTGTTTCCGTAATAAATCTATGAAACTAGTCAGATATATCCCCAAAACACTCCAGAAACCAACGATTTTAGTAAATTTTCCAAAAAAATTCTCGGGGATAGAAAGTCATGTCCATTGTCTGTACCTGGACGTACACACGTTTCGGAAACAACCTACATTGAATCATGTTCATATCGAATTTTCCGAGGCTTTATCTGAGGGATGAATCGGGAACTTTATATCCTATGCAAGGCATATTTAACACACATATTTCTTTACCAAATCTTCGATGCAACCTCCTATAAAACTTACATTTTTAACTCTAAATTTGAGGTCGTGATCAATCTTTTTAAAATGAACAATTGACATTGTTTTGGCCAGATTTAAACCGGCTACCTCCAAGAGTTTTGAAAAGATAAAAATGCATGTTTTCCTTTATTTTTATAATCGAAGTTATCATTATTACATTTTTGATTAAGCCCCCTAGGTAAATCAAAAATATAATAATGATAGAACTGCCAAGAAATAATTAAACCTTTCAATCTGGACGATGCAGGGAATGGGGCACCCGTGATCTCTAATTTGTCAAGGAAATTTATCATTTACAAGGGAATTTTAGGGTCTGTATGGGTCCGAAATTCGGTAAAAAGAGGTACTTTTCCCCAATTTTAGACCTTAACATTCCCAATTCAATCTTTTCTCCGAAACGAGAAATTCATTTCCATATTTACATATCATTAGCTGAAAGGAAAACGAAAGTAGAGCAAACATGCTCTAGGAGGGATTCAAAATATAGATAATTGATAAGGGATAATTTGCATGAATATATCTTTTTGTTGTTTGAAATTTATTTCCCAATTTAGGTTAAAATGTTGCAAAATTCCCAATTTCATCGGCCCAGACCCCTGACATCAGGGGCTAGAAAAAAAACCCCTGTAATTACTTATTTTCTTTACCTTTATACAAATATTAACAAACAAGCGCGGATCTAGAGTGGTTAGGGGGGTCAAGTCCAGCCTGGAATTTGCATAAAATGCTGATTTTTCCTAGTTTTACGAGAATTTATGGCTGGACACCCCTCCCTCCCATGGACTGCTGACCTCTCTGCCCTTTCTTCTCCTGATCCGCCCGTTTCTTTAGGAAATCCTGAACATGTTGATTTCTGCATGCCGGGCAAGAACAGTACAGCATCAGAAAATTTCGAAAATTTCAAATATATTCTATATAAATAATAATTATTGTTAATGACACTGACTGAATCATGCGCGCCAAATCCCTTCTAAATTCAGTTCAAATACGCTTCAGATGCCACCAAATTGCTTCATTTTTTCATAATTTTCTCGGGGGAGGCCCCCCGAACCCCACCAATGGGTTTCCCTCCCATACCCTCCCCCAGTCGGCCCTTCGGACCTCGCAAGTGATTTCCATAAAAATTGTATGTGCCCCCCGGCAATTGGGGTTCTGGATCCGCCCCTGTATGTTGCATAAATGTAAAAAAAAATGAAAAAAATAAAATAAGATGAAAATAAAAAGAATCAATGTCGTCAACTTCAAAATTAAAATCAGAAAATACATGCAATATCTTGTAGTAAGTAAACATTTCTTATTTTATCGGAATATCATGTTTTATTGTCCTGTGTTGGCAGATACTATTTTGTGTCAGTTTTTTTTTCGCATTCGAAAGTTGCGGGAAATAAAACTTCTCAACCAATGGGAGAACATTCCCATAATTCTCTGCATGACGTCATGTAGCAAAACAAATTTGGTCACTGCAGACACGAACAGTGGAATACTTGACGTCGATTTGGCTTGCATAGGACCAAACGAATGAATTATCAGGACAGGTTTCCCTGTAGAAGGAAGTCGAGCAATACTGGCATCCTCGTCAGACTCGGAAGACGGTGGAACTTCGCCCCCACCGCGTAAAAAACAGCGAATTTCTCCCTCTATCATGCAGGCCAATGGCTGTCCTGAGCACAATGGAGATTCGGAGATAGCGACCACTTCACAACAGAATGGCACATGTTCGGCCTTGTCAAATGGATCAGTGACTAGTAAATCACCATCACCAAAACCCATGTCTCAAACTGACCAAGACATCGTACGGTTGATCGTACAACACTTACGAGGGCTGGGTCTGAAGTAAGCTTACCAAAACAAAGATTTTTCTGGCCTTTGTGCAAGCAGTACTGCCAGCTGATTGAACCCAATATATATAGTGATGGTCATTCTAGATTTAATTTCGTAACATGATGCTCTACTTATGTATATCACCCTTAATTTTGTACGTTTATTTAATTTCTTTTGTTTGGTTCAGGTTGATGATTTCATCATTGTACATGTTCAGTTTTGTAAGGGGCACATTTGGGGTTTCTTCTTCTTGACTTTCAAGCATTCTGTTTGTTATGTGCGTCTGTTCTTAAACTTAATGGTGCTGCCCAACAGGGAATTGTGAAAAATTAAAATTTAAAAATGACAAAATTTTTTAACAATTTACAACTGCCTCGCTGTTTAGAAAAATAATACTGGTGTCAGAACAGTTTCCGGACTATTTTGAAGGTCTTTTGGGGATAACTCCTCTGTCTATCAATGGAAAAATTCAAAATTCTCTCAAATAATGCTATGCCCTTCCCACAGATACTCATGTAGAAAGAATATATTAAATCTCTCAAGAAATATGATTTCTTGACAGATTTTATGGCCCTATATTCTGGCCATTTTTGGCAAATCACTGGAACAGTTTCCAGACACCTGATCATTTAAAATCTGTCAATCTCAATCAATTTCAGTCCAAACTGGATGATTTTGGATATTGTGTTCTGCAATCTTTTCTACAGATGACTGTGTAAAAATAATTTTGAAAATAGAATCAACACTTCTCAATTGAAATCACATAGATTAAAATAGTACTAGTCGAGTACATATTATCGCGGGGCACATATTATCGCCACTTCATTTATAACTCTGCATATTGTTGATGTAGAAATTTAATTTTTTCACCATAATTACATCTTTGAAACATGAAACAGTATACAAAATATCAAATAATTTCATAACCTACAAATATTGAATTTTATGATAGAAAGTCGGTAAATCTGAATGTATTTCCCCCGCCTCTCCGGGGAAAGGGTAGGTCACTTCATCTTCCTATGTCTCCTTGGTTTTTAATTTTTTTTAGTATAAATTTTTCACAGACAAAAAGAAGAAAGTTCAAAGATACAAATAATATCAATTTTTTTGAAAAAGTGTAAGATTTTCAGTAAGAACAGATAGAGATGGCGATCATATGTACCCTTCTTTCAAACTTGGCTCAACCCCGACATTCACAAATCACTGATAAACAAGAATAGATTATCAGATTTTCATGAAAATTAGGTGAAATGTGTATCAAGGGTTCTTCTTCCTTCTGTGCAAATTTTATCAAATTTCATGAAGAAATACAGATTTTAGAGCAAAAAATGTTGAAAAAAGTGGCGATAATATGTGCCCGACCAGTATGGTTCTGGGTGACTTCCCCCTGTGCGCAATATTAAACAGGGCAGAAAGGGGTAAAAAGGTGGTGTTATAAAGCAACTTAGATGCAAAATTTTGTTTATGAATTCTGCATTTAAAAATCTACAAAATTATTGCAAAATTTTGAAAATAATTTCCGAAGTACATGTACTTGAAAAGGGCGACTGTTCGGAAACTGTTCTGACACCAGTATATGTTCAAGAGAACAGGTTTGCCAATCTTGGTTGCATTAAGAAAATATGTGTTAGTTTTAATTTCCTTATAAATTTCTTCAATGATTCAGTCCGTATAAATGTAGAGGATCTCAAATGGTGAGATACATTGTATAATAGTGTACTGTTATCAGAGTTCTTGAAATCTTCCAATGAAATGTTGGACATTTTGGGATTTCTATCTGTCCAAATAATAGATATAACGTGAGGTTTTATTAGATCAATCAATTTTTTATCGGCAAAACCGATACATTTCATGAACTCTGCGGTACATGTATTTGGAAATGTCTGAACTGTTGAACATTACAATATTTATAATGATTTAATTGTATCTTGGCACCTGATTATCTAATCCACGAATTTCACATTATACTGTACCACAGCAGAGCTGAATTTTATACAGGACAAAACTCTGCATCACAACATTTGACATAACTTTCGACTGAGAAGTCCAGAGATATCTATGGCTTCATAAATTAATAAAAAATAACGTCAAAAGTCCTGATGTCGGATCTTGGAGTGTCTAAAATGCAAATCTAGCATAAGAAATTGAAAATGGTTAGTTCTGCGCCATTTCCTTCTCTAAATAGTAAGATCTTTCCCCCTAAAATGTGATAAAAATTCTCCAAGTTACATGTATACATGTACATATGTACTTGGTTACTTTGCAAAAAATAATGCTATAAGTCAAGTTATTCAAGACCAATGAAATTCTGAACAGTAAAAACAAGTGCTTCAATTACTTGATAGCTTTATTAATCCCTCCAGATTGGAATCATTAATCCCTCCAGATTGGAATCTACATGATCTACAATGTAGTAACCAATTGTTTGGTTTAGATCAAGTGACGAAAGTCCAGAGATCTAACACCATACCCTCAGTGTTGCCCTTGTTGTCGTTGTAATTATACATGTACATGGAAAAAACTTTAACCTGGACTATATCTCCTGAACTATCAGGGATATAGCATTGATATTCCACATGTTACAAATGTACCTTGTGACTAGACCTTTATTTGAGACCATGACCCAGTGGCTTGACCTAGTGACTTTGATCAACTTCTCAACAACTTTAATCTGCGCTATATCTATTGAAATATAAGGGATAAGGCTTTGATATTACACATGTAGATACTTTGTGACAAGACCTTCATTTGAGACCATGACCTTTTGACCTAGTGACCTAGACCTTAGGACTTTGAACAACTATATCCATTAAACGGTATCAAAATCATTTTAAAAATAAAGGTAAGAGAAAAATACCAAGATTTTCTTATTTCTGAGTTATGCAGACATAAGTATCCTGCCTGTTCAGCTGATTCCATGTAAACAAAGATTCTACTTTTAAAGTACAAAAATGTAGCAAGAAATCAATAGAATACATTATACAAATTTGTCAACATTGATGAAACCCACCTCATATATTGGTAATTTGGAGAATGTTTGTCCAATAATAAACTGTCCATAATGTACAATTGTTTTGCATACAGAAAGAAGTCAATGTAGGCATTTACCGGTAAGAATCTTCAAACATCATTGTATTATCTTCTACATGTATTTTTCAGTCAAACTGCTGAGCAGCTGATATCGGAGTCGGGATGTGTTCTGGAACACCCAGCTGCTGCCAAATTACGGGCACATGTTATGGATGGGGAGTGGGCTAAGGTAAGTATGCCCCTTTATCACTGATCAGACACAGCTTATAGGTTGGTAATAATGATGTTTCTAGTAAATCACTGTTTAAGATGTGGATTTTTACCAAGCTAAGACATATTCCATGGGCAAAAAGCCTACATGTCTGTACTCGGTACATTTGAATTTTTACTACAGGTAAATTGTGTACTTTGGTTGTGTGAGCATCAAGTCCATGCTGTTTAATTAGATGTATACATTATATTTTCTTGGAAACAACATTGTATGTTCTCTAGATATAATCATAGAAAATTTATATTTCAGAAAGAAACTTAAAAAAACAATTACATTGAATAAAAGTGGTGGCATTCATAAATAAATGTGAATTAACATCGATTATATATCATAATCAGATTCTGGATTACATGTACATGTAGTTTGGGCTAAAGTTATAAAAAATTCTTTTTTACTTTAATTAGGCTGAATCAGATTTGGAAGAGTTAAAGTCACTGATAGAGAGTCCCCAGGGAACATTGGTAAGTAGCAAAGAAATAATCAAACTGTCATAGTACTTATATTTGCATGGGAAATAAGTTGAGATGATGAAAGCTTATCCTCTTGCTCTTTTGAAACAAGAAATACATGTTATATTTGTAATGTTAAATGGATATTTTTGATTTGATGAGTTATTTGATTTGTAAAAGACAAAATGTTGAAAAGGGGAAGGGTTATCTCCCTCCCCTACATGTACCTGTGTCTGCATGGGACGAGGGTCCTTACATGTACATAGCAGTGCATACAGATATACTTAATTTTATGTTCTCAGTGAATAAATTGAGTAAGTAAGAATAGATGGAAAAAATTTGTTTCTTTAAAGAAATTCACTACTTGAATCTTTTATAAGTTAAAAACAATTTGAAGTATTGATAAGTTGCATTTTTCCAGAGTTAAATATCCGTAACTGAAGTAGAGCTGTAAAGATATGTACATCTCCTGTTTCCCAGTTGAATTAAGAAATGACTGTCCTACTTTTGGTGTTCATGAATCATGGGTGTATAATTCTGGTTGGTCACGTGCAAATTCCGTGAATCGCGAAGCGATTCTCGGAAAATTTGCACGTGTCCAACCAGAATTATACACCCATGAACACCAAAAGTAGGACAGTCATTACTTATATTTACATTTATTCTGATGATTTGTCATTTTAATTTACACATATATCGCACATTTTGCCTGTAACAGCGTCAAATGTATTTTAATATTGGTAAATTCTCCCACATATGCAAATATGCAAAACTTGAACGTGACGTCACATTAGAAACCCAAGTTATTGGAAAATAATTCTACTTGCCTAACGGGCGTTTAACATGAGGAATTTACTAGTAATGTAAATATTGTATTTTGAATTTATATTTCTACTATTTATCTTTTAACAGAAAATGAAGTTCCTGATTTTGGAGCAGAAATATTTAGAACAACTTGAGGATGGTAGAGAGATGGATGCTCTCCAATGCCTACGATATGAACTAACTCCTCTCAAGTTCAACACAGAACGGGTTCATGAACTTAGCTCGTAAGAATTTGTATTTCTCAATTCAATACAAAACTTCACTTCCTCTAGTTTATTTTTGATGAGGCATTGCTGATATATTTAAATTTTCATACACCAATGGTCACAGTTTCAACTATTGGCATAGTAATCACATATAAATGATTAAATATATGAAGTTGCATACAGGGTATGGTGCTCATTGTTTGAGTTTTAAAAGACTCGGACTTGTGTACTGTATAAAAAACTGACACATCAGCCATAACTTAAAAGCGATGGGGTCTCATATTTTGCATGTGTGCTCCTTGTGACAGGACTTTAATATTGGTACCAAAAAATTATTTATCAAGTGCGCTATATACTTACCTTTGACCTACATTTGAAAAACATTAAAATTGGCCATTATTACTCAGGGATTAATCTACCTCTGGGTCCTGCGTCCCTGACACATAAAAATTGTGCAGGACCCATTGATTTCCGTTTGCTCAACATGGTACGCACTATTCACTTTTGTATATGTGTCCGCTTTAGTTCATGTTTACATAAAACTGGTCGAGAAAGTGCATTAGCAGTATAGTTTGTAAAGGCATCATGTTTATAATCGATCTGACATATTTGACTGCTCTTTTAAACTAGTCCTTGGGCTAGGGTGGTTTTCGTGTGCATACGAGAGGCCCAAGGTACTCTTTGTATTATTGAAGTACACCACCTTGGTGATAAGAAAAGTAAGGGTAGATATTTTGAATCCTCGCATATTCCAATTTATGACCTCTCAAAATATTTGTAAGGGGCCAAACAATAGATTAAAATCAACAAAATATAGTTGTGCAAAATACATAGTCCGTAACTGACTTGTAAATTTGAAAATTAGGATGAGAAGTGCTATTTTACTGTTCATACTAAAGAGGTTATAGATACACTCTTACTAAAGAGGTTATAGATACTCTCAGGAAACTTTCTCGAGCCTCTACTCTCCCTAATATCAAAGAAAACAAAATATCAAACAAATGTATACCTGAAACAACCACCTTATTACTGCAACAAATGAAACAAAAAAATAATTTAAACAGCGAACAATTGACTCTCTATATCTTTGGAATAAGGAACAGTTTGAGCAAATCCGTCATGCGCTGTTAATTTTTTTAGTAAGTAGAAAAATGGTACCATTGAAGTGTTAAGCAAACATCGACAAATTGTATTTTCAACAACGAGTTTATTTGTGTTTGAGTAAACCCCCGGTTCTAAAAATAGTGCTATAAATAGACTTCGAACCAATCAGTTAGCGTAAATCGCGTCACATGCATGCTGTGATATTTTCTATAGACCGTCAGCAATATCACCATTGCTGTATAAATTAATTCGCAAGTAAAAGGAGTTGTGAAATGCCAATTTTCTGCAACAAAAAAATGGAGGTTTTGGTCCTCAACAAAATAAAACAGTTATTAGGTTTGTTACTGACCGTCCACAGAGATTTGTCGGGTTGATCAAACCCATAGAAGGCTCAGCTTCGCCTCGCCTTTCATGGGCTGGATCAACTCGACATACATCTGTAGACGGTCAGTAACTAATCTAATAACTAATAGTATACTGTAAGAGGCATATTTGGCTCGTCTATTCTTTGTGACAAGACTTTTCTGTTGGTACCAAAATTGTTTATCATGTGACCTTGACTCTGACATTTACCCGACCTCATTTGAAAACTTACATTTCATGTGTTTTGTGTCTTTGTAGGTTTATGATGTGCTGTAACCCTGAGGATCTGAGGGAGACAGCTGACTGGGATGGAAAGGGAACCGAGTCAAGATCAAAACTTGTAGAAAAACTCCAATGTATGTAACATACCTTAGAATTTTATACTTAGTTATTTCATTCTTTTAAGAAGCATGATGCTAAGTGATAGAAATTAATGTAATATTTATCCCCTTGCATTATAGTTGCAGGGAGATTTAGTAACGTCTCTGTTCCTGCTAGGGGTATATGTATGTGTGCTTCACGTTTTTGTATATGACTTAGAGGGCATATTAGATGCTTATGAATCTGATAAGGTTGAACCATGTCTGATTTCAATATTACTGGACTAAGGTCAAGGTTAGAATACATGTATACATACATGTAATTTATACACTCTTGAGAATAACTTTATTATAAACCTAATATACCAATTGATTATTTCATAAGGAAGAATATCCTACTGATTTTCAAGATTGAAAGTCAATCTCGCAGAAATTTGTCATAATTTTTCATATATACAATTTTAAGTCATAGGTCAGGGTAATATGATATTGTTTTATTTCAAATTTCCTTCCTTTTTTCAGCATTCTTGCCACCTACTGTGATGTTACCACCCCGACGCCTTCTGACGTTACTTAACCAGGCTGTGGAGTTACAGAAGGACAAATGTCCATATCATAACACTAAGTTTGACAGTAATCTGGATGCTGTGTCGTTACTTATAGACCATGTATGTAGCAGAGAACAATTCCCCTCTGTAACATTACAAGTTCTCAATGATCATTGTGATGAAGTGTGGTTCTGTAGATTTTCTCCAGACGGAACAAAACTGGCCACAGGATCTAAAGACGGCTCCCTTATTATATGGGATGTCGATTTTGTGAGTACAGAATTATCAGTATACATGTAGCATAGCGGAATGATTCTTTGCAAAGCAGAAGGTCCACTTGTCCCTAAAATTGGCCCTGGATTTTTCGTGAAAAAATTCTTTATGAAAATTATGATTTCCTATCTCTAATATTTCATTAGAATATGTGCGAATATATTAGGTCCATATTTCAAGTAGTTGTTAAGTCATGTGTGTAAGATATGACGTCATAACATGACTATTCTTCTGAATATTCTTTTAAATTAACATGGGCGCACACCCTCAACCAAAATAAATCTTACATAGATAGAAACATAAATTGCATAGCTATCTTTTAGTGTACTTTGGTTGGCATTACACGCCCTACTTCTTTTCATTGATTTGTACCAAAATTTGAATTCTTTCTTGATATTTTTCATCATTTTACGAATTTTGGGTATTTTTTTAGCTGTATAATTTAGTGCAATGTTTAAAAATCGAAATGTTTATGTCTTATTTCAAACAACCATATATTTGACATCTTTGATATTGAATATAATCAGAATCTGAATCACTTAAAAGATAGGGCCAATTACCCAGCTTACCAAGCCTTCTCCTTTAAATGTGATAGATACATGTATCTTGTTTTCATGTAAGAATTACCCATCGAGAAATTTTATTCTAATAAAGTAAACTGACAAATCATCTCATCCACAGGTACATGTATGTCTTCTACTTGAATTCATATCCATGCATTGTAGATGACAGGATTATAATTACGAGGGGATTTGATTTGTATTTCCTTTATTTTAGAACTCTTATGACCTGAAGAATAAAAAAGTATTTGAGAATCATTCATACGGAGTATCATATATAGCGTGGAGTCCTGATGGCAGCCATATTATAGCTTGTGGACCAGACGACTGCTCTGATCTATGGTTGTGGAATGCTGAGGTTTGCATTATACAGTTACATTGTTCCTCAGAGTTCTTATATTAAAAATAAAATTCCATTTGGGCTTACAAAGCATGAGAATAGTTTATATAGGGAATTGTGTAAGAACTTTATTATGAGGGATTTTCTTTCTTTTATTTTATTTTTTTCTGTAGAACTCATGAATACATGTAGATGTTTTTGTTGTTACAGACTGGTGATTTACGAGTGAAGATGAGTCAGTCACCTGATGACAGTTTAACCACAGCATCATGGCATGTAGACAGCAAAAAATTTGTTACTGGGGGAATCAGGGGCCAATTCTACCAATGTGTAAGTTACTTGCAGATATTGTTTGTTAAAATATATGATCTTTGAGTTGTTGTGAACATGAATAAAAAGAATAAGACTGCAATCATACACTTTGATCATGAAACAATTTGTTTTGCGATACAGGCATGTAATGTAATTTGTATCGTGATTCTTTGATTTATCAGCAAAGAGTTTATCAGCAAACAGTCACATGTAAAATTGTATGTGATCCTGGTAAAGCAAACAATTCAAATCTCATGCATTTTGTCAGTATTTCCTAAAACACCCTTATTGACAAAACTCCCAGACAGGATAGCTAAAATTCTTCATTCATGGGATCATTAAAATTAAACCAGAATGGGCAACTGCATTAAATTGGTTGGTGTGAAAATCATCTGTTGTTTGAACAGACCTGCCTACTTTTACGATTTTGGTGTATATTTTACGGTTTTTAACCTACAATAATGCTCTACACGTTTGCTACTCAATTTTACGCTTACAACTTGTTTCCAGCAGAATTGACTTTTTAAAAGTAGTTTTAACAAACAAATAGACTTGTGTACATGAATTACATGTATTTGAAAGATGAGCATTTGATATCGTATACGCTATTGTGTAAATGATTAAGATTTGTTTCAATGTCAAAGTGGAGAATAGATTGGTTTTTTCTTAAACTTACAATCAATTCTTTTATATTACACTTTACTTCTTTAAATTACACTTTCTTGAGATAATATACATGCAATAACATACCTTTTAATTGTTGCAAATTATGTCAGCCCCCCCCCCCCCCCCCCCACAAGAGAGAGGAGACATTGTTTTTGCCTTCGCGTCTGCCTGTCACACATCATGTCCGGGCTATATCTCCTGGACTGTTTGCCTGATCACTTTCATATTTTAGTATGTTGTTTCTTATGACCTGAAGGTTTCAAATCACCTTGACCCAAGGTCATGTGACCCAGGTCAAGGTCGCTTAAAACATTTTTAAAGAAATTGTACATACATTCCTGTCTGGGCTGTATCTCTTGAACTGTTTACCTGATCACTTTCATGTTTTAGTATGTTGTTGCTTGTGACCCAAAAGTTTCAAGTCACTTTGACCCAAGGTCATGTGACTAAGGTCAAGGTCTCTTAGTACATTTTAATGAAATTTTACATGCTACCCTGTCCGAGCTGTATCTCTTGAACTATTTACCAGATCACTTTCATATTTTATTAGCTCTACTGGTCTCAGACCAGTCGAGCTTATGCGATCACCCTTCGTCCGGCGTCCGTCCGTCTGTCCGTCTGTCCGTCTGTCTGTCTGTCCGTCTGTCCGTAAACAATTCTTGTCCGGACAACTCCTCTGAAACTATTAGAGATAGAAACTTAATTCTTTTTGTATTTTACTTGGTCCATGGTCTAGTTGTGCACCTGACATTCAGTTTCAGTCCCTGACTCCCAGGGTCTTAGAAAATGGGCGTGGTCATTAAATTCTATGTAATTTTGTACGGATAGCTCTTCTATCACTATAAATGATAGAGACATAATTCTTTTTGCAATATGATGGGTCTGTAGTCTAGTTGTGCACCTGATATTTTGTTTGAGCCAATGACCCCCAGGGTCTTAGAAAAGGGTGTGGTTGTTTTCTCTCTATTAAACTACATGTGATCTCATGATAGCTAATTTCCCAGAATTTATGGATAATAGTTAATTGATTTATTTCAAAATATTATCGGTTTACAGTTTAGATGTCATTACAGTATTTTACTTCAGTCCCTGTTCCCTAGGATTCTGGAAAATGGGTATATGGCTATTTTCTCTTACCCTATCTACATGCATTTAGAGTACATAAGTGACAGAAACTATAAATAAACAAAGATATTGCAATTTTACAATATTATCATAGATGAGTCTGTAATTTAGTTTTTCTCATATTTTATTTGGGACCTGACCCAGGATTTTATCTTCAATTCTATAGAAACGCTAGGGGATAGTTTCGGAATTTCCTCTGATCAATCAATCAACATGAAAATCTTTTCTATAGTGTTTATACAGTGCAAGAAAGATATCAAATAGTCAAAATGCATGTATTTCTCACTTATTTTTTATTTGTTTAACATGTTTAAGGTGTAAGATTTTTGGGGAGAGTAGTGAGAATTTTTGTTGCAAGAGTAGAATGTCCGAAGTGATCACAGACTTGAGCTGTGCTTTCCGTGAAATGGGAACACCAGAATCACAAAGATTGATCATTTTATCAAATAAAATAGCAATAATGCATCCTTCACATTGCCAAATGAAAGAAATATTGTGCTTGTGTAAGTTTTTTTTTTTTGAGGGGGGGGGGGGGAGAGGGGGGAGGTAACTAGAATTGTCCTAAGTGATCACAGACTTGAGCTGTGCTTTCTGTTAAATGGGAACACCAGAATCACAAAGATTGATCATTTTATCAAATAAAATAGCAATAATGCATCCTTCACATTGCCAAATGAAAGGAATATTGTGCTTGTGTAAGCTTTTTTTGGGGGGGTGGGGAGAGGGGGGAGGTAACTCTTACATCTTTCTTTCTTCTTATAAATTCCTCCACTGCTTGGAGTACCACCCCCAATGGGATGTAAAACTGTGTGGTTTGATAAAATTTTTCATAATGTTTACATTAAAGCAAGTGACACATGTTTTAATAGAAGATAATATAACAAGAGATGCCTTAGTTCAGTTCAGTTCAGTTGGTCTGTATTAACCACCTTTAGGTAGGTGCACCTAGCAGCCGCTAGTAGGTAAGATGCGCTTCATAAAAAAATAAAATAAAAACGTTCTAAAAAGTAAGGGAAATGTGCCTCAACTGCCAGACGGTCCTCTTTTACCTCTGGAGACCTTTTCCAGTAGAAAGATCCTGCCACTATGTACACGGTAACACAGGTATCTCGAAATCCGCTCAATATATGTACACTGTTCAGTATTTAACTGCATTGAATGAACCACATTGGCACGTGTGACGTCCATTATAATATCCATAATGACATCCTTTGAAAGATTTTCCCACATTCCTTTCCCAAAGTGATATGTCATGACTCTAGACAGTTCACATAGATATTCCTTGCGATATGTTAGAAGAGCACCGCATTCCAGGAGAACATGTTGGTAGTTTTCAACGGATGATTGACAGAGTTGACATGTTGGATCAACAGTATTTTGATTAAATCTACTCAGCTTAGACTGCACCATGTATGTACCAGTAAGGAAGCGTGCTTTTGTTATAGCTCTGCGTGTATCGCGTATGTTGCCATCCACTGTGAACCATAGTGGGTGGATTGATCCAATGCACAGTGCATCTCTGTGGAGATACAAGAGTGTAGACTTCGTGGAGCATTCCTCCTTAAGTTTTTTGTTCCAGTATGTATTAATCGCATCGGACACAGAAGCTTTCCAAGAATCCCTTGATGGTATGTTTACCAATAGGTCTTCAATACCTTGGAGGTTGTATCGCAACAAAATGTCCCGTACATAGACAACCCAGCTTTTACTTGAGTGGCTTTTTACTGATAGTTGGCGAGTCAAGATGTTTAGTAGAGTTGGGTTATTAGACCTGATAATATTTCCAAGAAATGTGAGAGTTCTAGAATGTAGTTCTGCTTCTATGGGTCGAGCGCCAAGAAGTAGATAAACAGCACATTTAGCACACCTTTGCGGGAGGCTTTGAATGATTCTCAGAGCTGATAGATGGTAAGTTTCCAATGCATCTATATGTTTACGCAAAAGTACAAACGTCTCCAATCCGTAGAGCAGTTTAGGGAGAACATAGAGTGAATATATCCTATAAGAGGTAGATGGCTGAAGGCCGTTTGATCCATGTAGGCCGGTAGACGTGAGACCATAAAATGTCCTTCTGGCACATGAGATTCTTTCATATATGTTTGCTTGCGTGTCGTCAGACACAGAACGAATAAGTCCTAAATTTGTAGTTTGGGTAGCAATCGAAAGTTCCGAGTCTCCCAGCTTCCAAGAGCTCAAATTTTCTGTATAATTCCTTGGTATGAATTTGCGCAACATGACAGACTTTTCAGGATGAATGATGTACCGTTCTCTATTTGCATATCTATATGCGATATCTAAAGCATTTTGAGAGTCAATGTCCGATTCTCCTAACAAGGTGAGGTCATCTGCGACAGTCGGACTTCCTGTGTACGTTGAACCAATGTAGGTACCGGTGTGCGACTTTTGAAGTTCTAGCAACAAATCGTTGATATACGTTTTGTAAAGTCCAGTTGATAATATGCCACCCTGCCTAACCCCTTGAAGTATACTGAATTTTGAGCTAACATTACCTTTCCATAGAACTTTTGATGAGAGTGACGTATATAGATTGTCTATGACATTCCAGATATGCTGATTAATCCCCTGGTGAAATAGTTTGCATTTCATGGATGTATGGGCAACAACATCAAAGGCTTTCTGTGAGTCTAAAAAAGACATGTAGATTGGACGATTGTTCTCCACATATTCTGAGATTGTCTCTGATACTATGAGTGCAGCCATAAGCGGTGAAATTCCTTTTGTAAATCCAAATTGTAAGGTAGATTGATTAAGAGGCAAGCTTTCTTCTATTTGTTTGAGAATCACATGTTCAAATATTTTTCCAAGAATAGACGTGACAGTAATTCCTCTGTAATTTGTTACATTCGCTGGATCTTTCCCTTTTTTATGTATAGGGTGCAGAATACCTGACTTGAAGTCGGAGGGAACATGTTTTAGATGCATAATAGAAGTAAAGATTGATGCAATAGGCTGCAAAATGGCTTCACCTGCTGTTTTAATATGTTCTGACACAATTCCAAATTCGTCCTTGGCTTTTTTGTTATGTAGCATTTTTATCGCACATGCAACTTCCACAGGGGTAATAATTGGTAACACGTCATCTGTATCGGAGACTATTTTCCTGATGAGATCGAGGTCATATGCTAATCTGTTTTGGTAATCTGAGTCAAACTCCGAGTTATCACTGGGGATAGCCAGATCCTCATAAAAGGCTGCAAAGGAACGGCATTGTTCATCAGATTTAGTAACGTGATGACCTTTTTCCAGCAATGCAACTGTTGACCTTGAACTTTTGTTGTTCCTGTTGATAAGACGATAGAAATTTGCCGAATTCTGCTGGGCCATGACTTCCTCATAGAATCCGATGCGCTCCGATGCCCTTTCTTTACGCTGCTCTCTACGTAGGTCGTACTTAAGATTTGTTTTTAGAATAGAGAGAGGGTGCTCTGGGCCCGGTCTACCCACAGTGATCCATTGCCTATAGACACGCTTCCTATCGCTTAAAATCTGACGTATTTTCGGAGAAGCCTTCCATTTTGGGCCATGAAGTTTGACCAGCTTTTTAGGAACAGAAGCCCTTTCGGCTGCAAGGCAGACATCATGAATGTGTTTAACTTCTCTGTCTATATCCGACGGCGTGATTATTACTGGAGTCTCCACTCTATCAGATATGCACTTTTTATATCGATGTGTATCACACTTGTCCCACTGCGAGCGAAACCTTTTAACCTTGACCTCTGTGCTAATTTTTAGGTTATGGTCCAAAAGAATGTCACACTTTATACCTGTATGTGTGGAGGTATTACTGCATACATCATCCAATAGCATAAAGTTTGCTATCAGTGCATGATTAGTGCAAAGGAAATAGTCTATCTGCGATTTACCACTTCCATGTTGATAAGTCATGTGTGACCCTGTAGAATGCACAGAGAGTTCGTTCTCCTTTACAAACGCCTTCAACAGTTTATCCTGACTGAGGTTTCTATCGTCAAGTAGGGTAGCGTTCAAGTCGCCTGATATAAGTACAGAGTGTGTATCGCGGTATTTTGATATTATCACATCCAATAGGTCGAGCGAGGCTTTATATTGTGACGTAGAGTCGGAATATCCTGCAGTAGGCATGTATACATTAATGATACACAATGGGTGAGGTTTACAATTAATCTCAAGTGCCAATATGCGCTCACTACCGTCGTCCAGAGTTTTAACAGAGGGCTGTATTTGTTTATTCCAAATGATAGCAGTTCCCCCATATCCTCTCCCTCTCTCGAACTTAGCTGCAGGGTATAGGAGGTCTACACATCTTATAAAGTAGTCCCATTCCCCGAGGAATTTCTCTATGTCCACTTTTTCGAAGTCCCACAGCCAGTGTTCCTGAATGCAAATAATATCGGAAATTTTCATAAGATCCTGAAGATAAGGTGCATTTCCTTTTACCCCTTCAATATTACATGATGCCACTACAAGCTTCTGCGCAGAATTCTGTTCTGTGAGAGATCCGGTGGACGTCCCGGGAGGCTCGGAATGCATAAAAAATGCTGATTAACTGATGGGTGATTTGAGTTCCTCTTATTGATTTCGTCCACAGATTCAAGCACATCAGATAATTTGGCTGTATCTTTGTTACCAGCTGCATTTTGGATACTACCTGTATCCTGGATAATCGCATCTTGTGTGTTTTGAGTAGAGGAAAAGACACATGAAGAGGACCTGTTGCCCACCGCTATTTCTATATGTTCTGGTGAGTTCAGATGAGATATACACTTCCTATTGGCTAAACTGTCTGAAACATCTTCACATACATCAGGATCTTTTATGGCTAGTTCATTAGAGTCCTGCTTGAAGGGGGGCCTAGTTGTACCTTCTACATACTGTTGTGGTATACTTTGTGTAATAGAGGTAGACAATTGAGCGCTATTATTAGGCGAAGTACACGTAGAGGCACTTTGACGTGTGTATCTAGCCGAATTGCGAGGATCCTTTACGAGAGAGGGCCTGTTAGTGTAATCACCATGCTGACGCTGTACTCCTTGCACACCATGGGTAGGTAGATTCGAGGTATATGCGGGCGGAGCAGGGGCGTTTTGATTACTAGGTGCTATGAATAGAGGGTGGCCCTCGAGCAAATTTTGCGAGACGTTATTTGAAGTTGGCCGTCCTATGTAAGGGGGTGGTTGAGGGACCCCAGGATGAAGAGGCGAAAAGCCATACGGGTTGATAAATGGGTGGATGGGCCCAAAAGATGGCGGTAGCAGGCTGCTCTGTAGGTGGTGACCCATTGAATGTAACATAGGAAGGTATCCCATAGGAGACATTGGTTGTCTCACTGAGTTTATATGAAGTTGTGTACACATTTGCATCTGGGTTATCATGGCGTTATTCTGTAACATCTGCGACATCATGATGTTAGAGGAGAGAAGTTTTTGGTGCTCTAGTGCAGAGTCAATTTTACTGTCTATAGAGCGCAGCCTACAATCCACATAATTCTCAGAAGTAGACGATAAGACGGAACCCTGTACATCCGTATTCACAGGATTTTCCCTAACAGCATGTTGCGAACTTAGCCGATTAGCACTAGTTTCCTTATTGAGCAGTGTGTTCTGGAGGGAAATAGTACGCTCCATATCTACAACTTTCTGTTCAAGACTGGAGATATACGACTTTAATTTTAAATTATCTGCATGAGTATTATCGGTACTACGCACCTGTCTAGGGGCTTTCTTCTTTGGCAAGCCTTGGGACATGTTGTTGTCATGCACGGACGAGGCCGAATATGTACTCTTCGGAGTAGTATATGTAGGGGTAAGTGTCCCTGACGAATGTAAACAGACAAACGAAGAGCGCGGCTCCGATTGTATGATTCCTGATGTCCCCGAGGGGTGCTTACTAACAGACGAAGAGAATGGCTCTGATTGTGTAGTTCTTGAAGTAACATGCACATCTGTAGATATCTCTGATGTATTGAGGCAAACGGGTAAGGAAAGAGTATCTGATTTATGTTGTGTAGTTGTAGTCATTTGAGCGCTGACCTTTGGTGGTGTAGACGGTGCTTTGTGGCTGAGCTCAACTGGTGAATTTGAGCCGTCATTCAGATTAGACCCTTTTTTCAATTGCACTGGATCATTGTAAACGGCGTTATCACAACACATAGAACAATTATATGGCATAGAATTTGGCATCTTTTCAACTAAGTGAGGAGAGAGGTTAACGCATGCGTAGTGAAACCATTCTAAACATGTGTCGCATTGGATGGTATTCTCGAGAGCCTCTTTCTGACAAATAGGACACATAAACTCTGAAGCACAGTTTTTGTCACTCTCCATTATGTCACCTGAAGATTGTGATGTATGGGTATGCGTCTGCGGTACATGTACGTATTGATCGTGTGATGCCGAGATGGCCCCCTTCAGTGCCAAGTTTACAATGTTAATACTAGGGGTCCGACGTTCAAGTTTTTCTATAATAGGGAGGAATATTTCATCAAAAAAGAAGTCAACCCTACTGCCGTTAGCGAGTAGGCTGGAGCGCGTATTATACAGATGTACAGTACATTTAAGATGTTTGCCGATACTCCCATCCGTACGTTTGTTCATGATGCTAAATACAGTGGAGACATGTGCTCCAGATTGATCTTTGTCTACAGTTACGTTATAGGATAATGGTACATTTGAAAATTCACACGTTTTATCTATCTGTTCACAGAGCATGGCTTTAAACATTTCATATGCAGCTGCGCTAAACTCTGCAGTGAAGTTTTTACCAGGCTTCATTTCGTATTGAACTAACTCTTTATCACAGCTGGTTAGTTTTGAGTCAAGAGCTTTAGATTTGTTCAGTACATATTGCTTTCTGCCTAGTTCAGCGCTCTGAATAGGCGATTGGCTCACAGACATACTACTTCGTAGCGATTCGTTGTTAGTAGAGACAGTACGAGTTGAAGCTTGTCCTTGCGAGTTCTTTTCCTACAAGCGTAGGGAGGACCTGGAGTTGTTTTTCACAAGAGACATATTTATTGTCAGTTGAGTAACATTAAAAGTTCTAAACATATCTACTATGTGTTAATCAAATTTTAAAAAAATTAAAATAAAATACTAAAAAAATCATTTGTAAAAGCCGACTCATACAAAAATATTTCAACCCAGGAAAACTTCTACCAAAATTTTCCTTTATTGCCATTTGACAATATTATCATAGATGAGTCTGAAAGGACCAGAGCCACGAACGGCGATATCGGCCTAAAGTTTTCGTATATTTTCAAACACAGACAATGTTTCTAAATTATCAACAAAAGGAAAGGAGAACATTTTGTCTTTCGAAAACGTGTGAAGTTGTGAGATTCCGGACATGTCTTAAGAAGACATATAGCCCAAAACCAAGCCAGGATTGGCATTTCCGGTATTTATGTGAGATATCATGACTTTTGATCGATAATTTCGCATAGGGCCGGACATTCTACCAAAAAAATAATTATATTTAAATATTCTTTGATTATACCTGTGATTATTTCGATGAAGATTTTTTTGGTAGAAGGTCCGGTCGTAGTCGAATATTAAACTTTTATGAGTTCTCTGTTGGCACATTTCTTGACAAATTGTTCATCAAAGATGGTTAGAACGTCACGAAAAAGACCTCCCAGACGATGAAAATGAGAAGTTGTATTTCAAGATAGGTAGTAGATGATCTGAAAGCTTTTAAAGTTATGTAAAATTTTATAAATTTGGCGGTTGATTACTTTTACACCTATTTCAAACTATTCCAATTCTTCAGAAAACTGCTCCATAGTAGATAATATTTGTGACGTCATTTATACCAATGACGTCATCAAAATTGACGTTTATGAATTTCCTGAAATGTCAAGTTGTGCACTCGAGTAGTTACGATACATATTTTCGTTATACTTAAATCTTTTGAACCACTCTATGTCTTCCCTGTATATATCGGCATGTGTACACGTGATGCTACGAGGAAAAAATAAGAGAATAATTTAAAAATCTTTTAAAGAAGGCATATATAATGTATGTGGGATTTTGGGGGTTTCGGTTTCTTTGTTTGTTATATATATGTATGTTATTTCCTAAAATGTTCCTAATACGGGAATAAAATATGTAAACAACAATTGCATCGGCTTTCTACAATTGTCCTATACGATAGAGAAATTGGAAGATAAGGGGTAGAAAACGTGATTGAAATAATGAGAATTCGAAACATAAAAGAAAGACGTAATATGAATGCAGCATAAAGAAGCAAAATAGATCGACGCCGAAGAAGAAATATTTATGATCTAATTCTTTTGAGGAGGAGGTGGGATTTTTGAAGACAAAAAAAGATGGAAAACTTGAAATCAAATGATTAATTTGAAATAGATGATTGACGAACGATATCAAACCAGCGAATTTTGATTGAGGTTCAGACTATGCTGGATCAATTCTCTCTGTCCGTTTATTTTGATGTAATATAAAGTCCAGCGCCCAATTTAATAGATAACAGGGGATAGGAGACCGTGGTATAATAATTTATATTCAAAGATATTATTTCCCTGAAAATAAATTTTATTGAAAATGTAAAATTTATTCCGATGGGTCTGGGTTGAGAAAAAAAAAGAGACATAAAAAGTTTTATTTAAAAATATGCAGTAACGACCAAAATATTGTCGAATTTGTAAAATTAAATCTTCATATACCTCTAGTATAAAAACACAATACATTGTAGGTGGCGCCAGCGAAATGAATTAGAGCTGCGCACCCCAAATTAAAAATAACGTTTTCAAACGGCTATAGCAGCGAATGTATGCGTTAGATTCGCCTGAAAAATTGAATTTATACAAATGAGAACGTAAACTTTCATATGAAAACAAATATTTTGCATTTAAAAATTTTGTAAAATTAAATAATTTTCAAGGACACCGTACTGTTATAAAAGCTTTATCATCAACTTGATCAAGTTTTGAAAACAAAAATCACGTCATTAAAAAATGTTGACCGCAAAAAGGGGAGAGTCTAGAACATGCTCCCCTTCTCACCCTGGCCTCATCCCTCCCTTTAGATTCGCCAATCATCCGATATTGCAAAAATGTGAAAAAAAATTGATTCTTAAAAAGTACGCGAATGCAATTCATAACATTCGAACATTAATCACCTTTGCTACAGTCCATCGATCCAGAAATTAATAATGTTGTGCATCTATGACATCGTTTTGTCACATTCATGGTACTGTTCTGGCAGATTTGGATCAGTGGTTTTCTTATTCGTGTAACGTACCTAAATTTTCATTCCTCTAAGCGCGAATCATTACGTACATGTATTCGTATTCCATACCTTAATCTCTATCTTGTTCACATTAATACACGCTGTATTATTATAACGATAGTCGCAGCCATCGTCGCTATCGTCTCTAAAATATCCAACTCTCCGACTATCGATTCTATCTCTGAGAATCGATTAATCGGAGTAAATATATCTACACTTCTTTGAAAAATGTTCTCTCTTTACACAAAATGACACTAAAAATGTATCAGAATGGGAGTCATGGCAACGGATTCTAGTTTAGTTATGGAACGATTATCGCTGACGATCGATTGTCGGTCGTTGAATGGCCAGCGATGAACATTACTAATCGATGTTGAAAATCAAACGCGATTGTCGCCGACATCGCTGATTACCAGATTGTCCGATTTAGTATCTTGGTTTTGATAAAGTCGTGTATATCCCTTTTATACTATTATTTTTTTCCTTGTACTTCAAAGTACATACTAGTGTATGACACTTTCTGTTGCATGGTATTCAAGAAAAAAAACTTGAAGGAATTAATAGGGTATTCATAGTAGTTGTGATCGAAAGTGCTTTACTCGATAAAACAATTTTATTCAAAGAAATAATGATTTGGTGTTTATTTCAATTTCATTGTTGGTTGCAAAATGAAAAAAAAGAAATGTTTTGAATTTTCCAATTATAATAATAATGGGTTATGCCCATCCGATTATTTCCGCTTATCGATTATGATTTAACTTCTGATTGCCCAACGCTTATACTAGTACAAACACATACATGTGAGAAGAGTCACACGTATTTCACTAATCAATAATTATATATGTCATGATAAGAACGGGAGCATGAAAAGTAATTCAAAATATACGAAATATTCAAAATGCAACCATCGTTTTTTCTATATGTTCAAAGTCCGCTACCATTGATCCGAATGGGACCCTTTGCTTTTATGTTAGAAATATCCCTTCCCCTTATTCCTGTATCCGCCACAACCTCTGCAAATGGGTATTACACACTGATTTTAGAAGGAAAATCATGCAATGAATTAAGACATTATTTTTCTCATTTTTCAACTCGAGTTTTAGCTGTACTTATTTATATTGAGTCATTGACTCATATTCACCGAAGTGTACGGAAGGGGTTTTCAATTTAGCCGAGGTATTATCTCAGTCTTGTCCAGCAACTGACCGCGAAAGTGGATTAAAAACTGATACGTGTAATTTGAGCCTACTAGTTTATAGGAACAGATTTGAAGTACTTATAAATGTCAAATTGAGTCACATCAACGTTCATCTTCATACATCGCTGACAGTGGTGTATCTACGGCAAAATTAAGTGGATGCTTTCATTATCTAGATCTGCAGCAGATATAGAACTGTGTTTTGATGTTGTACAGGGGTATTCACTTTTGATTGGAGATGTTCTGACAACTTTATTACGAGAAAATCTTTGAATTTAACGGTATTTCAGAAGTTTTCGGAAAAAATGAAGAAGCATACATGGTATTCCTATGTCTGATCTGATACAGCCTAACACTCTTCTAGGACAGTTTGAACGTATCAGATCCGTGATTCACGAAGATGGTAAACATGAAGTCTTTGTTTGATTTTTTTTCATATAATCATAAATAATGACATCAATTTCTTGTGGATCGATGCAGCTTACATCTTACGCGATTTTAACGAATACAAAAAGTAAAAGTATTACATTGCAGACATGCATACTGTAGTTCCAGGACGAACATTTTCAGCCTGTGATTTCGAACAAAGGCAAAACAAACACGGATTGTACATGACAAATTGTACACGTATTGTATTTATAGAAATTTTTAAAATATGTTTTCTTTAAATTAATATTTCACACATTTCCTCAATGTAGAAATATCTCTTATTATTTCTAATACTTAGTAATTCATGGTACTTGTCCTGATATTATGCGACGTCATATGTGAAAATGACGTCAAATGACGTCGCAAACAATATACCATACCCTCAATTCACATTAAAATATTTTGCTTCAACAAGGCCGTAAATAACAAAGTTGGCCAGTTCTGAGTTGCTGAAATATGGTACTATCAAAATATAAAAGATGAACGTATTGGCAAATTAGGCCGATTTTGCCGTTCGTGGCTCTGGTCCTTTAGTTTTTCTCATATTTTATTTGGGGCCTGACCCAGGATTTTATCTTCAATTCTATAGAAACGCTAGGGGATAGTTTCGGAATTTCCTCTGATCAATCAATCAACTTCAAAATCTTTTCTATTATGTTTATACAGTGCAAGAAAGATAACAAACAATCAAAATGCATGTATTTCTTACTTATTTTTTAATTGTTTAAGGTGTAAGATTTTTAGAGAGAGTAGTGAGACTTTTTGTTGCAAGAGTAGAATGTCCTAATAAATGATCACGGACTTGAGCTGTGCTTTCTGATAAATGGAAACACCAGAATCACAAAGATTGATCATTTTTTCAAATAAAATAGCAATAATGCATCCTTCACATTGCCAAATGAAAGGTGCTTGTGTAAGTTATAGAAGTTGAATTTGTAACAGGAGAGGGAGAGATGTGACTGTACCGGAATCGAACCCGAGATCTTCTGCTATCAAGGCAGACGCTCTTACCAACTGAGCTATCTGGGCACGATGCCCGTTCCTGCCACACTCCTCTCTACCAATTTTTCAGGTTTCCATGCACTGGAAACCTCACACAAAACTCCACTTCACCTTGAGTCATTTAGTTTGGTGTCAATTCTGTAACAGGAGAGGAAAAGATGTGACCGAACCGTGAATTGAACCCGAGACCTTCTGCTATCTGGGCAGACGCTCTTACCAACTGAGCTATCTGGGTACGATACCTGTTCCTGCCATAAATTAATGGTAATAAACTAATGTTTCAGGCCTTTTTGTCAATTGGACCTCGAGTCATTTTGTCCTTTTAAAATTTGACCAATCAAAAACATCATTTCAACCTCATGCAGATTTTGAAATATTTTTCTGAACTGGGATTTATGATAGAAATGTTTTGTATAGAGGATCAAATATTTCATACCGGTATGTAAAAATATTTTGTATTATATTTTAATAATTAGCTTCTGTCTACATTAATACCACATTCGCCCTAAAAGTTCATGTTCTTCGTTCAATATTCTATTTACATTGTTTTACATTTACTAAATAAATAGCCTAAAACCTTTTTAGGTTTTTAGAACAAAGTGGCCGATTCTTTTAAAATTTCACTCGGTAGGCCACATGTCCTATTATATTTAATTTCAATCTGAAACTGCCTGATTACTTGATCTAAGTATTTTCACTGGTCAGTATAAGAAAGAAGGAAATATCTCTTATAATAGAGTATCCTATGCAATACTATTTCAGCTCAAATGAGAGGTTATTTATGCCTTTAGTCTTAATTTTATAAAAGGGCATATAGTGGTAGGTCTGTCTGTTCATCTGTTTGTCTATCCATCCGACTGTCAGTATATCATTCCATTCAACTAAATTCTGATGAAAGGGTATAAGATAATAGAGCTGTCATATATTGCATGTCTATGAACCTTGAGAAGGCTCATCTTTTGGAGCCAAATTTTTAACCTTTGACCCCATCACTGACCTTTGACCCACATTTTTTGAAAAATAAAAACATCTGTTATTTTAGTTTTGATACATATGGTATGTTATACATGTTGTATATACACGTTTTTAGTAATTCTCTCACATTCTAGAGAAATCTAAGGCACGGTCCATTTGATATTCTTGGGGGGGGGGGGGGGGGGGCACTCCGGTTTTTTTTTTCAAAAAAAAAAATTTTGCTCTGAATTTTGATGAAAAAAATTAATTAGGAATTGATGGATATGCATTGGCATGTGGTTGTTGGTTCAAATAAAAAAAAGCTTGATACACATTTATCCCGCCTCTGGCAAATTTCTTGAAATCTGATTGGTCAAGAAGAACCAAATATTATGTTGTATTATTTTACTAACAGAATATTATTTTGATATCCTGCTTCTACTAAGATGCTTTATGCTTTTGACGTCACCAAAATGCTTTAGAATATGTTGACGTAACATACACAAACCAAAAGCGATTCAGCGGGATAAATTCGTTATAAAGTGTTTTACAGGGGGGATACAGAAATATATTGGGTCGATGAAAAAAGTGGTATTAGGCAAGGTGAAGTCCAGCATTCATTCTCTTGTGTGTATATGTACAAATCAACCAGGAGAGCTTCAGTCTCATCAGAGACTTCTGGTTATGTTGTTGCTCATGACCCAAATGTTTCACATTATCTTGACTCAATGAAATTGTACATACAAATGTACATTCCTGTTCGAGCTATATTTCTTGAACGTTTTACCAGATCGCTTTCATATTTTAGTATGTTGCTGCTTATGACCCAATGGTTTCACATCACCTTGACCCAAGGTCGTGTGACCAAGGTCAAGGTCTCTTTGTACATTTTTAATGAAATTTTACAAGCTGTCTTGTCCGGACTACAAATGTATATTTTTTGAATGGTATACTGGATCATTTGATACTTTAGTATTTTGTTGTTCATGATTTAAGGGTTTCTTATCACTTTGACCCAAGGTCAAGTGTCCAAGGTCAAGATCATTTCAATCTTTTTAATGAAAATACATTCCTGAAACTAATCCTGTCGGGGCTTTATCTCTTGATCCATTTTAACAATTGTTTTCATATTTTAGTATGTTGTTTTTCAGGACCAATTCTTACAAGTAATAAACTTGTATATGCTAATCATGTCTAGGCTATATCTTTTGAATTGTGTATCCAATCACTAATTCAGTTTGTTGTTGCTCATGATCCATAGGTTTCAGGTCACCTATATCCAAGGTTATGTGACCAAGGTCACCCAGTATGCTTACAATGAAATCGTATATGCTAATCATGTTCGGGCTATACCTCCTAAAAACAATATAATGAATCACTTTCATGTTTTAGAATGATGCTGCCCACGACTCAAAGGTTTCACATCATCTTGGCCCAAGGTCGTGTGACCAAGGTCAAAATAATTTAAAGGGAGGGGAGACATCTGTTTTTTCTGAAAAAAAAAAAAATTTTTTTTAATTAACATGTGGTATTGTGTTACTATTGTTTTTAGCTCACCTCGACGAAGTTGAGTGAGCTTATGCTATAACCCCACGCGTCCGCGTCCGCGTCCGGTTAAGAAGTTTGGGGTAGCTCAGTATCTGACAAAGTACTAATGCTACAGTAACCAAACTTGCACAAGTGATTCATCTTTGGATGCTGAGGTGAACCCATGCATCGGATGCAGCATCTGACCTACATTTTCCGCTTGAGTGACTTGGTTAAGAAGTTTGGGGTAGCTCAGTATCTGACAAAGTACTGATGCTACAGTAACCAAACTTGCACAAGTGATTCATTTTTGGATGCTGAGGTGAACCCATGCATCGGATGCAGCATCTGACCTACATTTTCCGCTTGAGTGACTTGGTTAAGAAGTTTGGGGTAGCTCAGTATCTGACAAAGTGCTAATGCTACAGTTACCAAACTGGCACAAGTGATTCATCTTTGGATGCTGAGGTGAACCCATGCATCGAATGCAGCATCTGACCTACATTTTCTGCTTGAGTGATTTGGATAAGAAGTTTGGGGTAGCTCAGTATCTAACAAAGTACTAATGCTACAGTAACCAAACTTGCACAAGTGATTCATCTTTGGATGCCAAGATGGACCCATGCATCGGATGCAGCATCTGACTTACTTTTTCCACTTGAGTGATTTCGCTTTTAAAAGCCAATATTGAGCAAAGTATAAGTGCTACATGTACCAAACTTGCATATTGGATGTATCTTTGATCAACTTTCATAAAATGACCTTGACCTACTTTTTCCGCTTGAGTGATTTTGCCTTTAAAAGCCAATATTGAGCAAAGTATAAGTGCTAGATGTTCCAAACTTGCATATTAGATGTATCTTTGATCAAACTTTCATAAAATGACCTCGACCTACTTTTTCCGCTTGAGTGATTTTGCCTTTAAAAGCCAATATTGAGCAAAGTATAAGTGATACATGTACCAACCTTGCATATTGGATGTATCTTTGATCAATCTTTCATAAAATGACCTTGACCTACTTTTTCTGCTTGAGTGATTTTGCTCTATAAAGCCAATATTGAGCAAAGTATAACTGCTAGATGTACCAAACTTGCATATTGGATGTATCTTTGATCAAACTTTCATAAAATGACCTTGACCTACTTTTTCTGCTTGAGTGGTTTTGCCTTTAAAAGCCAATATACATGTACTAAGAAATATGTTTGAATTGAATTTTGCTGTCACGAGGTGAGCTTCGTAATCTGTGATTACCTATGTTTATATTTCCTACAGGATTTGGACGGCAATGTGCTAGATTCCTGGGAAGGAGTAAGAGTGCAATGTATAGGTTGCCAAGGTGACAATAAAACAGTTTTAGCTGCAGACACTCACCATAGAATCAGGGGTTATAACTTTGATGAATTAAGTGACTTTAATTTGTAAGCAGCCATTTTCTTGGTTTTTAGCTCGCCAGGACGAATGTCCGGAGAGCTATTGTCATACCTCCGGTGTCGGCGTTGGCGTCTGCGTCTGCGTGCGCGTGCACAAAAACTTTAACCTTGCTTATAACTTTTAAACCAATACAGATTGGGCTTTCATATTTCACATGTGCATTCCTTGTGACAAGACCTTTCCATGGATACCAAAATTTTTGACCTTGTGACCTTGACCTTGGAGATTGACCTACTTTTGAAAAACTTTAACCTTGGCCATATTTTTTGAATGGTAAGTGATAGGGCTTTGATATTTCACATGTGTATTCCTTGTGACAAGACGTTTCCATGGATACCAAAATTTTTGACCTTGTGACCTTGACCTTGGAGATTGACCTACTTTTGAAAAACTTTAACCTTGGCCATATTTTTTGAATGGTAAGTGATAGGGCTTTGATATTTCACATGTGTTTTCCTTGTGACAAGACGTTTCCATGGATACCAAAATTTTTGACCTTGTGACCTTGACCTTGGAGATGATTGACCTACTTTTGAAAAACTTTAACCTTGGCCATATTTTTTGAATGGTAAGTGATAGGGCTTTGATATTTCACATGTGTATTCCTTGTGACAAGACGTTTCCATGGATACCAAAATTTTTGACCTTGTGACCTTGACCTTGGAGATGATTGACCTACTTTTGAAAAACTTTAACCTTGGCCATATTTTTTGATTGGTAAGTGATAGGGCTTTGATATTTCACATGTGCGTTCCTTGTGATAAGACCTTTTTAGCTCGACTGCACTTTAGTGCAAAAGAGCTATTGCAATACCCCCGGCGTCCGCGTCCGCGTCGGCGTCGGCGTCGGCGTCGTCCGAACTAGATGATAAGGTAAATGTTAAGATTACACATTTACCTTTCCTATATTCATATTCTGTTGGTTTTTTTTGTTGCAAATGTTTAATTATACATCATTTAATATATCCAGATGAGGATATAGCCCCTGGGGTTGGGATTTTTAAAATTATTTCAAATGATAAGGCAAATGTTGAGATGATAAGTTAAATGTTAAGATAGCAATAAAGTCTTTAAAAGCCAATATTGAGCAAAGTATAAGTGCTACATGTACCAAACTTACATATTTGATGTATCTTTGATCAAACTTTCAAAAAATGACCTTGACCTACTTTTTTCCGCTTGAATGATTTTGCCTTTAAAAGCCAATATTGAGCAAAGTATAAGTGCTACATGTACCAAACTTACATATTTGATGTATCTTTGATCAAACTTTCAAAAAATGACCTTGACCTACTTTTTTCCGCTTGAATGATTTTGCCTTTAAAAGCCAATATTGAGCAAAGTATAAGTGCTACATGTACCAAACTTACATATTTGATGTATCTTTGATCAAACTTTCAAAAAATGACCTTGACCTACTTTTTTCTGCTTGAATGATTTTGCCTTTAAAAGCCAATATTGAGCAAAGTATAAGTGCTACATGTACCAAACTTACATATTTGATGTATCTTTGATCAAACTTTCAAAAAATGACCTTGACCTACTTTTTTCCGCTTGAATGATTTTGCCTTTAAAAGCCAATATTGAGCAAAGTATAAGTGCTACATGTACCAAACTTGCATATTGGATGTATCTTTGATCAAACTTTCAAAAAATGACCTTGACCTACTTTTTTTCGCTTGAATGATTTTACCTTTAAAAGCCAATATTGAGCTAAGTATAAGTGCTACATGTACCAAACTTACATATTTGATGTATCTTTGATCAAACTTTCAAAAAATGACCTTGACCTACTTTTTTTCACTTGAATGATTTTGCCTTTAAAAGCCAATATTGAGCAAAGTATAAGTGCTACATGTACCAAACTTGCATATTGGATGTATCTTTGATCAAACTTTCATAAAATGACCTTGACCTACTTTTTCCGCTTGAATGATTTTACCTTTAAAAGCCAATATTGAGAAAAGAATAAGTGCTACATGCACCAGACTTGCATATTGGATGCATGTTGGGTTAGACTATTGAAATATGACCTTGACCTACTTTTTCCGCTTCAGTGATCTTGCTTTAAATTGGCAATATTGAGCTAACTATAAGTGCTAAATGCACCAGACTTGCATATTGGATGCATCTTGGGTTTGACTATTGAAATCTGACCTTGACCTACTTTTTCTGCTTCAGTGATTTATGATGTGATATATGTTGTTGCCTGAGAAAGGGAGTTTAAATAAATTGGCTGTCATGAGAGATATTATGCTATGCAGTCGAGCATTAGGTGACTCTGGCAACTATTTTTTATTGTTGTTGTTGCAATTTACATATGGTTGCCACCGGCGAGCTATGTTGTCATTCTGACAAGTCTGGTTATGTACATGTATGGTGTGAAGATTTTGTATGCTACCATAGTTTGTAGGGGTCATTGAAAGCCATGGATTTTGACCTTGATCATGGAAAATCATGGACTTATTTATATAAAGTCATTTGATTTCTAATTTAAAACATGTAATTGTAATGCACTCTTGTGCATTCTTATTGTTTAGCAATCAAAAACTGCAGCAGGAGGATTCACATTTCAATTCATTTTTAGCTTTGACATCATATGTTACTATGGTGACGGCGTTCAAAGCAGCAGTAGTTTTATTTCTAGAACAGACAATAGCATGCCATGCTTTCCATTTACAAAATCAGTGGATCCTTGTCAGAAATTTCTGTTTTACTACTTGAACAATGACCACTATGGTAAAGCTAAATATAGGATTTTTTTTTAACATACACTGCCATCCATAAATTAGTATACACTATTTCTGTTAATGCTGCTGTTAAAAAATGAACAGTTTTGAATCCATTGCTGTATAACTCTGAAGATGAACCTTATAGAAATCATTTGCAACAAACTTGACCCAAATATTTACATTTATTGAATTTTTATTATTTTTTATATAAAAATGACAATTTTTGAAAAAAAGTTGTGCAATGAAAAAAATTTCTTTTTTACATTTTCTTTATCACAATTCATAATTTTGAATTATGTGAAACCAATTATTATGATTCTTTTAGGTTCAGAATGGAAAAATAAGGATTTAAGTAATATTGAATTTAGAATGATTTCCTTGTTTGTATAGTTATTTATGGATGGCAGTGTACATAACATAATACATAGTAACCCTCTTACCTACATGATGTATGCATGTATGTGTGTATTGTGATCTTACATGAATATCTATCTTACATGAATATCTATCTTACAGAATCCAAGAGGATCATCCTGTTATGTCTTTCACTTTAAATGATTCGGGACGTTTAGTACTATTGAATGTAGCTACTCAGGTAAAATTTTGAACAACTCTGTAAATCACTTGTATGAAAATACATTATTCAAAATTCTAATATGACTTGAAATTTTCTCCCTATATGTACCATAGAACTTGCCTGGTGTAAAATCTCCAACAAACTTGCAGTGCGCTAACCTCTGGCTAGCCGTGATTCATTGTCCAGTAATTCCACTTGTCACATGAACCAATCAAATTATCACCTCGATGCTTCGCGGCTCGGTGATAATTTGATTGGTTCATGTGACTCGTGGAATTACTGGACAATAAACCACAGCTAGTTAGTTGTTATTTCTTAAACAACCCATCCAATTGACTCATGAGTATACATTATCAATTAATTAGAATAGAAATATCTATTTGTCAGGAGCAATAAAAGAATTGCATCTGTCAGACTATTCTATCAGAAAAAGTGTTCTATAGTACTACTTGTATATTTTACAGGGAGTCCACCTATGGGACCTGAAGGACAGGTGCTTAGTCAGAAAATTTCAGGGTGTAACACAAGGATTCTACACAATCCATTCATGTTTTGGGGGTCTTAACCAAGACTTCATTGCCAGTGGCAGTGAAGGTAAGTTGGCGTTTATAAAATAATTTTGGTGTACATGTATATTAGAAGGTAAGCCAAGTAGTTTGGTGTGTGAATGTTTTTTGTCTTGATTTTCATACACAATATTGGTGTTTATTGGTGCACATGTTAACTTGTACATAATTTTTTTTTTCTCCAGATCACAAAGTTTATATATGGCATTTAAGACGTGAGGCACCTGTAGCCGTCTTAGAAGGTCATACAAGAACTGTTAACTGTGTTCATTGGAATCCTAAACTACCTGGTATGCTGGCCAGTGCATCAGATGACGGTACAGTCAGGATATGGGGGCCTAATGATAAAGTCAGACTAGGTAAGAACTGTTTTAAAAGAAAAAATTAACTTGCAAGAGCTTCATCATCGTCATGATCTTCTTTTGAAGCTCTGTGTTGAAACATGTATGATAATTGAATGAGTTAATTTTGACAAAAACTCCAAACAAAAGATAGCTGTTGATGGAAGCATTTATAGTCATGACTTGTTGAAACTTAAACACTTGATATACATGTATTTGTATGCCCCTGAAATTGGAGATTTAGGGCATATGGTGTTTAGACTGTCCGTTTGGCTACAAAAACTTTTACCTTGGCTCTAACTTTTGAATGTTAAGTAATGGGATTTTCATATTTCATATGTACCTTAACAAATATTTTTGGCCCCATGACCATGACCTTGGAGTTTTACCTACTTTCAAAAAAAAATCTTGAACCTTGGCAATAACTATAGAACAGTAAATGATGGGGCTTTCATATTTCATTTGCATTTCTTGTGGCAAGACTTATACATGTATCTGAGTAAGTACAAAAAAATTGTCTTTGTGATCTTAACCTCAGAGTTAATCTACTTTACAGACAACAGTGTTCAAAACAATTTTGTATTCTCGTTTCTTAAAACATTTTTTTTTCTATTTACAGGAAATGGATGTGAAGAATCGGGTAGAAGTACACCTGTCTAGCACATGGCTGTTTTATCATTTTATACAACATTATCTATTCTGCATTTGGTGAACCACAAAACATGCAATCATGATCTCATACAGGTTGTCTGCTTGTCAGCCATGGTCCTCCTTACTTTGTCTAATTGTAAAGCATACTTCATGGATATTTGTGTAACAACTGTTAGGCATAACATAAAACCGGAATGTATTCAGTCTCCTGAGATAATTGAAAACATTCTTACAAATTATTTAATCATTCAAAAACATTCCAAATGCAATGACTTGATTTTTCAATATGATAAAAGGGAAGAGGAAACAAATTCATAATGAGAAAGTATGAAGATTATCGTTCACTCACAAAATAAGTATTGTTTTTTCCTAGACTCTCTATTGATCCTCTTACAATATTTTCATGGGAATCACCATTGTTTTTATCAATTTAAGTGAAATATAAGATTTCTTCAAGTCAGATTCAGCTTTAATTTTTTTTTATTTTTATGTCCCTTGTTGATATTCATAATAATTGCTAGAGATAAATTTTGAATTCACAACCAATGTACCGGTAATTCCCTGAGATGAAACTATTGAAGTGGTACGTGCTGCATTCTGCATGAAAATATGATGTCACAATGCGTGACATTTTTTTCCAGAGTCTTTATAAATTAACTTATCGGTCTGATTTTTTTCTAGTCTACAAAATGTGGCAAATATCCTCCTAAGTTTGTTCCCAGAAAAACCGAGACCATGGTTGATAGCTGACAACCTGACTTAACTTATAAGACTTTTATAGCAAAGACAAGTATTGTACAATGTGATATCATGTTCTTTCCACGTACTTATTGGCTCAATTGTAGCATGTACAATATAAGACCAAAAGATCTGAATAAGAATTATACTTGAGGTGAATCAATTACACACGCTCATAATGAAAAGGCATGTTCCTTCTCCTGAAGCACTTCTATGTTATTACTCTATTTCTGTATCTACAATCTGCTTTTACGATTTTAGTATGATTAATATACAAAAGAAGGTAACTTGTCTGTAGTTTCGGCATTCCATCTGTATGATTGGTGAAAATCTTAAATCGAGGTTACACAACTGGGTTGAAAATTAGGACATTTCAACTTGACATCGAAGATGCATGGAACATTTGCTATTGGTTTTGAAAATTTAATTGAACACCATATGAAGCAAACACAAAACTGTAGGGATACTTAAGTGAATTGTTACATCCCTACTTATAGAATAACTGTCTTTTGGAATGTGATTATACTGTGATAACCTACAATGGATCCAGGAATTATGTTCCATAATGCGCGTTAGCGCATTATGAGAAACATAATTCCTGGATCCATTGTAGGTTATCACAGTTTAATCACATTCCAAAAGACAGTTATTATATATATTTACATTCAAGTTTTTCACGCTTTAATGACGTTAAAATACGTTTACAACTACGTTGCTAAGGCTCTGTTACTACGTACTGTCGAAGTTCAAATCAAGCCAACTTACTATGACGTCATAGTTCAAATCACGCCACTGCGGTTATACTCCTATAATCACAGTGTAAATTCTATACAAATGAATGGGCATATGTAAATATTATCTGATAATTCAACCTTGCATATAGCTTATGAAGTACATGTATAACTGATAGGCTTTTCATTTGTTAATACCTTGTGACAAGACCTTTCTTTTGTTACCGAAGTTTGACCTTGTTCGGAGTTTGGCACACAATATAACGGAAGCTTTACACAAAGACAGGCATAGCGTTTTTCAATACTTCATTAATAAAAAGAAATTGTGCTGGTAGGAAATTTAAGATTGTCATATACATGTAGATCTAATTTCTTCTTGAACATGTTGAGTGATGAATAAGACAAAGAACTACATGTACATTCAGCATATTCATGTGAAGTTACAACATAGATATATTCCCCAGTTAATATGAATACAAAGCAGGATGTATGGTTCATGTCTTTTCATTATGTGCAGTGTGAAGGAAATGTATACCATGTATTTGATAGAATACTATAATTAACCCTGAGGCTGTGTGAGTGAGATTTCTGTTTATGAATTTGTACATGTCAATTTTTGATTACAGTCATTAGAGAGCAGAGTGTATGTTTAATGCTGAGACATACATGCATTAGTTATGGTGTATATGAATGTTTTGAAGTATAGTACATACGAGTATAATTTTGATAAATAGCAATTGCTCTGTAATTTAGATAAAGCACAAACTTCATTCCAATTGTAATGGCTCAGTGCAATGTTATGTCATATCTTTTCCTTTAGATCATTTTTGATGTAGAGAATCTGACCTCAAGAGTAATATTTTTAATAATACATTGTCATGATTTCGTTTATTCTTTGAACCTATTTATTTCCGTCAGTAAATACTACAAATTACTTGTAAGTGGATTTCTTTTTTGCCCTTTTTCTTTCCCTTCTTTTCTCTGCTATTTTTTCTTTCCTTTCGTTTCTCTTCTTTTTTAATTTTTGTATATAAATTTACATATTAAATTTTCTTTTTGCTTATAATGCTGACTGATAATTACTTTATGAAATGTGCATATGTAAAAGTCAGAGAATAGATCACATTCCTGGTGTAAATACACAAAATTTTGAATAAATCTAAATCACCTGGAAAGGATAATAGAAATAAAAAAAAGAGAGGAGGTGCATATTATATGTGCTTATGAACATTTATAAAGCATCACAAGAAAAGGATCCTTGTTGAATTTTAAGGACAAAGGTCAAGGTCACATCAATAGATAACATGTCAGTATGTAAAGCAAAGCTCAGTCACAGTTGATATCTTTGGAAATACTCTTTTGTATTTTGAAAGTCTATATCAAAATGAAGAAAAAAAATGCCAAACAATGTCTGCTCATTACTTTCGATATTCCTGTATTAAGATTGGTCTCTTTAGCTGGTACACAGAATATATACTACCGTCTTAGAAGGTCTTTAGAATGACACAGTATCTTTGTGAAAAGAACAAAACCTATTCATTTTAAGTAAGGTTCAAGGTCACAAGTTGTCTTTTTTTAACACAAAATCTAGACATGAAAGGACTTATTTTTCTGCACTGAGAATTTTTCTTTGAAAAAAATTGGGTACCCTTACATACATGTATGTACATTTTATATAGTAACATCTGTCTGAGTTCCCTTTGCAAGATTGTGTTAAGCTTCCTTTGAGTTTATGTGTAAATGTAATATACTTGTCATTTAGTGTGTGATATATAACCTTATTGTATGACTTCGTAGTTGTTTTTATTATTATTATTTAATTTGTGTAGTTATGATAATGTTAGTGGTGTAGTGAGAATGAATGGAAATCAGCATTTACTATGTTTTGAATATTTCATGTTTGACCCAATCAAATAACATAGAACCATTTTAAGAGTGTAAGTTCAATGTTGATATATGCTCATTTATCAGATCATTTTGATATCTTGAATGGCTTATTAGACTCGGGATTCTGACCACATTTCTTGATAAAGTGGGAATCTGTAATTATTTATTTAAAGTCAGGTGTCTTATATCAGAAATGGATTGTTAGAGTCAGGAAATTCTGATATCTGTAATGGTCTGTTAGATTAAGGATTCTGATATCTGTAATGGTCTGTTAGATTAAGGATTCTAATATCTGTAATGGTCTGTTAGAGGCAGGACATTCTGATATCTGTAATGGTCTGTTAGAGTCAGGACTTTCTGATATCTGTAATGGTCTGTTAGATTAAGGATTCTAATATCTGTAATGGTCTGTTAGATTAAGGATTCTGATATCTGTAATGGTCTGTTAGATTAAGGATTATGATATCTGTAATGGTCTGTTAGATTAAGGATTCTGATATCTGTAATGGTCTGTTAGATTAAGGATTATGATATCTGTAATGGTTTGTTAACAAACAATTTAATGTGTGTAATGGTTAGATAGCACCAGAATTCTGATTTTGGAATTGTAGGAGTCAGAATTCTGAACTTTATAACAGGTTTTCAAGGTCAGGATTCTGATATCAGTAATGGTTTGTTAGAGGCGGACTGCTCTCTAGTGGCAATACTCACATAAGATACTACTGTATGGTCACTTCTTTGGTGTAATTTTGTTGGTTCTAAACATATGGCTATTCAATACAATTAGGATGGTTTAAGAAAATCAAATGTTACCCTATAAAAAGCTTCCTTTTTTACACTGAAGTAATGTTTCATATAAAACAAAATCTTACATTTGTTCATCTACAAAAACTATTATTTGACCAACGAATCTAATTTGCAATGATAAAGATAATGACCTACTACTGTTATTTGTTTGGGAAATTCATAAAATTAAGGTTGAAGATATGGCAAATAAAAATATCCTATTTTGATTTGTAGTGATGTAATGTCACAAAACTTTAGTAGTGGAATATTGGGAGCACAAACATTTATTAGAAAGAAATTTTTTGAAACAGTATTCAATGGACTAAATGAAAATAAACCAAAAAATATCAAGGCAACTCCGAAGCAGTTTGTTTTTGTGGGAAAAACATTCCTTTAAAAGAAAGTAGATCAAGTAGAGATTTTGTTGTGAAATTGTAGAGTTGTCATCAATTTACATAGCAAGGAAAAGTGCATGGTGTGTGTGATATAAATCTCCTTTATGGTTTATGTTAAGCTCTGACGTTTTCCTGTCGTACTAAGTACCAGATTTTATACACCAGATATTTACATTAGTCATAGAGAATATGTTGTAACCTCTGACCTGAGGCTAATAGATCTTGTATAAATGTGATCTGGGGATATGAAGAATTATACTCAAACCAAAGCTGTGTATTGTTTACAGTGTATATGAAAAATGTATAAAAGGTTAAAATCATGATGATGATTCAAAATTCAGGCATTGATGTCGGAGTAAAATTATGATTTGGGTGAAATAGATAACTTGGCACAACTATTTAAAACATTTTACTGCAATAGTATTATAGAAATATTCTAGAATGTAATACATTGTTTTGAATAAGCTGATTACTGGGCTGGTATGGTATGCATTGTATATAGGGCTAGTTACGCATAGGAGATACAAGAACAAAACTCAAGTTCCATATAAAGCTGATAAATGTACGCATACTTTGTCAGATCACCACAGTATGTAAGAGGTACATGTATATACCTGTATTTACCAACTGCAGGATACGTAAAGTTTGATAGTGTAGGGCATTGAGGAGTTAGTGTAGGGCATTGAGGAGTGTATGAATACTTACTGTACTACAAGTAACAGATTACAAGGAAGTAAGTAGGGGGGGGGGGGGAGGGTTGTAAAAAAAAAGAAAAAGTTCGGTACTAGCTTTTTGAGAGTATAAGGAATAATTACTGTATGTCATTATTGCCCTCTGTTTTCAGGATTGATTCTTTTGTCTGTCACACAAAAAACATTGTGCATAAATTTTGAATGGCAAGTCATATAGCTTTCATTTTTCATTGATGTTTCCCTTACTACAAGATTTCTCTATTGGTACAAGAAATTTTTACTTTCAACCAGCTTTTCTGACTAACACCTAAACCTGGTAGACAACATTTTTGAATTTCTTGTAGTACAACATGCAAGAAATTGTCATATGATTGAACGAACAAATAGAAATCCTAGCAGTTGGGTAAGATGTATACAGGTGTAAACGTGTACATGTAAATTTTGCTTCCTTTTCTTAGGTATATTTATAGGGGCCATATTAAATGTAGAGAAGTTGATGCATAAAGAAACCAAGTTCTCATGTGATAATTTTGTTTATCTCAATGGGAGTTTGATATTTTAGCAAAGTTTTTCTCTTCATTTGTTTAATCATAATTTTGTTCAAGAGGTAAATATATAAATGTACCGTCTTATAATACAGCAATTACAGTACTTCATTGAGTAGTTTCTATAAGATATTTTCATTATGTTGCCAAGCTACCTAAGTTTGCCAGAAATCACCACAAGTCGAGTATATACATGTACATGGAGTGATTGAAATATTTCTACGTTATATGAGATATTAAGAAAATAAATATGTATCAAACTTTTTGTTGTTTGTATGTATTGTGATGAGATGAAGAAAAAACATAAAAATTATTTATGTATTATCGTATCCATGAGTTTGAAAATCATGCAAGGCCTTTAATTAAAAAAACAAAAAATTGGTTGAGGATTGATGAATTACATTTACTATGCCCAAGACATGGTACCAAAGATCTTGGCTCACAGGTTAGACTGAAAATCAGAAACTTGGACAAAGGCCAAGTACTTCTTGCTGCCTTTCATTTTTGTGTAGAATTCACAATGTGTATGGCTATGGGCAATCCAAGCCCTTGTTGGCAATCTTTATTCCCACTGTAAATACAGTTTGAGGAGATATTAAAATTGCCTTATACATCAATATTAATAGAATCTATCACGACGTTCAGACTGAGACAGGGGAATCTCATCAGAGTGTAAAAGATTTGCCATCCAACGACAAGGCTTGCCGAGTCGTGGATGTAGTAAATCTTTTGCACAAGAATGAGATGCTTACTCCTCCTGGGCACTTGGTCCCACCTCTAGCTTGCTAGGGGTCTGTCGATGCTCAATTTGGCGCTCCATTGTGAGTGCTGTTGAGATTATCGTCTGGATCTTCTTTAACTCATTTCTATGACGTCATAATAGGAGGAGTCACTATGAGTGTGAGACAAGGAAATCTCAAACTGCTAAGTCTACGTTTTTTCTTTTGTCTCGGGACGTGAGAAAAGTAATATCTAGGCAATAACTTTTTAATCTTTGAAAATAGGGTTAGAAATATTTCACATAATTATTGTCCAGTACCCAAGCGTATGTCATGACCTGGAACCAAGGTCATACCTGCTAGGTCAAATGAAAGTAGTAAAATCTTATCCTTTAACTTTTTATTTTTCCAAGGAATTGTTGCCAAGGATCCATGGGATATTATCAAGCCATGATCTTTAACCAAGATCATATCTGTAAGGTAAAAATCACTGAAAAGGAATTGTAAAATATTGTATTAGTGAGTGGGAATATTTCACAGAGTTGTGGTCAATGATCCTGTCTGTTGTGACCTTGAACTCGGCATTGTCTTTGGACAAGAAGTTGAGTTTGCTTATCAGAATCCTTGGTGAAATTCTATGCAATGATTATGGAAGAAAATGGAGTTTTCCAATCAGAACTTTTGATGGCCATATTGATTGACAGAGTGATCTTGAACACCAAAATTGAGTGTATATCATAAACAGTCAAGTTTAAAATGATAGGTGGCATACACACTCCATTATAACCCAGTGACTATTTTCAAAAATAGCAATGAGTAATGACCCTGACTTAAAAACTTAATGTTAAAGCTCAAAGTGCATCATGTGCTAAGTTGCAAAACTTGAATGTCAGTATACATATGCAGACAAATGAATTGTGTATGGACATGACAGATGGGATCATTTCTGGCAAGTTTCAGGTTTCCACATCATACAAGAGAGTGCACCTATCATTATGAAACTTTCCAGAGATGTTTCCCATTAGTCAAGGTTTATCCCTATAGATTTTTGGGGGTCAAAGGTAACAGGACTCTGATAACTGAAAATGATTTCTGGATCATATAAGAACTTGTATTGCACCAATCACCTTGTACAGAGTCCTATGACCTAGACCTTTTGACCCAAAAATAAAAAAGATTCATCGTTGACTACATGGAATCATTTCTGGCAAGCTTCATGATGATAGGTGCAATACACCATCTAATTTGATCTGGAAACCATTTTCAATCATTGTAGTCCTATGACCTTTGACCCCCCGAAATCAATACGGATCATCATTTACTCAATGTGCATATAAAATCAAGGTTTAAAACGGTCACAAATATTTTCTGGAAAATGGACTATTAAGTGCCTTTTTACTTTTACATTGATTTGATGTAAAACCTTCCACCATTGGCGTCCGAGTCTTTTTATGCTGTTACAAATAAAGGGCGAGGGGATCCAAATGGCAAGTTTCATGTTGATAGGTGCAATACATGCTCTAATATGATCCAGAAACCATCAGTCCTATGACCTTGACCTTTGGATCCCAAAATTAATAGGAGTCCTCATGGTAAACATTTAAGGTACAAAACAGACACAATTATGATCCGAAACCATTTTCAATCATCAGTCACATGACTTTGAACCCCCAAAATCAATCATTGACTCATGAGAAACAGTTCTGGCAAGTTTCATGATGATAGGTGCAATAGTAAAAATGCTCTTATATATTCCAAGACCATTTACAACCATCAGAGTCCAATGACCTTGACCTTTGACTCCCAAAATCAAAAGGGGTCATCCTTTTTTATGGTTTTATTGCTCTAGCACTTATCATATTTGAATTATAGTTCGGAAACCAATTGTTGACGTCTGCCAGTCTTGCATCAAATTAAGAGCCGATTTTGCAATTCGGCTAAAAGTGATCATTGGATTTTACAGTGATAGGTGATATACCATCATGAACCATAATCATCAGTATCACAATATTGAATTGAACACCAAGAAATCCTTCACTCCATATACCTGTACGATTCATGATGGTAGGTAAAATAAAATCTTGGATATGACCATTCTCAATCATCCATTACCTCAAAACCAATATTTCACATCCCAGCTCAAGGTGAGCGTTGAAGTATCGTCCTGATGCGGATAACAAATCTCTTCCTCAACTTCAGCAATCTTTTTCTTCGACCTTTACACCCTTTAACATTAGTCCTGAAATCATGGAGAGTATATGATTTATCATTACATACATCTCTCAAAGAATTCAAAACAGAATGATTGACATCTGTCCACTTCCCTTCCCACATCAAAATGCGAGACAAAACAAATTAGAAAATAATAACTCCACCTGTTTTCCAACTCAACATCTTTAATCAGAGTTCTACCTTTTTGGTGTTTTCGATAGAAATGGTTCTTACATTCTGAGAAATGACAGAATAAATTTGACTTTATACCATACCATTTTCATGAAGTCATAATGGGTTTACGTCAGATACTGTCTCAAATGAGAAATTACTCTGGATTCCACAAAGACTTTTAAAATAGAGCAAGGATGAATATTGTGCATTACTGTTATTGCAATATCATACTTGGTTTCTGTTGTATCATGATATGGTATAGAACAAAGTTAGAGGTGTTTGTCTCCTGCCTCTGACCTTGACATCACATTACTCTAATGATACCAAACATCTGACCTTGGCTTCTGACCTACCCAGCTTTTCTTTTCATGTAGATCCAGTTCAGACACATTAGTGTTTCATACATACATGTAAATCCTACTTCTGACTGTTTAAGAATAAAAGACTTCTTTTCTTAATCTTTTTATTTTGCGTCTTGATTTCTTGGAAACAAATTCAATAGAAATGTATAGGGAATTTCAAAGCATTTGATGAAAATGTATACAGACAACAAAATAATGTATAAACTGGGTCATTTATAAGAAACAATACAGGATAAAAAAAGGTACAAGCAAACTCTTTTTCACATTTTGTTTTTTGTTAAGACAGAAACATTCAAAACGGGATCTTAAAACACATACTTGATATTGTTTGTAAATAAAAAATTCTCAAAGGAAAAAAAGATAGAGTGGCACATTTCAAGCATTTTGAGTATTGCTTATGAAATATTAAAAGCATGAAAAAGAAATTTGTGAACAAAATACATATGTGTATTAGGAGGCTCAATTACTTGTAAGGCGTGCAGGTGTCAAAGTTAGAACTACATGTACATATATGGGAGGTTTTACTTCTCAGCGACCATCAATGGACAAAATTCAGTCTTGCTGATCAATAAAGTAATTTCTTAAATGATACTTTAAATGAATCAAGGCAAAGCCTTTTTGTACGAGTGGAGAGAAAATAGATATGATAATAGAAAATATAAAAAAGATCTTTCTTTTTTATTTTGACTATGATGGTTTATCTTATCTTACAAAACTTTCTGTTCGATGATTGCCAAAAAAGGTAGTATAAGGCGAGTTGAAACACGGAAGCATTTGTAAAATGATCTAGACCAGCAGATGAACATTTTAAGGGGGGGGCTTAAAATGTGGTTCTTTAAAAATATGGTTCTTTATAATTCATTTTTATTTTGTAAGAATAATGTTTAGGCTAGCTGAAAATAAATTACTTAAGAACAAAAGAAACCAGACTTGTCAGAATGACAACATAGCTCGCCGGTGGCAACCATATGTAAATTGCAACAACAACAATAAAAAAGGTCTTATCACAAGGAATGCACATGTGAAATATCAAAGCCCTATCACTAACCATTCAAAAAATATGGCCAAGGTTAAAGTTTTTCAAAAGTAGGTCAATCATCTCCAAGGTCAAGGTCACAAGGTCAAAAATTTTGGTATCCATGGAAAGGTCTTGTCACAAGGAATACACATGTGAAATATCAAAGCCCTATCACTTACCATTCCAAAAATATGGCCAAGGTTAAAGTTTTTCAAAAGTAGGTCAATCATCTCCAAGGTCAAGGTCACAAGGTCAAAAATTTTGGTATCCATGGAAACGTCTTGTCACAAGGAATACACATGTGAAATATCAAAGCCCTATCACTTACCATTCCAAAAATATGACCAAGGTTAAAGTTTTTCAAAAGTAGGTCAATCTCCAAGGTCGAGGTCACAAGGTCAAAAATTTTGGTATCCATGGAAAGGTCTTGTCACAAGGAATACACATGTGAAATATCAAAGCCCTATCACTTACCATTCCAAAAATATGGCCAAGGTTAAAGTTTTTCAAAAGTAGGTCAATCTCCAAGGTCAAGGTCACAAGGTCAAAAATTTTGGTATCCATGGAAAGGTCTTGTCACAAGGAATACACATGTGAAATATCAAAGCCCTATCACTTACCATTCCAAAAATATGGCCAAGGTTAAAGTTTTTCAAAAGTAGGTCAATCATCTCCAAGGTCAAGGTCACAAGGTCAAAAATTTTGGTATCCATGGAAAGGTCTTGTCACAAGGAATACACATGTGAAATATCAAAGCCCTATCACTTACCATTCCAAAAATATGGCCAAGGTTAAAGTTTTTCAAAAGAAGGTCAATCTCCAAGGTCAAGGTCACAAGGTCAAAAATTTTGGTATCCATGGAAAGGTCTTGTCACAAGGAATGCACATGTGAAATATGAAAGCCCAATCTGTATTGGTTTAAAAGCTATAAGCAAGGTTAAAGTTTTTGTGCACGCGCACGCGCACGCAGACGCCGACGCAGACGCCGACGCCGGGGGTATGACAATAGCTCTCCGGACATTCGTCCCGGCGAGCTAAAAACCAACATATTCCGACTTCTGACAGTACGAAACCACCCGAGACAAGAAAAGCAAATAGAGCGAAACGTCTTGTTTAAAACCGGAAATGTCGGATTTCCCATGGTTACGCCGCCTTGTTGATGCTTTATCATTACCTGATTTACGAAAAATATTTTCAATAAATTTAATTTATAAACAATTATGACCAATGTCAAATTCAACTCGGAACATATGGCTAATGACAAAATACTGAAGATCAATTATGACGTCAGAAGAGAAAAGACAATGTTAATAAGTTGTTTATAAAAAGTTTTCATCAGTTACAATGTTGATAAAAAGAATTACATTTATTAAAGTTGTAGTGTGATCTCAGTCTCCTTGCAAGGGCTTATTTCATAATTACAGTGTGAAATAGAAAATCACTTTGGATCATTTAAGTATATATCCAGTCTGAAATTATACCAATTTTGTGTACATGTCCAAGCCTTTATGCCAGTATGTGGAAAAAAAAACCAAACTCTAATCCAAGAGACAATGTATCAATGGCATGCATATATTATAAATGTAAAAAATGTATAAATACTTATAAATATAGATCTCTATTGTTCAGTAGAAATTTACTTTACAAAATAACAACATGGATTACCAGCATAATATGTAGAACTCAATGAAAATCTTGGCAAGCTTATCCGTTTAAACGGTAAAAAAAACCCTTTGTTTCAATCTTTTTTATTGTTTAACCCCCCTCCCTCTCCATCCAACTCGAGGAATTACTAGACAATAAACCATGGCTAGGTAATTTCTTAAATCTGATATTGAGGGGATCGCAAAATACAATATTCGCACAAATATACTTACGGAATGCATATAATGAAGTACAAGCTCAAACATCAAATACAAGATGAAAGTTTGCAGAATTTTATCTTGAACTCTGGTTGGCTTCAGTCATTCTGACACTTGCTTTCTTCTACACAATTTATTTTTATAACAAACTGATGCACAACAAAAATGTGACATGACAGTATTCACACATCTCTTTTCTCATTAAGCAGTCAATAATAATACTGGAATTAACTTACTCATCAATAACAAGAACATCTCATAACATATAGCAAACATCAAATACATTTACATATAATATTTTGAACACAGTCTTGCTAATTGTTGCACCAACAAACTCTAGGATAATGGATTTCTTATTGATTTGGCCTTTATATATACATATTATTAACTTTAATAATTTCTGTTTTCATCATTATCACCCATTCTCACAAAATATGCTCTCATTTGCCTTTGTTTTGCTTTTGGGATATGAAATTGAAATGAACTTATGTTTTCTTGTGTAAGAAGTGAGCAAATATATGTTATGACTTAAAGACAAAAACTCCCACTTAAGTATGTCCAGTTGATAATACCAGTAAAATACATGTATTTGAAAAAGAATCCTTTCGTCACATTACGGTACATATATTCAGGTGACTATGGTAACACTTTTCACTATCCACATAAAGCAACTTTCTTTGAGAATTATTCCAAGACTTTAAGGTGAAATTTGACTTTTTACAATTGCAATATTTAAATGTCCACATTTAATGAGAACGGATGCTCTAAAACTCTAGTCTACTTTACATTTCATCCAATACATCATGTGTTTCGTAAGGATCGTCTGTTAACTCTGCTCGTTTTGCCTCATGACCAAACATTGTGGTATCGTCCTTGAGAAGGGTGTAGATCATCCTGCAAGCAGACAAAGCAGACGTCACTTTTGATTGGTGGATGCAGGTCAGGGATCATAAGTGATTAAGCTGATTGGATGACTTGTCTGTTAGTAGTAGGGCTTGCGTTCATGTTGATATTATGCATGGTGGGATCAAGTATTGCATTTCAAAATAAAAGTTTCCTTTGCTAAAGAATTCCTGAGCATTACACATTTGCCTAATAGCCTTTGATAAGAGAATATATCATCCTGTAAAACAAAGCAGAACTTTAAATTACAAAGTGTTTATGGTTATAACTTTACAATTCATAATGTAATACAGGCCATTTTTATAAACTAATACAAACATATCATGAAGTAAAAAAAAACATTGGGTAATCAAATATTACATAGCTCGCCGTTGCAGGTTTTTGTCAAAAATCAAATAAACTTCCAAAGTACAAAAAGGATTGTCATGAGGATTCTATGCATCTAATGTTAGTCTCATCCCTTAGAGAGCTAAAGATACAGCCAAAGTATGAGTAATTAAATAGTAGGTTAATGGTTAAGATCAAAGTCGAAGGTCAACATAACTCGGTCAAAGGTCATGGTCTCAAATGGAAGGTCCCATCACAAGGAATCTACATGTGAAATATAAAAGCCGTACCCCTTATAGTTCAAGAGATATAGCCCAGGTTAAAGTTTGTGAAAAGAAGAACAAAGTCCAAGGTCACTAGGTCAAAGGTCATAGTCTCAAATGAAAGGTATCATCACAAGGTATCTACTTGTGAAATATGAACACCATACCCCTTATGCTTGAAGAGATATAGCCCAGTTTAAGGTTTTTGAAAAGTAGGTCGAAGTCCAAGGTCAAGGTCATAAGGTCTAAGGTCATGGTCTCAAATGAATGGTCTTGTCACAAGGTATCTACAGGTGAAATATGAAAGCCCTTGCCCTTATGGTTGTAGAGATAAAGCCCAGGTTAATTTTTATGAAAAGTAGGTCAAAGTCCAAGGTCAAGGTCAAAGGTCATGGTCTCAAATGAAAGGTCTCATCACAAGGTATCTACGTGTGAAATATGAAAGTCCTACCCCTTATGGTTGAAGAGATACAGCCCAGGTTAAAGATTTTGAAAAGTAGGTCAAAGTCCAAGGTCAAGGTCACTAGGTCAAAGGTCATGGTCTCAAATGAAAGGTGTTGTCACAAGGTATCTACATGTGAAATATTAAAGCTCTAGCCCTTATGGTTGTAGAGGTATAGCCCAGGTAAATTATTTTGAAAAGTAGGTCAAAGTCCAAGGTCAAGGTCAGGAGGTCAAAGGTCAACATGTGAAATATGAAAGCCCTACCCCCTATGGTTGAAGAGATACAGCCGAGGTTAAAGTTTTTGGAAAGTAGGTCAAAGTCCAAGGTCAAGGTTACTAGGTCAAAGGTCATGGTTTCAAATGAAAGGTCTTGTCACAAGGTATCTACATGTGAAATATGAAAGCCCTACCCCCTATGGTTGAAGAGATATAACCCAGGTTAAAGTTTTTGAAAAGTAGGTCAAAGTCCAAGGTCAAGGTCACTAGGTCAAAGGTCATGGTCTCAAATGAAAGGACTCATCACAAGGTATATACATGTGAGATATGAAAGTCCTACTCCTTATGGTAGAAGAGATATAGCCCAGGTTAAAGTTTTGTCTACGGACGACGACAACGACGCCGAGGGTATGACATTAGCGCTTTGGACTTTCGTCCCGGCGAGCTAAAAAGGCCACTTGAGAGCATAACATGTATCATTAATATACATGTAGCCTTTTCACAGACTATACAGTTATGCATAAATATAGCTTTTATATTTTTAAAGTGTTTTACATGTATTTGTTAAAACTGCTGTATTATTTGAGAAACATTTAAAATGAAAACTGTCCTGAAGGGACGAATTATACCCCCGCCACATAATTTATCTAAGCAGATCCAATTTTATGACCTGACATTCAATTTTCCAAATGGATATTCTCTCATATAAGGTTATCATTCAGGGTTAAGGTCACTATATCAAATAAAATACTTAGTATGTTAAATGTTTTATGATATATGATAGCCTTATGAGATGAGCAAAGACAAGATTCGACATTAAAAAATGCAGAACAAAAATCTAAGTCAAAGGGGCATAACTCTAGTATAACTTTTTCAGGTGCAATCCCCTTTCTTCGCGTACATCTACATATCATGATCCTTCATTGTGTAAAGTTTCATTGAAATCCATAACTTGGTTTGAGAGGAGCTGTGATGTCAAGCTTTTGTCTACAGACAGACGGATTCCCTCCCCCCCCCCCCAACTTGTTGCAGGGGGTATAAGAATTTTGTTTTAATGAGACATAAGCAGAGTGGTAAATTTTGTTGAGGTTAACAAATAGGTAAGAGATATACTTGAAGAAATTTACAATATGAATGTTAACCAGAAATAAGACACCATTATAAGCCTGTATTAGACACTATAAGCATCATATCAAAATAATCTGACTCACCAATATAGATAAATAAAGAAGAATATAAGATGAAAAGCCATCTTGATCATATTATCTCTCATGTAGATCTTTAGCTGCTGTCGATTGTGGATTTCTGTAGGATCGTACAGGCCTATGTCACCTGACGGCTTGGTTATTATTCTGTTAAAGAAAAGAAACAAGATGTGTTTGTGAAACATAATGCCCCTGTTGACAGTTAATTTTTGTGGGTAGATCTAGTCAAACTCCTAGCTAGATCAATGTTACAGTGTCTAACCTTAGTACATGTACTAAAATATAGGCCTTGAAAGAAGGAATGTACATGTTCTTCACTTTTCGTTCAAAAATTATGCTTCGCAGCTCGGTGATGATTTGCTTGGCCCATGCTACTTGGGGCATTACTTGACAATAAACCTTGGCTAGCTAGTTGTTATTTCTTAAGTATACACTTACTTAAACCTTCTGTAAGGTCTACTGTTATAGACTTGTTTGTTTTACTAGATTTTTATGCCCCCGGAATCACAGATTCGGGGGCATATAGTTTTTGGACTGTCTGTCTGTTTGTCTGTCTGTTTGTCCATTTGACTGTTTGTCCAAACTTAAAACTTTAACATTGGGCATAACTTTTGAATGGTAAGTGATAGGCTTTTCATATTTCACATGTGTATTCCTTGTGACAAGACCTTTCCATTGATACCAAAATTTTTACCTCTTGACCTTGACATTGACCTTTGACCTACTTTTCAAAAACTTTAACATTGGGCATAACTTTTGAATGGTAAGTGATAGGGCTTTCATATTGCTCATGTGTATTCCTTGTGACAAGACCTTTCCATTGATACCAAAATTTTTTACCTCTTGACCTTGACCTTTGACCTACTTTTCAAAAACTTTAACATTGGGCATAACTTTTAAATGGTAAGTGATAGGGCTTTCATATTGCACTGGTGTATTCCTTGTGACAAGACCTTTCCAATGATACCAAAATTTTTGACCTCGTGACCTTGACCTTTGACCTACTTTTCAAAAACTTTAACATTGGGCATAACTTTTGAATGGTAAGTGATAGGGCTTTCATATTTCACATGTGTATTCCTTGTGACAAGACCTTTCCATTGATACCAAAAGTTTTGTCCTTGTGACCTTGACCTTTAACCTACTTTTCAAAAACTTTAACATTGGGCATAACTTTTAAATGGTAAGTGATAGGGCTTTCATATTGCACTGGTGTATTCCCTGTGACAAGACCTTTCCATTGATACCAAAATTTTTGACCTCGTGACCTTGACCTTTGACCTACTTTTCAAAAACTTTAACATTGGACATAACTTTTGAAGAGTAAGTGATTGGGCTTTCATATTTTACATGTGTATTCCTTGTGAGAAGACCATTTCATTGATAGCAAAAGTTTTGACTTTGTCACCTTGACTTTGACCTTTCACGTACTCAACAGAAAATGGTGTTTATACTAACAAAGATGCCACCGGGGGCATTCGTGTTTCACAAACACAGGCTTTATTTCTGAATTAAGTGCACTCGGTTTACCATATAATGTCGCAATGGTTCAGATCATCATTCTAGAACAGACTCCAGACTTACATCTAAAATGTACTATCCAGGCTAAATCAAACAATAAGCCTGTAGAGATCAAACTTACTTGTAAGCTAACCATGCTGTACATGGTACATATAGTAAAAACAAGATCCAATGTCCTGTAAAAAGTAGTAAGACTGTAAGAATCCCCTGGGCTACTGCCTCTGGTAATACCCACTGCAAATATAAAATAATGTCCTCACTTCAAAATGAGTGAAAAGACTTCAAGTGTGAACTGCATTGTTATGTTAAAGTCTTGGTCTAAAAATTTGATTTACCTGTGAAAAAATTGTTAAACACATCTGGAATTTTCAAAATAATATCTAAATTTATTCAATGGTTGACATTCTATACTAGAAGAAGCCAGATAATAATTGAAATCTAACCATGCTATTAAAAACAATATCATGTGGACTCAGTGATTGGCAAGAAAATTTCGTGAATGGGCCATTTTCCATGATTTCATATAGATTTCAATGGGCCATATCTTAAGAAAGTACTGAAACATCAATGGGCCATTTTGCAAATTAATGGGACAATTCCGCATGGCCCTTGACCTTCCTAATCACTGATATACTTACCTTATTTATACGAGAACAACAGGCTGTGGCATTTAAATAATCACATTCCAAATCAGACAATGTTATAACCTGAGAAACACTGGTTAAGTCAACGTCATTGCCATAAGAACATTTTAAAATATGTGAAAACATTCATTAGTAATTCATATTTTACCAATTCCAAAAATTTGCCTAAAATTGTTTCATTATCAAATGCATATGGTTTCACAAATTTTAAAGTAATCAATACAGAATCCACCAATATTTTGATCAAATTAGTGAATTATTAAGGTATATGTTATACAAAATGAATCTCAAATGATGCTTCTATTTCAAATGGACGATATGGTCATGATTGTACTTAAAAAACTTGTTGCATGATTTTTATCCCCAAAGTCTTTAAATCACACAGCTCGTTTCATAAATACTGTGTGAAATTAAAAAAAATCATTAGAGATCCTCTATTCATTTAATTCTGAACATGCTGAAAGAAGATAGATTATTCGGTAATAAATTGAAACCATTTATCTTCTAGACTTTTACTATTGATTGCTGTACATGTTTATTGGCATTTACAAATGTATTGCAAATTCGGTCATGATTATTGCAAAACAAATTTGTTGCATGATAAAGTTATTGCAAAACAAATTTATTGCGCAACTGTGTGAACAAAGCTTTACATCATATAACGCAGAACTTTGCATCAAAACCAAAAGTTTGTATAAAAAAGCAAAAATTGGAGTAATATTGTGAAAAAAAAAATATGCATTTACAACTCAAAATTTGATGTTGCTTGCACAACTTCTGCATTATAAAGCGAAACTTGTGAGTTGTAGCGCAAAACTTACATGTTACATATAATTTATTATGTCAATACCAGTTGTCATAAAACACAAGCTTTATAGATAATAGCAATTATACGAACATTGAGATACCTGTAGAATTGTGCATGACATAGTCACATACCACTGTACAAATAGTGTGGGCCAAATGTGATTTTTTTTTCTCATTTTGATATGTACTAAAAATGATATACAAGGAAGTATCATTGTATCATTCAACAATGTTATATCTGCAGTTCACATCATTGCGGTGATTAGATTCAGATTGATTAGAAAAAGTTGACCTCAAGACCACCTGTTTCAATTTTGACACAGTGTGCGAAATTAAAAGTGGACCGATGGCCAATGTCCACAGTAAATTGGACCGGTCTATAGCAATGGAAAAAGCCATAGACCAAATTGTCTATAGGAAATTTGAACATCAAAGTCAGATATTACCTTTGTAACATTGACTAGAATTGCGGCCCCTTCATAAAATGGAACACTCAATTAAATGATATTACTGTAACATTGATATAAATTTATAATGTGGTAATATTATATTTTACTATCTCCCATCTCTGTTCAAGGTCAAGGGCTTGGTAGTTTTGAAGGTAATGTTTTGAATGTGAATCATATGAAATATTGGGTATATGTATGTCATTTTTTGACAGATTAAAATGAAGTGAGTAAAATATTAGATTTTAGGAGGGGGTATTTAGGTCTGCAGGAAATAGCTTTGGTCTATAGGAACTGAAATCTCTGTAGACCGAATGTCTATAAGACTTCAAAAGTCAATTTCACACACTGTTGACAGGTAAAATTTTTATGATATGTAGTGACTGGAACATTTTGTTTGATTGGTTTTTTTTTTCAAATCAAGCGCCTAACCAAACCTTGTTTGGGTATTTTGTTGCGCCATTCGGGCTCACACATTACAAAAAGAATTGAGCATTTTCATTGGTAATGCAAGTAAGGAGCATGGCACGTCCTTCCTAATCACTCATTCACTGTATGAAGAGACAAAAGTGAAATGTAAGGACATTAATCTTTTTTGTGATTTGGGCACGGTCTGTTTTATAAAGCTGCTGTTGACCGATTTTCCTTTCCTGGATCCCTTGTCAACAATTCATCATGTTCATGATCTTTATTCTGGGAGTAGGTATATACAAGATGATTGGAGACTGATTACACAGTTTTTTAGAAGGGATTTTAAGCAATGAATATCATAGATGGAAGTGGAAATATGTCAGGAAGCGGGGGATTAACCTTCTTCCTGCCTATGTTTCAATTATGCTCGCAAAGTGGACAGGTTAATCAGGGCCTACTCCCCAAATTAAGATATAAATGGTTGACAAGGGATTCGGGTTACGACATTTCAGTCCACGGCAGCATAATAAAACGGTCCATGCCCAAATTGCAAACGGGATTAAAAGGACATTAGCCTGAAAGGGTCTTAATTATCAATGATGCACAGGAATGGGAGGATACAATCTAAAAACATAGGGCTCTCACACTCATTTTAAGCACTGGGGCCAGGGCCTTTGAATTTGGGAAAATAGCAGCGTTTTCTCAAAAATTGGGAAAATAATTATAATGAATAGATTTAGATGCTTTTTCACAGATTTAGATGCCTATTCACTTCAAATTTAGCATTTGAAACTTGTTATTTCAGGAATTTTCCATGAGGTTTCAAATTGGGAAAAAAAAGATACTATTTTGCATTGGCGATGGGGCCGAATATCGGCCCAAAATCAGTTCGATCGAGAGCCCTGAAATAATTAATCAAGAGTCAAAGAGCAGTGGATCGACTGCTCTTTCAAGTCTTTGACTCTGGATTACTTGTTCTCAGATTATATCTTCGACTCTCTCAAAGTAATTGTTTTAAGATCATATCTTCCCATCCCTGTGATCGAAGACTCCAGCCAGGGTTTGATAATTTTTGGGCCAACCAATAGATGAAACATGATTTTGAAGCAAAGTATGTTTTTAAGATCGGAAGCGAGTCACGCATAGTTTGTACAGACACGGAGCAGAATATAATGAACACAAGTATAGTACTGGTGTCAGAACAGTTTCCGGACAGTTACAGTTTCTGGACAGTCGCCCTTTTCAAGCACTTTGAAGGAAATTATTTTCAAAATTTTGAGACAATTTTGTAGACTTTTAAATGCAGAATTCAAATCACTAATCATAGAAACAAAATTTTGCATCTAAGTTGCTTTATCACACCACCTTTTTACCCCTTTCTGCCCCATATAATATCACGCACCAGGGGAAGTCGCCGAGAACCATACTATTTTAATCTACAAGATTTTCAAAATTATTTTTACACAGTCATTTGTAGAAAAGATTGAAGAAAACAATACCAAAAAATCATCCAATTTGGGCTGAAATTGATCGAGATTGACAGATTAAAAAAAAAAATTCAAGAAATTGTGGTTCCCCGCTTTTGGGTGTTTGTCTTTAAAGAATGCTTACAGACACCCTCCCCTTCTCAAGTTTTCATAATATATCTGATATATTATCAACATTCTAAATATGAAAGATTAAACTCCAAGAAAAGGTCAAAGGGTCCAAACTTCTGTTTTGTTTCCAAGGGACAGGGCTTATGAAAAGGTATGCACATGTGAAATATTAAAGTCCTATCATTTAAATTACCATCCAAAACTTATGGTCGAGGTTGAAATTTTTAATTGTGGGTCAACATCCAAGGAAGAGGTCACAAGGTCAGAATGTTGTTACCAAAAGAAAGGTCTTGTCACAAGGAATACACATGTAAAATGTGAAATCCCCATCATTTTCCGTTCCAAAATTATGGTCAGGGTTAAAGTTTTTGAAAAGTATGTCAAACTCCAAGGTCAAGGTCACAAGGTAAAAAATGTTGGTATCCATGGAAAGATCTTTTCACAAGAAATACACATGTGAAATATCATAGCCCTATCACTTTACATTAAAAAGTTATGGACAAGGTTAAAGTTTTTTGAAAAGTAGGTCAAACTCAAAGGTCAAGGTCACAAGGTAAAAAATGTTGGTATCCATGGAAAGATCTTTTCACAAGAAATACACATGTGAAATATCAAAGCCCTATCACTTTACATTAAAAAGTTATGGACAAGGTTAAAGTTTTTTGAAAAGTAGGTCAAACTCAAAGGTCAAGGTCACAAGGTCAAAAATTTTGGTATCCATGGAAAGGTCTTGTCACAAGGAATACACATTTGTAATATGAAAGCCCTATCACTTTCCATTCAAAAGTTATGGTCAGGGTTAAAGTTTTTGATAAGTAGGTCAAAGTCCAAGGTTAAGGTCACAAATTTGTGTATCCATGGAAAGGTCTTGTCACAAGGAATACACATGTGTAATATGAAAGCCCTATCACTTTCCATTCAAAAGTTATGGTCAAGGTTAAAGTGTTTTATAAGTAGGTCAAAGTCCAAGGTCAAGGTCACAAGGTCAAAAATTTTGGTATCCATGGAAAGGAATACACATGTGAAATATCAAAGCCCTATCACTTACCATTCAAAAGTTATGCACAAGGTTAAAGTTTTTTGTGACTGACGGACAGACGGACGGATGGACTGGTTTTAACGTCCCCGTGCTTTCACGAAAGCGGGGGACAATCAGGTGTTCGGAAACTGTTCCAGTGATTTGCGAAAAATGGCCAAAAAAATAGGGGAATAAAATTAGTCTAGAAGCCATATTTCTTGAGAGATTTGATATTTTCTTTCAACATGAGTATTTGTGGGAAGGGCATTGCATCATTTGAAGGACAGAGGAGTAATCCCCGAAAAACTTCAAAATCGTCCAGAAACTGTTCCGACACCAGTAGTGTCAGTATGGCTAAAGCCCTGTTCACAACCGGCCGTGCATGCTTTAAGGACGTACGTGTTTGTGGAGGCTACGTGCGCTAAGTTCTTCTAAAGACACAAGGAAGGATTGTGTCACGCACATCGCATGCATGGTTTTATGGCTGGTTACATGCATCATATGTAGTGCGTTGCACATATTTACGACGTGCATGCAACTTGCTTACAATGTACTTTCTCCATACGTCTTCTACGTTATTGTAAGGATGTCGAATTTACACGTACAGCTAACACACAGAGTCCTCACTGGCTTGCGTCGAAGGTGCGTTGCACGTACTTGCAACGTGCTTACAATGTGTATGTCGTACTTCTTGTTGAATTCGTAGACAGCACAAAGACAGGACGCAGCGAAAGTTTTGTATGCACTAAAACTGCTACGTCCTGTCTGCGTGTTCCCAAATCCGCAAGGAGGCCGTACGGGACACGTAATGACAACGCAGACACCGTACAATTAGGCCTAAAAAAATAATATGTGTGTTTCCCATAACATGCTGAAATAAAATAGGGTAGGTCGGTCGGAAATTTTTTTGGATTTTTTTTTTATCTACTTTTGTAGCGTTGTAAGGCTTGTTTAGAATAATATACAACGGCGTAGCTCTGCCTGAAAAAGTGGAGGGGCACAACATCCCAAAATTTCTAACAAGCGAAAAAAATGGGGGGGGGGGGGGGGGGGAGAGGAAGAGAATAAAGAAAAATATGGGAGTTTCATGTTCTGTATGCACAAATTTTAACATTTCTGGTGCAAAATATTGACTTATCAAAAACACTTTCTATACCATCTATCATGAACAAGTATATGTAAGAATATTCTATATAGTTTGAGTTAAATGTCTTCATGTACATTGATAAAGTAAGATGTATTTTATCTGATGGATCAGAATAGCTAAATTATTCAGGAAGTCTATAAAGAACTGGCGAGCGGTAGCGATCCAAAGAAAAATTTTGAATATTGACAGAACCCCCCCCCCCCCCCACTTTTCAAAGTGGGGGGCATGTTCCCCCTACTGCCCCTCCCCCCTTCTCCTACGCCCTTGAATATTAAAGGTATCAGTGAATCATGACCTTCAAATATGTGTTGTCTGTCAAATACATGGAGAAATCATCAGTAAACACAGACATGTTAAACCATGTAGAAAGATGGGGGGAGGTCATTTTGTGTCTGTAACCGGTGGCAAACAGCAAAATGTTTATAAATGTTACTGAGCATTTTAAAACTGGCCCCCAAGCATGGCGACCTTGAATCTGCATTTTTATTATCTATACAGAACCCAATGTTTTTTTTTTCCTAAAAGTGACCATGACCTTTGACCTGTTTACCCAAAATCAAAAAGCTTCTCCTGATTATAAGGATATCGCCAAATTTGACCGTTGATCTTTCCCTCAAAATCAATGGGCTTACATGTACTTCCATATTGATACCTATATTGTCGAGTTACCATATTTAATGCAATGTCTCAAATAAGAGCCGAATTTCATAGGCTGTTCCCTCCTCAGGTACGGCCATAAAATTAGAACATACTCGCTGTTAATAACGTCAGTAGAGATTTCATCAAAACGGGAATGCGGTAACTTGCGTTTGACGTTAAGTTTGTAGCCGATAAGTGCTGATGTTACGGTACAAACATCCGGTTTTTTTTTCTGGTTCCAGTAACGTGTTGCAAAAAAAGACTCAGTTTGCGACCAAAAAATAAGCATTTACCGGCCGCAAACATACATTGTAACGTCAGAAGCACGTTATCCCTATAAGACTGAAGTGGAGGAGCGTGGTCAATAGTTCGTATTAAAATTTTATTATCACAGCCGTGAAAATGTCGAGATGTAATCGTTCTATTGTACAACTTTAACATACGTTGCCGTAAAATGACCGTCTCGCTGCGTTGAAAACACCTTACGCACTGTATAGTTACCGAAATATTTATCACGTACCTTGTTTTAGGACAGTTTTTTTTTAAAAACAGATTTTACAGGACAACTAAATTTCCTTTTGAACAGATTCAATTTTCATATTAACCTGCAATAAAAATTGAAATACGACGAATATTTTTTTACGAAAGTAGGCGGCGATTTTACCCTAAGTAGGAGGTGAGAAATCGAAGGTCGCCGGCCGAGTTAATGAGAATCCTGATTCAGACTGTATGTTTTTATAACAATCAGAGAGTACAAACATTGTCAGGCATTAATCCTTTTATGGGAAAAAGGAAGCCAGCCCGGAAGCGCCGTACAATATAAAGTAGCGTTTCGAGAGAGAAATTATAGATTACTTCGTATTTTTACAAAATTTAAAAAAGTTGAAGAATAAAAAGAATGTTTTGCAATAGATAATGTTAAAAGGCAGGTAAAATTACACCAAAATCGGTAGATTTAACATTTCTGGCATGCATTCCATAAAGCGCGACGATCATAAAATTGGCGCGAAAAACCTATAAATGCAACTAAAAATCGAGAAAAAAACGTTAGGGTCGGCGGCTTTGAGTAGGGTCGGTCGGGTGATGGGAAACAAAGGTATTTTTTCTTTTGGCCTTACCTAGCTTTGCCTACGTTTTTGCACGTAGACAGCACGTACGTGCACACACGGCGGGTTGTAACCACCTCTTAGATAGGATTCTGAAACAGTTCAGTGATTGTTGGGACGTAATGTCTAAGAGTTTCTCATCTTCAAATCATTTTTTTCTAATAAAACACTAAAAACTTGGGTCAACACATAATCCTAATTGAGAAGAGGCTGATCAGAGATAATTCGAGATAACTTACACAGGCAATACTGTATGACGACATAAAGTAAAAGGATACAAAGTATACAACAAGAAATAATAACACTCCTTCGTCAATAACAGAAAAGATGAACAGGAGACCGTCTATACCCATTTTCAGAACTGGAACAGGTACGCCGGATTCACACGGTGTCTACTCAAAATTTAAACCCAGATAACTTTGATCGTAAAATAGTAACAGGGGGAGGAGTTTTGCTCTTGACAAGGTTTAACATATGGTGTCTATTGTGACCTTGACCTATGAGGCTACGTGCTTTTTTTGGTTCAAGGTCATGACACATCCATAGGTCCAAAAGGAACATTTCTGAGAAATATTATTAAAATCCATCCGCAGGGAGAAGAGTTATGCTCTGTTACATGTTACCTCCTGCCATTGGCCGAATGACCCTCCAGATCCTCTCTAGTGTTTGAGCCAAATCTTTCATCTGTAGAATAGGGGGTGATGCAAGTAGGGTGGAATTTAATTTCCTGGTTTCCTGCTCTGGACAAGGTGTGACGGACAGACGGAGAGACAGGGTGATTCCTATGTACTCCCCAAACTTTGTTGGTGGGGGGGGGGGGTGTTATAAAAATTAGAAAAATCAAATATTGCAAGCTTTCAGTCTCACATAAGAGTGTCTTTTTTTACGACCTTGACCTCCATTGGGGAGTTTCAATTTCATACGATTGAATATAAAGAGTCGTATATGTTTCTGAATATATTTTTAAAAGTGGATTTTACGGTACCAACCTGCCAGTGCATAGTGGCGGATTTAGAGGGGGCAGGGCAGATATCGCGATAGTTTTTACAACTAACCGGGCATTTTTTATTTTTGTAGAAATTTAAACATGTACGTTAATTAAGAAAAAGTTGAAGTATATATTACCAGACCGAAGCAAATTTTACCAGGTTTGTCTAGTATGTCTCAGTGGTGACTTTCGGATTGTCTGGAAGGGGGGGGGGGCAGCCCCCCTGTTTCACCCAAAGTTTTTTATTAAGCCGGAATACTCTTTTTATGCTTTTAAAATTTCTTTACTTTTGGAGAAATTTTTGTCTCGTTTCGCTCGCACAGTAACTATCTATTCCAAAAATTTTACGGCTCGCTCTGCTCGCCAATATAGCCGGAATAAAGTTCTATATACATGCATGCATGGATGACTGAATTAAAAAAAAAATGAAAACTTCATATCTTAAAATTTTCCGGCTCCCTACGCCCGCCAGTCTACCTATAAACTTAAAAGTATTAAATTGTACCAAGAAACTTTATATCGTGTACATGCAGTTGGAATGAACCCCCCCCCCCCCCTCCCCACTTCTTAATCAGATCATCTGTCTTGAGATTCACGTTTTTCAACTTCGACCTTTTTTTTTCTCTTTTTTTTTTCTTTTTTGCTTATCAGTTTTTCTGTGAACAATTTTCTTCGAGCTGAACCCCCCCCCCTTTCTGAAACCCTTGATCCGCTACTGATGCAAGTTAATTAATTAGTCCATTGATTGATAATGTGTGTTAAAGCACACATGATTAATGGACTTATTTTAAAATTAATTGGTAAAGTTGCACCCTTTGCCTTGGACTCGGCGTTTGATCCACTCTTGAAAATTTTCACTATATTTCACAGTGGCGGACTCAGCCGGATGGACACGGTGACACGTGCCCCCCCCCCCCCCCCCCCCCCCCCCGGCAGTGCCCAACGAAGGGGCACTTATGACATGCATGAAAGTATTAAACTGCCGGGGGGGCACGTGACCCCTTGCCCACCCGGCTGAATCCGCCACTGTGAAATATAGTGAAAATTTGAAAAATAGTGAAGATTACACCACAGAAACCATCGATTTAAATAAAATGTTCCAAAAACTTTCTCGGGGATAGAGAACAAAATCGGGAAGGATGCATTACTGCCATGTCAACAAGCTAGAGTAAGTGACCATATTTCGCTGCATTTTTCGTATATTACCAAGAGATGTTCCATACTTGGAGACGAATTCAATAACATATTTTAACTCCATTCTCGATCAAAATGCTACAAAAATAATTTGTTTTACCTACTTTACTGTTTCCTTATAAAACGTCAAAATATTTCGTTTCCATGTTTTCAGGGGTGACCATATTTCGCCGTTTTTGTTGACAAGTATCCTATTTGCACACAAAACGGACAAAATTATGATTTTGTTTTCTGGAAATATTTTGTCACTACTTCTTCTAAGAAATTATCCCCGATAAAATGTTTTCTTGGTTTTGTTTTCGTAAAAATTTCGGATGTCTACGTCTAAAATTTGGTGTTTTCATTAATTTTTACTCATTTTATGGTATTTTTCATCACAATTGAGTGTAGGAGATGTCACAATATATGAAAACATGACTGCTACGGTCATATTTGATAGGATATAGAAAAATAAACTTTACAAACAATTCCGATAACTACTTATCAAGCATTAACTATGAAACGGCGAAATATGGTCACCGGCGAAATATGGTTACTTGCTCTATATTGAATCACGTTCATATAGGACTTTCTTCATCTGAGGGTTTGAATCAGGAATAGCAGTCCTATGCAAGTCATAAAACACACATATTTCTTTCAAATCTTCGATATAACCGTCTTTGAAGTTGACAATTTTTTCTTACTTTTTTTAGATCTTTTTTTTTTTAGGTCATTGAACAATTAAAATTGTTTGACCAGATTTGGACCGGCACCTCCAAGAATTTTGCAAACAGTCAAAAATGCATGTTTTTCTTTATTTTTAGAATCGAATGGCCAATGAAAAATTATATCTTTCTATCTGGACGATGCAGAACATGCATGGGGCACCCATGATCTCTTGTTTTTCAAGAAAAATTATAATTTACTTATTTTCTTCACCTTACAAAATTTAAAACAAACAAGCGTGGATCTAGAGTGAATGTTGGGGGGGGGGGGGGGGGGAGGGGGGGTTAGATCCCGCCTGGAATTTGCAAAAATTGCTTATTTTTTTCCTAGCTTTTGCGTGAATTACTGATAACGGCTGGACGTCCCCCCCCCCCCCTCGGGCTGACCTCTCTGTCCTCTTAAAACGTTTCTTGATCCGCCCTTTCCTTAGAAAATCCTGAACATTTTTACTTCTGCATGCCGTGCAAAAACAATATACAGCATCTAATTATGCCGACAATTTTTTAAAATATACTAATTATCGTTATTGACACTGACTGGAAGTTCTAAATTCAATTCAAATACGCTTCAGATGCCACCAAATAAATTTTAATTGCTTCATTTTTTCAAAATTCCCCCCCCCCCGAACCCCCACCAATGGGAGGGGTAAACCCCCTCCCATACCCTCCCCCACTCCGCCCTTCGGGCCTCGCTAGTGATTCCCATCAAAAATTGTATGTGTCCCCCCGGCAGTTGGGGTTCTGGATCCGCCCCTGATTTCATCGATTTTTATTTTATTTTTATCCTTTTTTAAACTTATTATTATAGAGGACGCAGTCCGCGCCGCAGGCGCGGACGTAGTCCTCATCAAGGTAACACCAGGGATCACCCTAGCCCTGCAGAGTAATGAGATAAAAATCTCATTTTACGGTAACGTCTAATCTGCGAGTATAGGTTGTACTGTAGACTGTTTACGTCAGGACTTTATTTACGCATTGTTAATATATTGAAGAATTGTATAGCTATTGTTCATGTTGACGATTCCAAAGACTTGTGAACTGTTTATAAGTCTTTGAAGATACTTAGTTATACATGTAGCTTAGTACTGGCCGTGTATCGACGACAAATACATGTGTAAAAAGCCGGTCTACTCCTGTGCGCAAAACAACTTGTAAACTTTTGATGAAAAGTGTTTGTATAATAATACTTTTCTTATCCTGTCTTTTGTCTATACAAACAATATCAAGACTGCTTTGTAATATTTCATACTCTATTGATATTTCAATGACAAAAGAGCATGTACATGTACCGCTGACAACCGCTAGAGAAACGTAAAGCTAAATCCTAACATCGACGGATTAAAAAAAATACCCGCGTGCAAACGTCAATACGACACAGGAATTTCAGGGAATAGATTTGGTACATGTATATATGTTACAGGGAATAAGTGTAATCAGGGATTTCACGTAACTCCTGAAATTTAGGGATTACGTGTAATCCCTGAATCGATTAGTCATTACATGTTATTCCTGAAATTGACCAGTTATTTCATGTATTTCCTGAATTTTTCATGACTTTTTACACTTATTTCCTAACCTGAATTTCGTCTTATTTTGACCTTTGAAATCAATGATTTTTCGCTCATTTGATGCTGAATATCCTATCTGCCAAGGGCAAAGACATTTTTATGCCAAATTAATGAAAATATTCGAGCTAGAACTTGTCATTTCTGTCAAAATATTGCTCAAATTTCGAAGTCCATGTCTTATTATTTATGCAAATGGGCATACAACCACAGTATGTTTATACATAAATCGAAAGTATTAAACTAAAATATTGGTATTTAAACCTCATTTTCTTTTCTTGTTAACGCATAAACGTCAAAATAATGCCTAAAATGTTTTCCTTTGGAAGAAAATATTGGATTTAGAATGTTTTGATTTTTAAAATATGTAATATCTTGTAAAGATTAAAGATAAATAAAACCGATGTATTGGCTAGACAACGAATACCCCGCTCAACAGCAAGCATGAGCACACTGGTCAGTATTCTAAATCAATTAGGCATCCCCCCTTACTTTGAATATAACTTAATACTTAGATTTTAATTGCAATAAGTTTCATTGAAATCGGTAAATAACAGTGCGACTTTGGTGCCAGTAGCTATTTAGAGTAACATTGACATTGTCCGATCAAGATTTTATATACATGTATACAGTTTGCAGAGTACCTGTAATTTAGAAAGATTGATTTCGCACATCAGCAGTAGGCCAAAAATAAATGTAAAACCAAAATATTCTAGCTGCAAATGAGTTTTTCTATCTTTTTATTTCACTTTCGATTTTAGACATTATCCTCCGTAAAAATATATCTGATATATATTTTTTTTCTTGTTAATTGAAGGGATAACACTTAATGAACGTGAAAAATATCTATCAAATCGCAATTTGATAATTTTTAAAGATTTTAGACAGTCAGGAAATAAGCGTAAAAATGCTAAAATATTTTAGGAATTACATGTAATCCCTACTATTTTGGAGATTTCACGTAATTCCTAAAATGACCAGGAATTACACGTAATCCCTGAACCTTTCAGGAATTACATGAAATCCCTGATTACACTTATTCCCTGTAACATATACAAGGTATAAGTTCACAAAACCCGCCGAGTTCATAAATACATACGTTATGCCACACGCGGAATTCGAATAATCAGCTGAAAATTTGAGGATTAAAGACAAATCTCCTATTCTGTCACATTACATTAACTGAAGTGCGATTTATTTAGAGGAGGTATGCGATCTTTTAGCGCGACAATGCAGTAAAAATGCGATATTTGAGTAAAAAATGCGAGAATATCGCAAAATCGCGACCTAGGGTGATCCCTGTAACACGTGTATATATATAGGAAAAATGGTGTTTTTCAATTAAATACCGTGGTCAATGACGTCATTCTCCCCATTGCCCATTTGATCGGCGTGAAGCGCAAGCTTATTTTTTTGACAATGTCACTTGACGACAGAATGAAACCCATCGATGACCATGATTTCTCAATCTCCTTTGAATATTGTTTGTTTGGCTTACTCCTTCAGTGTCCCAATGTATGATTTGTACTTTGCTTCACGTAATACTGACATTGCACCATCATTTCCCACATATATCATGTTTAGTCCGAATATCCTCTTTGAAAATTACAACGTGACGTCAGCATGCGACGTCAGCATACAACTTTGTTTCGCGGACTTTCTTTCATCGACAGCTTCCTCAGAAAAATCCATGGTTAAACTCATTATGCTGGGATAAAAAAACAAACAAAAAATATCAACGTGATCAGCGACTTACCGAACTTCATTCTGCTTTCGAGGATGATTTGCAGCTGATAATTTGATACCTGTAGATCGAATGAATGTGGTTTCTCTCCACATATATAAGATCTACATGTAGAATCTACAGGAAATCTATGAAGTGTAAATCCCAACAAAAACCTCTAAATGTCTGCTTCCTTTGGTTCTGTTTACAACGCGTCACAACTTACGTCATCATTTACAGTATTTAGTACAAATGGGTCAACACAGCTGGGGATCAAGTATATTTTTTTTTTCTGTCAGAAATAAGGCTGGGTAAATCATATGCGGATCCAAGGTTATTCAAATAAGGGAGAGGGGCACAGGGGCCACCTTACATGGAGGTTTTCCCAACAAATCCAGCAAATCAAGCCAATCCGTAAGTCAAGGGACCTTGACTTACGGATTGGCATGATTTGCTGGATTTGTTGGGAAAACCTCCATGTAAGGTGGCCCCTGTGAGAGGGGTGAAGACTTCAGATTTTTTTAGAAGGGGGGTGCTTGTATTCAAAGGGGGGGGGGGGCAGGGGGTAGATTTCTACTTACTTCTCTCCCCTGTCGCGCCCCTTCCTCCCTTCTCCCACCTCCAAACCTCTCCCTCCCTCCCTTCTGCCACCCTCCAGCTGCCTTCTTCCTCCCCTCCCATTCATCCTTGCCTTTTATTGGGGTGGGGAGCAGACATGGGGTACCTCTCTCCGCCCCCTTATCTCCCCTCCCGCACCCTTCCTTCTTCCCCCTCCCTCCCTCCCCCTCCCTCTCTCCTTCCTCCCGCCCCTCCCCTCCCTTTCACCCTCTTTTAAAGTAAAGGAATGAGCAAGAATTTTGTCTTCAGATATTACATAAATGTCATTGGAAATTCATTCACATTATTTAGAAGGGAAACTCCTGTAATACTAATGTTATACTGTACTGTAAGTTTTAACCCCCTTCTCCAGATCATCCCATAAAACGATATAATAGACGGCGCCGAAAAGGAAGTTTTCTCTCTCTTCTACATTTTGAATGTTAATCTATCCGGTGAAAGTAAAAGGGGAGAGGGGTGGGTGGATGCAAGGGGGGATACATATTCCTGATACAACAACTGACATTTCATCACCCAATGAAATTTAAAAAACAAACATTTAAAAGTTTAATTGAATTCATTGAATAATCAAGATACATGTTAATCTTACAATATATCAATACTTCAGAAAACGGTTTCTTTTTTTAATTTTAATGGTTTGTGCCCACAGTTTTCTTGCCCGAGTTCTCTTTTCCTTGGTTTCGTCAAGGTCCAAGGAATTAAAATGTATAGATTAAGATGGCATCACTTGATCTTTTCTTATCTGTCATTTATGTTCAGTGGCGGATCCAGCGCCCCCTTTGCCGGGGGTCAAGGGACGAATTTTGCCGATTTTTACTGAAAATTTTTGGGTCATTGTGTTTTGTCAAATTTTGGGTCATTGCCGGGGGGCTGACCCCCCCCCCCCCCCCGCCGCGCAACCCCCCCCCCCCCCCCCCTCTGAATCCGCCACTGATGTTTCAAAATTAAGCATTGCAATTTCATGTTTACTGAATGTTTTGTGATATTGAGAATTGTTTCCCCGCATTTACGAGTTATGTGCATGATGTCGATCCAGAAATTGTCTATAATACCCTCTCTCCTGTAGATTATTCTGGAATTCAAGAAAAAAAACTAATGTAAGACTGATAAGTAAAAATGATGCGGGAAAAATAACAAGAACACATATTTATTAACTTAGTAAAAAAAATTCAATGACGTATGGTGAAAATTGGGTATTAATTCATTGAAATTATAATTCATCTGCGTCCTCACAATGGCTTTGCCTTAATTCATATTATTTCTTTTTTTTTTCACTGGGAGAGGCACACCGTGAGAGGAAATAAATCGTTTGATTTTTCACATAACACCGGTAGAGAAGGAGTTAACTCCCATCGAACCGCTCTTCTTGTTGTTATCCAAACATTCCAAAAATTAGACTATGGATCCACTATTTCTAGCGTATAGCTACTTCAGAAGACGAAAATACCAACAATGCACCGATCTGTGCTCTCAGCTTTTAGAAAAGAATCCATATGACCAGGTAAATATGCCATTGTACGTTTTTTTTCAATTGCCGCGAATTTCCTCTGATTTTTTTTTTTTTTTTTTTGCTTATGTGTGTTTGGGGTATAAGATTAAGGGAGTTCGAGATCTATCAGCCTGCATGAATTTAAATCGGAAAATTTGCCTATAGATCATTTTGTTATTTCCAAAGCAGGGTTTTTTCCCTTGTTTGTGGGCCGTATTTCGGCCCCTTCCCAATGCAAAATTTCCTCTATTTTTCACCCCAAATCACCCTGAAGTTCCCAAAGAGGGATTCATAAAAAGATCACCTGAGAAAATAAGACTCAAAACATGGAAGTCAGCACAAAATATCTTATTTCTAAGTGTGAAAATAGACCTTCCTAGACAGAGGAGCATGACTGTAACAGCTTTCTACCGACCCCCTAATAGGACAGATGATTTGTATATACAGTCAACAGTCAGAGAAATCACAGAATTAAGGAACCAACACAAGAGCTCAGTGTTCGTAATAGGCGGAGACTTCAACCTCCCTGATATACAGTGGCCAAACCGCCTCATAACTGGACATTCCTACCCATCACATGTGAACAACCAGTTCATCAACATGGCAGATGACCTCTCCCTCACCCAGATCGTTGATTTCCACACGAGGAAGGAACAGACACTCGACCTACTGTTCACGTCACACCCATCACTAGTGGATAAGTGCAAATGCCTACCCCCACTGGGCAAAAGTGATCATGACATTGTTCTTACAGACACGTTAATAACACCACAACGCTGTAAACCTATAAGGAGGAAAATATACATGTGGAACAAAGCGGACATGGATTCAATCAAGCAGGAACTAAAAGAATACAAACATACATTTATGGATCAAGACTTCACAGACATCGACAGCATGTGGAACAACATAAAGACCTTTACACAGGACCTTATAGAAAGGAAGGTACCATCCAAGATGACTTCGAACAAATTTACTAACCCATGGGCAAATAGACAAATTGCTAGACTATCACAGCAAAAGCGACGTGCCCACAGGAGAGCAAAGAAGACAAAATGTCAGAAAGACTGGGAGAGATACAAAACTCTACAATCACAGGCACAGCGTGAAGTTAGACAGGCTCACGACAAATACATGGAAGACATCATAAGCGGGGACATGCAGGAAAACCCTAAAAGGTTCTGGTCATACTTGAAAAGCCGGAAGCAGGACACTACTGGGGTTGCACCACTCAAACACAGCGACGGATTCCTCCACAACGATGCATTCACCAAAGCTGAGATCTTGAACTCACAGTTCCACTCAGTTTATACAAGAGAAGACCTGTCGCAAGTTCCCAGCAAAGGTGCGTCACCCTATCCAAGCATGCCGGACATCAAGATCGACAGTAGGGGGGTGCACAAACTGTTAAAAGGACTCAAACCCCACAAGGCAACAGGACCCGACATGGTGCCAGCCAGACTTCTCAAGGACTTTGCAGACGAGTTTTCCACCATACTTACCAGGCTGTTCCAGAGTTCCCTTGACGGAAGCCGTATACCATCAGACTGGCGCAAGGCAGCCATAGTTCCAATCTACAAGAAAGGCGACAAACACAAAGCTTCCAATTACAGACCAGTTTCACTTACCTCCATCTCGTGCAAACTGTTAGAGCATATCATCCACAGTAACATCATGGACCACTACGAACATCTAGACATACTTACCGATAAACAGCATGGATTCCGTTCCAAAAGATCATGCGAGACCCAACTTATACTTACCATCCAGGAATTAGCCAGCACCCTGTCAGTAGGAGAACAAGTTGATGTCATCTTACTTGATTTCTCCAAGGCCTTTGATAAAGTGCCCCATACTAGACTACTCAACAAGCTAGAATACTACGGAGTGAGAGGAAACATCAACTACTGGATCAGTGACTTCCTAACATCTAGAACACAACAGGTCGTGCTTGAGGGGACAGCATCATCAACAGCAGATGTACTATCCGGGGTGCCCCAGGGGACGGTCTTGGGTCCGCTGCTGTTTTTGTCATTTATAAATGACATGCCGGAGGTGACAACATCAGACATCCGGCTATTTGCTGACGACTCACTCCTGTATAGACGCATAACATCTACAAGGGACTCCGATACATTACAGCAAGATCTAGCAGCCCTGGAGAAATGGGAAACTACCTGGCAGATGGCCTTTAACCCTGAAAAGTGCACAGTAATACATGTAACGAACAGGAGGAAGCCCCGAATCACTAAGTACCAACTCCATGGACATACACTAGAAAGAGAGGAAAGTAGCAAGTACCTAGGTATCACCATCAGCCAGGACTTGAAGTGGAACATACACGTCAATAATGTAACATCAAAGGCAAACAGGTCGCTAGGTTTTATCCGACGGAATTTACGAGGCTGCAGACCATCAGTGAAAGAGGCTGCGTACAACGCAATAGTACGACCAACATTAGAGTATGCAGCATCAGTATGGGACCCATATACCAACCAGCAAATAACATCTATTGAGAGGGTCCAGCGAAGAGCAGCTCGTTTCGTTACCAACAACTACAGAGACTATATACCAGGGGCAGTTACAGGCATGATAGAGCATTTAGGATGGGAGAGTTTAGCGACCAGACGTGCAAAAAGTAGACTGACCATGATGTTTAAAATCACCCATGGCCTAGTCGACATCCCACACGAACAACATCTAGTGGCAGGGGATAGGCGTACCCGTGGTAACAACAAATTCCGGGAAATTGCAACATCCAAGGACGCATATAAGTACTCTTTCTACCCACGGACCATCAGGCAGTGGAACAAACTCCCACCAGACATCACTGCGATTCCATCATTAGAGGGTTTCAAGGCCATGCTGGACAGGCTACCAGCTGACCATCCAGCATTCACCATCTAGCCAACCACCATGATGTTTTTATCCTTTTACCAATTTTTAACCTGTAAAATCGCCTATTAAGAGGTTTTTAGCTGTCTTCCAACATGCGCCTGAGTTAATTAACGTTCTTTTGAGAGCCCAACTCAGTATAGAAAGAAGATTTTTTTTTATAGTTTTTATTCATCCCTTGTTCAGTTCAGCAAATCAATGGATTATCATTGTTAATAACTGATACATTAGAGTTAGGTTTTATGATACTTTGGTGAGAATTTGTACATAAAATTTTCCTAATTTGACTGATGTCGAGTTATCATACATGTGAACCTTTTGCCTCCACAAATCTGGAGGATTTTCAATTTTCATCAGGAGGATTTTTTTTTAATCTACGGACGAATATTCTCAACTCGCTTTTCAACAACAAAAGCAATTCGGAGTTCCGAGAGTTGTCTCAATGACATCCGTTGATTTCTTTTACTTTGCTTCTGCTACTTGAGTACACCTGTACAGAAAATCAATAACTGCTCTTCATGGGGTTAAACTGACCACTCATCAGATTTAAATCCCATTGTTAGGAGAATAATAAACGAGACGGCCATTATCTGCCTCAGGTTATACACGCTTATACAGAGTATGTGAATTACATGACGTCGTTTTTCCTACGCATTTATTTATTTATTTATTTATCAGCGAACTTTTACTGCATTTCCTCACTTTTTCGTGTTATATATAAATATAATATGATTTTACGGCATCAAGAAGATTCCCCAATTGACCTTGTACATCAATTTGGTACGTGAATTTGACGACCCGTGTTAAGATGTACTGGGTATAACGTCCCCCGGGGAAGTCGAGTACCTGTGACGGTGAAGAGAACGCGACGCTAATTGCTTTGTTTTTCCAGCAATATACCTGTCACCTGTATAATTAGCACTTATTAAATTGATTGTCTGGTAACTACAGACGGCGTAATGCCTAACGTAATACACAAATGGGGATTTTGCATTTCATCTGGAGAAATCTGGAGGATTTTTCGTTTTCGTCGGGAGGATTCTGTTTCGTCGGGAGGAATCGGGAGGACTATTTTTCATAGGGAGGGTCCTCGTTTTGTCGGGAGATTTCGTCCTCCCGCCGGGAGGTTCACATGTATGAGTTATCATTTTTCCAGTACTATTTCTCGCGATGTTTTCAACATATTACAATGTTCTATGTATAGGTTAGAAGGTAATTTAAAGTTTCTACAAGTGGGCGGAGTGTCCTACATAAGAAGTTTTATGTTCTTTCGTCCTATATAAAAAGTTTTACCCACCGATGTTCCCTGCACCCTGTATTTCTACAATTGTTTGCTTTTGTTCTGGTCCCTTTGGACGTCGTTGTTCTAAATCAACCTATAAATTTCTGGTATCCCGAGAACCCAATATAGATGCCCGCCTCTAATTGGCTATTGATGAAGTAAGCATCTAAAATGAAAGTGCATAAGACTAATATCAAACGAAAATAGACATGTAATGATGTATGTCATCAATTGCATCAGACGCTTGAATCTATATCACGTATACCATGGGTATTTTCTTTCCCAATTTTCAAATAGAAAAGAATAAACCACTTATCAGCATAAACATTATACATTATACATGCAAGTGTCAAACCAAATCAAACGTCATGTCAGCACAAAGATGATAATTGTTGGTTACACACATGTAACTTTATAATAAATCAGTATCAAATATCTTATACCAGCACAATCATGATAATTGTTGGTTACATACATGTAACTTTATACTAGATCAGTATCAAATATCTTACATGTATACCAGCACAAACATGACAAACTGTTTATAAGAGCAGTACTTCTTTCATACAAATGATTTTATATTGAAACCATTTACAATGTATAGAGCAGATACATGTAAAATTTGGTAATTTTTCCACACTTGAATAAAAATGATTTACAAATGAAATAAATATTAGTAATAGGCTCAGTATATATCCCAACTCTATCTGATATACTACATGTAGGCTGCCTGGACTCTGAAGACGAGAGCTTTAACAGGTCAGGTGTATGTAGATGAGGTGGATGTGGACGAGGAGGGTATAGCAGAAATGGTGATGGACGACAATACGATAGCTCAGGTGTCACGACCAGGGACGTCACTCAAACAACCAGGCACTGGTAAAGGAGCTCCAAGCCAAGGAATCAGGTCAGCCACACTTTCATGTGCATGTAGTTTAAACTGTATTCTTAAAATTCTAATCGGTAAATAAAAAACAAGGACCATAGATAATTGGAGAAGGTTATTGATGGATTGTGCATGTAGCTAGTGTTGTACATCGGAAGGCCTTTAGGAATCGATAATCGGAAAATAACCGGAAAGTGTAAAACGATCGATTATCGATTTAAATCGAAAAACAATATTCCATGAAAAATAGAGCATAAAAGACAGAAAATTCAAAATGACTTTGCTGAAAATAAAATATAAAGCATTTAATTTCAAAGTGCCTGCCTGTGTACAGATAAGACAATAAGTAGCGGTTTATGTGACATGTGAAAAGAGAAAATTTAATTCCTCAACGCAAAACACCTTCCTGTTAGCGACAATCGATTGTAAGAATTTGAAATCGATAATCGGAATCGAAAGAGTTTTAGCGATCGACAATCGATTGTCGGCGACAATTGGTTCATCACTACATGTAGCACTCATAAGTACTGTATATGGTCATTGACCATGATGTCTGATGTGAACAACATAAAATCTGTCCTTAATTCACTCTGTTGAAATTATAAAGTTTGGCAAGTTGATGACATTTCAGTATTGGAACATTTTTGTCTGGCTTCATTTTCTTTTGCTTTCTCTCTTGCTGAAGAGAAAATTGGTATCTCTATATTAAGGCAAACATAAGTCTATAAGTATGGGCAAAATCAAAGCTGTATATAATGTATTGATACTTTAAACTGGAACAAAGTGTTATTGGATGTAGTTCTATCATAAGATTAAATTCTGAATACAAGTATCAACAGTAGAACTATCTGTTAGATAATACTTCATCTGTTATGTACATTTTTAGACCAATGTCACAATCAGGACGTCCAGTTTCTGGCTTTGTACGACCTGGTACTCAGGGTGGACGACCAGGCACTATGGAGAGGGCTATAATGACACCAAGAACTGCCCATACAGCAAGACCAGTCACTAGTGCCTCAGGCAGATATGTCAGACTTGGCACGGTAAGTAAACAAAGTCACAATGTTTTAACTTCGGACACAAAAACTTTGAACTTTGATCAAACATCAAGAATCCATTGTGGACTGTCAAGAATTTTGGAAATAAAATTGCATGATTGGAAATTTCAATTCATTAGTGAGAAGTTCCATGTATAGTTATGTAAAGCCCTGGTCATAACTCGCCATGCATGTTTTTGAGAGGCTACAAGTGCTACATTTTTCTGAAAACTTAAGGAAGGAAGAGACAAGAGTACAGAAGGAGTATGTCAACCTGTGCTACTATGCTTTCGAAAACCTGGCATGCATGATTATATGGGTTGCTGAATGCATCATATGTTGCGCATGTGGCAAGTTCTTTGTATGTGCTGACAACATGCAACTTGCTTAAAACGTACAATCTCCATATGTATTCTACATTATCGTAAGGATGTATCACTTACATGTGCTGTTAATGCACAGGATCCTCACTCCCTCAAGTGGTAAGTGCATCGTACGTACTTGCAATATACCAACAACGTGCGTTTCATACTTTTTGATGAATCTGTACCACACACAGCAAAAGTTCACTGCTACGGGCTGTCTGCATGCTCCCAAATCAATGCAGAACACTTACTGATTAGATTTTGCCTGTGTTCATATTCCCAAACTTCGCCAAAGTTTTTGCACTTAGACCACACATTGCATGTATGGCAGGTACATTTTGTAGTGACCATGGCTTAATGAACATTGTTCTAAAGCAACAGTCAACAAAATGTAATAGAGGACGCAGTCCGCGCCACAGGCGCGGACGTAGTCCTCATCAAGGTAACACGTGTATATATATAGGAAAAATGGTGTTTTTCAATTGAATTCTATGCTATACCTATAGGTTCCAAAACCGTGGTCAATGACGTCATTCTCCCCATTGCCCATTTGATCGGCGTGAAGCGCAAGCTTATTTTTTTGACAATGTCACTTGACGACAGAATGAAACCCATCGATGACCAAGATTTCTCGATCTCCTTTGAATATTCTTCGTTTGGCTTACTCCTCCAGTGTTCCAATGTATGATTTGTACACGTAATACTGACATTGCACCATCATTTCCAACATATATCATGTTTAGTCCGAATATCCTCCATGAAAAGTACAACGTGACGTCAGCATGCGACGCGACGTCAGCATACAACTTTGTTTCGCGGACTTTCTTTCATCGACAGCTCCCTCAGAAAAATTCATGGATAAACTCATTATGCTGGGAGAAAAAAAACAAACAAACAAAAAAATATCAGCGCGATCAGCGACTTACCGAACTTCATTCTGCTTTCGAGGATGATTTGCAGCTGATGATTTTGATACCTGTAGATCAAATAATGTGGTTTCTCTCCACATATATAATGCTTGCAACTGCTTGTAATATTATTTATTTAATACTCATTTCCTTAATTTTTACTATAGTATCTTGTAATGTTCATATCATGCCCTTACGGGCCCTTCTTTAGGTAATAAAGCATATCTTATCTTATCTTATCTTATCTTATCTTATATAAGATCTACATGTAGAACATACAGGAAATCTATGCAGTGTAAATCCCAACACAAACTTCTAAATGTCTGCTGCCTTTGGTTCTGTTTACAACGCGTCACAACTTACGTCATCATTAACAGTATTTAGTACAAATAGGTCAACACAGCTGGGGCTGTTCAAAGCATGAAGTATATTTTTTTCTGTCAGAAATAAGGCTGGGTATTTTTTTCCCTTGGAGGTAAATCATAAGTGGATCCAAGGTAGAGGGGTGAAGGCTTCAGATTTTTTTTTTTGAGAAAGGGGGGAGGGGGGGGGGGGTGATTGTATTCAAGGGGGGGGGGGGGGGGGGGGGGGGGGGGGCGGAATAGGGGGTAGATTTCTACTAACTTCTCTCCTTCTCTCCCCTGTCCCGCTCCCTTCTCCCACCTCCTAACCTCTCCCTTCTGCCTCTCTCCAGCTGCCTCCTTCCTCCCCCTCCCATTCATCCTTGCCTTTTATGGGGGTGGTGAGCAGACATGGGGTACCCGCTCTCTCCGCCCCCTTATCTCCCTCCCACACCCTTCCTTCTTCCCCCTCCCTCCCCCTCCCTCCTTCCTCCTGACCTGCCCCTCCCTTTCACCCTCTTTAAAAGTAAAGGAATGAGCAAGAATTTTGTCTTCAGATATTACATTGGAAAATCATTTACATTATTTAGAAGGGAAAATCCTGTAATACTAATGTTATACTGTACTTAATTTGTAAGTTTTAACCCCCTTCTCCAGATCATCCCATAAAACGATATATTGCTGATAACATTATAGACGACGCCGAAAAGGAAGTTTTCTCTCTCTTCTACATTTTGAATGCTAATTTTTCCGGTGAAAGTAAAAGGGGAGAGGGGTGGGTGGGTGCAAGGGGGGATACATATTCCTGATACGACGACTGACATTTCATCACCCAATGAAATTTAAAAAGTAAACATTTAAAAGTTTAATTGAATTCATTGAATAATCAAGATACATGTTAATCTTACAATATATAAATACTTCAGAAAACAATAAAATTCTTTTTTCTTTTTTTAATTTTAATGGTTTGTGCCCACAGTTTTCTTGCCCGAGTTCTCTTTTCCTTGGTTTTCATCAAGGTCCAAGGAATTAAAATGTATAGATTAAGATGACATCACTTGATCTTTTCTTATCTGTCATTTATGTTTCAAAATTAAGCATTGCAGTTTCATGTTTACTGATTGTTTTGTGACATTGAGAATTGTTTCCCCGCATTTAAGAGTTATGTGCATGCTGTCGATCTAGAAATTGTCTATAATATCCCCTCTCCTGTAGATGATTCTGGATTTCCAAGAAAAAAAACTAATGTAAGGCTGATAAAGACGGTAAAAATGATGCTGGAAAAAATAACAAGAACACATATTGTATGACATATTTTATTCTTATTAACTTAGTAAAAAATATTCAATGATGTATGGTGAAAATTGGGTATTAATTCATTGAAATTATATTTAATCTGCGTCCTCACAATGGCATTGCCATAATTCATATTATATATGTATGTTAAAAACTCTACATTTGGGTTGAGCTTCATCTTCCTGGAATATTACTCAGGCTCAAATCTTGAATAAGATTCAAGTACACATATATCTTGTCATGGTCTACCTTTTTCTTTCAAAATCCCTTGTAAGCGGGTAAGTATGACGCAAGCATTTTTAAACTTTAAAGCTGGTTGTAATATAACTTATGATCATGCAAATACTTTTGTCTTTGCAGGCGTCTATGTTATCCACTCCAGATGGACCGTTTATAAATCTAGCCAGACTGAACTTTGCCAAGTACGCAGCCAGACCCAATCTAGCCAAAGCTCTATTTGAGTATATCTTCCATCATGAAAATGATGTCAGAAATGTAAGAAAATAATCTATCAGTATTACAAATTCAAAGTTTCTTGGATTTCTTGATATTTCAGTATTAGCAACTGTATAAGATTAAAGTTTTGAAATTGAAATATAACAAATACTTCCAGTGTCAGGGTGGCCACAGACTCTGGAAAACAGGGAAAATGATAAATACAAATTCCCTGCAGGGAAAAATGAGGGAATTTGAAAAATTGAAGAAAATCAGGGAAAAAATGAGGAAATTTTATAGCTGATGTTTAAAAAGTTTTAACACTAATTTTCTGTAAGCACCAAACTGTTTTGGCCATGCATGTTCTGCGATTTTCATGAAATTTCATATATGGGTAGGGCAAATTGTCAGGAATAGAAAATCATCAACATATTGTTGCCAAGTGAATTGGTTGCCATGGTAACCAGGTCATAGGTACCAAAATATGAAAATTAAACAAGTTTGAAGCCTGCATCTGACCTACTATTTTCTGCTTGTGTCATTTTACTCTTAAAAGCTTATATTAAGCAAAGTATAAATGGTACATGTACCAAACTTTTATATTAGATGTGTATTTGATCAAAATTTCATAAATTGACCTTGACCTTTCCTGTATAACCTATCTGTGACTGTGTATTGTATTTACTCAGGCATTAGAGCTAGCAGCACTAGCTACAGAGTCTGTACAGTTCAAGGATTGGTGGTGGAAGGTACAACTGGCCAAATGTTACTATAGGTGAGTACCGTAAGGGACAAACTGCAAGAAATTTAGTCATTCTAGCTTGCAATCTTATGGTACATTTAGTTGAGTCAGAAAGGAAAGATAAAGTTCAGAAAGTACGAAGTACGAAAAATGCATGTTTAAATTTCTCTGAAGCATTTCAAATCATAATTTTCAGTCTTTACATCAAGTTTCTTTTAAGCTTACAATTTTGAGTTTTATCTTTCATTCAGTTTCTTTTCATATTTTACAGACTAGGAATGTATCGTGATGCTGAGAGACAGCTGAAGTCAGCACTGACTCAACAAGAGATGATAGACTCCTATTTATATTTATGTAAAGTGTACGTACGTCTTGACCAGCCACTGACCGCTGTGGAAGTCTATAAACAAGGGCTGGAGAAGTTTCAGGGGGAGACTACTCTGCTCACAGGAATAGCTAGGATTTATGAAGTAAGCAGGGTTGATGGAAATATGTGTATCGCAATTTATTAGACCATAACTTCTGTATTTTTGGCCAAAATTTTATATACATTTTCAGATTTTGTTATAAGTCCTTCCATCAGAGAAGCATGATAAATGTATTACATACAGTCTATGTCAGATTTGACATAGATTTATATATTTATGACATATATATAGTGACAACATTTGCAAGGAAAAGATTCAATCTTTGTAAACTTTTCACTTGGTCACAAGTAACTTTTACTTGGTGTTTCTCCAGTCTTTTTTTTTTTTTTCGCACTTACTGCTCAAGTAACAGTATGAAAATAAACACTAGTAATTTTTTACTTCTTTCAGGGAATGAATGACATGGACAACGCTGTTAAATTCTATAAGGATGTTTTAAATTTTGATAGTATGCATGTAGAGGCAATAGCTTGTATAGCCACTCATCATTTCTACACAGATCAACCTGAAGTGGCTCTAAAATTCTATAGGTAAGGCTATTAAAAACAAGATTTGAAGAAATCCTCAAATTTGGCTAAATATCTTGACGATGCTGCAGTGCAAAGGTATATAGGGTTTGTAATTTTATCTGACTGTCTTTCTGGCAGTCACACTTCCACATTTACGGCTATAACCAACTCCATATAAAAGTCTGGTTTTACCAATAGTGATAAGATTATTGCCAGGCGGTTACTATCACTTTGTGTACATATCTCTGCTTCCTTAATTTTAACATTAAATCTTCTTTATCTTGGAAGGAATGAATCTTGGAGTTGAATCCAAAATGGTTGGATAAAGGAGTGACCAAGCTATTGTCATTCATCCCTCCAGTGCCATTATTTGTGTAAACTTTTTAGCAATCCATAACTAATGCCCAGGGAGCTAATGACAGCAAGACCTAGTGATCTTGATTTGCTTTTAAAAAACTTTAACCATAGCTATATTTCGGGTACTAATGAAATTTCACATAGGTGTGGATTCCTCATGACTATGTTTTCATTTTAGGCATTGGCTGTTGACCTAGTGACCAAGATCTTGAACTTTGGCCTACTTTAAACAAAATTAACCTGGGTCATATCCATGAACTACATGTATAAGTCTTAGAGCTGTGATATTTCATATTTTGATTTCTCAAGACCAGAGGTTTCATTTGATATCATAACCTCCTTAAAAAAGCCTTATCTTGGCTATATCTCATGAACAATAAGGGGTAGGGCTTTGATATTTCACATATAGATAACCATTCCTCATGACCAGAGGTTTTATTTTATATCACACATAACTTTTGACCTCGTGACCTTAACCTTTGACCTACTTAAAAAAAACAACTTTAATTTGAGCAACATCTTATGAACTTTAAGGGATATATCTTGGCTGTTTCACATGTTGATACTAGTAACTCATAACCAGACTTTTCATTTCAGACTTTGAATTTTGACCTATTGATCTTGACCTTGGAGTTTTATTTACTTCTCAAAAACTTTAAACTTGGTCATACCTTTTGAACTATCAGGGATAATGCTCATGATTTTCACATGTGAATACCTCATGACCAGACCTTCATTTGAGGCCTTGACTTTTGACCTAATGACCTTGACCTACTTTTCAAAAACATTAACTTAGGCCATATCTTTTGAACTATAAAGGATAAAGCTTAGACATTTATATGTGGATACTTCATGAAAAGACCAATATAATGGGGTCTTGACTTTTAACCTAGTGACCTTGACCTTGGAGTTCAACCTACTTTTCAAAAACTTTAACCTGGTCATAACGACCGACAGACGAGGCTCACTTCCAGCAAAATGAGCTAAAACATAGTGACAAAGACATGAATTCATGCAGGTTCTTCTTATGTATTGAATCAAGTTCAAGTTCAAATGATTTATTTACGTGTCACATGTCATATATACAGCATATGATTATCACATAAAATATAGCATACAATTACTGTATAAAACAAAATTAAAATATGACATCCGGCCTAAACAGACCTATGAGACACGGTCATGTATACATTGATAAAACATAAAGAAAAAAAAAAGAGCTTGGTATAGGTAATTTAAAATGATAATTTTGCAAGTGTACAGATTTAAAAAATATAGCTAGTGAGATAAAATTTGAATGAATGATTTCCTCCTGTTGAACATATTGTATAAAAATTTGGCTACTTCATTTACAATGAGAGTATAATTCATTAAAAATATCATCTTTTCTATGTCATTCTTATAAGAAAAATTATTACAAATGTGAGATGCTTTATAAAGAACAATGTAATAAAAAATGAGTCTCAGTTTCAATATTGGAATCCTCACAAAGAGTACAAATTCTGTTAGCTAGGGGGACCTTTGGCTTGACATACCTTCCTGTCTCTACTGCAAGTTTGAGTGAACCACTTCTAAAATCTGATAGGGTTCTTCTAAAATAACGGTTTTTGACAGTTTTTACATATGAACTACAATTTAAAGCAAATTTATATTGTCTATAGCTTCTTAGTTTATTTCCATTTTCATGATTTCTATCATTATGTAAATCTGACCACCATTTCTGATAATCTACTTCATACAATTTTTCCTTTATTTGTTCAAGTTTAACATTTACACACCTATTACCATGAATAATATCACATAAATTATTTTTCTCAGTTAACTTCTTAACACAATGATGCCAAGAATTTGTAATGTTAATTGACATTTTGTTAACAATGTATGGCATTCTATTCTCATCATAATTACATACTCGTAAATAATATCTATAAACTTCAATAATTTGATTTGTATGACATGAACAAAGACCCATATCACCTCGTGTAGCAAGATTCGAGGAATTTTTTGCTGAGCCCAAGAAATATCGACAGGCCTTATTTTGAACGGTATTTATTACTTTCCGCTCGCTATGCCCCCATATTGATGCACCATAATAGAGGACTGGTTCCACCATGGAACGATATAGCTTGACATACACTTCATATGAGAAACCACCACATGAAAGATATTTTGTATATAATGCTGATAGAGCGCGGCTAGCTGATTTTGCAGTCTTATAGAATTGACATTTTACTATCAAAAACCTGGACGGCATGCACTATTGTCTTGTGGCAAGTTTTATTCTTTTCACTGATTTTCACTGTTCCAGCAAAGGCATATATTTTACAAACATAATTTGTCTAGAGTAACCCAATATCTTATTCAAGATACTAAGAAGATTTTTTCAAGTCTGATTGGATGAATCAGAACTTGTCTATTCTTTAAAAGAAAACTTTATTTCAACTTATTTCAATCAAATCTTCTCATCTTCACATAAAGGCTATTCCAAGAAAGCACACTTGCTCATGCTGTACTAGTAATATATATGTAGGCCTACTTGGGCTTCATCTCCTTCAAATGCTTTGTTGTTTTCTTTAAAAACATAATTTATTAATGTATCCCCAATTTTTATAAAGTTTACAAACTTCACCATAAAGTAGCTATCTGAATGAGAGTTATCCTCCTTGACGTGATATCTGTAATGTATAGCTTCAGAAGCCTGCGTTGACCCGTCGTTAATCTGTCAATGGCGATCTCATGCTGTTAATCTCATATTGTCGATTAATTTCTGTAAAGTTTTGTAGATTTATATGACGATGTAATAACAACCCGGCGTTGAATTGTGAAGTGACATTGTAGAATTGATAACAGCGTCGCCTGTATGTCAATCCATTACTGTGCTGGAAGCCAAGTCAAGGGAATATTTAATTATATAAAATTCATTTTGGATTTTGAAAGCTCCTATTTTGTTAGACACCCACTGAATCAGCTGTGACGCAGAGCCTGTCAACCTATTTTGTTAAACACCTACACAAAGTGTATGAATAAATTTTAGCGAGGCATTACGTATATTTTAAAAAATATGACTGTTATAATTTGTCACTTCCTCACATTTTATGCACCGTATTTAGAGATTCTGGGGCATATAGTTTTTGTCCTTTTTTAAAATTTCATCCAGAAATAAGCTTTACTGTTTTGTAATGAACGTGTGAGAAGTGTGAGAAAGCACTTCTAACTGCCCAGCGAAGTGGTCTCCCATTATATTCTGTGACACTGAGACCAATTACCTTATATTGTATCGTATTAAACTACATTAATGTGTAATCGACGTTAGATATTATGGCATTTAACCTTTAATGGCCTTTATTAATCTTGTCAATTGTGTGTAAGATATTCGATCATTTTAGGAAATTACCGCGGTCATTGTGGTGTGTACTGCGGTCGCGATGATGTAGAGCAATTTTAATATGTTGTTCATTTTTCGTAGCTATTGAACTTGCATGACCCCAATAAAAATAAGAGGTAGCTCTCCGACCGTCGAATCGGACCTTGTCCTCCGATTTTTCGATAGATAATCCCGTTCGTCTGTCTGTCCGCATTTCTTTACTTGTGGTAATAGATTTTACACAGTCAGACATATGAAACTTTTACATGTGTTCCTTTTTACTCGACCTTTCTATTCGGAAAAAATAACCTCGTGACCTTCACATTAGAGTTTGACCTTTTCTACAATGGTAAACTCGAAAAAACCAAGGAAACGGGAAACCATAATTTTTCTGTCTAATATACTTGATTCTGACTACCATGTCTGTATATTTGTCCGTCTTATTCAAAGGGGACACTAAAGTCACTCAGAACCAAGATAAACAATTTCGTGACCACCAAATCGTCAATTTCTTTTGCTGAATAAGAATGTAAAGAATAGTTTAACTATCCTCCCCCCCCCCCCCCAAAAAAAAATCTTACTTTTCGTTCAAACGTCCTTGGCGATGTGTATTTAAACGAAACCGTTTCTTGTCAAGTCATGGAAGAAACTTATGAACGATCTTGAAAGACGCAAAGATAGTATGTGAAAGACTAAATGCATATATGGATGACCCTATTTTTGAGAATACACCTTTTTGGACTTAGAAATGGGCACTAATCACGTTACTCAACTTACGCTATTTCCTCATTCTATCCGCGGTAATGAAAATCACTTATTATGAAGTGACAGGAAAAGCTAGGTCGGAACTTTGTAAAAGTTGTCGAGTCTGCCCTTCCGTTCCACGTGAAAATGTAAAGTACACGTAGTGTCCGATCATAATTCAGAAATGGCATATTTGGCTCGCCAGAGGGAAAATTTTTTTCTTGTTGCTGTTGATGTGTTCCATGGTATCCGTTCTTCATTTTTATTCATAAAAAGTTATTGAAAATTTGCTTTGTTAATGTGGAAATGAAAAGATTATAATAATTACAGAATAAAACGAAAAGATATAATTCACACAACACTTCCACGGGCACCCCAGCACCAGAATATGAATGATGATGAACAATTGATGTTTCTGCCAATAAACAACTTTCTTGCAGTTTTTCTGCTTTGTAATTAATTGCCAATGCCAAGAGAACGTTTCTCTAGTCTCTAAAAGTTATCTGGTAAGACTGTTGTTCAAAATTTTAGAGTGCCAGTAAAATTATGAAACACTGATTCATCGTAAATTTGTCTTTTCAGGCGATTACTCCAGATGGGTGTATATAATGGTGAACTTTTTAATAACCTTGGTTTATGCTGTTTCTATGCGCAACAATATGATATGACCTTGACATGTTTTGAACGTGCGCTTTCACTAGCTGAGGAACAGACATTAGCAGATGTATGGTTTAATATCGGACATGTTGCACTGGTAAGTAATACAGGTCGTTTTACAGAAAAAACAATGGATTTTAATTTCGAAATCTAATCAAAATACAACGACACTCCGACAGTGTGTATATTTTATCTGAGACTTATTCTAGGACAAATTGTTCAATGTTGAAATTCGTCATGGTTACTGGATATATATATTTTTTACTATTTAACAGGGTATTGGTGATATGACTTTGGCATACCAATGTTTTCGGTTGACAGTAGCCAATAATAATGACCACGCAGAAGCTTATAATAACTTGGGAGTGTTGGAACTCAGGAAAGGAAATGTAGAGATGGTGAGTATCACACTAGTACTGTTATGGGCATGATACTGTAATGTAGAGATGGTGAGGATCACACTAGTACTGTAATGGGCATGGTACTGTAATGTAGAGATGGTGAGTATCACACTAGTACTGTAATGGGCATGGTACTGTAATGTAGAGATGGTGAGTATCACACTAGTACTGTAATGGGCATGGTGCTGTAATGTAGAGATGGTATTAATCACACTAGTACTGTAATGGGCATGGTACTGTAATGTAGAGATGGTGAGTATCACACTAGTACTGTAATGGGCATGGTACTATAATGTAGAGATGGTGAGTATCACACAAGTACTGTAATGGGCATGGTACTATAATGTAGAGATGGTGAGTATCACACAAGTACTGTAATGGGCATGGTACTATAATGTAGAGATGGTATCACACTAGTACTGTAATGGGCATGGTACTGTAATGGGCATGGTACTGTAATGTAGAGATGGTGAGTATCACACTAGTACTGTAATGAGCATAGTACTGTAATGTAGAGATGGTATTAATCACACTAGTACTGTAATGGGCATGGTACTGTAATGTAGAGATGATGAGTATCACACTAGTACTGTAATGGGCATGGTACTGTAATGTAGAGATGGTGAGTATCACACTAGTACTGTAATGGGCATGGTACTGTAATGTAGAGATGGTGAGTATCACACTAGTACTGTAATGGGCATGGTACTGTAATGTAGAGATGGTGAGGATCACACTAGTACTGTAATGGGCATGGTACTGTAATGAAGAGATGGTGAGTATCACACTAGTACTGTAATGGGCATGGTACTGTAATGTAGAGATGGTGAGTATCACACTAGTACTGTAATGGGCATGGTACTGTAATGTAGAGATGGTGAGTATCACACTAGTACTGTAATGGGCATGGTACTCTTTTAATAATGTGGCCATGACTTGGACCTTTGACCTATACTTGATGGACTTTAACATCTGATTATAACTTATCAGAAATTGGTTTTCATATTTGACTTGATGATTGTACCTTATTTTTATAAAAATGTTCTGACATTGGCCTGCACATATCAGAATATTTAAATTTCCTAGATCACCAAGATGTGCAAATAGCAGGGCTAAGAAATGGTGTATAAAAATATTCTTCATGACAAATTGAATTGCTCTAAAAGCTTCCAGGCACTAAACTCAAAACAGCCAGATGCAACAATCAGGAAAAAATAATCTGAAACTGAATCATGAATAATAATATAAAAAATGTGATTACGGAAGTACAGGCATGATTGAAAGTCAATTATGAACCTTTTCCCTTTGTACCATTGGTGAGGGTGTTTCGCCGTCAGATAGGTGATGAGATACATCCCTGGGAGAAAAAACATTAGAATCGAAACTCTAGATTTGTAATGAATCAATTATTAAATCAATTTGCTAATAGAGTGTGATTCTTTTATATTGATTGCTCATTTGTATCAGTAAAATGAGCAATGAGATGCATTCACATTTGTTCAACAATTTGGTTTTGATTTCTGGAATATCAGATATTCACCAAATATTTATTCTGTTATCCATCATTTAGTTTCTCGGAAAATAAGCCCATAGCTAGTATTTCCACGAAAATTAGTAACTCTTTAAGTGTTCTTGGATGAGTAAAGAGAATCCATCAGCAAATAAGTACAATTGCGTTGGAATTTAGTTTGAAAGAGGGAAATTGCAAGGAATGTACTAATATCTACAGAGGTCATTTATCTTGTTTGAAGTGGATACTCAATCGTGCCGAGTGCATTTTTAACTTTTCGTGCCAAAAATTTTATGCTTGACTTAGTACAATTTGAAATCGTCTGAGAATTTCTTTTCCCAAAATCAACGTATAGATATAGTTGTTGACGGGTGTTGATTTCTTGTGGGATGTCTTTTATTTAGTATTTCAAACATTGCCAAATTTGATATTATAAAGACTCCAATTTGAAGTTAGCCATACCTATGAGCTGACTGGAGATGGTACCGATTAAAATTAAAATAAGCAGCACTTTTTTTGTAGAAAAGGAAGAAATGTAGTATCAAGGAGTTTATCAAAGATTCAGATATATTTTCTCTCTTGTTTCGATTGAAACGCAAAATTCACCATGAAGTTTTTTTTCCTGAGTTGCGAATTTGAATCACAAGACCATGTTATATAAGAATAATCATGATAAATCTGACTAATATCGATTGACTGTAATATTATCATGTATACACCGATTTATTATAAAAGAGATCAAACCACACCCATCTCATCTCTCCACAATTTTCTGATGGTAACCTCAGATTAGTAGGCATATTGAATCCATCTCAATAAATATTTGGAATATACAGATACAGATATTTCATATATACATGTATTTCATATCTATTGAAAAATAACGTTTTGGCGTGGTACTTCAGCGGAAGTAATTCGAGACACATGAAGGAATTTTGAGGAACTATTGAAGTTGTTAATCATGGTGCAAACACAATCGTGATATGGGAGCCAAGCACAATACTGACAAAAGTTCACGGGTATTTGTCCTAAATACAATAAAAAGGATGCTCAGGGGGGGGGGGGGGGGTTAATTTTATTTCCATGAAAATTTCAAAGATATGCTTATTGAAAGCATGTTACAAGTGATACTATGTACTATTTCTTCCTTGAACCAGTTATAATAGACAGTCTGCTTTCCCCTCGGGAATTCAGTAACATATTGTATCATGATCAATTCAGAGAAATGCAGATCTTTTTTACTTAATAAATGTTTTTGTCGGAATATCATAGACATGAGTCAGCCCCTAGTTCTGTTAAAGCTGCAACAGATGCTTCTGGAAATTATAAAAATATGACATTGATAACCCGACACTTAAACATATAATGTATAATACTAGAGACGGATTGTTGTTATTGTTTTGTATATTATGTCGTACAATGACACGTCTTTTATAAAGTACAGATGCTCAGGTGTGTGTATGACACCTGTTGTTTATTGTCCACGTGAATGATGGTGAATGAATAACCAGATAGAAAGTGCAATGTCTGCATTCATCATGTCAGTAGTGGACAGTAAATGTGGCTGCTTATGAGGTGAAATACAAGGAACACACAGAAATAACTTATCCTGTACTTTTCTTAAATATCACGTAAAATTAAAGGAAAGATATTTTTCTACCCAATTTGCATTTTGACTTTGTTATTGCTGACGAGATTGATTCCCCCTTTTCGCTTTAGCTAATGTTACGCAACAGGCTTAAAACTTCTACACGAGCAGATTTTGATGAAATTCTAAAATTGATTGACGTTTGAAACTACTTTTGAATATCAGTTTTTAAACTAGAATTTGTTTATTATCAGTGTGACTTTAGTACTTTTAAAGCACCCCAAACTTCTACCAGCGACCTGTTTAATACCTAAAAACCAGAAGGGAGCTCGATCCGGGAGTTTGCTGACAACCCTTGTTCAAAGTTTGATGACAACAGATATCAGAAATATCGTATAAGATGTGCATTTCATCCATAAAGACCTAATATCCACGTTGCATTCCATTTAGCACAATGTCATAACCAGCGCATATATGCAATATATAATTCTCAAATGTCTTACAAGGCACCAGCATCAAGGTCAAGCTGTAGGAGTTTGTTCATGTCGAGCTTTGTTTGATTCCATCTTGGGTTGTAAAGTAGGATATAAAGATGACGTCTTGTCATATATGAATACAATGTGATCCCAGGACATTTTTGTGGGGTAGGGTTACGGGTATCCCATGTCTGGCTATTAAGTTTGCTCGGTCTACCGTGATATCAAGCTTATTGAGTTGAAAATGTATTACTCTCACTACCTTAGATAACTCAGAGTCGGTTTTATTTATTATTATTTGAAATCTAGATATCTTCTGTCGTCATACCCCCTACTCTATCAAACACTTAAGAATGAACAAATGTCCTCAAAACAAATATAATCAAGGCAAAGAGGCCAAGTGTTTGTGGATATTGAGCGTGCCTTGATATTTGCAAACACTGATGTATTTCAATTTTATGACTTTGTCCTCCAAAATACATATGATTTTGTTTTTTATTTCAGGCCAGAGCGTTTTTCCAGGCGGCTATGGTCACATCTCCTCACATGCATGAACCTCATTACAATTGGGCAGCGCTTGCAGACCAGGTCAGTATACAAAATAGGGTCAAGGTCGTTGTAATGTACTACATGTATTGTTTCATGTAGCAATATCGTACATATAGAGTATGAAAAAACTGCGAAACAAGACAACGCAAAGTGTAGCATTAACATCAAAGCATCAAAGGTCAACCCGTTCAAGGACACAAGGAATACAAAGTACATTACATTTTTTTGTATATGATGTTTGCCAGTTTATTAGGATCCAAATACAGTAACTAGATGATGATTCATGATTAAAGTAGCCTGCGTGTTAATTATGGTCAACCAGCTTCCCTTTTGGATCGTCAACAACAATGGACAAAGACCGTCATTTCCCGCAAATTGATGCTAGGGTCACTTTAATAACGACTCTGCTTTCACCCTTTGCGTGAAAATTAATTTATAATGGAGGGTAGTGGTACATTATAGGCGGTTAACACGTGCAACCACATAAATCTGCTATGGGTAGGCAAATGCATCAAATTCTCAATTATGTCCGCGCTTATTTACCGTGGACTGACTCCCTGTCCGTCCGTCTGATGACACGATGTCCCTCGTATGTTACCGTATTACACTTATATGTACATGCAGATTGTATATAACTGACGTATTTAATTTAGCAGGGAAAGGGAGGGATGGGGCGGGATACTATGGATATAGATCTAGACCTAACACTTTTCTTATCGCACGATCAAAAATAAAAAAAATAATTCCCTCTGTTTATGGTTTTCGATCAGAAAGGGAAATTTATTCGATACTCTCCCCTATATATACACTCTTGTAAAACTTTCCATAAGAATAGGTTTATTGTCTTGCTCGAGAGCTTCCGGAAGTTAGGCGGCGTCAACCAAATTATTTCCGACCTCAAATTGCGAGCCGGACAAACTATGTCGCACTTAGCACCGAGTGTAAAGTATGTGTATCAATAGCACTTTAGATAAAGACAGCACTTTAGATACGTATACTATGAAATGCATATTGTATACGCAAATGTGTCTTGTTTGTCCGATGCTAGATATTGTAGTGATCAAGAATGGTCAGTTAAGGTCAGGTTTGACGGGCTAGTGTGTCAAGAAGGTCATCAGAGAACCATTGGGTTGTTTATTCAGCTCTCATCACTGAAGCCCTTTGTAAATCCCGTATGAGCTATTAGCAGTTCATTGTGCGATATGGTGATTCGTCACCTCTAGTCATCAACACACGGTCGCTCATCTCAGAGTCATAAATATGGTCAAGGGATGGATTTCTTCCATTCTGATCAGAGGGGTAAATGTTTAATTAATACTAGAATCGAAGACAACTGAGAAAATGACGCATTTCATAATTGACCTAACGGTTCTCATGACTAATGGAATCATTGGCATTCGGGTCAATCAGCAAGACATTTGTCCTCTCTGAAATTAGGACAAGTTAAAAAAAATCGATGAAAAAGATAAGAAAAGATGCAATAATTTTTGCAAGGAACGTGCATTACAGAACTGCAACTCCATTCTTGTGTTGTGTGTTCCGATTTAAGACTATTACTTCAAATATATAGCTTTAAATTTCCAATCGCACGAAACTTTTCTCGTTGAAAAAAAATGCTAGTATCGAGTGTCCACATTAAGGCTATTTATCCGCTTTTATCCGGATTACGTGCCCACAACCCACACACTAACGTGAAGCCTTGAATCTTAATCTTGTTTAAATTGCCTTATATTTTTGCAAGGGTCCTTCGGACGGAAGACATCAAGGACAAATCAGATTATAACATGGACATCAAGAGAGCACGTGTTTTCTCTGTTAGCCGAAGCATTTTAGAATATTTTTGGTGATGGAATTCTTAGCGGCTTGCAAATGTTGAGAAGTTGCGCAAATAGGCTCTGTATCTAAAAGGCAAAGCATGACAAATCGTTATTACCCATGCCAGCGTTTATCACGATGTTATAATGCATGATTTTGGTTTTATACTTGCGCGTTCTCTAAAGATAAGAACCATATATAGAATTCTTCTGATAAAAGAGCCTTAATAAAGTATTTTCTTATCCAATTAACGATTTACGACAAATCAATTATCCCAGCTATGAGGTTATATGATAGATGAACAGGCAGTAACAGGCTTTCTGATGTCAACACCCTGTTATTTAAGGTGTAATATCCTGATAATGTTATTAGTGGAAGCTTAATAGAAATTCGTTGTATCATAAAAATTGTTTGAAATGTCATCTAAATCTGAGCTTTGAAAAGGAAATCCTTCATTTCACGGAGATCGAAATGAATTTAGAATAGAATATGACGGAAATGATTGGTTGTGATAAGATGCATATTTTCCCGTGTGGTGAAGAAATGTTTGTGCTTGCCCTACTGTCTTAGTAATCATCACGTCCTTCTGTCTGTGGAGTCTTCATGTCTGTCTGTATAGTCGTACATATGAACTATGTGTCTGGCACACTGATAATCATAACAAATGTATATTAGTTTATCTGGGCTGCGTTCCATGATAATGGAACGAAAATGGTTCCAGAATGACTTCACCATAACAACCATAGATAGAGGAAAATCTCGATGTTCTCCAAATCCAAAAATAAAGTTGAAATCAATATTGAAATAGTTCTTCTTTACTTCTTTTATCAAATATTGATCATTTCTAGTGACATTCATACCAAAATTTCCAATTACAACAAAACTTTCCAGCACTGTAAGGACATCGTATCAATGTCCGCCAAGTTGGAACAGCCTGGAACGTCGGTCCTATACGTGCCAGACGATCCGATCCGATCCGCTGGAACGGCGCGTTCCATTACCAGAATCAGCCGGAACAACCGGATCGATTCTGCAAATGGAACGCACCCCTGGTCAAATGCATCCAAGAAATGTATGTACTAGTATATTTCTGTAAAAAATGTCTAAAAAAATGTCAACATAGCGTAAAGAATTCAAGGCTTCCCCTTGTTTATACTTTACTAGAAATTCTTTGTTACGTGATGGTGCCAAGAAAAACACGGCAGCCCGTCTCCTAAATGTCAGCATGGGAAACAGAAAGCTTATATAACACTGATAACATTGTAGAATGATGCTGGTACCGACTACAATAGGGGTCTACATGAAATGAATATACATAGTTAACACACATTGACTTGTCTGGCTTGTCTGTAACACTCATTGTACTGTGTGGTTTTCTTTCCAACGATGGCGTGCGTCCAAAACCTGCATGTCGCATGCATTATGTAACATGACCGACATTAGCTACGACATCCTGATTTCTCCACAAGTCCAGTTTCAGTAACAGAACTAAAGTTCGCATTGTCACAAATGAATATTGACGAAATGACTAAAAAAGAAATTAAAATTGCATAAACATATAAAAACAGCATCCAATACGTTTGGGTGAAAAGGGTACCCACTCTAAATCTATCTTATGAATTGGTAAATTACTTAAGTCCATTATCATCTGTCTTTCTATCAAAAATCTGTGATTGTTAGACCTCATTTCTCTTTCGTTTTTTTTTTTTTGGCATTTCGGACAGTTTGAGCATTACCAGTATCTGTTTTGTTTTTTGGCCTTTCGGACAGTTTGAGCATTACCAGTATCTGTTTTGTTTTTTGGCATTTCGGTCAGTTTGAGCATTACCAGTATCTGTTTTGTTTCTTGGCATTTCGGACAGTTTGAGCATTACCAGTATCTGTTTTGTTTTTTGGCATTTCGGACAGTTTGAGCATTACCAGTATCTGTTTTGTTGTTTGGCATTTCGGACAGTTTGAGCATTACCAGTATCTGTTTCGTTGTTTGGCATTTCGGACAGTTTGAGCATTACCAGTATCTGTTTTGTTGTTTGGCATTTCGGACAGTTTGAGCATTACCAGTATCTGTTTCGTTGCTTGGCATTTCGGACAGTTTGAGCATTACCAGTATCTGTTTTGTTGTTTGGCATTTCGGACAGTTTGAGCATTACCAGTATCTGTTTCGTTGTTTGGCATTTCGGACAGTTTGAGCATTACCAGTATCTGTTTTGTTTCTTGGCATTTCGGACAGTTTGAGCATTACCAGTATCTGTTTTGTTTTTTGGCATTTCGGACAGTTTGAGCATTACCAGTATCTGTTTTGTTGTTTGGCATTTCGGACAGTTTGAGCATTACCAGTATCTGTTTTGTTGTTTGGCATTTCGGACAGTTTGAGCATTACCAGTATATGTTTTATTTTTTGGCATTTCGGACAGTTTGAGCATTACCAGTATCTGTTTCTATGACTTATACTATGAACTTCAACCGTCATTGTAACTGACATACTTCCTTTTTTTCAGCTGGGTGATCTTCAGAGCAGTTTCAATGCAGCCAAGAGAGCGGTAGAGGCCTTCCCTGATCACGTGGATTCTAAAGAGCTCCTAAAACAACTACGTCATCACTTTTCGCTATTGTGATGTATGAGTAAGCATCCCCTGTTTGCGGGACATGACTGTGATAAATTGACATTGAAACAATTTCATAAAAAAATATTTACTATGTCATATGCACTGTACATGTTTGTGCATATGATATTTAAAAACCATAATTCATTATTTATGTATATACTTGTGATTTTTATTTTGCAATGCAGTTTGTGAAACCGCGTTCACACATAATTTTGCATGGTATACTATAGAGTAATTTTACCTCTATTTTCTGGTAAATTACTTCTCGTTTTGTACTTTCATACTTAACGTGTCAGATGTATTATTATGTCTCGACTTTCCCTCACACCAAATGTGCAATTTTATGTTCTTATTTATGAATATGAAAGAGGTTTATACTGCGTATCACTGATCCCTTTGATGCGAATCTCTGGTCCCAATAATGTAATATAACAGTTGGTGCGGCATGCGTACTTTCTGTTTACTCAAGCATTATTTCCTTATCCATTCATTTGCTACTAGTATGTTGTAGTTTGTCTTATAGTGAAATATTCAAGGATATTTATTAAACTTAAAAAAGTCAACATGAAAATCTTTCATTTTTCGAGAGAATTGTGTGCTCAGAACTTTATCGATCGTTGTATGTTCTTTGAAGGTTGATGTTGGATCACTTTGTCCGTCCGTCACATCATACTCGACTGGAGTGATCTCATTATCTTGGGAAAGTAATTTCCTGTGGAAGGTCAAGGTCATACTATCAAGAGGCGACACACGTGTGTTTGTGTCAAATCAACACATATGTAGTATTCTTTTGCATGAAATTTAATTATTTTTATATGTTTGTCCATTCACATCCGTCCATGATAAATCGAATAAATATTTCTAAAATTTGAATTCTTTAATTTGTTTTATTTCATAGTACGAGTACGATAAGACGTGAATTCGAAGTACGCAATCTGGTGCCACTTGGTATATTTTGGCAAAGATTTTATCATTGTGATTAGGCTTCATGCAAGTTTATGAAAATCGTAGACGCTCTCCTTAAGTAGCATTTGCAAGGTGTCTGTCTGTCTTATGTGATAGAGGAAAATGATAGTCATGCGTTAGATATCGTGAACGAGAATCACAAAATGTCAAGGTCACCTTTACAGGTTATTGGACAGGAGTCGGGGGGGGGGGGGGGATTCGGCTGTCGATTACATTATATGTACAATGAAACAAGCCATTGGAGTTGTTATTATTAAATGTATTATTTTACATGATACATAAGATAGTCTATTGACCAAAACAGGCCTTTGCAAGTAATATCCATGACAAATGTTGTTTGCTAAAAATAGCAAATTGTGAAAAAAATATGTTCAATGTACGATCAACTTACAAGAAGGAGAGTGGTATCACGCAACTCAAACAAGATACGATATTGGTTATCGCTATATAGCTGTTTTTTGACCCTTCGTTGTATTTTATTTTACAAAGTGGTCAAGGATCCTTCATGGTATCTCACTGCATTTAACAAAGTTCTCGTGGACCATTCATTGACATTTTCATTTGTTATGGACCTCATGATACATCTTTTTATACCGCCATATAAGGGGAAAGCTTTGTCCGTCCTCCTACGGTCACACTTTCAGTTTCCACATGGCAACTCAAGAACCCTTTACCCATCCAAATCAAACAGGATGATTGCTTATTTATTTTAAAAGAGGGGAAGAAGCCTATAGGAAAAATACATTTAAAATATTTGGTTTCGATATGATAACTCAAGAACCCTTTCTCCCATACACATCAAATTCGGAAATATTCTCACTTATCAAGATGGGAAGAAGCCTATTGATTCGGGGGTTAAATGTCAATGTCACTACATGGTAGGAAAAGGGTACATAAAATAATTTCTTCCACCTGATTGCTCAAGAACCCTTTCACTCATCCTCGGTACCTCAGGCTATTTGCGCTTTGACTGAATATTCAGCCAAAGCGCAAATAGCCTAGGGTACCGAGGATGCATTTCACCTATCCAAACCAAATTTAGATATGCCTACTTATCAGGAGAAGTTGTGTCATTAGGTCAAATGTCAAGGACACTAATTCCAGAAGAAAACTCCAAAGCAAATTTTGATATTTGCTTAATTAATACTTATCAAGAAGAGAAGTCGATTAATTTGGGGTTCAATGGTTAAAATATCAAGGTAACTGTTTAGCATGTTTAGTGTTAGGAGATTATACATTTCAATTTACATTCAATTCTTCATTGATGAAACACCATGACATGAGGCGTACATCATACACAATTAACATTTCAAATGATATGAAATATTTTCTTTTCTTATCTTAAAACATTTATCTAAGTATTTGCATAAATATTTGGTGAATTGATAATTCACATCTTCAATATTAAACATATCAAAATGACCCAATGATTCATCGAATTTATTTCTAATGCCTTGATACAAGTTACAGTTTAACAGAAAATGCTCTTCATCGACAGAACTTGCAATATATGAACGAGGAATAGGAGGTTGACAATATCTACCAACTTCAATATTCAAAGGGAGTGCACATATTCGTAGTTTTGAAAGTTGTGATCTTAAGGGTTTCTGTAATGGATATGTTAAATAGTCTTGTATTTTAAATTCATAATTGTAAATTTTGCTAAAGATTAATAATTTACCCTCCTCTAAATGTATAATGAAGTTGATTTAAAATGGATTTTTCAAGGAATTTTCTGAGTTGTTTTGAAAATTTTTCATAGGAAACACTCAAAGGTTCAAGTCTGGTTAATTTTTTTTATACTATCCAAAGTTTTCCTAATGCCAGATCAATTCCCTTTTTGAGACAATTTTTCATCTTCAAGTTCAATAAGAGCTTTTAAAGAGAATTGTCGACGTTCTGTAATCTATATACAGTACCGGTGGTCTTTTCAAGGACTTGCAAGTCCTTGGTTTTTTTATCTCTTCTTTTCAACTTTTGTTCGCTTAATCAGAACAGAAGGTGTCTTCGATAAAGAGTGTAAAGTTATCTTGTTAGTCCATAGATTTCCGCCAATGCGTATTGGTAAGCACACCCACAAAATCTGAGGAATTCCTTCGTGACGTCATTTGGAGAATTCATTGAAACATTATTCATCATTGGCGTACTTTATAAATAAGAAGTAGATACTCTGAGTGATTTCCTGTACATCATAAAAAGATCATACACTAATCAAACGTCAACTAAACTACTAACGTACATAAACAGCACGTTCCGCTTATTTCATAATTATGTTTCTTGATTTGTTTACACGCACGTCCCGGTGTTCTAAAGATAGCCGGAGCAATATCGTCCAATGAGATTTCAGCTTACAAACCAGAGGCGGAGAGAGCATTTTGCATGTTGATTACGCTTTCCAAATAGGGACATCTTCCTGCGAAGTTGGTATTGTGTCGAATTCCTGGTTAAAAAGTTTGTTAAAGGAATTAAACTTTAATTAAGTGGATTTATGATTTAATTTTATCGTTGTTATAACATCAAGATCTGAAGATGAAGATAAGAAAAAAGGTAAACAAAGCGGTAAGTTACACATTTGTTGTTTCGGTTTGATCTCCGTTCGGGACATGGGCAGTTAATCGTGATGACCTACATTCGTCAACATACAAGCAAGCTCTCGTCGTATATCCTTCTAAATAGTAAATTCCAGTATGTTATATCTGTAAAATAGGTGATAAATCCAAGCAATTAGACTTAACTTTAGACTATGATTTTGCCTTCCAATCCCAAGGTTATTACAACCGGACTGTTTGATTTTTTTTTCAGGTATGTGTGAAGTGTAAAGTACAATATGGATACTTGACAGGGAGAGAAGAATGAATAAGACCTTTGAGTGAATATTTGAAAGTAATTATTTTATTTTCCAGAAACTACGGATACTTAATAAAGAATATTCTGTTTACCGTCATTGTTTTATGTGATATTTCCTTGGATTACTCAGTTTTACAACTTATTGGATTTATTGTGTGTAAATTTTTGTGCTTTTGAAATGGCTAATTACGGAGACGGCTCTTGGGAGCTTACTATCACAGTAACTGACCTACAAGTGGAGAGAAATCTACGAGTGAATGGAGATCTACACGTAGGAGGCGTTATGGTCCGACTTGTAGAAGCTCTAGGTAAGATCAATTTGCATTACATACTCTGTAAACATAGTAAAATGAAATTCTTCTACTGCAGACATTGTATGTAAAATGTACATGTTAGAATATATCAAGTGATAATTGCTGAACTTACAAGTGTGAATTCCCCTACCCAGTGGTGACCCTATAACATAAAGCCTCATGAATGAAACCAATAAATTATGGAAAATATCTATATTTTAACCTTTGAGACTGAAAGAAGTTAACTTTACAAGCAGTTACAATGAAAAGACAGCCATTGGGAATCAGCTTATAGGTTGCTGTTTTCTGTAGTTGTTAGACTATTTAAAAAACAACATCATGTTTCTCCTCTTTATTGATTGTGTTTTACCGGTTATATATGTTCCAATAAGTATATGATGTAGCATACATGTACTGGTAAGTCAAAATGCAAGCCACTCACTCAGATAACTGAAGCATGATTCTCTGTAGTTCACCAAAAGAGAGATGGAAATATCCAATGAGTTTCTCAAACTCAAAGGAAGAAAATTATCTCCATCAAGACTCAATAGCAACACCCACAGCAACACAAGTAAACACACAAAAGTCACCATACTTACAAATGCAGAAAGCAATTGCATCAACTGACAATGTATACTTAGTACACTTGCTGTATTTTCACTGTAAAACATGTACAATGTAAAAGGATTACCTAATAGATTTGATGAAAGCAGTTTTTTCCAGATTAATACAGTTGTTGTACAAATAACTTGATGTAGAGTGTTAATGGTACTAAATTTTATTTCCACAACTTCAACTTGTCAGGAAGTAAGTTATATACAAAGGTCTCATGACGGATGTACAATTTCCTTGTTCATCATAAGATGTAACTGTATACCATAGCATTACATGTATCACACACTATTATAATACATGTAGCAAAGTAGTGTGACACTTAAATATCTTCATGCTCATCCAAAAATAGCCTCAGCAGGAATCTTGCCAAGGAAGTGAACCAATCTGAGCTGATTTAAGATCAAAGACAGCAGTTCTGCCCCATTACCTACTTTGTTTTTATCTATTTGATTGCTCTTTCAAGCTTTACTCATCTGGTGAAAAGGGTAGATCAAAATCTTCATCATTATTTTAGCACAGTCACAGCATAGAACTTTACTGTATCAAGAGCTTTAGGAAGGGCGAATGTGCAGCCCTTGGTTTAAACTGTTTGTAGTGTACATGGTGTATGTACTAATAGTGCTTGTAGGGCATTGCCATTATAAGGCCAAACAAAAAAATATGTTTGTTTCCTGTAACATGCCAAAAATTGAGAGGGTCGGTAGGTAGGAAAATCTTTTTTTTTTTTTTTTTTTTTTTTGGTCAGAGGGCAGATGCAATTTAGAAACTTTGTTAAGTTTTTATTGTATATGGAGGCACTCTAAGTCTTCATCTACAAGAGGGAGGGAACTGAAAATGATAAGTCGAGGATTTTTTGGTGACATTTTGAGTCCCATCATTTATAATTTCATTTATTGATTTTGGAACTCAACTTACTGCTATTTAAGATGTTTGTTATTAGAGATTGCGTGGGTGGTGTACATAGCTGCAGCCATTATTGTGGGTATAATGTACATAAGCTGAAGCTTGAGCAGCATGATTAAATTTTAAAATGACTATTATACATACATACTCTTTTGGGTGGAGGAGGATAGATGAGGTTGGTAGGGGTCTCTGGTGACTATCACCTTTCTTTTTGAGCTAATATGTATTATTCTATAAACTATAAATAGCGACTCTCTTTGCATGATTGGCTGATAAGGTCATCGACGCTCCTAAATAAATCACCGTATACCACGGTTTAAAAATAGACTGGTATTACCCTCACTTAGTTCTGCAAATGGCGTCGTTATTTATAGTGAATCATATATGAAATTATAGAATAAAACAGTTATGGACTTTTAACTCAGTATATATGATGTCATATTGACTCACTATGAAAATATTGACCTTGGCTTTGTCTCGGTCAATATTTTCATCATGTTCATAGTGAGTCAATATCACATCATATATACTTAGTGAAAAGTCCATAATTGTATAATGCACATAGTAAACCCCTCCCTCTGCATTCCAAAACAATATTATAATTATTGTTATCTGAACATACAGTAACCCCATTCCATGAATAGTTTCTTGATCACTGCAAGTACATTTGTAATGGACTGCAATTGAGTCTTTAGTTAATCCAAATATTAAGTTATCAGTCATCTTTTATGATTGAGAAATTCATGACAGATTGTGGAAATTTGAATAATCATATATTTTTTACAGGGGGGGGGGGGGTTGCGTTACATAAAGCAAGAAAAGAAGAACACCCCCCCCCCCCCCCCCCCCCCCCGAAGTCCACACTTGTCTTGGTTGTGGAAATTATGTGCGATTAAAAAAAAAACCGCTAATTTTCCTGCAAATTGCAGTATCATTGGGAAGGCCATTCACCATGCGACATAAAAAAATGGTCTATAAAATCGGCAACTCGCTGGGCCCTGGTGCGCATTATTCTACAAATCGTACGATGTTCATTTTCGGTTTTTTAATCTATAGAAAAGTTCTGACCACTCGCGTGTGGATCTCAGCTAGCTGCTTACTGTATATTGCCAGTCAGAAGCACAAATTCTTTTGTTCCGCTCACCCGAAAGGTTCTTTGCTATTATGATACAATATTGATTTTTCTCCGACGTTCTTTTTTATCCTCGTTTAAATCTCCAACTTATCTACGTAAAGGTACTAACTTCTTGTGTATGCGTTCGTCCGTAAAATTATCATGTCACCGACTCATTAATTTTACGTGGTCATTTTGAGTTTGTACAGAAATGTCAATGATTGCAGTCAACCCCCCCCCCCCCCCCCCCCTTCTTCCCTAGTATCAAAAAAGCTGCCCATACGTGGACACGAAAAATACAGGATCGGTGGCTGAAGTTTGGTCTTGGTTGTTCTGCGATATATGCAAAAAAAAATGTACTGTAAATTATTCATTGGAAATGGCAAATATGGAATTTTCACGACTTAAAAAACTTGCTAACGTCTGATTTACATACATCGTATATGCAAAGCTTTTCGAAAATTGATCATTTTTTGGAATGGCCCTTTCGTGAAGAAAGATTACCCATTGTTTATGAGAATGGCCTATTGATGAAGGGGCCAGTCCCATTAAGCAAGTTTGCCTTCCCAATCACGGAACAAATTGCATGACATCCAATTTTCCTTCTTTCTAAAATAATCCGTCTTTATAAACTTTTAAAAAATCGTCTGCTCTTCATCGGTTATGTCCAGGTTACAATACACTATACAAGTAACGTGAGAAGATAATCACTTTAATCCTTTCGAATTCTCAACACTTGGTCACTCATGTGAAACGGATTAAATCTACCTGGTGGTCAGGTGTGAACTACATGTACTCACTGTAGTGATTTACAACAAAAGGCGCTATGTAGTATTATGATCACGGCTTGTCTGAAAGAAAATATAAAGGGAACGGGAGGCTTCCAAAGACGAGTCTGGGTTGCACGACTTGCATTAATTTTAAGGATTTTTGGTTCTTTTTAGGCAGTGTAGGGAAAATGGTGAAAAAAAAAATCAGAGTCGGCACGATTTTTGACGGTCGGTCGGGTTACAGGAAACAAACAACTTTTTTTGTTTGGCCTAACCATTGATACACCAGAGGTCAAGGAGTGCTGCTTCTCAGCTCAACATGCTCAAGGCTAATTTCTACTACAGTGTATACAGTATAAGTAATTATGGTTCAGTGCTGTATCAAAAGAATGAAATATGGACATGATGGAGGGGCATAAGTATGATAAGAACTACATTTTATTGAGATTAATATGTGTAAGGGTGGGAGGGGTTTTAGGGGTGTTGTCTTTTTCACTGGAGTGATAATGTCTTAATTTTTAATTTCTTGGGTTATCTGGTAAAAGCACTACATCCCAAGTATGATCCCCGAAGACCAATATCTTTGAAATGTGCTGAAGAGGCAAGTACAAGAAATGAACTACGGTACATGTATGAAGTACTGTGCACCATTTACTCAAGTCTAAAAAGTCCTGGCACGTCAATCAGTACATTTTACATTGACTGTAAACATATACATGTACTTTAAATGTTCTTCCCACAAGTTCAACTTCCCTTCTTCTTATACTGTCAGTATTTTTACAGGCCTCAAAATAGGTCCTGGCTCCCAAAAAATGACATGCGATGTGTTACAATGTCGCCTTTTATTGTGTGAAGTCCACCTTGCATGACTCCACTCGTGTAAGGAGACCCACTGGTCCCTAATTTTCTCTTTCATTCAAATGAGCAAGACAAACACGGCATTGCACACCACTGAATGAACCGACTGATACACGTATCGTAATGTTTCACGCTCCCCTTATTCCATGACTGACAGGACAATCAGATGTTAAAAAATGTTGTGGTTTTCAAAATTCTTTTGGTTGGAATTTCAGCCTAGAAAATAGTTTGATTTATTTTCTCTACTTGTAAGTCACGGTCATTAAAATTCTCATGGATTTGTCAATGAAACTGCAAAGATTTGTTAGTGTACATGTATACCGATGATGATCATAAGTGGATTATGTTTGTAGGAAGGGTATCTTTTGTCTCCTCCCAGTTCCCACACCCACTTTTTCGATCCATTTCCACGTTCCAAAGTCCCATCCCTGTTCCTGTCACCCTCCATCTTCGAAATGTCGGGAAAAACATAACGCAATGGACTGATAGCGGATAGTGAACCACATCATTTTTGATTTTCGTGAAGATAATAAATTTCAATTTTGAATGTACTTGTGTACAGATTTCTTCATGTAACACCTGTAATCAAGTACGGCTTGACCTAGTTTATATTATCTGACTGGAATATTTACCTCACATACTAAGTAGGGGATCCCACATCGGCAAATTACATTTTTATTAAGGTAAACCATTTGTAAAACGGCGCTTAAAACATATGTATATGCATTACAATACTTGTGCATACCAGTATGCACGTACCGTCAAGAAAAGCACGCCTTTGATTTACGTTCATTAGCCACTGGTTAATTAATTACGGATAAAAACATGCATGATACTGACGTGAGTTATGACCGTAACCATACGTAATTACGTTTGACCTCTTTCTTGTACTTTCCTAGAAGATGAACAATACATGTATCTCATTCTGAGTCTCGATCACTTATCAGAAGAATGAAAAAACCTGAAAACGGTACAGAATAAGTCCTTCCTTAGTCCTGCTTACCATGCTTACAAGACTCCGGTATACATGTACTGCAAACGCTGCGAGGTTATATGTTATGGAACTAAGTCTTTCCTCAAAGCATGGACATTCGTCAAACTTAGCCTTTTTGCAGTGGATATCTTTACCAGTTCTGTGCTGTACGGTACCTTATGCATTAGAGTTTTGAGCAACTCTAATGTACTTCAATTTCAGGGGCGGATACAGGGTTTTAGTTAAAGGGGGCGTGATGAATGTCATAAAGACATAAGTCTTTGGGCCGTCCAGGGCCTCTCCCGTCGATGGGTCCAGGGCGAATACCTTTTGGAACCCCCTTCAGGCGAGCTAATCGTGTCAGCGAATTTTTTTTAATAATTTCTTGGGGGGGGGGGGGGATTTACACACCACATAACACATACCCTGTTTGCCGTAAGGGTATGTGGCTTTCTCAGTGCAAATCAGAAAAAAAAAATGGTCAGAAAAACTTGAAAGTAAAATTGAGGCTTGAAAGGAGTTATAATACCTCATAAATCATAATACTAGCTTTTTAGGATTTAGGTCATGCCTAGCTTTGAGTTTTATTACAAAAATTATATATAAGTGTAAATTAATCGAGATCAAGTAAGATGGCGAGCCAGCGAAGAATTTCTGAAATTTGAATCAAAACTGCCAGAAATTGTGTCTACACAAACTAGATCTTTTAGCACCAAAAAGTACCTAACTTTGACGCTACCGTATGGGGGGGGGGGGGGGACACGTCCCCCTCTAAATCCGCCAATGAATTCCCAATTCAATCTCTATGACAGTTAGAATTTGATATGTCCGGAGGAAGATTAGAATCTGACATTTATCATTTTGGGTGGACATGAAGGCCACTACACGAGAGCTGAGCGGCTACTAAGTTTATACTACATTGTAACTACTCAAATATTGACTGTGTGGATCAAAAAGCTATCACCTTGTTTGGCTCTCAAGGTTGTTTGCTCAGCGTTTTCACGACGGAAATGAGCCAGTATAAATGTAACATAAATAATACACAAAAATTATTATATTGATCCTTCATTCCACGACTCTTTTATTTGGATCTTGAATATTTTCATGTTTTACTTGTGAAGTTGTCATTATGGAAAATTCTATATTTATTATCTAATTTATGTACATCATGCACGGTATTTCTTTAGTCCAAATTTAGCAATGAAGCAAACGAACGTATACTGATATCTTTGGCAAATATTTTGGCGCCTTTGGTAGTATATTGACCTCTTATTCCTTGCCAGTCCGGCTATGCAATAGTTGAGTAAAAAAGATACGTCACCAAAAAAAAAAAAAAAGAAAAAAAAAAAGCTTGGTGTCCAAAAAATGCTCAGGTTTGCATCACTGCCTGGTCCTAAACAATACACAACAGTAACTTACAATGGTCTTGGACCAACTTGTCAGACTAAGTGGTCCTAAGTCCTACTCCTAGCCGCAGAAACGTCCAACAAGGCAATAACACTGATATCTATCGAAAAAGCAAAGCATGCTCCCCATAATATGGGATCCTACGAGTCTAATGGAACATTGCACTTGACGTTTGATTTCATCAAAACATTGAAAGTTTGCGTGCAAAATATAATAAAGAAACAATGTAGCTGTATCTCAGGGGACAAATAATAGTTATGTAGGTGTACAGGAAATGCGCCAGTAAGACGAGCCGTTGTAGCTTGGTCCTGCACACTTCACATGTTATAAAGCTAGGATCAGTAACGGGTACCAAAGGTCACTAAGGTAACGATCCACAGTTACCACTGCATTGATCACACACTTCTTACCTGTCTGACAAAACATCCACGTCATTTTACGTCAGGTTACCAAAACTATAATTTCATTGTGATTGGCTGACTTGTCACTATTAAGTAGTATTGAAAGGGAGAAATTTATGGTGTATAATTCGGCAATAACATGGTCTGCTTGTTTTTATTGGGTATTAAGTGATATTGGACTATACAGAGTAATAATCTACGGCCAGATCTGAAGATGATCATACAAAGTACCCCGTGTTACCGCATACCGCCCTGGACCCCTTTGTATAAGGTGAAGGTTTGGGAAGTTGATGTATTACTATGAGAACGAGGGACAGGGATAGAAGATGTTTCATTTTTTGCTGTACAAAATCTACATGAATTACATATGAAAATGTTTGTGGGTATACATTTAGATCTACCATCTGCCTTAAGGGTACACATTACTCATAGCCAATAAGCGAACGAATGAGAACTGTTGCTGTGTTGGCATGAAAACAGAAGTATATTTTTGTTTTTGTTTTTCCATGGCCTATATCTATTGGAGAATCAACTCCAACGAAAAGCCAAAGGTCATCTTCAGGTTGTAGGGGTACATCCTATTGCATCCCTTCTGGCTATGGACGCAACATGACGTACTTCTTATTTAGAGATGAATTTCTTACATTTAGATACTTTTAAACATGTGAGTTAAAAAGACATAGTTTTAATTGCAAACGATACAATAGATAGGTGACCTAGTTTATACTTTAAAGAAATTCTTCGTTCCTGATGAGTGAACCGGAAGCTCTAATTTCAGCTTAAATTGATTGAATGCGTTGATTGCTGTCTGTTGTTTTAAATACCAGAGTAGAATGAACTATACTTTGTGTAAGCATAAAAGTATCGAGTACTGCAAACCAAATCTTTTTTTTTTTTTAGAAACTAAGTATCAATATAGAGGTTCTCACCAAGGATACAATTTTCAAAGAAAAGAAGCATCAGCGGAGTCATTGAATCATGCATGCGTGCCTTCTAAGCAGAGATTTATCTTGTGCTTTGATTCCTTTGGCCCACACAATCACATCAGAACAATATGTAACTCGTATCAGGGCTTATTTGTTATCATTAGGTATTACATGTACATAATGCAGATTGCCGATAAGAACCCCCATACTGCCCTGTTATCTGTCCGATTCCATTATATCGGAGGTCCACTTAGGTATTATTGCCTCTAATAAACAGTTGAATTACTACAGAATTAGGGTTGTTTTCATATTTGGAGCACATAAAAAGAGCTAGACTTGAAATGATAAACTTCAAAGTACGTACGGGAAAACAATTTCAGAATTCTAGGAAAATTAGCTTAAACAGTTAGACCAAACACATTGTTCTCAACCACCAACATTAGTCGTTATCTTGTTTTCAGGGGGGGGGGGGGCAAGATTGTTTCATGACACAATGCGTACCAAAATAGTAATGCATAGGAAATGATGCTGCCAGTAAAATGATATTTCGAAGATGTCCATATCCAAAAATAAATCATTTCTATGTATACTGTCAGTACTGACTCTCTTCAAATTTGAAGATATTTGCCCTCCACACACCGAAGTTTATAAAGTTATCTTACTCTTAGTAGCCGTAATATGTACTAAATCACCATGCATCTGCTAAATGTATAATTCTATGTTTTAATGCAGTCTGTAAGTAATGTAATATTTTGTTTTTGTATTTCAGATATTGCTATGGACTGGTCAGACCATGCCTTATGGTGGCCGGACAAGAACATGTGGCTGGCCAGGTCAAGGTCAACCTTGGACCAATACGGGGTACAGGCAGATGCCAAACTTCATTTCACTCCAATGCACAAGAATGTGCGCGTGCAGCTTCCTGACCTACAGATCCTGGATATGCGCATGGATTTTTCCTGTAAAGTTTTTGCAGCAATGACTCAGCTTTGCAAGGAACTAGGTTTGTTAAATTTGTGTATACTTGAGGGATGGGTGCATACTTTCAAATCCGCTAAATACTCATTCATACCGTTAGATGGCACAATAGGTCTGGTTCTTCAGCACCTTTGTAGTATAGGGGAAAAACCTTGTTGTTTACTTCTGCATCAAACATTTAAAGCTATAGGATAGAGAACATCAATAGTCAACTGTTGTGTAGACATACGATCTCAGTTCAGAAGAAATATGAATAATCAATAGTTATAGTGTAGCAGATGATGATTTATGTAAATAAAATACCATACCTAGTAAGGGGACACTATTTTAGGGTCACCAGAAACCCACACACCGGTAGTTACACGACCCCAAGTGACACCCTGTAGAACCACCCTCATTATTTGGTATTTGAGTCGGTCATTAAAAATTGACACTTCATCGCCAGAGTAACTCAAATGTAGTGAACATGAGGTTGATGGGGATATTGAGGTGAAACAGGGGGTAATCAAACTTTAAATTTTACGATATAAAGCATTTCCATAAAGTAAATGTCATAATGAAGGGATGGATCGTATCCCAGGGCAAAGTTCAAGGTCATAAATCTAAATCTACTACTGCTAGCCTGTTTCAATGAATTCAATATTTAGCGTTATATTAGATATCAAACGATTTGATTTTTTGTAAAACTGCACAGTATTATCATGATTATAATCCTGCTATTTTAGAAAAATGGGACTTATGGATAAAAGCAACACCGAAACCAGATAACCAGAAAAGATACATCAATTACCAGACAATATTTATTTGAATAACATAATTTTGCGGAAGAGCAATCCTCTCGTTTCCATAATCGTTTAGTTGTCCTTAATATGACCTTCCTTTTCTAGTTGATAAGACAGTAGTCTGTCATTTGATTCCTGATAGTATAAAAACTAGTATACACGTTACATAAGGAGATAGTCGTCCTGATAGTATAAAAACTAGTATACACGTTACATAAGGAGATAGTCGTCCTGATAGTATAACAACTAGTATACACGTTACATAAGGAGATAGTCGTCCTGATAGTATAACAACTAGTATACACGTTACATAAGGAGATAGTCGTGATTGGGTCACTGTTTTACCTTGGTACACTTTGATTTTACTGGTTTAGTCATCACAAGCACCCTTTCTAATTATAACAAGTTATTACTGGTTTAATGATTTTAGAATTCATATAACAGGGTGATTATTACGTGATAATCCCCGTTAGATCATAAAGCACACTTAGAACGCTGATCCCTACAGGACCATAACCCAGCAAATCAATATACACCTATTGTGTTGTCCTGCTTCATTTAACTCCCAAAATGACAACAGGGAGATTATTCTGCGAACAAAGAATATAAAAAAATTTGTTATTGCATAAAGATGTGTGCATACTGATAAGTTTGGAAGCCAACCTTAACATGAAGCACATGCCGAAAAGGCAATTTGATTTACATACGACCTCCAACTGTCCAACGTAACACAATTTAACAAATGATGATATAACTCGTTATATCTTTTAGATGAATCAGTAATGACTAGCTGTCGAGTAGGATAAAATCAAATGATAGTTCCAATTATAGTTTCTGTGTTTTCTTGCCGCTTTATTGACATGTCCCGATCAATGTTGACACAATAATGAAAATTCAATGAAAATACCCTGACATTTAGGTCGTCATGCCATATATTGAGTCGATGTTTATGTTGTCATGACATAAAAAGTTAACATTAATAGATGTCATAGTTTTCATGACCATGATGACATAGATGTATAGAAGCTGACATTTAGGTCTTCATGTTTTCATTAGATAATCATGTTACATATTTGGTCGTTATGGCATACGATTCACGAAGTTGACAATTGGGCTGTTATGACATTATTCAGTGATCAAACTATCCCATTAATTTGAGCCAAATATCAACTTCATATGTCATAATTTTCAATATTTTGAAGATGAAGATTAAGCTTAAACGAAGAAATGACTCTACAGTGTAAAAAGACAGGAAGAAAATGGACAGACGGTAGACAAAACGTTTTCTTCATCATTAACACAACCAAAATTAGAATAAGATTATTATTGGTTTATCAAATTATCATGCAAAAAGCTATCAAATCGAGATGTATAACGCCCAGAACCTGAGAACCTGGTAAATCGATTCAACACAAACGATTACGCTAACAATTGTGGAATTTGTCAGGCGTTTTGAATTTTATCAATTTCAGATGTCCAGATTTACGTGTATATCTATTCTTCACTCGTTGAAGCCATTGTATCTAATAGATATGATAGGGGAATAGGAAGGTGTTTTTTGTTTTGATATATCAGATGTCCATGATTGTGGTTTTTGTTTTGTTTTGATATCAGATGTCCATGGTTGTGCCCAGCTTCCTTGATAAAAATACTTGATAGAGTAAGACATGTACACCAATATCCCAATACACTTACCTGGGTTTTGGAACAATATCACACACAGTCATCATCTGATTTGATTCAATAAATAAATATAAGTAAGTCCAAAATGTCCAAATAAAAGTTTATTTAACTTTGAAAAAATATGTAAATATACTAGTGCTTCTACTAAAAAGAAACTGTACAATAAGATCAGTACGTTGTTGCATTAACATTTTAGAATTCGATTTTTAGAAATGGAGACACTATAGATCTAGTACTGAGTGTAATAGAACAATAAATAACTGTGTGACTGTTTCAGGAGTGCGGCATCCAGAGGAGATGTCAGTGATGAAGTACATGGACAAAGACGATCTGAAAAAGAACATCAAGGAAAACCTGAACCAGAAAAAGAAGAAAACTGATTTACAAGACGCCATGCCCAATGGGCACGTGACACACCATAACAGCTCTGGTAGTCTTGACCGGCTCAGTCCACATCCAAACAGAAGCCCAATGGGTCCATCGCCTAATGTAAGTACACATGCTGATATTGTCTATGGTAGTCTGGACCAGTTCAGTCCACATCCAAACAGAAGCCCAATGGGTCTATCACCTAGTGTAACTACATGTGCTTATAAAATATGATATTTATGGTAGTCTGGACCAGCTCAGCCAACACCCAAACAGAAGCCCAATGGGTCCATCGCCTAATGTAGGTACATGTACTGATAATGTCTATGGTAGTCTGGACCGGTTCAGTCCACATCCAAACAGAAGCCCTATGGGTCTATCACCTAGTGTAACTACATGTGCTTATAATGTCTATGGTAGTCTGGAGTCTCTGGACCAGCTCAGCACACATCCAAACAGAAGCCAATGGGTCCATCGCCTAATTAAGTACACGTGCTGATAATAGAGAGGTTTAGGAACTGTTACGTGTACGGGTACGTGTACGTGTAGACGCAATAACTGTGTATGACGTCATTATTTATTGCGTACGGGAAATCGCTACAAGTTGTCAATAACGTGTATAGTAGATGTATTGCACGAATACTTGTAACGAGAATATCTTATAAGTTTTAATTTTACATTTTATCTATATATCAGTCTCGTATATGTTTGAATATATATATTTTACGTCATCACTAAGGGCACCAGTACACGTACACGTACTCGTCAATTTTCTAAACCTCTGCTATTTTTTACGTGTAGATGTACTTGTAGATTACACGTACGCGTACCCGTACACGTTAGCCTCCTAAACCTCTCTAATGACTATGGTAGTCTGGACTGGTACAGTCCACATCCAAACAGAAGCCCAAGGGGTCTATCACCTAGTGTAACTACATGTGCTTATAAAATATAATATTTATGGTAGTCTGGACAGGCTCAGCCCACATCCAAACAGAAGCCCAATGGGTCCATTGCCTAATGTATTAAAGTACATGTGCTTATAATGTCTATGGTAGTCTGAACCGGCTCAGTCCACATCCAAACAGAAGCCCAATGGGTCCATCGCCTAATTAAGTACACGTGCTGATAATGTCTATGGTAGTCTGGACCAGCTCAGCCCACATCCAAACAGAAGCCCAATGGGTCCATCGCCTAATTAAGTACACATGCTGATAATGTCTATGGTAGTCTGGACCGGTACAGTCCACATCCAAACAGAAGCCCAATGGGTCTATCACCTAATGTAACTTCATGCTCTCAACTTCTGATAGTGTCTATGAAAATCTGGACCAACTCAGCCCACATCCAAACAGAAGACCAATGGGTCTATCACCTAGTGTAATTACATGTGCTGATAATGTATATGGTAGTCTTGACCGGCATAGTCCACACCCAAACAGGTGCCCAATGGGTCCATAGCCTAATGTAGGTACATGTACTGATAATGTCTATGGTAGTCTGGACCGGCTCAGCCCACATCCAAACAGAAGCCCAATGGGTCCATCGTCTAACGTAAGTACACGCACGTACTGTCATGGGGCGAATTATAAATCAGTACAGACCTGTCCTATAGTATAGGGGTTGTTGGCAGAGAACATACACTGAAATTGATATAGCACTGAATTGTGCAATAAATCCCAATGTACACAGAGCATTTTAAAGAGAGTCGTGGAGTGTGATACGGGTATTTAGAAAAGAATGCGTCATCCTGAATGAATTTGTAGTGTAAACATTACGTACCTTGTAGGGGACCTTTTGTCACAAAACAAAATTAAGAATTATGCATTCAAAGCAAAAAATATTACATTTGCAGACTGACACCACAAGAATGTTTTATATTTAGCGTTTGCTGGTTTAAAAATGTGGATGAACGTGTTCGTTCATAAATATGCATATTTTCATATTATTTTTATGGCATACAAGATGTAAATCTTCTTCATAATTTAATTGTGTTTGACTATTTTTCAAAACTACTATATTATATCTTTCTATACATTTTTAGAACACCTTAAGCCGAACCCCTGGTCTGACCCCCGGGGTCAGCTCATACAGCGCCAATTCCACGTCGCCATATAACACCCTGAATGGGACGATGTCCCCGGGATCCATGTACAGCCTGTCGTTTGAGAGCTGTATGGAGTCGGCCTTGGCTAACAGTCCACATATACCCATGAAAGAGGCTCAGCAATATCTGTATAGACCTAAAAATAACACAGAGAAAGCAAGAATTAACTACGCGTAAGTATGATGCATGGCCAATAATTGGTCATTGGGCGTGGTCATTGCTCTGTCATACACCAAATAGGTTCTAATTCTACATCTATACGCCAATTCATCGCACTCAGGTCCTTATATAGTTCAATGCATAGTAAACCATAAATACTGTTTGGTCACTTTGTGATAAAACTTTTATTTTAACTAGAATACCAACGCAATTCATAGAATGATAGACAGAGAGAGAGTGAGCGAGGGAGAGAGAGAGAACTAACTCAAAATATTTGAATTCACGTTGAGCCAAGTGGTATTTTGGCTCCAGCATTCTTTTTTGATATGAATTTCAGTAAAGCATGAATGGAAACAGTTTGTGTCGGAGTATGTTAGCATCAAGCAGCAGGTGTGAGAGATATCTTCCAATCAGGAGGAAGTAGGGCTAATAAACCACTAATACCCCGGCTTACTGGGCCGGATGACGCTCCCAAAATAGTATACTAGGGGTCGAAATGAGGGGGAATGTTGAAAAAAGGGAGGGAGAGAATATTTTTAATTTATTTTGCAATATTACATTTAACTTTTCAAAGGATCTACAATGAAAATGAAAAGTCTAGACGTGATATGCTTGGTTGATCGCTGATTCATCATCGATACGATATGAGACAATTGTATCAAATCAATAAAGATAGTAAGAACGTAAACAGACAACAAGTTGAATAACTACAACAAAATACATGACATTCTTCACGCCCCAAAGATTAAAGGAATCAACAGAAACGTAATCAATATTGAATATTTTATTACCAAGGAAACATGCTGAGTTACGTTCTATAAATAGCGCCGTAAGTCATCGTGCTTGTTTTCATAACGTCACAACATAAACACATAACGTTCTTAGAAATAAAAAAAAAAGATACCCAGAAGTTATGGTGCCAGTAAGTGCAGATTCAAGGATTCCCGGGATAATGCCAGATATCTGCCACATTTATAATGATAGTCTCATTAGCAGAAAACGTTACGACGCTCAATGCACTCCCAGGCTTGTAGTATTGGCAATTTGGAAGTCGTACTTGAGAATTTCGAAATTATAAGAAAAATGAGCCTGCATTATGTAAATTGATAGGTTGTTATCCGTCTCGTCTTGTAATCCCTCGTAACTCTGTTGATACAACATAGCCGCCGTTCATCATAGAAAACAAACAATAATCATAGAACCTTTTAAAATATTGCACAAATGTTTCCAATGGGGGAAGTTTGAACACTTGATTTCTAAGATCAAAGGTCAAGGTTACTTTGAACCCAACATTGTAAACAGCACGAAAGACAAAACAATCTACGTAGCGCAACCTTCCATAGAAACAATTTCAATACCAAGGGTCACGGGTCAAGGTCACTGTGGACTAAGGCTTACAAAAGTCAAAACAATCATCACAGGATCATCGAACCTTATATAAATGTTTCTTATAGACAGAGGCTGAACCCTTGTAAACATCGTAGAAGACACGGTGTATGCAGGAAATTCTGCGCTTACGCAAATATTGAAGTAGTCTATACCTATTTTTGTGTTATTTTCCCTTAACTTAAGGGTGATATTATATGACTGTATCCATGATAACTGGAAATACATTGTGCTTCCATCAAACTTGCACTGATGGTCAACATAATGAAAACCAACACCCAATGAGGGTAAAGGTCATTCAAGGTTAAGGTTTAGTATGTGGGGTTTAAATAAATTATAAATCTATTAAGTTAAACCCTGTTATTTATACGATGATGTTACAAGTATCATGATTACATTTTTGGTTAAGCCCCTAGGTGAATCAAAAATGTAATCATGATACAAGTACATATATTAGAATTATAAATTATGCAGCTTTAATTTGAATTTCAATAAAAACCTGACAAGGTTACCGCTGATCGGATTTCATTTTAGCACAATATGTGTGATCTTGTGCACGCGCGCATGTAGCATATGGCAATACGATTCCTGTGGTAGCTGTGGCAGCAAGCAGCCGATTGAAGTTAATTTGATTCAGCTCCGAGGCTAACAATTACGTCACATAGACAGATATATAGGCCCACTTCAGATTGGGGGTAAAGATAACAAAATAACAGTCATATTTTAGACGTTGTGATAAGACTTCGCAAGGCAGAGCCAGAGAGAGGAGAGAGAGCCTCAATATTCCAAACCAGAACATGAATTTATATAAACAGATGATTAAACCATCATATTTGTAAACATTTCCTCCATCGAATAGAGAGGGCTTTATGTTTTCAAGTGACATTTGACATATTTTACATGTTAAAGTAGTTGAGCTGGAATTTGGAGTATTCATCGTTGAATGCTAAGTAGATAAGCCAAAGATTGAAGTTTACCCGTCCATGACACTTCACACTGTGGTATATATAATGTGGGAATGGGAGGGAAGGGCTGGGAGGATCGTCCCTCTATCGGAATCCACATTGTTGTACTTTATTAATATTTCCAAATTTATTTCAAATTTGGGGGGGGGGGGGGGGTTTCAAATTTGTATAAAATATTATACGAGTGTAATGTATGTCTGATTTAACTATTTTTGCTTGAAGGTCAATATACACGAAGAGGTCGACATACGAGTTGCACAGTTTGGTAGAACAAAGTGACTAGATAATAAGTTTACTGACAGAGTAAGGGTCCTTCTAGGCATACATTTTTTTTACAATGATTATTATTCATAACATATACATGACAGATATACATGAACACAAGGTATCATACGGAACAGTTTTTGGATAAATTTTGTGCAACAGCATAACGTAGACTACAGTCACTTCACGTAACGGTCACGGAAATTAACGACGAGGAAGTCCCATGTATACAATGCTTTCCCTCTGTCTTACCCAGGTGATTGTTAGGGATATTTACGATTGTTACACGTAAATACAACTTGACATATAAGATTTGATGACCAATTATCACCAAAGATTATCACCAAGATCATATACATGTCTGTCAGCTGTTAGTGTGAGTCATCTCGGCCTAATAAAGTACAGAGAGAGAGAAGTGTAAGGGGGGGGGGGGGGGTTAAAAGATATAGAGAGATGTGCAGTGAGAGAAATAATTCATGTATCGTCCTCCGATGTGTCCTTTCTTTCTGTATATCAATTGTACCAAACTTCCATTTCTATATACATATACATGTAAAATATAAAATACGTAGAAATGAATTCTAGTGCATTTCATCAATGTTTGAATTCTTTCATGCTTTTATGTACAATTCCACACGGCACTGTATATAGTTTATCGTATACCTTTATGTTTCAGGTGGTTGGACTCGTCTCGTTCTATGATGGAGCAGGGAGTCAGAGACAATGACTATCTTCTCCTTAAATTCAAATTCTACAACTTCTACGACCTTAACCCTAAGGTAATACCACTATACATTCTCTGAAGACAGTCAACAATTTATCATTGACTGCTTTTGATTATATATGTTAAACTGTCCTGGCTGTAGGCTGAATGATCAAAGTAGCTAGAGTATGAAGGGAAGTGTCATTGCTCCTCACTGCACTATTATACTAGTTCAGTATAAAGAATAAAGATAGGACTATTTACTTACAGAGTATGTTTGTTTACAGGTATTTTTAGCTCAAAGCTATTCGGAAGTATTTGTCAAGTGATTTGAAGAGTACAGTAAATCTTTCTTTGTCTGAGAAGAAAACCCAAAAGTTTTTCACACTGGCAGAATTTCAAGTTTCTATCTCAAAGAACTTTCATTTTGAGCTAAACTGCCACTTTGTTATGGATTAAGTTTATTAGCACTTAGCTCAAGAGAGATTTTTTCTTACTTTTTGTGTTTTTGGCAATTAGACAGCTGAGGATGCACAGGTAGCTTGGTTTGATGTAGAGTGACGTGCCGTGGGTTTATATATGTTCTTTTCTTACGCTTTTAAAAGCTAAAAATTCATAACAAAACTAAGTTTCAACTTTAAACAGGGAACACGCCCACCATCACATTATTTTACAGTGATCATCAGTTTCCCATTCCCCACACCGTATTTCACAAATGTTTAGATATACTGGGATAAAATGGCTTAATTTTTCGTTTTCTAACCATATATAGTTATGTACAGTGCTTACTGGAGGTCATTACGTCAAGACGTTATGTTATGTACGTGCCTCTGTCCACGGGGCTTTGTGTAGTATGTATTGTGGTGAATGATAAATAAGGTCACACAGGGATGACCTTATTAAGGAGGATAAGATACATGGATCCCGTCAAAACTTAACACCGGGTTTTATCGTCGCCAAGATTTAAGGAGAAACACTCAAAATTAATCTTTTTCTCCGTTCTTACGCATAGTTTATATTCAAAATATATAGTACTTGTCCTTTCTGATGACACATTGGAGTTTTGGGGAAAGACAGCTGGTTTTTCTACAGCTGAAGTTTCCAAGAAATTTCTGAAATCCTGGAACCCTTTCCTTTTGATGGCAATGCCAAGATTTGTAAATGATGGCGGTGGTCTGTATAGTTTATGATATATGATTTCACAAGTTTTTGTAGAGCTGGCGGTGGTCTTTATGATGTATGATTTTACAAGTTTTGTAGAGCTGGCGGTGGTCGATGTAACAGCAGCAGATCATGTAGTCCTTTATCGTGTACATGTAATGTTTATCTCCATCTTATAAGATGATGGATTGCTTTAGGCACTTCACGAACACCATATAATCTGAAGGTTTTAAAATGGCCACGATGAGCACTGAGCAGGCCCTTGTGTTGAGGGGGGGGGGGGTTGTCTATAAAACCCTGGACCACTTTACAAACGGATTTAGAGGGGTATACTAGTATATATAGGAATCACTCTGCTCGTAAGTCGGTCAGTCTCGTCAGAACATTTGAAAGGAAATTTCTGTCTCGGCTATAAGGGACTTTAATATTTCGTACGATCATAAATTCTTCATGTCATCCAATCCCTATACTTTCTTATTTTTATTATAATTTGCAAATTTTCATAATAGATCATGTTTAAACCATTGAAAAACGAAAACAACTGCTAGCTATTACATTTTGATCACAAGGCATATGATATAGTGATCTTGACCTTGAAGTTTGACCTTACATTAAGATATGCCTCTGATTGATATGTCTTAACTACTTGTTTACAGCTTCTGCATAATTAACATCCCGGGAGTTGGATTGTCTTTCTAATAATATATGTAAAGTATTCAGTGTATGTTGTTTACGTGAGGTGGGTGTGTAGGTGTTAGTTTTAACGTCAGGATTCCTCAAGTCATGTTGTTTTTTTTTCCAATGAAATATACTTCATTTAATAAAAACCGTCTTACTGAATCTATAACCAACGCCAGCACTGACGGGATTGCTAGTGAGAATGGATAGATGCCAAATTCATAATGAAAATAATGGTCTAGTTAAAAGGTTATCTTAATAATGTAGATGGAAACAGCAAATCTGACCCAATTAACAGTAATAATAAATTACAAGTCTGGCTTCGTATGAAATATACATTCTTTTTCATTTATAAAAATAAGTTACTTGGTACGAAAATTTTAAGATGTTTTATAAATTCAGCAGGATAATGTCACTGGCATTCAAAAGTTACTCACAAAAATTACGCCTTTGAGCTTTTCCTTGTAAATGACCAAGTTTTCAAAGAAATGCCTTTTAGAGTTCAACATCTTCTAACTTTCGAAAAAAAGGATACTAGTACATAGAAGAAGTCAGAGATAAGTCTCTAATTAGAGTGCATACAGCCTCTTGGAGTTTTTGATGTAATTGATGACGTACACACACCAGAAGATTTATTTCTGTAGATGAGATAGGCTGGTGCCATTGTTTGAGTAATCCTTTTGGAATTCTTTCTTCATTTCTACATCTATATAGCCAGGCTGATTTAATCACCCTGAATATCATCAACATCATCATCGTTGTGACAAGGCTTATTGATTTCTAGGCGTGCTTTGTGGTATTGGTACATTGATTGATTAAAACTCGAATAACACCACGAAATTTCTATGGCAGGGTTGTAAAAGTTATAGAATGATTTTTATTGTGTGAAAGTATTTATATGATTTCTGCTCCTAAAGCATCGGATTTAGTAGTAATTCAATTACGATTTGATCGATTTTTAACAATGGTAGGGAGCTTAGTTTATTGCCCTCTGCCTGGAGAGACAGACTTGCTCTAAATAAGCATCCGTGTGAGGAGGCCCATTTTTCAGTAACTGTCCTTGAATCTTATATAGATGAATGACCCACTTTTCTTATTTTGTCCTTGACCTTTACAGAAGAATGATCCTCTTTTCATGTGTTGACCTTAACCATTATAGAAGAAGGGGCCAACTTTTCAAGTACTTGACCCTTATAGATGGATGACCCACTTTTCTGAAACTGTCCTTGACCTTTGCAGAAGAAGTATCAACTTTTCATATTCTGGTCTTGACTCTTCTAGAAAAGTATAAACTTTTAAAGGGGTGTCCATATAAAAAAATGCATACAATGCTCAGATGTTCTTATATTTTCAGTACGATGCCATAAGTACGCATTAACCAGATTTTATTCACATTTGCGTATTGTATTTTCAGTACGATGCCATACGTATTAACCAGATCTATGAGCAGGCCAAGTGGTCACTACTGTCCGAGGAAGTGGACTGTACTGAGGAAGAAATGATGATGTTTGCTGCACTTCAGGTAAATACTAATGAAGTAGACTTTATAAGAGGTCAGTTAAGGTCAGGTGTTTATAAGAGGTCAGTTAAGGTCAGGTGTTTAGTGAAGTACATACTTATCAGTAGATATCTATGTCCTAATAAGAGGTCAAGAGGCCAGTTGAGGCCAAATATGGAAATATCTTTGTAGAGCCAGTTTAAAGGGAGAGAAAAAGTCAATTCTGTGTATGGTGGAAATCTAGGGACATTTATATTAATGTATGAAATTAACGATACAATATGATGCAGAACATCAAAATTCTTTTAATTTGTAGATTCCATTATAAATTGTTTGATTTTTATGAATGATGGCAAAGAAAAGCAATTTGATCATGAGTTGGAGTTTGACGGGATGAGTTTTCACTCAGTGTCTAATTGATAAGTTCAATAATAAACAAAGTAAGAGTGTAGTACATATGGTAAGGTAATTAAGCTCAGGAATTGCAAGGTAATGGATTTAGAAAATATACACTGAAAAGAATTCAGTTTCCATGGTAATATGGATACCAAGTGAACATGCTGAACAGGTGAAAAGAACAGTTGGGTTGTTTGTATTACCTTCAATATGCCTTTGCTGAGAGATTGGTGAAGGGTGTGAAGGTCATTGTACAGGATAATGTAAGAAGGATAACTCTTCTCAGAACTTTTCATTCAAGTGTGAAGGAATTTAACAGTGCACTTTTCTTCTCCAATGATAAATCATGTTTTAAAAAAAGAATTTGATGTAATGAACACATAATTTTTTTATGCATATTATTATATGTAAACTTATCGTTGTATAGGTCCAGATAGGTCTACAGGCCACCCAGCCTCAGCCTAACGATTCCTCCATCATGGATCACTTACCCCCCGGTAATATGTCTGCTGATAACGATGATTTAGACGCAGAACTGACAAACCTAGAGGAGTCCTTAATGGAGACCTCCCTGTCCTCGCCAGGGGACATAACTTCTGTACCTGAGCTCGCAGACTACGTACGATACTTTAAGTGAGTACAATCATAGACCTGTAATTTGATATATATGTTAAAGCAAAAGGGTGTAGATTTGAAATAAAGCATGGATATACTTGTATACACAAAACTAAACTAAATTGGTCCATATTGAACAGATAAACAGAGGATGAAGAATTCAATTTCTTTTTTAAAGATAACTTTATCATATTTAAGATTTGTCTACTGGTTCATTAAACTAGTCCTTCAATCTTTCATCCAAAGCTACCAATGTGTTAAATTTAGATCCAATGAAACTCATATGACTGAAGCTGAATATTTGTTTTACTTTTAACAGACCCAAGAAGTACACATTGAAGAGTTATAAGAGAGCTTGGTGCACAGTAAAAGATACTCACATAGCTTTCTATAGAAGTCAGGAGGAGGCAAATGGCACACCTTCCCTCAGAATCAATATTAAAGGTATGTATGTCTGTTTGTCTGTATGTCTTTGCTTTTTGTCATTAAATCATTCAATGTATGTTGACTAATTATATAAACAGAATCTGCTATGTGCACCTAGAAATTTCTATAGAGGAAAAATACAACAAATAAAAACTAAGATATTTGCGATGACCAAAAAAAAAAAAAGCTCATTCTGATTGCTGTCTGCTCATACATTTAGCTTGAACTAATTAATTTTAGGATGTGAGGCTCATCCAGACCTTAACCTCTCGCACGGGAAGTACGGCTTGAAACTGTTTGTACCCACACAAGACGGCATGTCAGAGCTGTACATCAGGTTTGATAGTGTAAGTTACACCATATTCATTAGCCAGTTAGCATTCAGTAACTTAAAATTGCGATTAAAATTTCTTGGACTTTTCTCTGATTTTGATCAAAACTTTCTAAAATTTATAACATCTAAAATTTATAACACTATTCTTGATTTGTTGAAGTGTAAGCCAACATTGAACTGGAATTGTTTTAAGTCTACACCTTTTTTCTCATAATTGATGTTATATGACCTTTAAATTTCAAAATCAGCTTTAGGTCTATGATCATGGATCTGTGAGAAAATTTAAATTTTGTTGACTTTGATAAGCCTCTACCTATTGGTTGTTGGAAATCCTTATTTTGATTTTATTCAATGATTTAACAGGAGGATCAGTACTGTAACTGGATGGCAGCATGTAAACTGGCGTCACAAGGTAAAACAATGGCAGATAGCTCATATAAAACAGAAGTGGACACTCTGAGAACGTTACTGAGTCGTCAGCAGCCGTCACAGGTCACAACTCCTGTCAACGTAGACATAAAGTCGCCGGAAGATTACGTAGCACCACGATTCAGTAAAAAGATGAAATCCAAACAGGTGAGAAAGAGATCTGTAACAGTCTTATCACTTTAACTTTCAGTCTTTATTTTGTAATGGTATTCTTTGAAGTTTGACATCTCGGAATTTAATTAGGTAAACCCAATTCTACAGTGTGTAATGGGGGAGATTCAACTAGATTAATTACTTTACCTAATGAAAGAGCAGCTGCTTTAAAAGCACTTTATTTGAACTTTGAGGAACTAAGATACCATTCTTCAGTTGCTTCTTCATTGAATTTCAATTATTGGCCATTGTATGCTTGATATATAACATTTCTTTTTCATGAACCCCATAAAAAAAATCTTCAGAACTCTTCATTGCCTATCAACATCTTAATTTTTATATGACAGAAGAAACAAAAAGTGTGAAATTGTTTGAGATTTGATAGAAACTGTTACAGGTTAGATTGACATCAAACTATTTCAATCATGTATGAACCAAACCTACTTTAACCAAGTGTAAATGTTGTACTTTCAGCTTGAGAAGAAAATTTTAGAGGCCCATGCTAATGTTCAGAACTTACCACTACAAGAGGCCAAACTATCGTACATTAAAGCGTGGCAAGCTCTACCAGACTTTGGTATCACATACTTCATAGTCAAGCAGAAAGATGCTAAGAAAGAGGTAAATATTCTGTTTAGTTGTAAACTGATATAAATGACAAAAGATATATACATGCATAGTTTGGTTTCTATAGACTTTCTGTTTCCTTAATAACTCAATTCAGTGTTAGTTTGCTTTATCTATGATACCAGAAATCATTATGAAAGATTTACTGACTTTATGTTACATGGTCCTGTTAGTGGTATGTTTAAATATGTTCTCGTTATTTCAGGAATTGCTTGGAGTAGCTTCTAACAGAATAATAAGAATGGACATAAACTCCGGAGATTCTCTGAAAACTTGGAGATACAGTTCATTAAAGTCTTGGAGAGTGAATTGGGAGGTTCGACACGTTATTCTGGAATTTGAGGAAGAGACTCTGAGGTTTGCTTGTCTAAGTGCGGACTGTAAAGTAGTGCATGAATTCATCGGTGGTTACATCTTCCTGTCTATGAGATCGCAGGACAAAAACCAGACACTTAACGAGGAACTGTTCCATAAGTTAACGGGCGGATGGTCTTAGTGTTTTATATTGCTGATTATACATCATAAACAGAACAGTAATATATTTGAAATGTGTTTTTAATGCAGAACTGTGATTTACAAAGTTAAAAACGTGTGCCGATGGTGCCTACTTATAGAGAGGAAGGTATGAAGAAGATGGATACAAATACGGGACATGTTTCAACGACTTCTAACGCATGGGTAGGAAAGCAAAACAAGGAGAAGAATAACTGTTTTCAAATAAGAGAGTAGGAATGTGTATCTTGCTTTCTTGACAAATACAAGCTTGCTTTTTGAGAAAAAGAACTTATGTAACATTGCAAGGAGTGTTAAAGATTAAACAAAATTTGCTTTCAATTTAATATGTTATTAGATCAGAATAATCCATGAGCTTATTATAAGGCACATTTGGTATATATATTTTAAATATTTTATCATACTTGTTGATTTGATTAAAATGTGAAGGAAGTCAGGATCTTCCATCCTCAGTTATTCATTTTGGTCCTTCCGATTCACTTCATAGAGAGAATAAATTTCATGGACATTATATACATGTAGCATAAATCACATCTGCTTATGCATAATTTCTTCTGCAACCAAGTGTTTTGTTGCAGTCGCTATTGAATAATTGGGAATTTATTTTATGCAAATTATGCATTATTTCATGGAATTGTAAAGATTTGTATACCTACCACCGCTTGCAATCTGAAACAACATAGTTACACTTAAGAAAATTTTTCATACTTTGTTAAGCTTTGTTTAATAGATAAAGAGATTATGTTTGAAAAAGTTGGCATATACATGTACGTGTATTTATTTTTGTAAGAGTAAATACTTCAAAACCATTTTGCAGATACCATTATTTTGATATGATACTTTTGATTTGTAGAAGCAAAGGATTTGTATACAGCTTAATCATGCTAACATAAGTCTGTATGCATGATTTGTTTGTTTAGAATGCCGATATAACAATATGATAAAATTATTCATCTACATATTATGATGTATGTCGTTTGATTCTTATTATGCTCAAAGAAAAAAATCTGGCAGGTGCGAAATCTGGAGTTACTTATTTATATGAATTACTGTATTCTATGTTATTTCCTGAGTATATTATTTACAATATGCTTGTCGTTCCTTCAGTATATTTTTTTCCATTTATCCCTGGACACAAAATATACACACAGAATCCTGGGTTTGTTGTGATTTTGTGGAGTTCAGATATATTACAATACAAACCTAGTAAGATATAAACCGATAGATAAAACATTATTGTTGTTATGTATAGTCTCATTTATTTTTAAATGTTTTATTAAATTTTTGGTATGAAAGGGTTTGGGAGAAGCTTCATCTTAATATGAAATAAAATCATATGATCATCTTGAAAATTTTTTAAAAATTTAAGATCGAAGCTTGTGTAACAAAGATACAACTGTTTTCCATTGATACTTTGTAATTTGATTGGCTGATACTTTGTAATTTGATTGGCTGGTCCTTTATTGCTTCATTCAGCTTTAAACAGCACTGAAAGGGACTGTAGTAGCTGGATGAACTTTTCAATAGATATTTACATTTTATTTTAAGCTGATCTTATGTGAAATCACAGAATATTCTTTTATAAAGCTAAGAACTGATTGTAATATCCAACATTGAGTTATGTATTATCTATTTGCCCCATGATTCCGGCCCTTTTAACAGCAATTTGTAACATTGGCTTGCAAAGATGTTGTTTCTTTACAATTATGATATTGATGGTTCTATTGAAAATTACCCTCAGATCATGTATCACATTTAATACACATAAGAAATCTATGTGTGGGTATTGTATGAGAGAGATAAAGGAAATATCTGATACTCTTTCATACTTATTTTAAACGATTTCATACCGCTTGAATGATGCTGTATACATGCAATAGATATAAATAAATAGTTAACTAAAATGCACTAGTTTCCTTATGTTGATAGAAGTGATTTCTATTTTATGATTACAGAACGACTTTTCTCTGATTTGAACTAGAATTCTGCTAAGCAGAAACCTTGACATTTTTTCCTCTTGAAACAGTTTTGTAAGGTGTTTGTTTGTGGAATTTGTCATTTTCAACCCAACTTTGAATAGTTTATGAATTTGATATTTATTGCTTGTTACGGATTGCAGATAAAAAGTTACCCAGATTGTAACAAAAGTAATTGAATAGTATGATGATAGAGCTTCTGTTTTGTTGCATCATGGTGATATGATGATGGTATATATATGTACAAGGTCAAAGGTCAAGGTAATAATATAATCTCTTAAAATATGTTGATTAACACAGTGGTAGTAAGGGAGTAATTATAATTGTATGAGGGTAGAGATTCCATATGGCTTATCATATGAAATAAGATGATACCTATAGATTTGGAGGTCACAAGCTGGAAGGTTGTGATTTGTTTTTGAATGTATGTGGATCAAACTTTTGGTTGTTGCACGATTTTATGTTGATTATTTTGAAATATATCATTCATATTTCATGTTTCAATGTAAGTGATAGTGATACATATGCAGAGGGGATTTTTGAAAGGTCATGGTCAGATTGATTCTGATCTTAAAGGCATCTACAACAACTGATGGAGTACAGGCATTAACAGTGTGCACCTCGGGCAACAGCAAATGTTCTTTGACATAAGATAGTCATACTCGCTAACAGTGTGCACCTCGGGCAACAGCAAATGTTCTTTGACATTAGATACTGGATAACTTGTTTAGCTTTACAATCATAATTATACATTGATACACCATGACGAGTGGATGAAACATTCTGATTTTGGGCAGCGAAGGTCACGGTACTATTGAAGAAAGAAGGAAATCTCAAACAACACTCGGTTGCAGCACCCTCAGCAGAAATCTGAAACACCCAATACAAAAACACAGAGGACACCAACAGAAAGAGACGCAAAAGGGACAAGGAACACCAAAACAAAGGAGAGGATCTCCAACAACACTAGGCTGCAGCAGCCACAGCAAAACTCCAAAACACCCTATGCAAAAACAGAGAGCAGACACGCACAGAAAGAGACGCAAAAGGGTCCAGGAGCACCAACTCACACCATAGAAACATCAAACACAAAAGATCACACATAAACCAACGAGACCAATGGGCAACTGGTGCTGACTTTGGAAGGCCATCTGCCATGCAATTAGCAGATGTTGGGGTTATCTGGATTATGCGTGCACAACCCTCTCACTTCTCTGATTACCCAGAGGTCTCGAAGAACGCACAATTGTGGTGGAAAATAATCTCCTCACTGTAAGATGAACATACAAACAGACAGTATGACACAGGGGCCCAAGAAACACAGATAGATATGTAAATGGATATAAAAAACAGAAGGCATAGGAAATACAGCCCTTGCTCTGCCAGCTGCAGCGAGCTCATGCATTTGAACACCCGAGGAGTCCGACCGAGATTCAGAAAGGACAGGTGGTCGGGGCCCTGTCTTCTCCTGAAAGAGGTTTGGACAGTGCCCGTCATGGAATCCTGTTGTCACAGTCAGAGTGCAATTCTTAAGAATGCGCTGGTACAAGGCTGTAGATTGGTCCAGTACCAAGTCAAGGGTCCGTCTGGAGACAGAAAGATCATGTCCACGGTCTAAAAGGCGTTTAATGGTTCTAAAACAATTTCGATGTTAATTATGTCGTAATAGAATGCAGGTTGTGAAATACCCAAAGTAATGTACTCTGTCGCTTGTATGGATACGAATTCAAAAGAAGTTGACAATAATTTTTGTAAACATTCCTCAAAGTCTTTACTAGTTTGTGAAAACGAAAACCCTGACCTAAAGGTGTCTTGGTACTTTGTTTATTTCTACCATGAAAATCCAAAACATCAGTACTTGTTCTAGCATACCGGATGAGCTGTGAAATGTAGATACCGTATGGCGGTAATCTAGGAACATCACCGTCAAGCCAAGGAAAATTCACTACGTTGAATCTAAAATCTATTGTCATACACACTTGTATGAATTTTTCCATCGATAATTCTGATATTTAGGTCCAAAAATGGTGTTTCTGTGTTTGTTACGTTCGCCTTGTTTAGTGTCAATTCTTGTGGATAAAAACATTTTATACTTTTCAAAAACAGGATTGTCGATAGTTAGAATATCATCCAGTTACCAAGAAGTACCATTGAAACATTTCAAATCATTATGTTTTCTTTGCTTTTGTATAGAAATAAATCTACAACAAGAGGCGCACAATTATTACCTATTGGTATCCCTACAATCTGCCTGTGTAGATTCTCACCAAAGCTTATATAAATGTTGTCCAAAAGGAAGGACAAGGCATTACTGATGTCACTACATGTCCATGGTTTGTATTCTGTAGCGGAAAAGAAACCCTTTGATTCAGATGTACAAATATAAGATTTCCCCTCTTGATCAAAACACCTTTTTATGAGTTTAGACAACCGATTATTAATTTTGTCGTAAGGAAGAGTGGTGTACATATTTAAGAAGTCGTATAAGGAAATTGTATTAGGTTGAAAATTTCTAGATTTCATTTTGTCAATCACATCCCCTGAATTTTTAATAGACCAAAAGAAGTTTACATCATTCCTGATTAGAACAGTTTCACAATATTTTGCAACGTGTTTCTTTATCTCCGTGAGTGCTGACTTGAGATTTCTAGACAAAATGGTAACTGAGAAATTGCTAGAATTAGCAATGTATCGAAATTTGTAAGGAGGCAGTTTTGGTATGCAGTATATTGTAGGAAGATCCAATTTAGAAATAGGGATGTTGAATAAAGAAATTTCACTGTGTTGTTTGCTCAAAATGTTAGAGACACCTTCATTGCTTTTGATGAAAGTATTAGTAGACGAAAGTTCCAAAATTAAAGTTGATATGTAGTAACGTTTTCAGATGATTATGGTGTTGTTGGCTGCTTTATCTGCAGGCGCGAAGACTATTATTCATGTAAATTAAACTAGGATTTGAAATATCTTTCGGAATTAGGACTTGGATTTTCAAAAAGATTTGGATTTTTGTGGAAGTATCTATTCGAATATCAGTAGTATCCAAAATGAGTTTTTTTCAGTCATTCAGATATACATCATCGTCTGATATAGTTATTCAAGGCAGCACTTCGCGACATTTCATAAAATCAATCTTGGATGGGATTCTATACAGTTAGATCCTTATTTGAGAAGACCACGGCGCTGAATGTCTTGAATATTAAATAGAAAAGTATGACCAGCTGGTTTATATAGATATTCAGACGTAGCACATTATCTGATCCATGCTACAAATTGATCTGTTCTTAGATGATGCTATTGAATTTGAAGACGTTTAACATTATCAAGAAGCAGGACATGATTCAAGTATTTTGGGAGCTTATGTAACTTTGTTGTAGTTAAAAACGAAATTTTGAAAAGGCTTCGTATTCTTGTAACAGATAAGAAGAGGTTCTAACTTCTTTTAAACTATTGAGGAATGGTACTTTGTACGCGATGATCCCGAAAAATATTACAGATGTTAAGAAGATCAAAACCTTTGTTAATAAATGGAATTTGTATGAATATGTTCGTGTTTTTAATAACAGGATAATAATGGCCATGTTAAGGATCAGTACCCGAAACGTGCATGTCTGGTCCATGCTGCAAATGTTCTTAAATGATGTTATTGTACTACTTGGTGAGTGTCACTGCTGGCACATGTAGCCACTAATAATAGGTTTACACTTAGCCACGATGCCCTACGATGTCCACGATTGAGCCAAATCGTAGAGCTCCACGATTCTATAAATAAAATTGGTCTTCACACGCTCTACGACGCTCCATCACGCTCTGATACGCGCTGTAGCGATTTGTTACGATTGTAGATAAGATCTGTTACGATTTGCATCCCGTTCTGTCAAGCTTCGTTACGTTCCCCTACGATTACCACGATGAGTTATCACGCTTTGCCACGCTCTATCACGGTTCCCTACGCTTATAAAGTTTTGTTGCGATCTGTTACGATGCAGGACTACGATTTGCCGCGATTTAACACGATTTGATATGAAATAGACAACCAGTTTCAATACCACTTGCAATATCCGAACAAGATTAAGCTTAATATCCAGGAAATGAAGATTTTATATCGCAAAACGCTGGAAATGGCATTGATGAACCTTATTTGATCTTTCTTTTTTTTTCGATTATTAAAGTTAACATTTTTATTGAACAATTTAAATCTTTGATTGCGTGTATATTTTAACTCGTTTAATGCAGCACCTCACTGAATATCCAGACTTCTTTTCTTAAGTCTTCTTCATATGGTAGAAATTGTTGCGGGTGTTAAAAACTCTTGTAATCCATCAAAAACGGGGTTTTCCATTATAATTTTCATTATAGGAATATTGGAATCGCAACGAATCTTGTAGATCGTGGACTGAATCGTGGAAACCGTAACAAATCGTCAAAGAGCGTGAGTGAAATCGTAGTGGATCGTTGGAGAACGTGTTTCACCAAGATCTCCTACGATCGTATATTACGATCTGTTGCGCTTTGTCAAGATCTGTTACGCTCTACTACGCTCCATCACGTTCACTACGCTCCACTACGCTCTCTCACGATGTAAGGATCAATCGGGACAATCGTAGCAAATTGTTTGAGCATCAGAAATTTTGCCACGATCTCTGCGATCTCCTACGATCATTACGCTCTCTTACGATCGTCACGATTCAACCCCACGCTCTCTTACGATCTCTACGATTCACCTCAATCGGGGCAATCGGGGCGATCGTGGCTAAGTGTAAACCTAACATAACTATCTCGGATAAAGCACAGGTTCCATTCTTCAGAAACACTGATTGATTCAGACTTAATATCATTGTCGCATTCGCAAAGAATACACTTCATCCTGTTATCAAAAACACGATTCATACAAATTTCATTTATTAACTAAGGTTTTAATCTTCTAAACATCTGTAATATTTTTCAGGATCGATTTTGTACTATGTATTGGGATATGGTTATTATCCATATTTGTCATTGCAAATGGTTAAGAACCCTCTATATTTGTCGTTAAATGTAGAGCCTGCATTGAACAATTGAAGTTCCGTACCTTTTAATTTTTAGTCCATTACATGACAGTCATATAATTCTGTCGTTTTGTTTAAATACATGTCCATTGATTCATGGACACGGATAACTAAGGAAAAGGCATCCTGTGTGGCAGGAAATAGGAAGTGATTTGTTTTTTTATGACATCTCTAGCTAGCTGATTAACAGTTTATTATTGTTCATACATCCTATTCTTTGAGGCTTCGTACTGAAGGTTCATGTTTTTACTGTGGAGAGGAGGCTTACACGATGGACGATGGGGGATATGGGTCAAAAGTAGAGGACATAGTACACAAAGGCTACGTTTCCATGGCTATAGCAATGGGCAACTCTCTCGGTATTTTTGACGTTTTCGAATCGTCTGGAAACAGATGTACAGCGAAGGTGCTGGCTACCAAAGCGGGTCTAAAAGAAAGGTAAAACAGCGATGAGCACAGAAAAAAGAAAGCTTTCGTTTCTGAAAATAATTTCAAAACAGGTCTTTTCAAAACATGAATTGCGATTACTTTACACGTCACTGTACGACAAACGTTGTGATTTCATTTTCAGTATAAAAAGTTTGGACATTCAACTGCGTATAGTGTATTCATGTTTTGTTTTCTTTAAAAATCTACTTTGTTCCACACCAGATAGGAGAACGTATCTTTACAGTTTGACAATTATTTGTCAGTGGTGTTGAATTATTGGTCTTTTTTGTTGGAGTACGGAGAAAAAGGAACATTCTCTGACATAGGTTAGGCCATACTAATTAAATATGTTGTTTTACGTCCGCGTACCTTTTTGGAGAAAAACACGCACAGACGTGTATTTATCAGGTAAAGATTATCAGTAAATGATCTTGAATACCATAAAATGCCTATGCCATAATAAATATCAGGAGATAATCGTGATTTTTCTTAAAATAAAGTCAGAATTATCCACATAACTTGTTTGTTTTCAGTCTTCCTTTTCATAAGCTTTCATATTGATCATGTGTTTGTGTGTTTTCATGCCTGGTGGAAGGGTAACTTTCAGAAAAGTTCGACACGTAAAACAAATACTTTTAATTACTCTTGCCTTAGCTCACATTCATTAAAGTAGGACAGGTGATCAGGACCCAGTATTTTCTCATAAGGTATGAACAGCAAACTTCATTGGGTTCCGTCGCCATGAATGGTCAATGTACTATCTTAGAAGAAGAAAATGCTCGTTTAAAAAACTGTATATCGTCCGGATATACGTATATATCATGCATGGTGCTCTTTTAATGACTTCAGGATCATAGCAGGAGGCGATTGAGTATCTTTTTACAGATGTCGTTAAAGTTCCATCTACTTTTGATCCTTCTTACTTTGTTTATCAAGTTATTGTAAAACAAAGAAATTCCAAATGATACATACTAGGCATAGGTACCTCGTTCAGCGGTACAGTATCTCCCTAAACATTGGATCAGAGGAATTGACTTACTGTAAATGTTTGGAAAAAGGGGAAATGATTTAAGTCTAGTACTCCATTTCGTGGTTATCATTATGAAATGCTTTCATCGCAAGATATGACCCGAAAGCAATGTAATTGCTGCCTTATGCCTGCATAGTTTGCAAACTGTACAAGTACCGACTATTGACGCGAATTTTCATGAATGGTCTTGTGCAAGACACATGAGATAACCAGAAGACATGAGCTACTGTGTTACTACAGTATTATTTCATTTATTTTCTCGGAGCCTTCTCATGTTATGTGATATTGTTTTTTGCGTTAATCGGGTCTTGTTGATTTTTAACGTCTTCAAATTCATTAGCATCATTTTAGAGCAGATATTAATTTACAGCATGGACCAGACATGCACGTTTCGGGTAATAAACCCTCGTCAGTGATCCTCAATCTAAACAATGTAATATGACTAAAATCTATGAAAATTATGTCCTAAATATACCGAAAGACATAGCAAAATGTCTGGGAAATGATGCTACAGGACCCAGAATTTAGAAATTTGAGAAAATTTTGTAAACAGAAATTTTCAAATGAGTTTGAAGAAACGACCAACCGAAATTAATCGAACTTGGCAACATGTGTCCTCGGGAACTATTGGTACTATTGGTCCTATTCAGCTCACGTATAACCATTCATGTATCGATATGACTGCCTTGCTGTTGGTCCATTTCGTGTCAGTCTTGTGTGTCACATGGTCCCCTGTTGTTTGTTGAAGTTGTTTTCTCTGATGTTCACCTGCGGGTGTGTTTCAGTGCTATTTTTACACATTGCTGTTGCCGGCGTGGTGGATATTGTGTCCTAAATTTGTACTGTATCGTCGAATAATATTTTGAAGGTTATTGATGGAGTGGCTAGGCTGTATGGTTGCCGCTGACCTTATGTCCGTCAGTGAACAGTCAGAGTATATAATCCCGGATGTCCGTCCTCTAAAGGCCGCTCAGACCCACTCTCAGATGACGATAATGTTAGCCAAACAGAGTGATCAAATGATTCAGTGTATGCGACAACAAGACTCTAAAGGTAAAAAGACAAAAAGAATTAAAGAACAGAGCTCAACATTGATTCCGATGCAATGACAAAAGTTGACAACATAGTGCAAGACAGACAATCTCTGACAAAACTACTTTCCAATGAGCCAGACGACACATACATACACAATGGGTAATTAAATTACAATTGAGTCAAAGAATATTGCAATTGACTATGAGTAACATGTTAGAAAACCGCACAATGCCATCAAATAGCTGATGAGTATGAAGCAATACCAAATTTATGCTATTGAAATGGGGTTCCCTGGGCGGAGAATATTATTCCTAATTGAATTCTTCCACATGTATGAGGGCTGATCGATATATTGTGAGCCTCTGTTTTCTGGATTGCGGAAGGTATTCTGATGATAGATTACCCCCAAAAAGGACAAACAATCAATGGCACATACTATGCTGCACTTCTGACACAGTTACGGGAAAATATTAAACTTAAGCGCCGCGGAAAGCTCACTAGTTAAAGGTGTTTTGTTCCATCAAGACAATGCTCCTGTTCACAAGTCTGTCACTGCGATGGCTGCCATTCATGATTGTGGTTTTAATTTGATTGAGCATCCGCCTTATTCACCTGATCTTGCTCCATCAGACTTTCATCTATTCCCAAACTGAAAGCAGCTATTTCTGGCACCCACTCTCAGTCTGATGATGGCGTAATACTTGCAGTACGTGGATGGCTTTCTGACCAGATAAGGAGTTCTTTAAACGTTGCATTGAGGCCCTTAAAAACCGGTGGCAAAAGTGTATAGATACTTAAGGGGATTATGAACAAAAATAATACAAACTGTCTGATAAAACACACATATTAATTAGCCCTCGTAGATGCCTGAACTTTTTCTTTCTTGATCTCAAGAACCAAAATCTTATACTTTCAAGAATAGATAGATCTATCTCAAACCACGTTGGAACGAATACAGCGGAGCAAACAAGCACAAAACCGAACAACATCAACTCAACAAAGTCAGAAACAGTGAGGCAAACAGGAACACCTACACCAAGAGTACCAACAAATAACAAAACAAAGTCACCATGCATTGAAATGTAATGGACAACATATTAACGGAAGGAGACTAGTGTGCATCCGGAGCTTACTGTTGACGATCATATCTGCTAGGTTTTTTTTTCGGGTTACAACGCTCCCAATTATCCAGACACACAGATTTCTCCCTAGACACATATTTTTATGAACCACAAGCCTTCTCACTGAACGAATAATTAAAATTAGTGTTCACCTATTTCAAGCATAGTATCCCCTCTTTCGCAGAAAATGCATCAACATCATGGTAAGGTCAGCTTAATTGAGAACAGAAGGAAATTCTGTATTTAGAGCATTGTGCGCACACATTTTCAGAATAGGAGATGAAATTATCAGTCAACCATCCTTTTATAGAAACAGACCTTCAATCTTGTGCGCAATTGTTTGATACTTGAATATTACTGGTGATGCAAGTTCTGCATTTACATTCTTGGCATTTTATTCAAACAAAACCAAAGATATGGACATAATAACTTTGTTTACTTTGTTAGGACCTGACATTAAATTCCTGGATCAGATGAACGAGTATGTGGCACAGGAGCGTAAACGACCAGAGTCTCCCTGGTACATAGATACACAGTTTGTGGACCGTCATATAACCCCTGTCCTGGAATTAGTGGAAACGAAAATTGGTAAATTATATATTATATATGGATTTTGGTGATAGATATGATTTCCTATGTAGAAAATATTCTGGTATGATATTTTGGATCAGACGAAATGTAGTGCACAAAATTGACATATTCTTTCATTTTTCATCTGCATCAAATTTCATCTCTTGATTGAAAATATTTCCGTATTGACACAAATCAGAAAAAAATTATTTCTATTTATGTAGATAATGGAAAGATAAAGCTGTTGGATTTTGGATGTGGTGGTGGTTGCCTGTCATTTGCCATCTCCGATCGATTTCCGGATATTTCCGTTACAGGTCTGGATATAGACGAAGCGGTGTTAGTTGAGCCGAAGCGAAAAGTTCGGAAAACCTCAGCGAAGAACTTGACGTTTCTGACGCAAACTTCAGAGTACCTTAATGAATCTTTAATAGAGACATTTGACATAATTATAATGAATGACGTAATGCACGATCTACCAGATCCGGTTTCTATACTAAAGCAGCTGAAGAACATATTGAAACCGGAAGGATATCTGGTGACCTTTGACCCTGATATACACAGTAACCATAGAGATAATGCAGGTGACATTAAAGTGGCCAGTCGTTACTTAACAAGCCTGTTCGTATGTCTTCCGAGAAGTCTGTCACGGGAACCAGCCGCTGGTCTGGGAATGGGGTGGGGGTATGAAAAGAAGATTCATTTCTTGGAGGATCAAGGTTTTAGTGTTGTCGATATTGACGAAGATGATAAAAATGATGCACCAAGAGAAAGGGTCGTTGTTCAGATAAGATCTTAAAAACGCATGTTTATTGATAAAAAAAACCTCCCCTGTTTTTATACACAAATTGAGTTCAATTTAATTTACTAGTAGTTACTAGAGTAAATCAAATAAAATCAAAGATGAATAACGATGAAATGTAAAAATGAAAATGCTGAACATTGGTATTTGAAATGAAATCGAACGCAAAAAAAAGATAGAAAATAAAAAATAACAAAATTCTGCCGGGGACTATTGATGTTTGTTTTCATGACATTATATATGCATAACCAATGTTAATTCCTGAGATGAAACTATTGAAAGGAACGCGTTACATTTCCACATACCAGTAAACGCTCGTGACGTAACAACGCCTTCCAGGACTCATTCTCTTTTGTGTATTTTTACCAATCATTTCATGATCTTGATTATTTCCCATAATGTGTTTCGTTGTTTCTTTTTGGAGCCGATGCTTTTGGCCATATATTTGATTTTTTTTATCACAGATGGTTAAGTAAGAATTGAAATGATTATTATACATTCTGGACATCTAAAACATCGCATGACGATAGGTAACTTAAGAACAATTCCCTCAGACTTTTTTATACAATACCAAACAATGGCCAATGAATTTAACGCCTGACAACCTACGTAAAAGGTTCCGTAAAAGGTACCACCAATAAGGGTCTCACCTTAGTCAAACTTACTAGTGCAAAAGGAAAATAAGATACATGTATTGAAACTTGTTTTTTCTCATCAAAAATTACATTTAATCATTGAAACGCCCACTTCATGCACTGTTAGGTAAAGTTGAATCACAAGTTCCAGCTAATGATACGTACATGTCTCACAATTTCATGCAAAAGTGATAAGTTATGTAAAGTTATAGATGATGCGTGAAAATCAAATTACTCAAATATAGAAGGGGATCTGCAATACTAGTTTGACTTGGTTGAAGCTTCCACAGTCACAACCACAAACACTGAATGTAAAAACACCGAATGTAGAGTACAACTGGAGACACCAAAGGGACAATCGGCAAGCCTCATCGTGGTACAAGCAAATCCTTGACACTCGGATTGGATTTCCTTGTCCCTGATCACACCTAGTGATAGATTCTATTAATCTATCCGGGATGACGTCATCTTATGTAGATATAACGTTTGAGCGTTTCACCGAGCACCTGTTTCAGCCAATCAGAAAAGGGGGAAATCCCCATTCAAGTAATAATGAAATATTAATATATCTATACAGTTGTATGTACATTTTGAATATGTGATACACCAAATGCGCATTTAAACAAATAATGCCTAATCAGCATTGCTTAAGATATTCAAATAGCACATATATGACGCTGGGAATTCTAAGCATAACTCAAAAAGTGTACGTTGTAAAGTGAACACTTATGTTTGACTAACTCGCTTTTTGAGGATGTCATCCTACTGTCATAGAAAGAGACGGAAGTTGCTCAACTTATTAACTCGTACACTCTTAGAATATTGAAATATCAAGACATTTTGAAATTTCGTGCTTTAAACCTGAAATTGTAGAAGTAAGGAGGGGATCTCCAAACACACTCAGTTGCAGCACCCAAAGCAAAACCCCAAAACATCCAATGCAAAAACACGGAGTAGACGCGCACATGAAGGACAAGGAACACCAAATCACATCAGACATGTAAACTGTTTTTGTCCCTTTGGAGTCTCTTGTTGTACTTGTTTTTGGCCCTTTATCAATTTGACATCATATAAATTATATATTTTTTGGGATTTCGAAAACTTACCATTTTATCGAAAAATATCATCGAAATTAAATGAGGTTAACATCTGGATACCATCCCTCCAATGCTATTTTGAACATAGATTTTACTTGGATATGCTACTGAATCGATCCTACAGGAAATTTGGAGCCGAGCACTCTCTGTTAAGTAAATGCACAGATTTAAATTCTTAAAATTAAACCAGAGGGCGGTAGTGAAATGTATTTGGGTAGCTTATGAAAGCGCTTTGACTGGAGGCATAAGTGATGAGGATTTAATATCCGAAACCCGTGTCTGGTGCATGAAAATTAGTTTGGAATTTCCTTGAAGAAGGTATAGAGTTGGAACACTTCCGTATTATTTTTAACTCTGTGTTTTCGTACTTGCTTGTTCCGGTGATTGCTGTGGGTACTGCAATCCCGGAGATCTCCTCTTCTCTTTTTAAATAGTCGAGTCAAAAAATAATCGACTCGTGATTTTCGCGCATTATCTAGTTTTTTTGATAACCTATCACATTTGCGCATTATTTTGATAACTGTATCTTTATCTGGAATTTGTGATTCAGCTTTACCTAAAGTACAGGAAGTAGGCGTTTCAATGAGTACAGGTAGCTAAAACAAATTATTCAATACTAAAGTGTAAGTATTTTGCTTTTCTCCTCTGCATGTAACCTTTATTAGCGGTTATTAACTTCTTTAGAGATATTTATAATAACAGAATCACCAGATGGAAAGTATATGTCTTAATTAATAATTTAAATTTTATTTTCCTTTTTGATGGAAAAAAATATACGGAGAATTTGTTAAAAACAACGATGTTATAGGAAACAAAATTCGTTGAAAGATGAATCAAATCATAAAATGATCGGAGAGAATGAGAACAATTCCCAGGACCTAAATATCAAAGATTTTTGTTCACCAGGGCATGGTAGGCGTTATGATGCCAACTGTTAATGACATATTATCAAACCCGATAAGAATACTAGATCAGAAAATGGGTATTGTTTTCTGAATATATATCATACAAAGTATTTCGGTTCTCCCTTGTGTATGTATGAAGGAATTATATAAAAAAGGATTCCAATTTCCATATTTTAAATCAGGTAGGACAAGAGAAGAGGACTTCATGAACGGAGATGAGATGTTTAACTAGTAAGATCGGGAGATGGCAGAGCCAAAAGATACCCAAGGCACAGCAAACGTCAAAGATAGGCAAGATGTTGAAGAAGCCCAAGAAGCTGTTAGATGTGGATCGTGTTCCTCCCTTGTCAAGTATTTCTGTCTGACGTGCTCCGTTAGGCTGTGTGACAATTGTAAATCTCTCCATGAAAAAACACATCGTATTGCACTCTTCACTAAAAAATACCCAAGAGATATGGAGTTATGTCCTACCCACAAGCAAGTCTTTCAGGCATTCTGCAAAACATGTGACGATCTCACGTGTATCAAATGCCTCCTATCAAAACACAAAGATCATGATCTTATCGACATAGAGGAGAGATTTGAAGAGGAAAAATTTATTTTTCAAAACAAAATTCAAGAAATAAAAGCCACTGCCCTTCGGGGGACACGTCTTTCGATAGAGAAGAATAAGAAAAATAATTCTGATCTGTCTCAAAGATTCAGTGAAATGAGAGAAGCAGCGACAAATGAAGCACGTTTTGCAATAGAAACTATAGAACAGAGTTTGCAAGAACAACTGTCTAAAATCAATGTTCTGGAGAGAGATTCTGGATCATTTTTGGCCGATCAACAAAATGCTCTACAGAATCATTACAATGAGTTAAAAAAGATCCTGACGATAATCTCAACAGCACTCACAATAGAGCACCAAATTGAGCATTGACGGACCCCTAGCAAGCCAGAGGTGGGATCAGGTGCCCGGGAGGAGTAAGAATCATTACAATGTCATTGAGAATGAAGTGAAGTCTCGACAAGAGAAAGTAAAAGATAAAAATCAAATATCTTTTCTCCTGGATATGAAGATTCTCAAAAAGTCAACAACAGATTTTACCCAGATTCCCGTAGGCGTGGTCTACCCACTCCCTACTTTTGAAAGAAAATCCGCAGACAAGTCTACAAAAAGAACCCTTATGGAGGCTTGTGGGCGTATATCCTCTGAAAGATCCGAAAAAGAACGTGACCTTCTGCGGTATATCCCTTCTCCTCCAGCAAAGTATTGGAGAGATGACATTGAAGTGGTGAAAACACTATCCATGAAAGATATCACACGAGACTGTTTGCGATACGTGACACATACAAAGAACGGAAACATATGGATAACAGATAAAGACACTGCTTACCAAATAAAGGATGACGGAAGTTTGGCGAAGAAAATATCAATCAGCACAGATAAAAACTTCAAGATAAATTCCCTGTGTTCTGATGTTAATGGATATTTAATCATTTTCCACTTCTGTGTCGGTAAATGTTCAGTCCCTGATTTTATAAGAAATGTGGAGACAGGAACATCTTTGTCCATTCAAACTTCAGAGATTCATAGCGGTATTTGCTTGGTTGACGATAATATGGTCGCACTAGTTTTTGCTGCTAGTATTAAAGGATCAACATTAAAGCTGAAATTCTGTAATGGCAATGCAGAGGAGACCCTCGTTACATTGGATAAGCAGCTGACTTCTTTACTTCTCTCTAAGACACCCTTCTTGAGCCGTATATGTCCATGTTGCTTGCGTTTCAATCCCTCCAATAGACAAGTCGTGATAAGTAATTCTAAGAAAGGGATAGTGGTAGGTAGCTCTTTGGAGGGGAAATATCAGTTTCAATACGATGGGAAACACCATGGTCTTGCAGAAGAGTTCGGACCTCTTTCCATAGAGTGTGATCATTATGGACATGTGCTGATAGCTGACCCTTCGAATCATTCCATCCATATGCTGAACAAAGAAGGACAGTTTCTAACACTGATTGCTTCAAAAGAACAGGGCCTAGAGCAGCCATATGGACTCAGTATCGATAAAAATGGACAAATGTGGGTCACAAACTTTAGCAAGAAAACTATCAAAATAATCAAATACTTAGAGGAGGAATTTACACTGACGGAGTAATGTATATGATGCTTAATTTGAAAGTATCAACAGAAGCATATTACTAATGAACTGCCGTTAACGGAAGCCCGTAGGTGACAGGCATGAATTATATATATATAATTTATCTTGCGGCCGCTTTGTGAATGCTTTTTATGAAGGGCAACGTTTTCATGTTTCTGGATAATTTAAGATGTAAAGAATAAAAGACAATTATAATGTCCGCAGTAAATTTAAAGTGATGTTAGTCTCCCTTATTGAGGATATCATATGCCTTCGGTTTCTGATTTTCTGGGTTATCGATTTTGTGCTGTCAACAGGGATATGGTCATTATCCATATTTGTCATAGTCATAAGAAGAGGCCCTAAGTGAGCCTATAATGTTCACCTTATTATACACTTTTCGTATATTGATAGATGATCTTAATTCAGACATTTCGATATTTTGTATTTTTCAACCTGTCATTTTAAGGAAACATGGCATTTTAAGGAACTACGTAAGACATGTTATGTAAAAAGTAATACATGTACTTCACCAATATCAGTATTCATTACCATTACCTAGACCTGGATATGTGATACGTATGTAAATAATAAATATTCATCTCGACTTTTCACATATACATGCTTTTTCTCATAGACTGTCAAGTTCAAATGTGTAATTTAGTATATAAGGCGTGTTACACAATTATGCCATATTCCCCTGGATTAATCTATTGTTTAGGTACTCGAATGTTACGGGTATTTTATATGAACAATAAGATTTTCCACAATTTTGAAATCTATTTTAGAATGTGCAAAATTTGGTAAATATGCATTAAATAGTATGATAGAGATCTCCGCAGCGGAACACACCCACATGATACAACGGTCAACGAATATTAGACAAAACAACTTCAACAGAAAACAGGGGACAACGAGGCACACAACTACATCAATACACAACGCTACAACAAAAATCATAGCAGACGTAACAATATATGAAACATGAATGACAATAACAATAATAGAGTAAAAAGATGTAAACCCGGCTCCGACTTTGTACGGTCATTCGCTATGGTGTGGTTATTTAGATGATATTCACACAACCCTCCCACTTACCCGGATACACGGAGGTCTGTCGAGCTGTACAGCAGGTGTATAAACAAACAGCCGTCTCCCTGAAATACGGTTACATCACAAACAAGACACTAATATAAACGGGGCCGTATGCAGCATAACATCTATGTAAATATATATCAAAAGCAATGGATATACGGATAAGAATTCGCTTTCTGAAGCGAGCTCATGATCAATCACCACAGAATTCCGACCAACATTCAGACAGGACAAGAGTTTATAGCACAGTCTTGGACAAGGCCGGTCATGGAGTCGCGCTATCAAAGTTGGTTATTCTGCAATGTTGGAGAGGATAATGGTACAATCTGTTGATTGGTCAATGCAGTATCATGCTTAATCCGTCTAATTTTGCATATCATCCTAAACAAGGGAATACCAATGATACAGACTCTGAAGCTTAGAATTGTCTCAAATTTCTTAAGGATTGCTGAATAATTACTGTAACATTCCCAGACGCAGATTAAAATATTTCTTCCAGGGGGAATAACAAACAATGTAAATGAAAAAATAAACACTTACACAAATTTTCAACCCCTTGCTCTTTCTCATAAGCGAAAATCGTCAATGTATATGCGAGCTAGGAAATACATGTTTGGGGCGTTCATTGCAAATTGTCATTTTTTACACTGGATAAATGTCAAGGGGCTGAACATTTGTGTAACTTAATGGTTGTTTTAGTTATTCATAGAAGGTTTTCATGAGGTTGTTACATCAGAATCCTATTTTTTTTTTATTTTGTCTGATTCAAACTTAATGACATCGGCGTGTAATTTTATCGGCGTGACAGAGATGTCCCAAGACTATGATCATACGGTAATTATTAATTAATAACACGGTCTCAACTCATGGGACAAGCTATCCGACCTTGTTCTTTCTTTTTCATTGTGAGATGAAGAAAGCACAAACGTTTTAGCTCAGAGGTTTTGTTATCATAAACTTCTCAAAGTCTTTTGAAATTTTACATGATTTTCTAAGCATCCTTTTCAAAATTCCAGTATAAGAGTATCTATCTTTCGGATTTACACAATTGTCTATATTCTATGGTAAGTACATGAGCCAAAAAACAAACAAACCAAAATTAAAATATTTTGAACTTTATTTGAAACGTAAAGACGATCGCTCTACCCAGCAAAAGAACACTTTGCATGTTACGTACTAGAATAATTTACAGTTCCATACCAGCATTTAGTTAGCTTTGCACTGTGATCAACTGTGTTGATGGACTCCATCACTAGCACTGTCTAAACCTCATCAGAGAAGTCTGGGTCCTGTCCCTATCTGTCTGATAGTCGGTCGGCTTGTTCAATCTGTGATGTTTCTATGATGATTGATTTGTGTTCTAAACTGTTCACGAGGTTTTTAAAAACTAAGTCCACTGTGACCTTTGACCTTGAAAATAAAACAGACCTTCGAAGCTGGTCTATGGCAACAGAGTTGGCACACCTTGTTTTTTTCTTTGAAGGCCACATCAAGTCCATAAAAAAAGTTTTTTTCTCTCCGATCCTGGTTGTAACTTGTAACGGATTTAATTCAATAGCATATATATCATTTATAAACGGACAAATGCAGCATGGACCAGACATGCACGTTTCGGGTACTCAACCATCGTCAGTGATCCTCAATCTTAATAATGTAATATGGCCAAAGAGGGTGACAATTATTATGTCAAAAATGTACCGAAAGATGTAGCAGGATGGAGTTTGAGTCTTATTGTGAGACCCATTTTAAACATATACACATAGTACTAATATATATAAGTTCTTTATAGTGTTGTTTATGAAGATATAATTTTTTATAGTGTTGTTTATGAAGATATACATCATATCCCAGCCATCTTGCTGCATCTTTCGGTATTTTCACAGATTTCGGCCTTATTTCAATGTTTATATAGAGGATCAATACCCGAAACGTGCATGTCTGGTCCATGATGTTTTACCTGCTTTTAAATGATGCTAACAAATTTGAAGACGTTTAACATTTGTACCTCTTGGTGAGTGTCACTGCTGGTGGACCAGGAGTCCCCGAGGGCACATGTAGCCAAGTTCGATCAATTTCGGTTGGTCGTTTCTTTAAACGCATTCGAAAATTCCTGTTAACAAAATTTCCTCAAAGTCCGGTAGCATCATATCCCAGCCATCTTGCTACATCTTTCGGTATATTTTGAACATAATTTTCACAGTTTTCGGCCTTATTTCAATGTTTATATTCATGTCTGATCCATGCTGTAAATTTATCTGCTTTTAAATGATGCTAACGAATTTGAAGACGTTTAACATTAATTCTTTATAGAATATAGTTAAATGGAGAACGTATGAAGCGAGACGGGAAAAGTATACTTTACGTTTAATGTCCCTCCGGATTACACACTCGTGAACATGGCCCCTATATATACCTTTATCTGTACGATGTTTATTAAACGTATGTAAGATAAAACAGCCATTGTATACATGTCGTGGGAATTTGTGTAACAGGCATGAACAGGTATGTATACAGATTAACTATAAACGACAACCTTTAATAATGGTCCGACTTTACATGCACATCATTTTTCTTGGTATGTGCATAGATATACATTTCTCCGCCATACGTATTTACGAACGAGCTAACAAAGAATACAGCAGACCGGTTCCTGATGCAAAACAGTCTCGTGATATATATATTTTTTCTCAAAATTAATGTTGCACAAACAGATCACAGAATGTCTTTAATTTTGCATAGCAATATGGACAATGGTGCCTTTATCTTTGCGTAGCAGTTTTGTAGCTGTATTCTAACTAACAACACCATAATAAAGCAAATGGTCGACCAAATACGGAGTGCACATGTATGGTCTCCCTTTTTTATGCTTTGTTCTCATGTTCAGTTGTTTCCTTCATCAGTCGGGGAAACTTCCTTATATGGAAGTCGAGCATAGCGGAACGACTGCGTCACATAATCAGTTCAGAGTGAGCGCTCTCTCATATTCAACCAATCGCTTCAATGAACTTTGCATTATGGGATTACTATGATAGTAAAATCGTGTGTATATTTTGGCTTAAGCACTGTCTGCAAAATTGCTCCGCTATCGCAGAAATCGCAATCAAATTCCTCGACATTTTTGTCACTTATACTTCAGAGGTATATCTATTGATTCCATGTTGCATTTTAAAAAATTCAAACTCTAAATTCAGATATTAAGATGAGAAAATGGCACATTTTTAAAACGACTTGCACTGGTCCTACACATAATCTTCGTGAAATCGATCCATACAAAGATTTTTCTGTACTAGACTTGTATAATTTACGTTAGTTAATATAAAAATATCGGATATTGAAGAATAATGTGTTTCTAATGTATACATTGCAAATTGTTTTTAAAGAAATGCCAGGAATTAAGAAAGATTTATCAGGTACACCTTCGTATTTGCCGAAAGTGCATATTTTTTTTCCTAATGTATGTTTTATTTTCTCAAGGCATGGTTTCATACCCCTTTTCAGTGTATGATCTATGTGCTAATTTGAAATTTTTTTTTTTAGGAAAAGTCACGGAATAGCATCATAAGTAATCGAATTTATTGAACAATAAATAAGAAGTTGACACCCACCCTTTCTACACCATTAGCAAATCTAGAATTTTTTCCAAGGGGGGGGGGGGGGTTCCAGCCTGTAAGGAGGGTCAATCTTTGAGTCTGAAAAAAATATATACATAAAAACGGGAAAAATAAAAATTTGGTATAATTCTAGAAGGGGATGTATCCCCCCCCCCCCGGATCCGCACTTGCAACACTCAAATTATTCAATGAAGAACATACTATAGATGTACATTACCTTAGTTGATTCTCACAATTAATAATATAAACTTATCAAAATTATTGTACATGTAGGTGGCGCCACTCACTTCAAACATTTTCATTTGAACAGAATTGGGAAGTTTATGAGTTTATTCTGGCACGATAAATTTATCGGTACCGATGTAAGGTTGGAATGGGAGACATTACAGTTTTATTGATGGTTATTTTTATCCTAATAAATAGTTCTCCGAGACGTATCCCTCCTTCCTCATCCAGGGCCAATTTTATGCTCTCTCTCTCTCTCTCTCTCCTTTTTGATTTTGAATTTGCGAAAGAGAGGAACTCAGCTAATATAGAACGTATTAATCGAATAATATATCATAATTTTCATTGAGATCACACATGGAACCATTCAAAAGTGCATGATCTTCTCACCTTGATTTACGGTCTTAGACATGAGATTTTTAAAAATGCAACATGCAATCGATAGAAATGTCAAGGAATTTAGTCGCTATTTCTGCGATAGCGAAGCAATGTTGAAGACATTACTAAAGCCAAAATATACGCTCGATTTTGCTATCATAGTAATCCCATAATGCAAAGTTCATTGAAGCGATTGGTGGAATATGAGAGAGCGCTCACTCTGAACTGATTGTGTGACGCAGTCGTTCCGCTATGCTTGACTTCCATATAAGGAAGTTTCCTCGACCTGTTCATCGGATTGTTTGTCGGATATTTTGGTGCGAGTGTTCTTTTTTGTCCTTGGCTATTTGTGCTGTTATTTAATTTATTTGCTTTCTTTAAATTGTGCTATGAATCCGGAAGTATAAGGAAGTTGTATTGAAGTGTGATGTCGATTTGTACACCTACTTTAATTGTTGGGAATTATAATGGGGGGGGGGGGGGGGCTATGATCACTGTGGCGTTTTTACCTTAGGTATTTGAACATTGCTATGTACAAGTATATAGGTTATTGCAATGAAGTGGGTAAAATTAAGATCCCCAAGTATGATTCCAAACAAAATAGGTGTGCGAAGTCACTTCCTAATACTTCCGGATTCATGGGGTCAAAGTATGGATCATACAATACAATCATCCATAGAAAGTTAGAAACGACAAGAGAGTACATGTATATAACTACAAATAAAAATGGCTTTGGGCGTAAAATATGGTTGATAGCCGAAACATGCATAACTGATTGCTTAGCTCTTGTCGCAGAATCAGATATGGGGTGCCGTTTTACTATTTATTACAAAAAGAGATATCACCATAATGATATAGTGATATCACCCATTCGCAATAGGAGAAATCTCTAATTGAATAGGTGAGATCACCTATTCAATAGGTGAGATCACCTATTCAATAGGTGAGATCACCTATTCAAAAGGTGATATTTCTTTCATATGGTGATATCTCTATAATGATATGGTGATAGCTCTATAATGATATGGTGATATCACTATAATGATATGGTGATATCTCTATAATGATATGGTGATATCTCTATAATGATATGGTGATATCTCTATTATGATATGGTGATAGCTCTATAATGATATGGTGATATCTCTATAATGATATGGTGATAGCTCTATAATGATATGGTGATAGCTCTATAATGATAGCTCTATAATGATATGGTGATATCACTATAATAATATGGTGATATCTCTATAATGATATGGTAATATCTCTATAATGATATGGTGATAGCTCTATAATGATATGGTGATAGCTCTATAATGATATGGTGATATCACTATAATGATATGGTGATATCTCTATATCCAATAGGTGATATCACCAATTCAGAATGAATCGGTGATATCACTATAATGATTTAGAGATATCACCATATTCAGTTGGTGATGCCATATTCAATTGGTGATATCTCCCATTCGATATGATGATATCACTTAAACGAATTGGAGATATCCCTATATCAAAATGAGTAGGTGATATCTCTATAACGAATAGGTGGTATCTCTATAACGAATTGGTGATATCTCTAAAATGATATGGTGATATCTCTATAATGATATGGTGATATCTCCATAAGCAATAGGTGATATCTCTATAATGATCTCTCTTTTTGGAATAAATAGTAAAACGGCGCCCCATAATCAGATCCCATCGTAATTGTACGTGTTTTATAGAAATGATCACGAGGCGATTTCTAAAGAGCCAATGGTTGTATTGGTTTTGAGGGAGATGCGGTGTGGCCGAAGCGGTTTTTCTCAATGGGCTAGAGCTAGTGGCTGACAGTCGATAGTTTCACAATAACTTTACATAATTAATTTTTCACTTATCTTCTATTGTATTCTCTTCGAACTGATAACTGAACTTTTTGTGTTAAACTCTTCAAATTCAATAGCATCTTTTAAGAACAGATATATTTGCAGCATGGATCAGACATGCACGTTTCGGGTTCTTATAACCCTCGTCAGTGATCCTCAATCTAAACAATGAAATACGCCCAAAGAGTGTGAAAATTATTATGTCCAAATATGTACCTAAAGACGTAGCAGGATGGGTGGGATATGAAGCTACAGGACTCACGTTTTAGAAATTTCAATAAATTTTGATATCAGAAAGTAGATACATGTGCTATACCTTTATGTTCAAATTTCTATTCTTTTCATCGGTTTATTTTCGTCAATTTTCAACCGTATGAAGGTAGACATAATCAATTTGATCTTTATTTCAGGTAATGTGATAAACATGGCGGAGGCCGTAGAAGCCCAGGAAGCTGTTACTTGTGGATCGTGTGCCTCACTTGTTCAGCATTTCTGTCTGACTTGCTCTGCCAAGCTCTGTGACAACTGTAAAACCATTCACAACAAAACACATCGTGTTGTACTGTTCATTGAGAAATATTCAGGGGACTTGGAATTATGTCCTACCCACAAGCAAGTCTTTCAGGCATTTTGCAAAACTTGTGACGAGTTATCTTGTATCAGGTGCGTCATTATGAAACACAATGGCCACGACCTTATAGAAATAAAAGAGAAATATGAAGATGATAGGAAGAAACTTGGAGAAGAAACTGATGAGATTAAAGTCAGTGCCCTTAGAGGAGCACGTCTCTCAATAGAGCAAAACAAGAAGAACAAGACTGACCTATTGCAAAGATTTAATGAAATGAGAACAACGGCAACTGATGATGCAAAGTTAGCCAAGGATCTGATAGAGCAAGGTCTGCAAGAACGTCTGTCGGAAATCAATAAACTAGAGAGTGATTCCTGCACCTATCTGGCGATTCAAAGGGCAGTTTTGCAAGACCATTTGGACGCTCTGGAGGACAATGTCAGGAATCGTGAATCAAGACTACAGGAGTTGAACCCGATACAATTTCTCCTTAGCTCAAAAGAGGCAAAAACTGTGACATCAGACTTTTCAAAGATCCCAGAGGGTGTAATATTCCCACTTCCGAGGTTAGAAAGAAATATTACGTCTTCCAAAAAAGTGCTTACAGAAATTTGTGGTGACATTGTCCATGTGGGAACAATACCTAAAGATAACGATCTGGTACAGTACGTGCCATCCCCGCCACCTAAATATTGGAGAGACGATATTGTTTGCATGAAAACAATTGATTTGAAAGATATAGTCAAAGGGAAGGGTCTGAGATACGTTAAACACACAAAGAAAGGGAACATCTGGGTATCTGACCAAACTAGAACATACCAAATAAAAGAAGATGGGACTATTGTGCAGGAAGTAGACTATACCAAAGACGCACATTTTGAAATATTATCTATTGGGTCCGACATGAGTGGCCATTTGGTAATGTGTTCAAGTCTCAATGCCCATGGTGCTACTCCTTCAATGGTGAAAAGACCAGAGACAAATACCTTATGGAAGCTGGATACCAATGAAGATCCGTGTTGTTTATGCCTTGTCGGTGACTTCATTGCAGTACTGCTTGTTTCTGGAGTTTTTGAGACCTTGAAATTAAAATTCTGTTTGGGAAACGGCACATCGGAAAAAGATCAAGTCAAACTTGATAAAAAGGCTCAGTCTCTGGTACTTGTCAAAGGATCCTTATTGAAGGGTGGCATTTATCCGTCAAGCATGACATTCAATCAATCTAGCAGAAACCTGATTATCAGCAGCTTCCATTGTGGAATGGTCGTCGGGGTGTCTTTGAATGGAAAATACCAGTTTGAATATGCAGGAAAACACCCAGGACTTCTGAAGAAGTTTGAGCCTTGGTCCGTGGAGTGTGACCACCTGGGCCACATCCTCACTGTTGATACACAGAACCAGAAAGTACACCTACTAGACAGTAAAGGACAGTTCCTGACCTTCATAGCATCTACTGCTCAAGGCCTACAAACCCCATATGGACTGGGAGTAGATAGCAATGGCTATTTGTGGGTCACAGACTACAGTAAAAAGTCCATAAAGGTCATCAAGTACCTTATCTAACTTCCTTGGCAACACTCAGCAGAAATCCCATTTACTCATCAAAACCATGCTATCGGAATCAAGCAACTTTTCACACCAGTTTTTATAGATGAAATGTATATACATGTAGCTTCCAAAGGAAAACATTTTTTCTGGAGATAAATTAATCAAATTGTAATTTGTTGTAAATTTCACCTTGCCTACTTACTTGTATGTGTACAATATGCTATTTTGTCTCCATGCAGAGACCTATCTAATAAATGTATGAGAGACAGGGCAATAATATGACTTGCCTGACTCCCATAAGGACAAAAATACACAAACATTATAGTGACAAATTCATCAAAGGAGTATATATGGTTTGTATATTGTTGTAGCAAGATTGCATGACCAGACGGAGCTAATTCAATCAAGCGAATGAGAAGAGTCAATTAGAATTTAGGAAAGATAGACTATGAATTGCATGTAGTAGTAGTTAGAGCAAATACTCAATACCCGTTATTTTGATAGCTTATATCACCTGGTCAGAAGTAATCTCTTCTGGTGACCAGGTGAAAATAAGCCCAGCCCGGTCAGGTCAGTTTGCCACGACAATAGTAAAGTGGCCCCCTAAAATCGTCTTCTCCAAAATCAAATTTTGTTGTCAGTTTTAGAGAGTTAAATGTCTATATTTCGAGAAATCTAGTTGTAAAAACTACTCATGGCTTTCTAAGACATTGCATATTTTGCCTAAATATCATGAAAAGTGGTAGTTTTGTAATTTTTTCACGAAAAATAGCATAATTCTGGATTGTTTTCATCGAGATAAAATCGAGCGGGATCGTGAACAACATTTCCTTTGGCATGCACTTAGAAACGTGCAAAGGAAACAACATATCAAAAGATAAAAGTTGTTCAGAAGCTTGCTCGATTCTTACTCATAGGAAGTTTGTTGAAAATTAGCCTCAAAATGACGTTTTTCCAGAAATTTGGCAAAATATACCATTTTCGAAGCCCAAATTCTAAGAAATTGAGAGATGTGACTAAAGGATATGTATCATTTCATAAGTAACCTACATTGTAGAATAAATATTGGTACAATTTCATTACCTCATGAAAATTTAATATTTTGCCCTGAAAGGGGGCCACCTCACTATGTAAACCATATATAGTCCTTTGCTCAAGTTCATACAAATAAAGTAATTAACCTTGACCTATGATGTGACCTGTAATAATAGATTTAATTAGCACCAGTGACATAAAATGAAAATTATTCAACCATTTCATGTGCGCTATTGTAGTGACCTTAACCTAGTCAGAAAGGTATTGAAAAAAGATATACAGTTGTCAATATCAATGACCAATCACCTACTAATCCAAAGGTTGGTCAGTCTTAAATTCATTGAAAAGTATGTCAAAAACCTAGAAGTTCATGAAGTAATAAAGGCATTACAAGCGTAGCATACCCTGGCACCTGCATATTCTGTGCTATCAGCAAAAGGATTTAAAATAAAGTCATATTTACCTTGGCCTTTTACCCTTGACCTTAAAAGTCAAATGGTTTCATCCTCTCCCAATGAGGTATACTTGTAAGAGGTTTGGTGATCCTACGATGATTGCTTTGTATTCTATGCTGTTCACAAGGATTTAAGCCTAATTCCACTGTGACCTTGACCTTTGACCTTGAAAATCAATAGGTTTTATCCCCTCCCTAAGGGAAACATTTGTGAAAGGTTGATGATTACTTTGTTGTCTATGCTGTTCACAAAAATCTGGACACACACACCAACACATCACACACACTAACACAGGGTGGCAATGCTACTGGTGTAAAAGCAGGAAATGAATGAAAGCAGTAACCTAACAATTACGGTGTAGGGGGTATTTGAATTAACAAAATTGGATAAAATTAAGGAAACTTATAAAGTTTCACTAGAAATCAACATTAGTGTGAACATTTTTATAAAATGGTGACTTGATAAATAGTTTTTGGTTTTGGTCATTTATTAAGCAAAGAAAGTTTCAGATTAGATATTATGGTTGGGAAAGGGTACCCTCCTAAAATTTTCCATAAGAACTATATTTGAAGGAGATGATAAGATAAGGGCTGTATTTAGCCCTGAATTTCATCAAGTATTTCTTCTACATATAATGATCTATACGCAAGAAAACTTGATCATAACAAAAATGTAATGTATTTGGAGATTCCTCATACAACTTTTATTTTGGTAAGCGTATTTCTAGATATTTACATAAATTACAGTCCAAAGAGTAGGGGGGTAGCCATGTTGAAAAGACGCTATTATCGATAAAAAACATTGAAAATTAAGAACTATCTAGCTAATATGGATATCTATAAACTTTAAAACATATAGTTATAGTCTGATCAAGATACTAGAAATCAAATTTAAAAGACTGGTCTCAACTTTATCCATAAATCTTAAAATCTTGAGTCTGAAATACGGTTATATTTTGAATTCATTGGCTACAAAGTAGGCATTTTTCTGCGAAATACACACTGTGTAGAAATAAACAGCACACTTTTGTTTATTTCATTCCAAAATCTTGAGCATTTCATGTGAACATGTTTAGAATATATAAATGAATGACTTTAATAGGACAAAAATGAACCTTTGCTTATATTATGGCCTAATGCACAGATTTGTAAAAAGCCCCCCACCCTCCCCTTTTCAGTTTTTCATCTCTGGGGTATCGTTCCCCCCTCAGCTACAGAACCTCACTTTGTCAAAAGATGTGTATTAATGATATACATCTTCTGTAAAAGTGGCGTTCTGTAGCTTAGGGGGGAACAATATTTTTAAAAACTTTTCCATTTTCCATTGATTTCTATAGAAAAAAGACATATTTTGCCCCAAAATTTAGGAAAACTATGCATGATAAATCTTATCCAAATGCTGATTATGATGAAACCAAGAGCTGGCATCAATTTTGTGAAAGAATGTTCTTTAAGTTCCCATTTTGAAAATTCCACTTTTTCAGGGCAGATTTTACGCCTTATCTTATCAGCTCCTTTCCTTAATTTTCTTCAATTCAGTCTTTGGAAAAATGTTACTTCAGATTTAAAAGGGATCAATAAAACTCATCCAAATGCTGTAGCAAAGTTGTGAAATTGAGAAAATCTTGTTGTTAAAAGATCGACATAAAATGAAAGTCTGAAATTTTTAGATAATTATTAAATAAATATTTGAGACAAATGTTAACCATTATTTGCTCCAAGTCTTATGTCTCAATTTAACAAAACAATCAAGTTATTTCGAACAAAATAAAGAATAAACTTCAAAATCGTTCAGTTACTGCTTTGACACCAGTATATCCCCTTCACAGTTGTGAGGGGATAAAAAGCTTAACTGTGTTGAAAAAAAAATGTCTTATAATTTGTGACTCAACAGTTAAAAAATCTGAACAAACCGATTCCTATAGCTGTTATGATAATATTACATGTGACGTATAAGATGTACCTTCTGACATCAAAATCTAAAGACACTGCTTTGTAAAAAGAAACTTCAGACTCACATTTTCTCTCTTGTTTTTTTATCACAAAATATTTTGTTTTGTTCACAAGTGGCATCCCTAACATTGTAAATGCTTCCATAATCTAAGTGTAGAAAATATCACATTGATAAAAGTGTTTGAACAACTACATGTATCTTTTTTTTTAAAATGGACAATGCATCTGATTAGTTAATATAAAAGGACATTTAAGTATATTAGTGTATTTCATACTCATATTCTCCCTAGATTCAATAAAACCTAACAAACATAACAAATGTTACAGCATCAGCTAAAGCTGTCAATCATAAGCTGCTTCACTTCTGATTGGTGGATCTGACCTATTCCAACAGCCGGCGTCCCTAGGTGATCTCTCCCTACATATTGTAACTGAAAAGGTAAAATTAAAATGAAGTGACATGTAATATCAAGAATCATTAATAAAATATATCAATATCAGATCTTTACTTGATCTTATGTTTCATTGAAATAACTGAATCATTCATGAGACTGAGAGGATTCCTGTCTGTCAACTTTACCTCAATCAAAGGCAACAAAGTGAAGACTGACAAGGTGTCTACAACATTCTTACCAGATTTCACTTTTAACAAAAATAATTTAATAGTGTCCTTTGACCTTGAACGTTAAAACTTGTGGGCATCTTTCTCTTAAGATCATATATGTAAAGTTTTATTAAATGTGAAGCTGTAAATTGAAAAGAACAAAAGTGTTGAATGACATACACACAAATACACAGACACGACATAACAAACATGGGGTTCCTATAGGTTCCGTATAATATCATGTTGTGCCAATAAATTATATGGGATATAATGCAACTGTGATTTTTTCTGAATATGGCAATACATGTACGGAATACATATGTAATTTCAACTATAACTTTTCTACCTTCACTCCAACTAAATTTTCAAATCTTGGTGATATGAATGACCAGGCTCCCATATTTCGATGTTCCTCTTGGCTCCATATGAAATCTATAATAAATATCAAATCAAATTCATTCCTAGCAATAAATTTAACAGATAAATTACAGTCTTCTTAAACATCCATAAAATGTCTTCTACATTGAATTTAATTTGCTTTAAAAATGAAGTCATTACATTTCAAAACTGTAAAAGAAATACTTCTCAATTAAATTTTATTATGAAGATGTAAATGTGCATTGTATATAAATATGATGAAGATATGTACGTAAAACTGAAAATAATAATAAGGACATTGTAATGGGACAGCCCATGAAATTAGTTCTTTACATGAGTATCTTATTTTCCTGACTTTTGGAGAATATGGCACAGACAAAGTTTGCTTTATAACTGTTCCTTTAGGGTAATTTGACTCGGAGTACATTATTGGCTTTCTTACCTTTGGCTTTAGAGTATTTCTTCAACTCTTTTTGTAGTTCTGATGCAGGGAATGGACAGAGGCTCTAAAATTTTAGAACATTTAGTGTCTAGAATCTATATGTATTTCAATGGTTGAATAAAACATCATCCAAAGGTGTACATACATGTATATGTATATACATTTTATAAAGCTTTAGAATGTCTGATTTTATTTAAAATGTACATACAGATGCAATATTTCTCTTAGTCCTTTTTAGAAATAGAGTTCATACATTGTACATATATTTCTTAAATTTCTCACCTCCAATCGAACTATGGCAACATTATCCATTTTTCTTGATTCTCGTTCTTTGTGCAGTGTGTAGAAATGTTTTCCTGAACAAAATATGACCTTTGTGACCTTATCAGGTATTGCCTGGGTGTCGGCTAGCACCGGGTGAAAGGTCGTGCCTGGAGACATCTCAGCCAATGAAGATGTAGCTGCAGGTAACCTTAAGATGACCTTTGGAGCTACGACAACTAAAGGCTTACGGAAATTTCTTACCATCTGGAACAGAATAGAGGACTTTTAAATCACACTGACAAATTCTAAAAATACAATTATTTCATATAAAATTTAAGAGAAATACAGCAAAATGGCCTTTAGTAGATATGTATATCACATTAAATTTCTATTGATTAAACCATTAATGACATTCATCAATATACATGTATAGATAGATGGATAAGAAAGGGGCATTTAATTACCTGTCGACGTAGGAGATGGAAATACTGTGCAGGTGTGGTGGGATTGACTATTTGTAGATTAACATCATCACTGTCTATCTTATGTTCACTACTGTTTGTCATCTGTAACAAAGAAAATGACATAACAAATATATATTAAACATAATGTATTGATACAGAACACAATGTCCAATCATAAGATCATATTCTGAGTTTGCAATACATGTATCATATTTTAGCAATATTCTTGGCTGTGTGAAAATTCATCGTTAAGATTTACCAACTTGTCTCTTTAAGTGAAGCTAATGTCATAGCCAGCTGTCTGTTGTCCATGTGTTTGTCTGTCAGTCCATCTTCTGTTGTAAAGTTTAAACTCCTTCAACATCATCCCTGCAACCGCAACACAGAATTTCTCGAAATCTTACAGGAAGCAAGTACTCAGGTCCTCTACAAAGCATGTTTTTTTCTAGCTGATTGATTGACAAATATGGCTGCCTAGGGCCCTGATTGGCTGATGCATTTTCAACTTCTCTGTAACTGCTGCACAGAATTTCAAGAAACCTTACAGGAAGTAAGAACTCAAGGTCCTCTATCAAACTGGCCACTATTAGCCCCCAGTCTGCAACTCAGGTGAGCGGTGTGGCCCCTTTGGCCTATTGTTCAATCATACCTTTCATTCAGAACTGGTCATGCAAGACATGCAAGACAAACTTAATTGTAATAAACCCACAGCATCTTTTCATTCAACCAATTTAAGATCCTGTGGATCGGCAGAAAATCATTGTATTTAGATATGATCTAAGCAGCTTATTTCAACCAGTCACAAAATGAAGAGCTTACCACATGTATTAAAAATAACAAACCTGTAAAAACCTCTCCATTCTACATGATGAATGTTCAGGACCAGCCCCATCCATACCATGTGGTAACAACATAACCAGACCACTCTGTAGTAACCACTTATCTGAAATATACAATATAAACCACTCTGTAATAATCACAATGTTCAGGACCATGTGGTAACAACATAACCAGACCACTCTGTAGTAACCACTTATCTGAAATATACAATATAAACAACTCTGTAATAATCACAATGTTCAGGACCTGCCCCATCCATACCGTGTGGTAACAACATAACCAGACCACTCTGTAGTAACCACTTATATGAATTAGAAAGTGTTTGTGAAAACATGGATGCCATAAGACAGTATAATGGCTTTAATATTAAAAGTAGGTAAAATTTCAAAGTCAAGATCATGAGGTGAACATTTTTTGGTACCAATAGGGTTATGTAAAAGGTACTTACTACATTTGTATACTCATGTGAATTCCCTACCATTTACAATTCTACTCATGTGAAATCCCTACAACTTAAATTCTACTCATGTGAAATCCCTACCACTTACAATTCTACTCATGTGAAATCCCTACCACTAACAATTCTACACATGTGAAATCTCTACCACTTACAATTCTAATCATGTGAAATCCCTACCGCTTACAATTCTACTCATGTGAATTCCCTACCATTTACAATTCTAATCATGTGAATTCCCTACCACTTACAATTCTACTGATGTGAACTCCCTACCACTTACAATTCTACTCATGTGAATTCCCTACCACTTACAACTCTACTCATGTGAAATCTCTACAACTTCCAATTCTACTCATATGAAATCCCTACCACTTACAATTCTACTCATGTGAAATCCCTATCACTTACTATTCTACTCATGTGAAATCCCTACCATTTACAATTCTACTCATGTGAAATCCCTACTGCTTATAATTCTACTCATGTGAAATCCCTACCACTTACAATTCTAATCATGTGAAATCCCTACCACTTACAATTCTAATCATGTGAAATCCCTACCACTTACAATTCTACTCATGTGAAATCCCTACTGCTTATAATTCTACTCATGTGAAATCCCTACCACTTACAATGCTATTAATCATGTGAAATCCCTACCACTTACAATTCTACTCATGTGAAATCCCTACCACTTGCTACTCTACTCATGTAAAATCCCTTACATTTACAACTCTACTCATGTGGAATCCCTACCACTTACAATTCTACTCATGTAAACTCCCTACCATTTACAATTCTACTCATGTAAATTCCCTACCATTTACAATTCTACTCATGTGAAATCCCTACCACTTATAATTCTACTCATATGAAATCCCTACAACTTACAATTCAAAAGTTATAGCTAGGGTTAAAGTGTTTCAAAAATAGATCATACTCCCAAGTTCAAGGAAAAAAATATTGGTACCAATAGGGAGGTCTTTCCACAAAGAATACACATGTGAAAAAGTCATGGCCAAGGTTACAATTTTTGTGAAAGAGTTATGGCCAAGGTTACAATTTTTGTGAAAGAGTTATGGTCAAGGTTACAATTTTTGTGAGAGAGTTATGGTCAAGGTTACAATTTTTGTGAAAGAGTTATGGCCAAGGTTACAATTTTTGTGAAAGAGTTATGGTCAAGGTTACAATTTTTGTTAAAGAGTTATGGCCAAGGTTACAATTGATACCCAAATCTTCCTAACATGTGCTCTCAAGCAGAAAATGTAGGTCATGACCTACATTTGAACGTAGATTCGTGATCTACTTTTAAAGACGCATCATCTGTGCAAGTTTGAACTTCCTAGCATTTATAATAGAGAAATAAAAAACTTCTTAATATACTAGTGCGGACACGGACGCAGATGCGGACGACAGGGTGATAGCATAAGCTCCCTCTCACTTCGTGAGGTGAGCTAAAAAAGTAAAAAATAGGTTCCAAATGGTCATTATTTTCACTTTTCAGTAAACAAAATTGTTTATATATAAGTAATTTGTTGTTAAATGAAAGAATTGTATGATAGAAACTTTGCTTGTAGCTTTAAAACTTTGCTTTTTCTATATTATGGAATGATGTAATATAGAGTGGCAACATAATATCAGGGATTATTGTTACTAGTAATATTACAGTTTTAAGTAATATTACTGTTTTTAGTATTCTCCTGGACTGAAAAATTTATAAGGGTAAATTGACAATGGCCAAACAGATGGATAACAGCTGTTAGGTAAGATACTCCCTTATATCCCTAATATTGTTCAACAGCAAAAGGTGTTGAAAATGCATCTGCCCATTTTTCCGATCTTTTGCTTAATTTGTTAATGTTATATCACCTATCATGAATCAAACCCTTGCAATTGGTCGATGCTACTAAGGTAATCCTTTGAGGAAAGTTGGAAGATTCTAAGAATATTATCAGTCTTTTTATGCTAATAAGATTTTTCTACTGCAAGAGGCTGTGACCTTGACTTTTTACCTTTGACCTTTAAAAAATCATAATGTTCTTCCTCTTATTATGGGGTTCAAGGGTTTATAACTCAATAGATATCTTATCTCGTCCTCAAAGGTATGGGGACATAGGTTAATAGACGGAAAGTGCCATATCTTCACACATCTGTCTTAATACATGTTTATAAAACAAAGCATATATCTTCACACATCTGTCTTAATACATGTTTATAAAACAAAGCACACACTTACCCTCTCCACTGGCTATATAAGTATCTATGATGATTTGTGCTCCATTGAAGAAGTCACCAAACTGTGCTTCCCACACTACAAGGTTAGCTGGGTGTTCTATACTCACACCATACTCAAACCCTAATACAGCCTCCTCTGATAAAGCACTGTTTGCCATCTACATAGATATGACAAACAATACTGACAACTTTTAAAAGAATTAAAATAAAAAATTCTCTTGCATGGGTTTAACAAGATACATGATAAAGTCTACGCTCGCGCAGCAAGATACGCCCGTTGGGATTTTTTTCACAACACCAAAATATCTAAGTCCCATAACTCCATAAGGACAAATCGGATGAACCTGAAAATCGAAAGGCGGCTTCCTCTTCAAAGTCTGATCACAATGTACAAACATCATGAAAATCTGTTGACGCATATTCAAGTTATTGCGTTCCATGCACCTATATTTTGCCCTTAGCTTAACATGTATGTGCATATAACCCCCCCCATTACACATTATTTCCGGATAATGTGACGAAAAATTTAAGAACCCGTTATATATGTGAAAGAACATCCTTTCTACTTGAAGTATACAAAATTTCAAAACAATTTGACCAGAATCAGATTTTTAAAGAATTTTTAACTATTTAAGGATTCCGACTATTCCGTCGGAATCCTTTCTGTTATTGCAATGTCTTTTCTTTATTTAAGGATTCCGACTATTCCGTCGGAATCCTTTCTGTTATTGTATTGTCTTTTCTTTATTAAGGATTCCGACTTCCGTCGGAATCCTTTCTGTTATTGTATTGTCTTTTCTTTATTCTTATTATTATTCTTATTAAGGATTCCGACTTCCGTCGGAATCCTTTCTGTTATTGTATTGTCTTTTCTTTATTAAGGATTCCGACTATTCCGTCGGAATCCTTTCTGTTATTGTATTGTCTTTTCTTTCTTCTTATTATTAAGGATTCCGACTTCCGTCGGAATCCTTTCTGTTATTGTATTGTCTTTTCTTTATTCTTATTATTATTCTTATTATTATTATTCTTACCCCCAAACCGTTCCGTACGCTTTACAAAAAAGTACAGCATCATATGAAAAAACGGAAAGTACCATGTGAAAGAGCATATGAAGATCTTGAATGAAATTTTTTTTCTTGTCAAATGGTTCACATATGCCCCCGCTGGAGGTCATCAAAGGTCAAATCTTTAAACTCTAATAACTCCTTAACTAACCATCGGATTTGAACAAAATTTGTTTTATATTGTTTTTTGGGAAATTTGCAAACTTTTATACGCTTACATGCTCGATAAAATATTTACGGTTTTCGCGCTATTCAGAGTTGAAAATGGAACTTTAAATTGGCACAGTGCCAATTTCTACATTTTTTGAGATTTTGAGTTGAGACTTGGATGGAAGGTTACTTATAGGTAGACATTTAATGCTGACCTACTTTCAAGGTCAAATTTTTATTCTCAAGGTCACAACAAATTTTGGCCTATAGAACAAAGACTACTTGACCTTCAGAGTTCAAACTTCATACATACTATCGTTTAGCCAAGCTCTTCACCTTGACCTTGACCCAAGGTCAAATTTTGATTCTCAAGGTCGCAAAATACTTTTGCCTATATAATAAAGACTATTTGACCTTTAGCGTTCAAACTTCATACATACTATCGTTAAGCCACGCTCTTTCATCTTGACCTTGACCCAAGGTCAAATTTTGATTCTCAATGTCACAACAAACTTTTGCCTATAGAACAAAGACTATTTAACCTTAAGAGTTCAAACTTAACACAAATAGTCCTTGCATCAAGCCCCTTTACCTTGACCTTGACCCAAGGTCATTTGTTCGATTTCAAGGTCACAACATACTTTGGTTGATAAAATATTGAGCTTTGATCAGATTAAGATCAATCTTAAAAAGAATTACCTCAATTACTTATCTTTTTTCCGTGACCTTTATTCACGGTCAAATGATCATTCTCAGGGTCATAACAAACTTACTCTTGTAGAATTAGCAATTTTTGTCCTACGCTATTTATTCTTCACTCAAGTAGTCTTTCTTATTTGAACATAACATAGTATAAGAAACATAACTCTTTTACTCTTGGTCTCTGTTTTTTTTTTTTTCTTAGTAGCATTACTTGGCTGTATTTTGATTCTATTGTCATTTATTATTTATAGAAATGCTCTCATTACAAAATCATTGTGCACTTCTGTTTTGAGATAGTAATATTAAAGGATTTAGAATTGATAGATCATGGAGTATAAAGCTTTCGTAAACATGAAAGGTATTTATTATCTTGTTGTTCATTTTGTTGATAAATAAATGAGAGTCCCAAATTAGACTAAAGCTCTTAAGACTCATTTGCTGAAGTGAATAAGGTACAAAGCAACTATTCATTTTTCCATCTTCTTTATTCGGATTTTAACACTTCAGTTCCAAGGAAGGTCTAATAAAGGAGGAATCCGTCTGTTGCTTGCAACAGTAGCCATCTAGTTATTCTTATTATTATTCTTACCTCCTCATCGTTCCGGTCACTTTACAAACAAGTTCCGCATCATGTGATCAAATGAATAGTACCATGTGAAAGAACATACAAAGATCTCAATTGAATTTTTTTTTGTTGTCGAAAAGTTCACATATGCCCCCGCTAGATGTCACCAAAGGTCAAATCTTTAAACTCTTGTAACTCCTAAACTAACCGTACGATTTGAACGAAATTTGTTTTAAAATGTTCTTTGGGAAATTTGCAAACTTTTTTACACTTACATGCTCGACAAAATATTTACGGTTTTCGCGCTATATCGAGTTAAGAATGGAACTTTAAATTGGCACAGTGCCAATTTCTACAGTTTTTGAGATTTTGAGTTGAAACTTGGATGGTAGGTTACTTATAGGTAGTCATTTAATGTTGACCTACTTTCAAGGTCAAATTTTGATTCTCAAGGTCACAACAAATTTTTGCCTATAGAACAAAGACTATTTGACCTTCAGAGTTCAAACTTCATACATATTATCGCTAATCCAAGCTCTTTCACCTTGACCTTGACCCAAGGTCAAATTTTGATTCTCAAGGTCACAATAAACTTTTGCCCATAGAACAAAGGCTATTAGACCTGCAGAGTTCAAACTTCATACATATTATCGTTAAGCCCAGCCCTTTCACCTTGACTTTCACCCAAGGTCAAATTCTCATTATCAAGGTCACGACAAACTTTATTCTGTAAAACAAAGACTGTTTGACCTTGAGAGTTCAAACTTTACACAAATATTCCTTGCATCAAACCCTTTCACCATGACCTTGACCCAAGGTCATTTGTTCGATTTCAAGGTCACAACAGATTTTGATTAATTAGACATTGAGCTTTGCTTAGATTAAAATCAATCGTGATGAGAATAATCACAATACTTATCTTTCATCCATGACATTCGTTCAAGATTAAATAATCATTCTCAAGGTCATAACAAGCATTTAGTCTTGTAAAATTCACCTTTTTGTCCTATACTATTTATTCTTCACACATTTGAACTTAACATAGTATAAGAAAGATAACTCTTTTATTCTTGTTCTTTTTTTTTTCTTAGTAGCATAACATATCTGTACTTTCATGTTGCTGTCATTTTCTATTCATAGAAATTATCTCATTGCAAAATCATTGTGCAATTCTGTTTTGAGAAAGTAATTGTAAAGGACTTGATATTGATAGAGCATGGAGTTTAAAGTTTCGTAAACATGAAAGGTATTGATTATTTTTTTTCTTCTATTTTGTTGATAAATAAATAAGAGTCCCAAATTAGACATAAGCTCTTTTGACTCATTTGCTGAAATGAATAAGGCACTAAAGCTACTATTTTTTCCATCTTATTTATTCGGATTTTAACACTTCAGTTCCGAAGAAGGTCTAATAAAGGAGGAATCCGTCTGTTGCTTGCAACAGTAGCCATCTAGTTCTTATTATTATTCTTATTATTATTATTCTTACCCCCAAACCGTTCCGGACACTTTACAGAAAAGTACAGCATCACATGAAAAAACGGAAAGTACCATGTGAAAGAGCATATGAAGATCTTGAATGAATTTTTTTTTCTTGTCAAATGGTTCACATATGCCCCCGCTGGAGGTCATCAAAGGTCAAATCTTTAAACTCTTATAACTCCTTAACTAACCGTCGGATTTGAACAAAGGTTGTTTTATTTTGTTCCTTGGGGAATTTGCAAACTTTTATACGCTTACATGCTCGATAAAATATTTACGGTTTTCGCGCTATTCAGAGTTGAAAATGGAACTTTAAATTGGCACAGTGCCAATTTCTACATTTTTTGAGATTTCGAGTTGAAACTTGGATGGTAGGTTACTTATAGGTAGACATTTAATGCTGACCTACTTTCAAGGTCAAATTTTGATTCTCAAGGTCACAACAAATTTTGGCCTATAAACAAAAGACTACTTGACCTTCGGAGTTCAAACTTCATACATACTATCGTTTAGTCATGCTCTTTCACCTTGACCTTGACCCAAGGTCAAATTTTGATTCTCAAGGTCACAACATACTATTGCCTATAGAACAAAGACTATTTGACCTTCAGCGTTCAAACTTCATACATACTATCGTTAAGCCAAGCTCTTTCACCTTGACCTTGACCCAAGGTCAAATTTTTATTCGCAAGGTCACAACAAAGTTTTGCCTGTAGAATATAGACCATTTGACCTTCAGAGTTCAAGCTTCATACATACTATCGTTTAGCCACGCTCTTTCACCTTGACCTTGATCCAAGGTCAAATTTTGATTCTCAAGGTCACAACAAACTTTTGCATATAGAACAGAGACTATTTGACCTTGACAGTTCAAACTTCATAAATACAATCATTGATTCAAGTCCTTTCACCTTGACCTTGGCCCAAGGTCAAATTTTCATTCTCAAGGTCACAACAAACTTTTGCCAATAGAACAAAGACCATTTGACCTTGAGAGTTCAAACTTGGTGCAAATATCCCTTGCATCAAGTCCTTTCACCTTGACCTTGACCCAAGGTCATTTGTTCGATTTCAAGGTCACAACAGACTTTTGTTGATAAAATATTGAGCTTTGAAGAGATGAAAAGTAATCTTGATGAGAATAAAGAAAAATGCTAATCTTTCATCCATGACCTTGGTTCAAGGTCAAATAAACTTTTTCAAGGTCATAACAAACATTTACTCTAATAGGATTGATAGGATTTTGTTCTTAAATATTTATTCTTCACACAAGTAGTACTTCTTATTTGAACTTTACATACTAAGATAGATAACTCTTTTATTCTTGTTCTCTGTTTCTTTCTTTTTTATTATTAGTAGCATTACATATCATTAGTTTCATGTTGTTGTCATTTTCTATTAATAGAAATTATCTCATTGCAAAATCATTGTGCAATTCTTTTTTGAGAAAGTCATTGTAAAGGATTAGATATTGATTGAGTATGGAGTTTAAAGCTTTCGTAAACATGAAAGGTATTTATCATTTTTTTTTCTTCTATTTTGTTGATAAATAAATAAGAGTCCCAAATTAGACATAAGCTCTTTTGACTCATTTGCTGAAGTTAATATGGTACTAATGCAACTATTCTTTTTTCCATCTTCTTTATACGGATTTTAGCACTTCAGTTCCGAGGAAGGTCTAATAAAGGAGGAATCCGTCTGTTGCTTGCAACAGTAGCCATCTAGTTCTTATTATTAAGGATTCCGACTATTCCGTCGGAATCCTTTCTGTTATTGTATTGTCTTTTCTTTCTTCTTATTAAGGATTCCGACTATTCCGTCGGAATCCTTTCTGTTATTGAAATGTCTTTTCTTTATTCTTATTATTATTATTCTTATTATTCTTACCCCTTTCAATTTCCAGACACTTTATTCAAAGGTCTTTCAACACAGAGCAAAAAGAATGGTACCATTAGAAAGAGCAGACAAAGATCTTCTTAAACTATTTTTTGTTTGTCGATAAGTTCACCAATGCCCTCGCTAGATGTCATCAAAGGTCAAATCTTTAAACTCTTATAACTTCTATATTAATCACACGATTTGAACGAAATTTGTTTTATATCATTCTTTGGAAAATTTGCAAACTTTTATACGCTTACATGCTCGATGAAATATTTACGGTTTTTGCGCTATTTTGAGTTGAAAATGGAACTTTAAATTGGCACAGTGCCAATTCCTACAGTTTTCGAGATTTTGAGTTGAAACTTGGATGGTAGGTTACTTATAGGTAGTCATTGATGATGACCTAGTTTCAAGGTCAAATTATGATTTTCAAGGTCACAACAAACTTTTGCCTATAGAACAAAGACTATTTGACCTTGACAGTTCAAACTTCATAAATACAATCACTGAGCCAAGCCCTTTCACCTTGACCTTGACCCAAGGTCAAATTTTGATTCTCAAGGTCACAGCAAATTTTTGCCTATAGAACAAAGACCATTTGTCCTTGACAGTTCAAACTTGGCGCAAATATTCCTTGCATCAAGTCCTTTCACCTTGACCTTGACCCAAGGTCATTCGTTCGATTTCAAGGTCACAACAGACTTTTGTTGATAAAATATTGAGCTTTGATTAGATGAAAAGGAATCTTGATGAGAATAAACTCAAATGCTTATCTTTTATCCATGACCTTGGTTAAAGGTAAAATAAACTTTTTCAAGGTCATAACAAACATTTACTCTTGTAGAATTCATAGGATTTTGTCCCTAACTATTTTTCTTCACACAAGTAGTACTTTTTATGTGAATTTTACATAGTAAGATAGATAACTCTTTTATTCTTGTTCTCTGTTTCTTTCTTTTTTATTCTTAGTAGCATTACATATCAGTAGTTACATGTTGTTGTCATTTTCTATTAATAGAAATTATCTCATTGCAAAATCATTGTGCAATTCATTTTTGAGAAAGTCATTGTAAAGAATCAGATATTGATTGAGCATGGAATTTTAAGCTTTCGTAAACATAAAAGGTATTTATTTTTTTTTCTTCTATTTTGTTGATAAATAAATAAGAGTCCCAAATTAGACATAAGCTCTTTTGACTCATTTGCTGAAGTCAACATGGTACTAAATCAACTATTCTTTTTTCCATCTTCTTTATTCGGATTTTAGCACTTCAGTTCCGAGGAAGGTCTAATAAAGGAGGAATCCGTCTGTTGCTTGCAACAGTAGCCATCTAGTTATTATTCTTATTATTATTCTTACCTCCTCATCGTTCCGGACACTTTACAAACAAGTTCCGCATCATGTGATAAAATGAATAATACCATGTGAAAGAGCATACAAAGAATCTGAATTGAAATTTTTTTTGTTGTCGAAAAGTTCACATATGCCCCCGCTAGAGGTCACCAAGGGTCAAATCTTAAAACTCTTATAACTCCTAAAGTAACCGTACGATTTGAACGAAATTTATTTTAAACTGTTCTTTGGGGAATTTACAAACTTTTTTACGCTTACATGTTCGATAAAATATTTACGGTTTTCGCGCTATATCGAGTTAAAAATGGAACTTTAAATTGGCACAGTGCCAATTTCTACAGTTTTTGAGTTTTTGAGTTGAAACTTGGATGGTAGGTTACTAATAGTTAGTCATTTAATGTTGACCTACTTTCAAGGTCAAATGTCGATTCTCAAGGTCACAACATATTTTTGCCTATAGAACAAAGACTATTTGACCTTCGGAGTTTAAACTTCATACATACTATCGTTTAGCCAAGCTCTTTCACCTTGACCTTGACCCAAGGTCAAATTTTGATTCTCAAGGTCACAACATACTTTTGCGTATAGAACAAAGACTATTTGACCCTCAAGGTTCAAACTTCATACATACTATCGTTTAGCCAAGCTCTGTCACCTTGACCTTGACCAAAGGTCAAATTTTGATTCTCAAGGTCACAACATACTTTTGCGTATAGAACAAAGACTATTTGACCTTCAGCGTTCAAACTTCATACATACTTTCGTTAAGCCAAGTTCTTTCACCTTGACCTTGACCCAAGGTCAAATTTTGTTAAGCAAGGTCACAGCAAACTTTTGCCTATAGAACAAAGACTATTTGACCTTAAGTGTTCAAACTTAATACAGATATTCCTTGCATCAAGCCCTTTTACCTTGACCTTGACCCAAGGTCATTTGTTCGATTTCAAGGTCACAACATACTTTGGTTGATAAAATATTGAGCTTTGATCAGATTAAGATCAATCTTGAAAAGAATTACCTCAAATACTTATCTTTTTTCCGTGACCTTTATTCACGGTCAAATGATCATTCTCAGGGTCATAACAAACTCACTCTTGTAGAATTAGCAGTTTTTGTCCTACGCTATTTATTCTTCAATCAAGTAGTCTTTGTTATTTGAAAATAACATAGTATAAGAAACATAACTCTTTTACTCTTTGTCTCTGTTTTTTTTTCTTAGTAGCATTACTTGGCTGTATTTTGATTCTATTGTCATTTTCTATTTATAGAAATGCTCTCATTGCAAAATCATTGTGCAATTCTGTTTTGAGATAGTAAATTTAAAGGATTTAGAATTGATAGATCATGGAGTATAAAGCTTCCGTAAACATGAAAGGTATTTATTATCTTTTTGTTCTATTTTGTTGATAAATAAATGAGAGTCCCAAATTAGACTAAAGCTCTTAAGACTCATTTGCTGAAGTGAATAAGGTACAAAAGTAACTATTCATTTTTCCATCTTCTTTCTTCGGATTTTAACACTTCAGTTCCAAGGAGGGTCTAATAAAGGAGGAATCCGTCTGTTGCTTGCAACAGTAGCCATCTAGTTATTATTATTATTCTTACCCCCAAACCGTTCCGGACACTTTACAAAAAAGTACAGCATCATATGAAAAAATGGAAAGTACCATGTGAAAGGGCATATGAAGATCTTGAATGAAATTTTTTTTCTTGTCAATTGGTTCACATATGCACCCGCTGGAGGTCATCAAAAGCCAAATTTTTAAACACTTATAACTCCTAAACTAACCGTCGGATTTGAACAAAATTCGTTTTATATTGTTCTTTGGGAAATTCGCAAACTTTTATACGCTTACATCCTCGATAAAATATTTACGGTTTTCGCGCTATTCAGAGTTGAAAATGGAACTTTAAATTGGCACAGTGCCAATTTCTACAGTTTTTGAGAATTTGAGTTGAAACTTGGATGGTAGGTTACTTATAGGTAGTCATTGATGATGACCTAGTTTCAAGGTCAAATTATGATTCTCAAGGTCACAACAAACTTTTGCCTATAGAACAAAGACTATTTGACCTTGACAGTTCAAACTTCAAAAATACAATCATTGATCCACGCCCTTTCACCTTGACCTTGACCAAAGGTCAAATTCTCATTCTCAAGGTCAGAATGAAATTTTTTCTATATAACAAAGACCATTTGACCTTGAGAGTTCAAACTTGACGCAAATATTCTTTGCATCGAGTCCTTTCACCTTGACCTTGACCCAAGGTCATTTGTTCGATTTCAAGGTCATAACAGACTTTTGTTGATAAAATATTGAGCTTTGAAGAGATGAAAAGAAATCTTGATGAGAATAAACTAAAATGGTTATCTTTCATCCATGACCTTGGTTCAAGGTCAAATAAACTTTTTCAAGGTCATAACAAACATTTACTCTTGAAGGATTGATAGGATTTTGTTCTTAAATATTATTCTTCACACAAGTAGTACTTCTTATTTGAACTTTACATAGTAAGATAGATAACTCTTTTATTCTCGTTCTCTGTTTCTTTTTTTATCTTAGTAGCATTAATTGTCTGTACTTTCATGCTGTTGTCATTCTCTATTTATAGAAATTTTCTCATTGTTAATTCATTGTGCAATTCTTTTTGGGATAGTAATTTAAAAGGATTCAAAATGGATAGAATAGATCTAGGAGTTTAAAGCCTTCCTAAACTTGAAAGGTATTTATCGTCTTTTTCTTCTTTTCTGTCGATAAATAGATAAGAGTCCCAAGTTAGACATAAGCTCTTTTGACTCATTTGCTGAAGTGAATGGGGTACTAAAGCAACTATTCTTTTTTCATCTTCTTTATTCGGATTTTAACATTTCAGTTCCGATGAAGGTCTAATAAAGGAGGAATCCGTCTGTTGCTTGCAACAGTAGCCATCTAGTTCTTATTAAGGATTCCGACTATTCCGTCGGAATCCTTTCTGTTATTGTATTGTCTTTTCTTTATTCTTATTATTATTCTTATTAAGGATTCCGACTATTCCGTCGGAATCCTTTCTGTTATTGTATTGTCTTTTCTTTATTCTTATTATTATTCTTATTATTATTATTATTATTATTATTATTATTCTTACCCCCAGATCGTTCCAGTCACTGTACAAAAAAGTATCACTTCTTATGTCAAAACGAAAAGGATCGTGTGAAAGAGCATATAAAGATCTTGAGGTAAAAAAATTTTGTCGTCTAAAAGTTCACATATGCCCCCGCTAGAGGTAATCAAAGTTCAAATCTTTAAACTCTTATAACTCCTAAACTAACCGTACGATTTGAGCGAAATTTGTTTTAACATGTTCTTTGGGAAATTTGTAAACTTTTATACGCTTACATGCTCGATAAAATATTTACGGTTTTCGCGCTATTCAGAGTTGAAAATGGAACTTTAAATTGGCACAGTGCCAATTTCTACAGTTTTTGAGATTTTGAGTTGAAACTTGGATACTAGGTTACTTATAGGTAGTCATTTAATGTTGACCTACTTTCAAGGTCAAATTTTGATTCTCAAGGTCACAACAAACTTTTACCTGTAGAACAAAGACTATTTGACCTTCAGAGTTCAAACTTCATACATAATATCGTTAAACCAAGCTCTTTCACACTGACCTTGACCCAAGGTCAAATTTTGATTCTCAAGGTCACAACAAACTTTTGCCTATAGAACAAAGACTTTTAGACCTGCTGTGTTCAAACTTCATACATAATATCGTTAAACCAAGCTCTTTCACATTGACCTTGACCCAAGGTCAAATTCTGATTCTCAAGGTCACAACAAACATTTGCCTATAGAACAAAGACTATTAGACATTCAAAGTTCAAATTTCATACATAATATCATTAAACCAAGCTCTTTCACCTTGACCTTGACCCAAGGTCAAATTTTGATTCTCAAGGTCACATCATACTTTTGCTTATGGAACAAAGACTATTTGACCTTCAGCGTTAAAACTTCATACATACTATCGTTAAGTCAAGCTCTTTCACCTTGACCTTGACCCAAGGTCAAATTTTGATTCAAAAGGTCACAACAAAGTTTTGCCTATAGAATAAAGACTAATTGACCTTCAGAGTTCAAACTTCATACATATTATTGTTAAGCCAAGCTCTTTCACCTTGACCTTGACCCAAGGTCAAATTTTGATTCTCAAGGTCACAACAAACTTTTGCCTATAGAACAAAGACTTTTTGACACAAGAGTTCAAACTTAACACAAATATTCCTTGCATCAAGCCCTTTTATCTTGACCTTGAGCCAAGGTCATTTGTTCGATTTCAAGGTCACAAAATACTTTGGTTTATAAAATATTGAGCTTTGATCAGATTAAGATCAATCTTGAAAAGAATTTCCTCAAATACTTATCTTTTTTCCGTGACCTTTATTCACGGTCAAATGATCATTCTCAGGGTCATAACAAACTTACTCCTGTAGAATTAGCAGTTTTTGTCCAACGCTATTTATTCTTCACACAAGTAGTCTTTCTCATTTGAACATAACATAGTATAAGAAACATACCTCTTTTACTCTTGGTCTCTGTTTTTTTTTTCTTAGTAGCATTACTTGGCTGTATTTTGATTCTATTGTCATTTTCTATTTATAGAAATGCTCTCATTGCAAAATCATTGTGCAATTATGTTTTGAGATAGTAATTTTAAAGGATTTAGAATTGATAGATCATGGAGTTTAAAGCTTTCGTAAACATGAAAGGTATTTATTATCTTTTTGTTCTATTTTGTTGATAAATAAATGAGAGTCCCAAATTAGACTAAAGCACTTAAGACTCATTTGCTGAAGTGAATAAGGTACAAAAGCAATGATTCATTTTCCATCTTTTTTATTCGGATTTTAACACTTCAGTTCCAAGGAAGGTCAAATAAAGGAGGAATCCGTCTGTTGCTTGCAACAGTAGCCATCTAGTTATTATTATTATTATTATTATTATTCTTACCCCCAGATCGTTCCAGTCACTGTACAAAAAAGTGCCACTTCTTATGATAAAACAAAAAGTATCATGTGAAAGAGCATATAAAGATCTAGAGGTAAAAAAATTTTGTCGTCGAAAAGTTCACGTATGCCCCCGCAAGAGGTCATCAAAGGTCAAATCTTTAAACACTTATAACTCCTAAACTAACCGTACGATTTGAACGAAATTTGTTTTAAAATGTTCTTTGGGAAATTTGCAAACTTTTATACGCTTACATGCTCGATAAAATATTTACGGTTTTCGCGCTATTCCGAGTTGAAAATGGAACTTTAAATTGGCACAGTGCCAATTTCTACAGTTTTTAAGATTTTGAGTTGAAACTTGGATGGTAGGTTACTTATAGGTAGTCATTGATGATGACCTAGTTTCAAGGTCAAATTTTGATTCTCAAGGTCACAACAAACTTTTGCCTATAGAACAAAGACTATTTGACCTTGACAGTTCAAACTTCATAAATACAATCATTGATCCCAGCCCTATCACCTTGACCTTGACCCAAGGTCAAATTCTCATTCTCAAGGTCACAACAAAAATTTTCCCATAGAACAAAGACCATTTGACCTTGAGAGTTCAAACTTTGCGCAAATGTTCCTTGCATCAAGTCCTTTCACCTTGACCTTGACCCAAGGTCATTTGTTCGATTTCAAGGTCACAACAGACTTTTGTTGATAAAATATTGAGCTTTGAATAGATGAAAAGGAATCTTGATGAAAATAAACTAAAATGCTTATCTTTCATCCATGACCTTGGTTCAAGGTCAAATAAACTTTTTCAAGGTCATAACAAACATTTACTCTTGTAGGATTGAGAGAATTTTGTTCTTAAATATTTATTCTTCACACAAGTAGTACTTCTTATTTGAACTTTACATAGTAAGATAGATAACTCTTTTATTCTTGCTCTATGTTTCCTTTTTTTATCTTAGTAGCATTACTTGTCTGTACTTTCATGCTGTTGTCATTCTCTATTTATAGAAATTTTCTCATTGCTAATTCATTGTGCAATTCTTTTTGGGATAAAAATTCCAAAGGAATCAAAATGGATAGAATAGATCTAGGAGTTTAAAGCCTTCCTAAACTTGAAAGGTATTTATCATCTTTTTCTTCTATTTTGTCGATAAATAAATAAGAGTCCCAAATTAGACATAAGCTCCTTTGCCTCATTTGCTGAAGTGAATTGGGTACAAAAGCAACTATTCTTTTTTCCATCTTCTTTATTCGGATTTTAACACTTCAGTTCCGAGGAAGGTCTAATAAAGGAGGAATCCGTCTGTTGCTTGCAACAGTAGCCATCTAGTTATTATTCTTATTAAGGATTCCGACTATTCCGTCGGAATCCTTTCTGTTATTGCAATGTCTTTTCTTTATTCTTATTATTATTCTTATTATTATTATTTTTATTCTTACCCCCTCATCATTTCCAGTGACTTTATTCAAAGGTCTTTTAACACAGAGCAAAAGAGATGGTACCATTAGAAAGAGCATACCAAGTTCTTCTTTAACTATTTTTTGTTTGTCGATAAGCCTACCAATGCCCCCGCTAGAGGTCATCAAAGGTCAAATCTTTAAAACCTTATAACTCCTAAACTAACCATACGATTTGAACGAAATTTGTTTTAAAATGTTCTTTGGGAAAATTGTAAACTTTTATACGCTTACATGCTCGATAAAATATTTACGGTTTTCGCGCTATTCCGAGTTGAAAATGGAACTTTAAATTGGCACAGTGCCAATTTCTACATTTTTTGAGATTTAGAGTTGAAACTTTGATAGTAGATTATTTATAGGTAGTCATTTAACGTTGACCTACTTTCAAGGTCAAATTTTCATTCTCAAGGTCACAACAAACTTTTGACTTTAGAACAAAAAGTATTTGACCTTCAGAGTTCGAACTTCATACATACTATCGTTAAACCAAGCACTTTCACCTTGACCTTGACCCAAGGTCAAATTCTCATTCTCAAGGTCACAACAAACTTTTGCCTATAGAACAAAGACTATTTGACCTTCAGAGTTCAAACTTCAAACATATCATTGTTCAGTCAAGCTCTTTCACCTTGACCTTGACTAAAGGTCAAATTCTCATTCTCAAGGTCACAACAAACTTTAGTCTATAAAACAAAGATTATTTGACCTTGTGACTTCAAACATTACACAAATATTCCTTGCAAGAAACCCTTTCACCATGACCTTGACTCAAGGTCATTTGTTCGATTTCAAGGTCACAACCGACTTTGGTTGATTAGATATTGAGCTTTTCTCAGATTAAGATCAATCGTGATGAGAATGATCACAATACTTATCTTTCATTTATGACATTGGTTCAAGGTCAAATAATCATTTTCAAGGTCATAATAATCATATTCACACACTTTGTCCTATACTATTTATTCTTCAAACAAGTAGTCCTTCTTGTTTGAACTCAACATAGTATAAGAAAGATAACTCTTTTATTTTTGTTCTCTGTTTCCTTTTTTTTTTCTTAGTAGTATTACATATATGTTGTCATTTTCTATTAATAGAAATGATCTCATTGCAAAATCATTGTGAAATCCTGTTTTGAGATAGTAATTGTAAAGGAGTTTGATAATGATAGAGCATGGAGTTTAAAGCTTTCGTAAAACTGAAAGGTATTTGTTATTCTTTTCTTCTATTTTGTTGATAAATGAATAAGAGTCCCAAGTTAGACATAAGCTCTTTTGACTCATTTGCTGAAGTGAATAAGATGCTAAAGCAATTATTCTTTTTTCTATCTTCTTTTTTCGGATTTTAACACTTCAGTTCTGAGGAAGGTCTAATAAAGGAGGAATCCGTCTGTTGCTTGCAACAGTAGCCATCTAGTTATTCTTATTATTATTATTATTATTTTTATTCTTACCCCCTCATCATTTCCAGACACTTTATTCAAAGGTCTTTTAACACAGAGCAAAAGGAATAGTACCATCAGAAAGAGCATTACAAGATCTTCTTTAACTATTTTTTGTTTGTCGATAAGTTCACCAACGCCCCCGCTTGGGGTCATCAAAGGTCAAATCTTTAAACACTTATAACTCCTAAACTAACCGTACGATTTGAACGAAATTTCTTTTAAAATGTTCTTTGGGATAATTGTAAATTTTTATATGCTTACATGCTCGATAAAATATTTACGGTTTTTGCGCTATTCCAAGTTGAAAATGGAACTTTAAATTGGCACAGTGCCAATTTCTACAGTTTTAGAGATTTTGAGTTGAAACTTGGATGGTAGGTCACTTATAGGTAGTCATTGATGATGACCTAGTTTCAAGGTCACATTATGATTCTCAAGGTCACAACAAACTTTTGCCTATAGAACAAAGACAATTTGACCTTGACAGTTCAAACTTCATAAGAACAATTATTGAGCCAAGCCCTTACACCTTGACCTTGACCCAAGGTCAAATTTTCATTCTCAAGGTCACAACAAAATTTTGCCTATAGAACAAAGAGCATTTGACCTTGAGAGTTCAAACTTGGCACAAATATTCCTTGCATCAAGTCCTTCCACCATGACCTTGACCCAAGGTCATTTGTTCGATTTCAAGGTCACAGCAGACTTTTTTCGATAAAATATTGAGCTTTGATTAGATGAAGAGGAATCTTGATAAGAATAAACTCAAATGCTTATCTTTTATCCATCACCTTTTTAAGGTCATAAAAAATATTTACTCTTGCAGCATTCACAGGATTTTGTCCTTAACTATTCATTTTTCACACAAGTAGCACTTCTTATTTGAACTTATCATAGTAAGATAGATAACTCTTTTATTCTTGTTCTCTGTTTCTTTCTTTTTCTAAGTAGTATTACATATCAGTAGTTTCATGTTGTTGTCATTTTCTATTAATAGAAATTATCTCATTGCAAAATCATTGTGCAATTCTTTTTTGAGAAAGTCATTGTAAAGGATTAGATATTGATTGAGCATGGAGTTTAAAGCTTTCGTAAACATGAAAGGTATTTATTATTTTTTTCTTCTATTTTGTTGATAAATAAATAAGAGTCCCAAATTAGACATAAGCTCTTTTGACTCATTTGCTGAAGTTAATATGGTACTAAAGCAACTATTCTTTTTTCCATCTTCTTTATTCGGATTTTAGCACTTCAGTTCCGAGGAAGGTCTAATAAAGGAGGAATCCGTCTGTTGCTTGCAACAGTAGCCATCTAGTTATTATTATTATTATTATTATTATTCTTACCCCCAGATCGTTCCAGTGACTGTACAAAAAAGTACCACTTCTTATGATAAAACGAAAAAGATCATGTGAAAGAGCATATAAAGATCTTGAGGTAAAAAAATTTTGTTGTCGAAAAGTTCACATATGCCCCCGCTAGAGGTCATCGAAGTTCAAATCTTTAAACTCTTATAACTCCTAAACTAACCGTACGATTTGAACGAAATTTGTTTTAAAATGTTCTTTGGGAAATTTGTAAACTTTTATACGCTTACATGCTCGATAAAATATTTACGGTTTTCGCGCTATTCCGAGTTGAAAATGGAACTTTAAATTGGCACAGTGCCAATTTCTACAGTTTTTGAGATTTTGAGTTGAAAGTTGGGTACTAGGTTACTTATAGGTAGTCATTTAATGTTGACCTACTTTCAAGGTCAAATTTTGATTCTCAAGGTCACAACAAACTTTTGCCTGTAGAACAAAGACTATTTGACCTTCAGAGTTCAAACTTCATACATAATATCTTTAAACCAAGCTCTTTCACACTGTCCTTGACCCAAGGTCAAATTCTGATTCTCAAGGTCACAACAAACTTTTGTCTATAGAACAAAGACATTTAGACCTGCAGAGTTCAAACTTCATACATGCTATCACTAAACCAAGCTCTTTCACCTTGACCTTGACCCAAGGTCAAATTTTGATTCTCAAGGTCACAGCAAACTTTTGCCTATAGAACAAAGACTATTAGACCTGCAGAGTTCAAACTTCATTCAAATATATGTTCAATCATGCTCTTTCACTTTGACCTTGACCCATGGTCAAATTCTCATTCTCAAGGTCACATTAACTTTTCCCTACAAAACAAATACTACTTGACCTTCAGAGTTCATACTTTATACATATCATGCTTGGGTCCAGCTATTTCACCTTGACCTTGACCCAAGGTCAAATTCTGATTTTCAAGGTCACAACAAACTTCAGTCTATAAAACAAAGACTATTTGACCTTGACAGTTCAAACTTCACACAAATATTCCTTGCATTAAACTCTTTCATCATGACCTTGACCCAAGGTCATTTGTTTGATTTCAAGGTCACAACTGACTTTGGTTGATTAGATATTGAGCTTTGCTCAGATTAAGATCAATCGTGATGAGAATAATCACAATACTTAGCTTTCATCCATGACATAGGTTAAAGGCCAAATAATCATTCTCAATGTCTTAACAATCATTTACTCTTTTAGAATTTACACTTTTTGTCCTATACTATTTATTCTTCACACAAGTAGTCCTATTATGTGAACTTACCATAGTATAAGAAAGATAACTCTTTTATTCTTGTTCTCTGTTTCTTTTTTTTTCTTAGTAGCATTACATATCTGTACATGATGTTCTTTCATGTTGTTGTCATTTTCTATTAATAGAAATTATTTCATTGGAAAATCATTGTGCAATTCTGTTTTGAGAAAGTAATTGTAAAGGATTTGATATTGATAAAGCATGGAGTTTAAAGCTTTTGTAAAAATGAAAGGTATTTAATTCTTTTTCTTCTATTTTGTTGATAAATGAAGAAGAGTCCCAAACTAGACATAAGCTCTTTTGACCCATTTGCTGATGTGAATAAGGTACTAAAGCAACTTTTCTGTTTTCCATCTTCTTTATTCGGATTTTAACGATTCAGTTCCGAGGAAGGTCTAAAAAAGGAGGAATCCGTCTGTTGCTTGCAACAGTAGCCATCTAGTCTTATTATTAAGGATTCCGACTATTCCGTCGGAATCCTTTCTGTTATTGCAATGTCTTTTCTTTATTCTTATTATTATTCTTATTATTATTATTAAGGATTCCGACTATTCCGTCGGAATCCTTTCTGTTATTGCAATGTCTTTTCTTTATTCTTATTATTATTCTTATTATTATTATTATTTTTATTCTTACCCCCTCATCATTTCCAGACAATTTATTCAAAGGTCTTTTAACACAGAGCAAAAGGGATAGTACCATCAGAAAGAGCATTACAAGATCTTCTTTAACTATTTTTTGTTTGTCGATAAGTTCAGCAATGCCCCCGCTGGAGCTCATCAAAGGTCAAATCTTTAAACACTTATAACTCCTAAACTAACCATACGATTTGGACAAAATTTGTTTTGAAATATTCTTTAGGAAAATTGGAAACTTTTATTCGCTAACATGCTCGATAAAATATTTACCGTTTTCGCGCTATTCCAAGTTGAAAATGGAACTTTAAATTGGCACAGTGCCAATTTCTACAGTTTTTGAGATTTTGAGTTGAAACTTGGATGGTAGGTTACTTATAGGTAGTCATTGATGATGACCTAGTTTCAAGGTCAAATTATGATTCTCAAGGTCACAACAAACTTTTGCCTATAGAACAAAGACTATTTGACCTTGACACTTCAAACTTCATAAATACAATCATTGATCCAAGCCCTTTCACCTTGACCTTGACCCAAGGTCAAATTCTCATTCTCAAGGTCACAACAAAATTTTTCCTATAGAACAAAGACCATTTGACCTTGAGAGTTCAAACTTAACGCAAATATTCCTTGTATCAAGTCCTTTCACCTTGACCTTGACCCAAGGTCATTTGTTCGATTTCAAGGTCACAACAGACTTTTGTTGATAAAATATTGAGCTTTGAATAGATGAAAAGAAATCTTGATGAGAATAAACTAAAATGCTTATCTTTCATCCATGACCTTGGTTCAAGGTCAAATAAACTTTTTCAAGGTCATAACAAACATTTACTCTTGTAGGATTGATAGGATTTTGTTCTTAAATATTTATTCTTCACACAAGTAGTACTTCTTATTTGAACTTTACATAGTAAGATAGATAACTCTTTTAATCTTGTTCTCTGTTTCTAATTTTTATCTTAGTAGCATTACTTGTCTGTACTTTCATGCTGTTGTCATTCTCTATTAATAGAAATTTTCTCATTGCTAATTCATTGTGCAATTCTTTTTGGGATAGTAATTTAAAAGGATTCAAAATGGATAGAATAGATCAAGGAGTTTAAAGCCATGAAAGGTATTTATCGTCTTTTTTTTCTTTTTTGTCGATAAATAGATAAGAGTCCCAAGTTAGACATAAGCTCTTTTGACTCATTTGCTGAAGTGAATATGGTACTTAAGCAACTATTCTTTTTTCCATCTTCTTTATTCGGATTTTAGCACTTCAGTTCCGAGGAAGGTCTAATAAAGGAGGAATCCGTCTGTTGCTTGCAACAGTAGCCATCTAGTTATTATTATTATTTTTATTCTTACCCCCTCATTATTTCCAGACACTTTATTCAAAGGTCTTTTAACACAGAGCAAAAAGGATAGTACCATCAGAAAGAGCATTACAAGATCTTCTTTAACTATTTTTTGTTTGTCGATAAGTTCACCAATGCCCCCGCTGGAGGTCATCAAAGGTCAAATCTTTAAACACTTATAACTCCTAAACTAACCGTACGATTTGAACGAAATTTCTTTTAAAATGTTCTTTGGGAAAATTGTAAACTTTTATACGCTTACATGCTCGATAAAATATTTACGGTTTTCGAGCTATTCCGAGTTGAAAATGGAACTTTAAATTGGCACAGTGCCAATTCCTACAGTTTTCGAGATTTTGAGTTGAAACTTGGATGGTAGGCTACTTATAGGTAGTCATTGATGATGACCTAGTTTCAAGGTCAAATTATGATTCTCAAGGTCACAACAAACTTTTGCCTATAGAACAAAGACTATTTGACCTTGACAGTTCAAACTTCATAAATACAATCATTGAGTCAAGCCCTTTCACCTTGACCTTGACCCAAGGTCAAATTTTGATTCTCAAGGTCACAACAAATTTTTGCCTATAGAACAAAGACCATTTGTCCTTGACAGTTCAAACTTGGCGCAAATATTCCTTGCATCAAGTCCTTTCACCTTGACCTTGACCAAAGGTCATCTGTTCGATTTCAAGGTCACAACAGACTTTTGTTCGTAAAATATTGAGCTTTGATTAGATGAAAAGGAATCTTGATGAGAATAAACTCAAATGCTTATCTTTTATCCATGAATTTGGTTAAAGGTAAAATAAACTTTTTCAAGGTCATAACAAACATTTACTCTTGTAGAATTCACAGGATTTTGTCCCTAACTATTTTCCTTTACAAAAGTAGTACTTTTTATGTGAATTTTATATAGTAAGATAGATAACTCTTTTATTCTTGTTCTCTGTTTCTTTCTTTTTTATTCTTAGTAGCATTACATATCAGTAGTTACATGTTGTTGTCATTTTCTATTAATAGAAATTATCTCAGTGCAAAATCATTGTGCAATTCTGTTTTGAGAAAGTCATTGTAAAGAATTAGATATTGATTGAGCATGGAATTTTAAGCTTTCGTAAACATAAAAGGTATTTTTTTTTCTTCTATTTTGTTGATAAATAAATAAGAGTCCCAAAATAGACATAAGCTCTTTTGACTCATTTGCTGAAGTCAACATGGTACTTAAGCAACTATTCTTTTTTCGATCTTCTTTATTCGGATTTTAGCACTTCAGTTCCGAGGAAGGTCTAATAAAGGAGGAATCCGTCTGTTGCTTGCAACAGTAGCCATCTAGTTATTATTCTTATTATTCTTACCCCTTTCCATTTCCAGACACTTTATTCAAAGGTCTTTCAACACAGAGCAAAAAGAATGGTACCATTAGAAAGAGCAGACAAAGATCTTCTTAAACTATTTTTTGTTTGTCGATAAGTTCACCAATGCCCTCGCTAGATGTCATCAAAGGTCAAATCTTCAAACTCTTATAACTTCTATATTAATCACACGATTTGAACGAAATTTGTTTTATATCATTCTTTGGAAAATTTGCAAACTTTTTTACGCTTACATGCTTGATGAAATATTTACGGTTTTCGCGCTATTTTGAGTTGAAAATGGAACTTTAAATTGGCACAGTGCCAATTCCTACAGTTTTCGAGATTTTGAGTTGAAACTTGGATGGTAGGCTACTTATAGGTAGTCATTGATGATGACCTAGTTTCAAGGTCAAATTATGATTCTCAAGGTCACAACAAACTTTTGCCTATAGAACAAAGACTATTTGACCTTGACAGTTCAAACTTCATAAATACAATCATTGAGCCAAGCCCTTTCACCTTGACCTTGACCCAAGGTCAAATTTTGATTCTCAAGGTCACAACAAACTTTTGCCTATAGAACAAAGACCATTTGTCCTTGACAGTTCAAACTTGGCGCAAATATTCCTTGCATCAAGTCCTTTCACCTTGACCTTGACCCAAGGTCATTTGTTCGATTTCAAGGTCACAACAGACTTTTGTCGATAAAATATTGAGCTTTGATTAGATTAAGAGGACTCTTGATGAGAATAAATTCAAATGCTTATCTTTTATCCATGACCTTGGTTAAAGGTCAAATTAACTTTTTCAAGGTCATAACAAACCTTTACTCTTGTAGAATTCACAGGGTTTTGTCCTTAACTATTTATTCTTCACACAAGTAGTACTTCTTATTTGAACTTACATTGTAAGATAGATAACTTTTTATTCTTGTTCTCTGTTTCTTTCTTTTTTATTCTTTCAGTAGTTTCATGTTGTTGTCATTTTCTATTAATAGAAATTATCTAATTGCAAAATCATTGTGTAATTCTATTTTGGGAAAGTTATTGTAAAGGATTTGATATTGATAGAGCATGGAGTTTAAAGTTTTCGTAAAAATGAAAGGTATTTATTATTTTTTTTCTTCTATTTTGTTGATAAATGAATAAGAGTCCCAAATTAGACATAAGCTCTCTTGACTCATTTGCTGAAGTGAGTAAGGTACTAAAGCAACTATTCTTTTTTCCATCTTCTTTATTCGGATTTTAGCACTTCAGTTCCGAGGAAGGTCTAATAAAGGAGGAATCCGTCTGTTGCTTGCAACAGTAGCCATCTAGTTATTCTTATTATTATTATTATTCTTACCCCCAAGCCAATCCAGAGACTTTACAACAAAGTACCGCATCATATGATAAAATGGAAAGTATCATGTGAAAGAGCAAATAAAGATCTTCATATATATTTTTTTTCTTGTCGAAAAGTTTACATATGCCCCCGCTAGAGGTCATCGAAGGTAAAATCTTTAAAACCTTATAACTCCTAAACTAACCATGCGATTTGAATGAAATTTGTTTTATATTGTTCTTTGGGAAATTTGCAAACTTTTATACGCTTACATGCTCGATAAAATATTTACGGTTTTCGCGCTATTTTGAGTTAAAATTGGAACTTTAAATTGGCACAGTGCCAATTTCTACAGTTTTTGAGATTTTGAGTTGAAACTTGGATGGTAGGTTACTTATAGGTAGTCATTGATGATGACTTAGTTTCAAGGTCAAATTTTGATTCTCAAGGTCACAACAAACTTTTGCCTATAGAACAAAGAATATTTGACCTTGACAGTTCAAACTTCATAAATACAATCATTGATCCAAGCCCCATCACCTTGACCTTGACCCAAGGTCAAATTCTCATTCTCAAGGTCACAGCAAAAATTTTTCCATAGAACAAAGACCATTTGACCTTGAGAGTTCAAACTTTGCACAAATGTTCCTTACATCAAGTCCTTTCACCTTGACCTTGACCCAAGGTCATTTTTTCGATTTCAAGGTCAAAACAGACTTTTGTTGATAAAATATTGAGCTTTGAATAGATGAAAAGGAATTTTGATGAGAATAAACTAAAATGCTTATTTTTCATCCATGACCTTGGTTCAAGGTCAAATAAACTTTTTCAAGGTCATAACGAACATTTACTCTTGTAGGATTGAGAATATTTTGTTCTTAAATATTTATTCTTCACACAAGTAGTACTTCTTATTTGAACTTTACATAGTAAGATAGATAACTCTTTTATTCTTGTTCTATGTTTCCTTTTTTTATCTTAGTAGCATTACTTGTCTGTACTTTCATGCTGTTGTCATTCTATATTTATAGAAATTTTCTCATTGCTAATTCATTGTGCAATTCTTTTTGGGATAGTAATTTCAAAGGAATCAAAATGGATAGAATAGATCTAGGAGTTTAAAGCCTTCCTAAACTTGAAAGGTATTTATCATCTTTTTCTTCTATTTTGTCGATAAATAAATAAGAGTCCCAAATTAGACATAAGCTCCTTTGCCTCATTTGCTGAAGTGAATTAGGTACAAAAGCAACTATTCTTTTTTCCATCTTCTTTATTCGGATTTTAACACTTCAGTTCCGAGGAAGGTCTAATAAAGGAGGAATCCGTCTGTTGCTTGCAACAGTAGCCATCTAGTTTAGTATATTTTTACATTGTACCTAAAATATCTAAGTCCCATAACTCTGTAACGACAAATTTGATGAACCTGAAAATCGAAAGGCGGCTTCTCCTTTAAAGTCTGATCACAATGTAAAAATATCATGTAAATCCGTTAACGTATATTCAAGTTATTGCGTTCCATGCGCCTATATTTTGCCCTTAGCTTAACATGTATGTGCATATAACCCCCCCCCATCCCATTACAAATATCTCGGTTATGCGACCAAAATATTAAAAACCCGTTACATATGTCAAAGAACATCCTTTCTACCTTAAATATACAAAATTTCAAAACATTTCGATCAGAAATAGATTTTTAAATAATTTTTAACTATTTTAGTATATTTTCACTGTATCTTAAAATATCTAAGTCCCATAACTCTGTAACGACAAATCGAATGAATGTGAAAATCGAAAGGCGGCTTCCTCTCCACAGTCCAATCATAATGTATGAATATCATGAAAACCTGTTGACGCATATTCAAGTTATTGCTTTCCATGCGCCTATATTTTGCCCTTAGCTTAACATGTATGTGCAGATAACCCACCCACCCCTTTCCATTACACACAATATCTCGGTTATGCGACAAAAAAATTAAAAACCCGTTACATATGTCAAAGAACATCCTTTCTACTTGAAGTATACAAAATTTCAAAACATTTCGACCAGAAATAGATTTTTAAATAATTTTTAACTATTTTAGTATATTTTCACTGTATCTTAAAATATCTAAGTCCCATAACTCTGTAACGACAAATCGAATGAACGTGAAAATCGAAAGGCGGCTTCCTCTCCACAGTCCAATCATAATGTATGAATATCATGAAAATCTGTTAACGCATATTCAAGTTATTGCGTTCCATGCGCCTATATTTTGCCCTTAGCTTAACATGTATGTGCAGATAACCCCCCCCCCTTTCCCATTACACACAATATCTTGGTTATGCGACAAAAAAATTAAAAACCCATTACATATGTCAAAGAACATCCTTTCTACTTGAAGTTTACAAAATTTCAAAACATTTCGACCAGAAATAGATTTTTAAATAATTTTTAACTATTTAAGTATATTTTCACTGTATTTTAAAAATCTAAGTCCCATAACTCTGTAACACCAAATCGGATGAACCTGAAAATCGAAAGGCGGCTTCCTCTCCACAGTCAAATCATAATGTATGAATTTCGTGAAAATCCGTTGACGCATATTCAAGTTATTGCGTTCCATAGGCGGACGGACGGACGGACGGACGGACAGACGCCATACCATAATACGACCCGTCAAATGACGGGCATATAAAAAAGTGATAGAACGTTTGTGAATTATTTATAATTCTATAGGAATAGAAGATTTATACTTTGGCAGTTTGGCCAAACAAATCTCATACATGTATATCTTTGAGACTGGTAAATTAACATGTTCTCATTGTCTGTGGTTTTGTAGCATTATTTCTTTCATGTACACAGATGTACACTGCATTATGTGACACACTGAAATGATTTCTCATCAGTGAAATTCTCTCAGACTTAATATAAATGTACCAACAGTACTTGTACAGACTTGCCAAGTCAGAAGGAAGTTACACTATAAAGTAAGATAAATCTAATACTAACCTCTATAAATCCTTTTTGATCATCATGCATGTGATTTAACGGCACATGGATATCGTCTGACTGTTGGTCCACCAGCATTCCGTGACGATGACTGAATGTACCTCTACCTACATCCTGGCCACTCACTCGTATGTTGTACCCTTATTTTGAAAAAAAATTCTTTTAAACCTTTAATTCTAATATCTCAATTGAAGAATCAATCAGTATTAAAGTTTTCTAAGAACTTTCAAGAATAGTAGAGTCAATACAGAGTTACCTCACCTTGATATAAAAGTGAGCCAAAAGCGAGAGCTTCAGCAGTGGCCCAGTCTAGGTCTACACCATCAGCCATTTTCTGGAACCTACGTTCTATATGTGTCTTATGAATTGTAGGATGGACATTCTATAACACAAAAATTACAAAATGCTATTATGAGATAAATAAAGAAAACAAAACAAAAACAAACCAAAATTGATAATACTTAATCTTTTTTTGATACCTTAAAGAACATTAAATTTCAATGTAAAAAGTTTTGTTGTTTTAAGGGAAAAGAATTTTTATTAGAATAGAACTTACAAACCCATTAGGTACAGTGACAGATCTAGCTCCAACATATTTAAGTACATCTATAGACACACCAGTATCCCACGCTGACACGGCGTCAGAGGCCTGTATAATACCACTCCACTGGTCATGTAGGTGAAATGGCTGTAAGGAGATGATACTATCTTATCCTTTAGCATATTTATTATAGGAAAAAATACTAGATGAGCATATTTTGTCATTTCAGAAATACATGCATCATCATTTTGCCATAATGATAAAGAACATTACTTTATTTTAACCAATTTACATTTTGTAACCTACCTTAGGAACATGTGATTCTGCTTTGCTCAGATCTTGATTTAGATTTTTGTTCCAGTCTTGTACTACCTGGGATATATCTTCCTTCTCACATAGTCCATCACTCTGAAAAAAACATAGGGTAATCAAAGATTACATAGCTCGCCTATACAGGTTTTTGTCAGAAACCAGGTTAAAGATTTTGAAAAGTAGGTCAAAGAATAAGGTCAAGGTAACTAGGTCAAAGGTCATGGTCTCAAATGAAAGGTCTAGTCACAAGGTATCTACATGTGAAATATCAAAGTCCTACCCCTTATAGTTCAAGAGATATAGCCCAGGTTAAAGTTTTGTCTACGAACGACGACAACGACAACGACGCAGAGAGTATGGCATTAGCTCTACAGACTTTTTCGTCCCGGCGAGCTAATAAAACTGATCAATAGAAAAGACATTTTTTATATAATGTACATGTACGTTACATACGTTTATATCTTCACAGGCATCAAAATGTTCATATATAATCAATCTTTTATATACATGTATGTACAGACAAGTGAATTGGATGAATTGTGGTACCTAGCTGTTGGGTATTGTAAAAATGAAAGTCATACTCCTGGGTGTGCATGCAGGTCACAGGGGAAATATTTTGTACAAGCCTTGTTTTGCGTTCACATGACAAAATTTATTGCAAAATAAATTTTTGATTTGTGAAACAAATTTTGCCATGAGAATGCTAAGCAAAATTATTTCGCAATAAATCTGAGGCATGCACATGTTCATGGTACATGCAGTTAGAGAAAGATCTACATATTGGTATGTATTAATCAATACAGTTACTTGATTTATTCATTTGTAATACAGATTGGTATATTAATCAATAGTGTTCCTTGATTTCTTCATTTGTAAGATTCTACTGGGAAATTCTGACCTTTTATATTTTAGCTCCCATGTAGACAATGATGTCACAGTTGAATGACGTCATGCTCTAGACTGAGATGACAAATGAACAAGAGTGTTTGATCTATTTTATCTCTAAAAGAAGATATTGGTCTTTTAAGAAATGAAAACTAGAAAATCTAAAACAAAGGCTTATGGATATTTCAACCGATAAACACTTTAAAGTAAAGAATACTTATACATGTATGACATGAATGATTCATATAGGATCAAGTTACCACAACTTTGTCGGCATAAATATCTGGAATGCTTTGTCTGCTCTTGATGAGATTGTACATCAGTGGCTGTGTGAATGTTGGGTCATCTAGCTCGTTATGACCATATTTACGGAAACAGATAAAATCAATAACAACGTCTTTTTGAAATTTGTTCCTGTAGTCCATGGCTATAGAAGTCACCCTCATAACTTCCTGTGGTAATAAAAATACCATATGTATGTATTTAAAATAAAACTAAAGGTAAGCAAGGACCATTTGTCTAATACTCATTCAAGTTTTTATCATTCATTAAAAAAGACATTTCTTCCTTTGTCTAAAAAATTCTAAACTCAATCAATTAATCTGTCCTATGTTAATGTGTTAAATACAAACCTCTGGACTATCAGCATTAACATGGAATACTGGGTAGCCATTAATCTTTGCCAGATCACTGCTATATCTAGATGACCTGAAAAAGACACAAGTAAGTTACAAAATTATACAGTTAGGTTTACTCGAGGAATAAATGCAGTACTTGTATGAATATGAATATCAGATTCGAAACTCTCTATAATATCTACCAAGGGTGAAGTTAAAATGCAAGGTTGTATACTAAAGCATTAATAATTTCCTTAAAATATCTGATTTACACTTTTCTATTCTATAACATTTTCAGAATATTCTAGATAACTGCCACGTGCCTTCTAGAGGCCTTTAAGTAGTGCACCCCCCCCCCCCCCCAAGCATCACCCAACATCATGAAAGCATCCACTATTTTTTTCCTGGCTACACCATTGTCTTTGGCTATGAAACCGTCAACAAAAAGAAAATGATGAACTCCTTGCATGAAAATGAACTTATTAAACAGGATCACCTACCTGCCTCTACTTGCCTTTGTAGTAATGCCTAGTTATTTACAATGCCTTCCAATCACCTATCTGCCTCTACTTGCCTCTGTAGTGAATCCTAGATATTTACAATGCGTTCCAATCACCTGTCTGCCTCTACTTGCCTCTATAGTGAATCCTAGTTATTTACAATGCCTTCCATTCACCTACCTGCCTCTACTTGCCTCTGTAGTGAATGCTAGTTATTTACAATGCCTTCCAATCACCTACCTGCCTCTACTTGCCTCTGTAGAGAATTCTATTTATTTACAATGCCTTCCAATCACTTATCTGCCTCTACTTGCCTCTGTAGTGAATCCTTATTAATAACAATACCTTCAATTCACCTACCTGTCTCTGTAGTGAATCCTAGTTATCTACAATGCCTTCCAATCACCTACCTGCCTCTACTTGCCTCTGTAGTGAATCCTAATTAATTACAATACCTTCCATTCACCTACATGTACCTGCCTCTGCTTGCCTCTGTAGTGAATCCTAGTTATTTACAATGCCTTCCAATCACCTACCTGCCTCTACTTGCCTCTGTAGTCAATCCTAGTTATTTACAATACCTTCCGTTCACCTACCTGCCTCTACTTGCCTCTGTAGTGAAGCGTAGTTATTTACAATGCCTTCCAATCACCTACCAGCCTCTTCTGTTCTCTGTAGTGAATCCTAGTTGTCCATTTACAATGCCTTCCATTCACCTTCCTGCCTCTATTTGCCTCTGAGGTGAAAGCCTAGTTATTTGCAATGCCTTCCATTCACCTACCTGCCTCTACTTGCCTCTGTAGTGAAGCCTATTTGGTTGTTTACAATGAGGTGAATACTGCCTCCTACTCTAAAATGAGGACATTCTGCTATGCTGAAAGTCTCTGCAACTATACCCTGTAATGACAAAAAATTTAAACTGATTTTAGTATCTTTTGTTGAAATTTTAAGATTGTTTTCTGTGCTTTTCTTCTGGTTTCTTTATCACATTTTCTGAAATAGCATATTGATCATAATAAGTAGTAATGTAACTCAGACCGAGATAAAAGAGAGGTAAATGTAACTTAATAAATAATATGTGCAATATAAAAGTTTTTTTAAAAAGTAGGTCAAAGTGTATGGTCAAAGTAATGAGGTTAAAAATTTGATATCAATAGAAAGTTTTTTCACTTTAAAAAGTAGGTCAAAGTCCAAAATCAAGGTCACAAGGTACATGTACAACATTATGGTACCAAAAGAAAGATCTTGTCACAAGTAATACACAAAAGAAATATAAAAGCCCCATTATCTATATATCCCTTTATTGAAAGTGGAATGTAATGACAGACAGACAAAGGGAAATATAGATGGACAGACAGACGGATAAGCCAAATGCTTTATGCCCCCTTGGAGAGGTAAAAACTAAAGTTAATATGCATCTTTTCTCATATTCTAGATAGTTTGATCCACATGTATTGTATACTTTCCATGTGAATCCACCTCAAAAACCAATCAACATACCTGAGCACTAAACGAGGCATCACCATGTACCTGTACACACAGCACGTTACTGAGAGGTGAGGTCTTGTCTTCACTATACTCCCCAGATCCCTTCAGTAATTGTTTGGCACGTGCCTTACCCACGGCTACAGGATTATTAGCCTGTAAAGGTTAGTACATGTAGGTATGAAAATGATATTGAAAGTATATTATTCACATAATGAGAAGTGGACCATTCTCCAAACTACCTTTAAATAAATTTGATTCTCTGAGGAGGAACATTCTCCAAATTAATTAAATATTTGATCTTCCAAAACTTCAAAATTGCCTCAACTCAAGCAATAGATGATTTTCCAATAGCTTCATAAGGCAGACAGACACCAGACATCACAAAATTTGGCATTAAAAATAAAAGGCATGGCAACACATCAAGGTGCTTCAATACCGTGCAATCAGATGTGACTTCACAATGGAAAATTTTGCCAGATGATGTCATGTCCGGTGTCTGTGCATATAAAATCAATGTTAAAAACGGTCATAGATATTTTCTCGAAAATAGACTATTCTGTTCAGAATTATTGAGATAGATGTTAATCTATAATGAGATTTTTTTCAAATTCAAACAATTGAAAAATTTACTTATAAACGACTGATTTTAAAATAACAGATTTCAAAGTGATAATGTTGGTACAAATATTCAGTAAAAATTTTGCAAATATTGTAAGCAATAAAGCAGAGGACAAAGATTGATTCCTACCTCTAAATGTGAAGGATTTGGTATGAGAGACACATGAATATCTTTATTGTCATACTGCAGATCTACTGAAGTGTCTGTCAACGCAAGTCAAAATGTATAAAAGTTATATAGCTAAAGCATTAAAATGAGAAAAGTTAAAATAACATAGATGTTAGTCAAATTGTGTTCACAAATGTAAAGAGTGATCTTCAATCCATAATTGTAAAACTGTTGAAAGGTCTGCCCTTGCTGCATCTTTGTACAATGATTAGCAAAAAAAATCTTGGTCTCTGAGATTTTACAAGTATGACAGATGGACAGTTAAGGCATTAGGGGTATAATACGCCACTTCCGGTGGTTTTGATAACAAAAATTAAATACCACGAAGTTGGCCAAAGATGCACAACTTCGGCATTGTTCGGGACCATACATTTTTCATGGTAAGTTGAATGAAATATGAAAAAAATATCAAATATCTAAAAATATGCAAGATATTGGAGTACACGATTTCTAGCTTTTAGACAACTTTATTATCATACCCCTAATACCTTAAAAACCAAACTTTATCTGCTATGGAGCTTATAACTTTGATATTTTTTTTTAAATGCTAAAAGCATTCAAAATTCAAAAACAAGATTGATAATACATTTACAAGAAATTAAAATTAAGTATTGTGTTATGATGGTTTTTAAATGTTTTATTTTACATTATAGACATTGAAATATTGAAAGGATGAAAGCTGACTTTGGGTGAAATATCCTGAAATTAAACTGTGCATGTATATCAGTTAGTCATTTTGAAGCATAAGCATTTCTGATAATTTGTAAAGATAACAAAATATGCAATGCATGACTTAAAATAGAAAACTATGATAAAGAAAATGTACAACTAGAAGTTCAAATAATCGTGAAAACAGTTTTTTAGATCAACCTTACTCATGTCCTAAAATGCTGTGATATTCCATTCAAGAGCAGGTATGTTGCCCATTGCATGTTTTTCCTAAATATGTGACCTTGTTCTTGCAGATGACCTTGACCCTATTTTGGTATTTTAAAAGTCTCATCATGCTTGATAAGGTGATCTTGACCCTATTTTGGTGTTGAGTCTCATCATGTTTGATAAGGTGACCTTGACCCTATCTTGGTGTAGAGTCTCATCATGCTTGATACGGTGACCTTGACCCTATTTTAGTGTTGAGTCTCATCATGCTTGATAAGGTGACCTTGACCCTATCTTGGTGTAGAGTCTCATCATGCTTGATAAGGTGACCTTGACCCTATTTTGGTGTTGAGTCTCATCATGCTTGATAAGGGGACCTTGACCCTATCTTGGTGTAGAGTCTCATCATGCTTGATACGGTGACCTTGACCCTATTTTGGTGTTGAGTCTCATCATGCTTGGTAAGGTGACCTTGACCCTATTTTGGTGTCGAGTCTCATCATGCTTGACAACCCTCGGAAGTTTGGAAAAAAGAAGTTTCACACATATCAGTCAAGTTATAGCCTTTTATGTGAAAGTGTCACTATCTGACAGACAGACAGACAGACAGTTAGATGCCAGACAGAGTGAGGAATATATGTTGTTCTTGCATTGCAAGCAACATAAACAGGTCCTGTCAGTGGAATACATGTGAAATGTGAATGCCCTATCATGTAGGATTAAAAATTTGCACACAAATCTAATGGTAAAAGGGACGATAAACAGGTAAGTACATGTATTTCCAGAAACTAATGGTATATATAATAAAAACAAAAAATTATACGAAAACTTCAAGGGCAAGGTCAAAATTTCCATACCAATTGAAAGGATTTGTTAAGTATAATTTAGCTCAAGCGTGTTTATCTTATAATATAAGATGTGGCAAGAAAATATGACTTTTCAGTAACATACAATGTACATGTACTTACATAGATGTGAGAGAACATCACCCGTGCCTTTGACCCCAGGGGGAAACTCTGCCTGTCCTCTCATCTGTAACATGAAACATTGAAATAATACATCATTCTAATATGTTTCATGTTTATAATACAATACAATACTATACATATACTATGTTATTCCTGATATGGTAATAACAGTAAATATCCCTTATCACAACATATGATAACGATGAACATTGAACATTATACATGTAGATACTAAACAAATTCTATCCAAAACAAATTCTATCACTTCCCTACAAAGCAGACATTCACAATTTTAATACTAGTGTGTAAAAGATTTACAATCTACAACAAAACTTCCAGAGCACAAGATATAATCAATGAAATGGAGGGCACGGTCCCTGCCTCTTGGCACACATGCCTTCTTTTCTATCTTAATAATTTCAGGAAATCAGCATTTGTCATTAATCAACAAACTCAGAGTAGAATTAATTCAACTTAAAATACTCCCTCTATCAAATCTTGCTAAGACATAAATTGTCAAAACCCTATACATGACTTTCAGGAGGAGCAATTACAGAGGAGCCTCCTGAGACCTGGAATTATAAGTAAAATAATATTATGGATCAAGAAATAAGCTTACCTTTTGAAACATGATGACAGGAGGAAAGTTGAGCATACAAGTGAGGAAGTTAAGACGCCCTCTGTGTGGCATACAGATCACAATATCTGATAGTCCAGCTGTAATTATATACATGTACAACATGCATCATTAAAGATCATGAATTCTGTGAAATCAATCTCCTGTCTCCCATAATGTTAATATTTGATGCATGGAAAAGAAAATGAAAAGACAAGGAGTTGACACAGTACACACATTGTTAGGTCAGCGAGGTCTCGGGGATACATTTCTATTTTCAGATTTGGATTAAAATTATTCTGTACATTATATTTACATAAAATGAAGAACTGCATGTAAATTAGCTCCAAGTCAAAACTTTTAACACAAATTTTAAATACCTATATGTAACATGCATAAGGACATGTCTGTAATGCTAAGGCTCTTATGTCTAGCTAAATAAGTACTATAGGAATCTTACACTGAGAGCTTTTCCAGAATATTTCATCAAATACTGCCATCATGCTTTCTCCACCTTCTCCTCCGTATCGTTTTACTGTTGTGAACTTATTGGCTAGAAAGTGGTCAAATGCCTGGGATAGAGAGAAAAAAATACAAATGGTGACTGCACTGTAATGTTTGTTTGACAAATAACATGACACAGCCATTATTAATACCTATGAAGGATTAATTCTTACATGTTAAAAAATCTTTCTTGTTATTTATTATGCATTGTTACCTGACATTTCAACATCAATTTTGCCATGGCAACTTTCCTGTCTGGGCTGATAAGGCTCTGACTTCGAGATTCAAAGGCTGCAGAGAGCCATTCCTTCTCTTCATTTGTCTGTTATAGTAAAAGCAGATACACCGAAATTTCAATACATGTAACAATTTTGGAAATGTGCATCAGCAACAGGCAATATAAAAATTAATATTAGAATGTAAATTATCGATTTTATTTTTATAACTAGTTTACTTTGTTAAAATATGGTTAGTAGATTGAGAAAAACTACATGGTGAAAAATTTAAACAATAAGTTGAGATTCCATTATGGTGCAGAACCCTTAAAATTTATCATAAGCTTCAACCCGTTTTGAAGAGTCCTAACATTTCATCAAAATCTTCAACAGAGTTTTAAAAGAACCCTTAAATTCAATTAAATTCAAGCTTCAACAGGGTTTTGAAGAACCCAAAAGCTTTTGATTTTGAGTCAGTTTTAACAATGTGGTCACTTGTGCTAGTCTTACTTCCACATGATCAAACTCTGCAGCTGCATTTCCACAATACACATGCTCTAGGTCGTTTATCAACTCTGCCAAGGTCAAGCTTCCCTTATCGGAACTATATAGTCCTTCAAGCGCCACCTGTTGGCCAGAATCAGTGGACAGTCCATACTCGGAGGGACATAACTCTGGTACCTCCCTGTAACATACACTTTCACTAAATAGTTGTTATGTTTTGTCATCTTTGCCAATTCTGTAAAGTGTAATCTTTTACCCTAAATGGGGTCAATAAAACTTTACTTGTTCTACCATGTATACCATTATAACCAGAAATTTTCTTGAGGAATTTCAACCTATCTGAATATTAATGAAATTCTTTTTTCTGCATGCATGCATGTATGCATGTAATCATTCTGATTTCAATTTCAGTCGTACATATCATAGGAATTCAGCTTTAAATTTAAATTCTGCACTGCTCACATGCAAAATTCTTGAAATGCCTTACTCTCGTGATACAAGTAAATCAAATGAAAAACCCTCTGCTTACTGTGCCGAGTGGAATCCCAGAGGGTCCAGGGAAGCCTTTTTATGTCCATGTTTCCTGTAGGCCTCTATCAGTCTGTATACATTACTGTGATCAGCTCTTCTTACTTGCTTTTCTGGATCTAATTAAAATATTCTAGAAGTTTTTAAGAAATCACTTAATTCATCTAAAGCAGGCTTTCTACTCTTCCTTGATGAAAAAGTAGGAAAAAAGTAGGAGTAGTCAATGAAAAAAAGTAGGAGAAAAATAGGAAAAAGTAGGAATTAATAGGGGAAAAGTAGGAAATTTTCCATCACTTTAAGTGACAATTTTCAGTAAGTATGACACACAAATCACAGTAAGCAATGATTGTAGACTGGTAATGTTCATCTTTGATGAAATCACAGAGCGAAATAAGGACAGAATGATTTTTCATGTAAAATATATAGAATGGGCGAGCGAAGCGAGCCCGAAATTTTTTAAAAACTTTGAATCAGATGTCGATGACATTAGTGAAGCAAGTAATTTTTTACTTTTGAGATGAAAAAGTAGGAATAGTAGGAGGTTTTAAAGAAAAAGTAGGAAAAAATAGGATCAAAATAAAAAAGTAGGAAAAGTAGGAAATAGTAGGAAAAAGTAGGAACAGTAGAAAGCCTGCTAAAGTAGTTTTCAGTATTCTTTTCAGAGCAGACTCCTATGTCTACTATCATTTTCTGATCCTTAATTTACTTTTCAATTAATTAAGAAATGAAACAGATTTTTTTGCTTGGATGGAGGTATTACCACAATACAAATGTCAGGAAAATGTACCATTATCATTGCATGGAGCACACAATTATTGACAGACATTTACCTTTTTTTTTATATCTTTCCATCAAGCAAAAATAAAAACCAGAGAAATAAAAATTTGATCATTACCATTTCATGAAATGTATGATAGTGACGTTACCTGCATTAATACTACTAAAAGCTATGACCATCATAGTTTACAAACGAAATAATGACAGGCCAATGGAAATTCCAAAAAAAAAAAAAAATCTTCTAGAACATACACATGTATTTATCAGCTTATCAAAAATAGTATTTTTGAAAAAATTCAGAGGTAAATGGGATGAGGGCAGGTATGCTTTATAAAATATTTTCATATTACCATAAGACAGTTGCATAATAGCTCTGACGCTCCTGAAGACCCCACATCACAAATTTTAACGTTATTTTTTATTATGACATCATACATCTGTGCTACAATCAAAAGTAAAGTCAAATGTTGCTATGTCGGGTCTTGATCTGTATAAAATTAAAGTCTGTGGTAATTGTGAAAATCATCTATTTTCACATGGCATGTTAATAGAGAATAAGCGTCTTAATTTTTAGTGTTTTATTAAGAGTATGCAACACAAAGAAAGTGCTTATTGTCAGATTTATTTTACATGAAATGAACGTTAGCACATTTCATGCGATAAATGCACTTGCTGAGTACTGCATACACATAACAATACACAAATTATTACATTTATTCTTTATATATGCACCATAGTTGTCTGTTTCATTCTTGTTTTCTGAAATTATGTTTTTCTAAGGTAAAAAGGTGATGTTAAAATTCAGGGCACCACAGATTAAAGTTTGCAGGTTAGAATAGCCATCACAGCATATTTCTTAAGATCTTATGCATTGTAACATCACAAGTGTTTTGGTGTGAAATGAAAACAAGACGTTTATAATGATCCCTTAAATTTGGGGTAGGGGCAAAATCTGCCGTTTTTGGTCCCATTTTTTTCTATTTTCAAAAATTGTTTTCATACTATTTCATATCTTTCAAATAAGAATAGATATATTGTTGTTTATTGAAACTGAATCGAAAATATATATAATCAACTAATATGGGTGTTATTTCCCGCCAAAAATTGCCCACTACTATAGAAATTAGTAGTAAAATGATAACAACCAGATTTTAACATAATAGTTTAAAGTATATATAGAGCAAGCACATGTAAAAAACTTATACTTTCCATGTACATTCAGAATATAACAAGTTAAAAATCATGTTTGTAAAACATTAATGCCCCCCCCCCCCCCTACCCCTTCTGTGATTAAAGTCCGTCACAACTTTATACTTGCATTGATACAACCTATGGGGGTATAAAGTAACAGTTTCATTTCAATATGTAACTCCACTCAAGAGATATTGAACAGAAACCCTGAAGTTTGGTATTTTTCAAAGTGCAAGGGGCATAACTCTGTCCAAATTTTTTTGATTGGACCTAAATATGAACTTGACCTAGATTTTCATTTGATGTGTCTGTATACAAAATTTCATTTCTATATGTAACTCCACTCAAGAGATATTGAATGGAAACCCTGAAATTTTGGTATTTTTCGAAGTGCAAGGGGCATTAGTCTGTAAGATTTTTTTTGATTGGACCCAAATAAGAACTTGACCTAGATTGTCATTTGATGTATCCGTATACAAAATTTCATTTCAATATGTAACTCCAATCAAGAGATATTGAACGGAAACCCTGAAATTTTGGGTTTTTTTTCGAAGTGCAAGGGGCATTACTCTGTCAAAATTTTGTTGATCGGACCCAAATATACACTTGACCTAGATTTTCATTTGATGTGTCTGTATACAAAATATCATTTCAATATGTAACTCCACTCAAGAGTATTGAACAGAAACCCTGAAATTTTGGTATTTTTCGAAGTGCAAGGGGCATTACTCTGTAAAAATTTTGTTGATTGGACCCAAATAAGAACTTGACCTAGATTGTCATTTGATGTATCCGTATACAAAATTTCATTTCTATATGTAACTCCACTCAAGAGATATTGAACAGAAAACCCTGAAATTTTGGTATTTTTCAAAGTGCAAGGGGCATAACTCTGTCAAAATTTTTTCGATCGGACCTTAATACGAACTTGACCTGTATTTTCATTTGATGTGTTTTTATACAAAATTTCATTTCAATATGTAACTCCATTCAAGAGAAATTGAACGGAAACCCTGAAATTTTGGTATTTTTCGAAGTGCAAGGGGCATAACTCTGTCAAAATTTTGTTGCTTGGACCCAAATAAGAACTTGACCTAGATTGTCATTGGATGTATCCGTATACAAAATTTCATTTCAATATGTAACTCCACTCAAGAGATATTGAACGGAAACCCTGAAATTTTGGTATTTTTCGAAGTGCAAGGGGCATAACTCTGTCAAATTTTTTTCGATCGGACCTTAATACGAACTTGACCTGGATTTTCATTTGATGTGTCTGTATACAAAATTTTATTTCAATATGCAACTCCATTCAAGAGATATTGAACGGAAACCCTGAAATTTTGGTATTTTTCGAAATGCAAGGGGCATAACTCTGTCCAATTTTTTTGATCGGACCCAAATATGAACTTGACCTAGATTTTTGTTTGATGTGTCTGTATACAAAATTTCATTTCAATATGTGAATCCATTCCAGAGATATTGAACGGAAACTGATGTCGCGGACCGACCGACAGACCGACCGACAGCGGCAAACCTATATGTCCCCTCTTCTTCGAAGGGGGGCATAAAAAGGAATGGCCCATATGAGTATGAACCTGTTACACGCCCTTGCTCTAGGGCTTACAACTGTAGGCATGTGTGTCCCTTGCCAAAAATCAGAATTTCTAATGTGAAGACATCATAGTGCTTAACTTTCAATCATTTTGCCCTGAAAGGCACGGTTTTCAAAAAATCACACAAAATTTGTCATTTTTTGTTTAGAAGAAGCATAATGAATAAGAAAATATAACTTTTAAAAAAATTCTGATTGGGGCCAAAAATGGTCTCTTTTGCCCCTAGTAGGCCCTACCCCTTTCAACAGTTTCACCTCAGGGAATATGTATATATACATTGGTTGTGCATTATATAAATAAATATGCACCTAGAACCAAAAACATCAGTTCCAATTAAATCTGTTCACATGGTTAGGCACGGTCCATTTGATATTCTGGGGGGGGGCTTGGGTTTTTTTCGAAAAAAATAATTTTGCTCTGAATTTTGATGAAAAAAATAAATTTGCTTATGGTATGACAGAAAAAAATAATCTTGCTCTTACAAATAATCTTAATTTGAAGAATTACCATAAAATTTTGCTAAAATTCTTGAAATTTTTCCGGCTCGCTTTGCTCGCCGCAGTTTTCAGTCTATCAAAAATTTTTTTGGCTCACTCCGCTCGCCATAGTTTTCTATCAATCATTACTTCCTTATGTCAAACTTCATATTTCTGAAGATATCAAAAGTGTTAACAATACTTATGTATAACTATTAATACATGTTGCATGTATCCCATAGAGTCTCAATTTTATGTTCTTGTAAGCTTGGAAGAACTTCAGTTATTCACCATTTTACAATTCTACATTTTAAAATTTGTCTAGAAGACCTTCCCCAAAGACCCTCTTATATTCATGTACCTTATATAAATTTTGTTTATTTAGAATTGTATTAATGTAGAAATCTTTTATCTCTCTATTTAGAATTGAATTGATACTTGCATAAAAATAAAGTATATATTAATATTTAGATTTTGAGTAAAAATATAAATAATATCTATTGATAAAACACAAACATTCTTAATATATATGAACATCACTTTGTTAAAAAAAATTTCCTTGCTTCGACTTTGCAAGAAAAAAATAATTTTGCCCCGGTCCGAGGCGAAAAAAATAATCTTTGCTCCGACAAAAAACCCAAGCCCCCCCCCCAGAATATCAAATGGACCGTGCCTTAAAACTAAATAAGATGAAGCGAAATGACATTATTTCTATATGTATGTAGTGTTGTCATTTAGAGGTGACACACCTCCAAGTGAACCAATCAGATTTGTGAGATCCACACAAACACGAGCGGGTACCTGTACTTGTCGAAGTTTCTGTCTTCGCTTTATGAATTTCACCCCAAACACCACATTTCGAATGGTAACACCTAGATAAATAAGGAGTTGTCTGAAAGATTGCACATATTCTCCACAAACTGTGGAATTTATACATTGCAACTCGCTTGCCTGGCGCTGGCTGCACTCTGAGGTCGAGTTGTCTCCCTGATAGGAGAACTCTTACGTCTTCAGAGCGGAAGATTAAGATTCGCGTAGCACGCAGAGAAACTTGACAACATCATGAACGTAGAAAAACCAGCGAGATAAATTGAAGAGTAAGCAGTTTGGAGAGACATAGTAATGACATAGAAATTTAAAACTTAAAAGGAAAATAATAATTGAAATATCCAAGAAAATGTCCTTCAAATTTGAAACAAATCGAAACCGAAAGTAGAACTTATAACGCGTATTTCACAACATTAATTTAAACGTAGGTTTTCTGTAATCAAAACAGAAACCATCTTAATCAGGTCGGAGAAAACTTCATTGAAGATTTGGGAAATATAGTTTTTACATTCATGGCATCGGATTTGGGAAATCTGAAAGATTATAGAAAGACTGGCCCTCTTGATGATGGCGCTGAAAAACCTATCAGCAAGGGGAGAGGACGGGGCAGAGGATTTTCCTTTAAAAATAGGCAGATGAATTCTCAAGGAGTAGGGGTTCATTCCGCATGTGATTCAGCAACTACAAGTTCACAAACTCATTCACAAATTGGGCAATTTAATCATTATAATGAAAATTCATCTGCTGGAATTAAATTTTCACCAAAGACGCGTTCATCCATGGACAATGGGTTTAATCCTGTTGGAAATGACGATTTAAGGACTCAAAGAAAAGATGATGATGTGAAAGAATTCTACTGTCCACATGGTGGTGCAAAGCCCAAACAGAACTATGTTCAAGGTGTTGGTAACCATGGGATACAGTCCAGCATGGACCGTGGGTCTGACAATACATCTACCATGACCGGCATGAGAGGAAAAGGTTTTGGTACTCCTACTAGTCCCAGCTATGGCAGTAACTCCCAGTCATTGAATAAGAGTAACTATGTTTCCTCTGAAGATTCAAGAGGACGTAGTCATTATAGGTATTGAACTTCTACTCGACGTTAATCTTCATTTCGCTTTTAAGTTTTATATAATGAATTTCTTATTAAATTTTATTTCATCGCTAATGACATTTCAGAAAGTTACATATGAAAATTTGAACTGTAAGACAAGACAAGAGCCCAGCAATATTAAATTATATTAAGAATTTGTAAAGACACCCTTTGAGTCATTTAAGATGAAAAAATAATGCCTTTGCAGTACAATATTTTGATGTATAAATTTTGATATGTCAAATTTTTGTTGCAATATTTTACTAACTAGAGGCTCAATTAAAATTTTGCTGAACATGCTGAAGTGATTGCAAAAACATCAAATAGCAGAAACAAAGTTTTTCATAAATTTTGAAATTGTTATTTTTTGCAGAGATGAGGAGTTTAATCATGAGAGAGATACAAGTCCAGACCGTACAGGATTCCAGCATCGAGGCCAACACGCACATCAAAGTCGATCATTACAACGAGATGTAGAACATGAACGAGAGTCAAGTCCTGACAGACAGGGATTCTGTGATGAAGAACCACACAAAGTTCACACTCCTACTCATAGTAAGGTAGGTCGCATATATCAAGATAAAGTATGATAAAATAAAATGATATTTAACACTGAACACTTTAAACAATTTATCAATAAATCATAGTAAGTTAGGTCACATTATGACACATACATGCAAAGAATGAATGTTTATAAATCATGCATGCAACATATGATTCCTCCTTATTTGGAAAACATGATTTTGCTTCTTACCCTTGATAAAGGCGAAGGTGTGGAAAATAAATGGTTTTGTTACTTGTTTTTCATACCAGTATGTGTAAATATGAATTTGATAAACATTTACCAATCAGTTGTACATGCTGTAAAATCCTGATTCTTTTGCATATCAGAAATGCAACATAATTACTGTACAAATACATGCAAGTTATCATTTTTTAGGCACACATTGTTCAATTATTCTGATAAATGCACACTGTTCCCTATTTACTTTTAGAACGTTAAAATGCTGCTTCTATTTTACAGAATGATATAGGGTATACTACACCTAATAATGTACAGAATAATTCTGCAACAAATCGCAATAAAAGAGATAGAAGTGATGAAAGACAGAAAGGTTCTAGATACAATGGAAGGTATAAAGATCGGGAAAACTGGGGAGGCAACAGAAGAAGTGGAAATGGGTGGAATTCTCCAAAGAATGGAAATTATCCGAGTTCCCCTCAGAGTGGAAATGAATGGAGCTCCCCAAAGAGTGACACAAGCCAGAGCCCAATGTCAGAAACCTCAAGTCCGAGGCATAAAAAATACAGAGTAAGGCTTTTCTCTATGTCCTATCATGATTTTTATTTTCTAATTAGACCTATACATTTGTGTTTAAAAAAACACAAGGTTTTGCACAATACATGTTGAAATAATCCTTTTTCAGGACAAGAATCCGATGGTTCATTTATCAAAGACTCTGTCCTTTATACTGAGACATGGTGCAGAGAGGAAGGGATTCAAAATGATGCAAGGTACGGTCTATCAACCCTCAGACTGACTCAGAGCTTTATGTATGGACATGTAACCAAATACATCATACATTCATGTTTCAAAAACATAATGCTGTACAGTAGGCTACTTGAAGTAGATAATAAGCAAGCAAAATAGTACATGTATATTTCAGAAGTGACGTTGATTATTTTACTTTTACAAGGGCTAGTCATTCTATATAGTAAATAAGAGTGGCTCCAAACTTTGTATTAGGCCTGTACTTAGGAATATAAGAAAGTAAAGCATGACCCAATAAATCCATGGGTGACTTATGCTAATTAGTTTTACTAACTCAGCCTGACATTTTTACTGATGGATGATATTCATATAATGTCAGAATATTGTTACTACTATATGGTGCTCATGTTTTAAAGTGTTACACAATTCAGAGAGGATTACTTAGAAATAATTACTAAATGTATTTGTTTATCTGAATCTTAGCATTTTGATTGGTTGATCGCATTTATTTTGAATTCCGTTATGAGGTTATAAATGTCATAATTAATTGACCGGAACTACTTTCACACCAATGCCAAAAAATTCTAAAACTGTCTAACGCATGAAAGAAACAATACAAATGGTATCAAAGTATCCATTGAAACTTGAAACAGTTCCAAGCGTCGACTAATAAACATTACTGTCCAGTGTCCAGTACTGTTATTAGCTATGATTACATTAGTTGCTATGTGCATGACTTGAAAACTGCAACAAGACTGAAGTGAACGGCAGATTCAGTTCAACTTGCCAAGTCGCCATATTTTACAAGTTTCATGAGATATTATGATTGGTCTACTAGTTTACGCCGTTTTACACAATTTGTGATAGGACAACTGACATTTCATATTCCAATAAAATTGCAAAAATAAACATTCAGTTCTTAAATGATGCCAATTTTTTGATGCCATAAAATACTATGGCCGAGTTACTGAGAATTGGATAATGTATTTTTAAAATACACTTACTGGTATATAGTGGGATGATTACCACAAGATCATATATAAGTATGTATTTTGAACAAAATAGGGTGGTTTTGAGAACTACATGTACGTAAGTTAGGATAGGTTATGACAAACATTTAGTTTTCTCATTTATAAAAATGTATGACAATTGCATTTGTATATGTCATTACTGCCAGTTGTTTGTCTTTTTACAACTCTTTCTTTTCTCTTTAGGTGGATATTTGTACGTAGATGAAATTCTTCAGTTACCTGAGCTACATGAGTTCACAGAGAAAGACGTAGAATCTGTGGTTCAAAACAATGATAAGCAGCGATATGCTCTGGAGACTGAAGACGGAACAGAAAGACTTAAAATCCGAGCCAATCAGGGGCATTCAATACAGGTTAATATGGAGCTATCCTACTTCTCACCTCTATATCATTAGTTTTTATCCTCCTGTAATCAGAGATTTGGGGGCATATAGCTTTTTGGCATGTCAGTTTGTATTTTTGTCCACAAAATCTATAATTGTTGCCCTCACTTTCGGATGGTAAGCGATACAATAATCAATGTAGGTGTTATAAAGTACGCAAAAGAATTTTATGTAGAGATTGAAATATAACATAAAAAAGTTAAGATATTGATGAGTTTATATTGTTTGTACATTTATACATATTTTGGTAGGTTGAGGGGCTGGAGCTAACACCTGTATTAGATCACAAGGAGATACCCGTGGTGGTTCACGGCACTTACTTACAGACATGGAATATAATCAAGAAAGAGGTAGGAATCTGCACTATTGTACTTTCATATGAATATTGTATAACCAGAATTTTTTGCTTATCTATAATTCTACATGTATGTTATGCACAGGAAACCAGATGTTTTTTTTACTGGATACTAATTTTTGCATTATTGGCAACTGACTGAAAAATGCTATGATGCTCTTTTTCATTTCCCAAAGAGGGTCATTGACCCTCTTTTGTCTGAAAAAAGTTGACAGGTATGGGTTCCATGAAGAATTGAATTTTCTGGGGTATTATAAAGACTGTGTTTAGTTGCTTACTGAAATAACTGGAAGCTGTACTTATACAATACATCAATGACTTGTATATGAAATTTTGTAATGAACACTCTTTTGAAATCTTACTTATGAAGTGTATTCATGATATGGAATGTCTGAACATTAAGACACTTTTATTACGTGTAGTGGTATTTGATCAGATCTGCCTTATTTTGTAGGGTTTATCTAGGATGAACAGGAATCACATCCATTTTGCTCCAGGAGAGCCCCAGGATAACGGTGTGATTAGTGGTATGTACATGTATCATTTACTAGTGTAAGGCAATCAGAATCTCTCCCTCCAATCCTCTTATAGATGGGATATAGAGCTGAAAGTAACAGAAATAACATCCACTTTGCTCCAGGAGAGCCCCAGGATAACGGTGTGATTAGTGGTATGTATATGTATCATTTACTAGTGGTAGACAATCAGAATCTCTCCCTTCCATCCTCTTATAGATGGGATATAGAGCTGAAAGTAACAGAAATAATGTCCACTTTTCTCCAGGAGAGCCCCAGGATAACGGTGTGATTAGTAGTATGTACATGTATCATTTACTAGTTGTAGGCAATCAGAATCTCTCCCTCCCATCCTCTTATAGATGGGATATAGAGCTGAAAGTAACAGAAATAACATCCACTTTGCTCAAGGAGAGCCCAAGGATAATGGTGTGATTAGTAGTATGTACATGTATCATTTACTAGTGGTAGGCAATCAGAATTTCTAATCTTATCATTTATTTGGTAGCATGCTTAATGAGATACATGTATTACTAAAACATTTTATTTTCAGAATAAAGGAGATGCTATCATTGATAATTTGGTTCATCATGGACTAGGCAAGCTTTTATGGTGGATTTACTTGTGTTCTGTGATCATATTTGGTTATATTTTTTCCCTTTCATTTTTTATCTATGGTAACAGCATGTGTATTAAAGATGTGATATGAATTTGTTGTAGGTATGAGAGCGTCATGTGAGGTGATGATTTTTATTGATGCTCAGAAATCCTTGAATGGTGAGTTAGATACCTAGGTAAAGTATTCAATGGGTTATAGTACTGATAGGGAATATGCCAATTTTGTAAGTTTATCATTGCATATTTTTCCTACAGTCTTTGAAGTTAGTATACACTTTTGTAACAGGCAAGTAGATTTGATAAAAGTAAATTTTAGGAGTAATCTTCCCTTGATGAAAAAAAAATTCAAAGTTGACATGCAAATATTTGAGTTGGTGAACTTTATGTTGATAAAGATTTTTCATCAAAATTTAATAAAGATCATTTATTAGAAAATTTTGACCAATCTAAATTTGATGCCTCACCACTGTGTTTTGAAATATGGTCTAAAACCTACTTTGAATTTGGTAATTTTGGCATGATTGAAATTTTGGCTTTGTTGTTCAATTCCAAAATACCATTTTTTCAAACAAAGTGGGAATTTGCCAATTATGAAAGAACTAAAATTTTATATGAGATGGAATTAATCAAAAGTTTCCTTAAGTCCCCTAATTACCTCTTATTACAGATTGAATAATAATCCAATTTTATCACCTTGTTTTGTAATATTGAACTTGGCTATCATTTATAGAAGGATACATTATTTTCACATCCTTTTATGTTGATTTTTACATTGATTACAGAGGGACTGAAGTTTTACCGTTCAGCCAACAATGTGATTCTATCACCTGGTGATCCGGACGGATATATCCACCCACGGTACTTCTCTACGGTTCTACAACGAGTTCCAAGTAAGAATTATTCCCTCATTTTTTATGATGACATATTTCAGGTTTTGACAAGTGCGCTATTTGAGATTAAATCTTTTACATGATTACAATATTATGTAAATGATTTTTGCCCTTTCTTCATAGCCTAAAATCAGGTACATGTAAACATTGTAAGTGTAGAAAGTTAACTACAAGTTGTAGATCTGGGAAAACAAGATCCACCATAGCATGGAAATATTTTTTCTTTTATGACCTGAGAGTAGAACCAAAAATAATCAGGATTTTGAGACTTGAAAGTTTCTATGTATTTGATCCTTACAGGAGATGTCCTTGAGTTTGATCCTGATGTCCAGGTGATACCCAGGAAAGCCCAGGATCCTGTAACAAGTCCTGTAGGTCCCTCTATACCAGGTCTAGCTGTAGATACCACAACAAGGAGGAAAAAGAAAGGAAAGAGGCGGGGCAAGGGGGCAGGGAATGACAGTCAACAGGGGACTCAGGAGGTAGCTAAAAATATGAATGATAGTATAGCCAAAAACGTAGATGACAGTGTGACAATGGAGGATAGTAGAACCGAAAACTTAGATGACAGTGTGACAATGGACAGAGACAATCAGCATGTGAAGGAAGATGATAGCAGTCTTAATATAGACTGGAATCTACAAGAAGCTCTAGGGGAGGATGTGCCTATAGAGGGTACTTTATTTTGCCTTGAACTAGTTAGAACCAATCAGATTGCTTAAATCGAGTCACATGCACGCCGTCTAAATCTCTGTAGACAGTCAGTAAATCCGCCATGGCTGTATAAATGAATTCACCTGTAAGAGGAATCTTGGAAACGGCAATTTTCTAAAACAATATCCCTTGTTGCCTTAATGTATTCTTAAATGAGGTGATAAACCACGTTTTTTGCTACCATATTTTTGAAAATAAAATGTTTTGGCTACGGACTGTGCCATTGAGAGGAAGTTGCAGTAGCGCCCCTTTTGAAAATCGTATGTAAACAAATGGCGAGCAGGTTTGCATACATGACAGCAGAGTTTTTGGTCCTTGACAAAGTAAAACAGTTATTAGGTTTGTTACTGACTGTCCACAGAGATTTGTCGGGTTGACCAAGCCTATATAGAAGGCTCGGCTTTGCCTCGCCTTCTATGGGCTTGATCAAGCTTACAAATCTCTGTAGAAGGTCAGTAACAAACCTAATAACTAAAAGTATCTTACAGTAGTGATTATTATTAGTTATTAGGTTTGTTACTGACCATCTACAGAGATTTGTCGGGTTGATCAAGCCCATAGAAGGCGAGGCGAAGCCGACTCTGTCATAACTGTTTTATTTTGTCGAGGACCAACATCTCTGTATTTTTTGTTGCAGACAATTGGTGTTTCATTACTCCTTTTACATGCGAATTCATTTATACGGCAATGGTGGAATTGCTGAGGGTGTATAGAAATTCAGACGGCGTGCACGTGACGCGATTTACGCTCTCTGATTGGTTCAAACTAGTCTGTGGCAAAATAAAATATAATGCCATATTCACACAAAGTGTTTAATGAGCATAAAATTGAATTTAATGCGCATTAGATTTTGACTGCGTTCACACGACAAATTTTATTCGCATTACTTTAATTCGCATTAGATTTAATACGCATTAGATTTTGTCGTGTGAATGCAAAGTGAATCTAATTCGCATTAAATCTATCACATGTGTTTTTGAGTCTGCAGTATATGTATAGTCAAATTCAGCATTCTTAGTCACCCTTCGATCTCAAATCAAACTATCAACTACATGTATTTGATTTCATTCAGTCATACATGTGCTTTTCTTGACTTACGTAAAGTTACGTTTTAAACTTACGTAATGTTACGTTCCAATGACGTCATTTGAAACTCATAATGACGTCATTATTGATATGCATAATCCTGACCGTAACCTTATAATAGGAAGGTGCTCAGGATCAAACAGTGGTCAAGAAATATTATATTTTGGCATGAATTCCATACTTGCCATAATTTTTCGGAGTTTTGTCATTGAAAAGAGGGACAAAAAGAGGGACAAATCATCAAAATGCGGGACAAATATAACGCCAATGAGAGATATAAGGAGGGACACTTTTAGGAGGTTGAACTTCAGATATTGCAATCCAAAATTGCACTTGATCATTGCCCTCTGCAAACGAAAGAACTTCAGAGTAAAAAATAAATCTTATTAACGCGCGCCGTATATGTAGATGGCTCCTGGTCGGACACATTTCTAAAAGTGGCGCTTCACTGAACTTGTCTTCCCTATTTAATTTTTCTCTGTGAAAGTTTTAAAAGTCTTTTACTCCATTGTTCATGTTTTATATTCACAACTTTCTGAACATAAGTATTAAACATCTGCGATGATGCCTGCGTTGACATTGGCGATTTAAATGAAATACACAATGGATAACTTAACGACTCGGGGTATTAAAAACGACACTAAGCAAACATACTTTGATTGATACTGAGATTTTTTTAATGTGATGATAATAAAGAGCATATTATAGTTACTTTAGAGTGTTCCGTGGTTGGTTGCAGTATTTTTATTTTTTTTCTTTTAAATCTTGTTTACAAGTTTTACATCACGTTGTTTCTTCTCATAAACATAGGGTAATCAAAAATTACATAGCTTGCCTATACAGGTTTTTGTCAGAAACCAGGTTAAAGTTTTTGAAAAGTAGGTCAAAGGTCAAGGTCAATAGGTCAAAGGTCATGGTCTCAAATGAAAGGTCTCGTCACAATTTATCTACATGTACATGAGATATCAAAGCCCTACCCCTTAAAGTTCAAGAGATATAGCCCAGGTTAAAGTTTTGTCTACGGACGACGACAACAACAACAACAATGATGACAACGATGCTGAGGGTATGGCATTAGCTCTCAGGACTTTTTCGTCCCGGCGAGCTAAAAATAAATTCATATCTTGGCTTACATAAATGTATCACTCGAACATCATATAACTATTGCTATTGCTTTATTTATTTCAATGATCGAATTGTTTTGTGAGCCAAAAAAAAAAAAAAAAAAAATACCAACAAGAGAAAGGCAGCATGAATGTGTGGGACAGCTGACCTTTAATCAACCTATTACTATAAAAACATAGACCGATTATCGGCTGATTAATGTATATGGGTATATAGCGTAGATAATTGGAAACGTTTAAATAAACAATGAAAGTTTAAGAAAAGACGGAACGACTGAAATCGACAAAGAATAATCAATAATTACCATGATTATGCCGATTTTTTAGCTCACCTCGACGAAGTTGAGTGAGCTTATGCTATACCCCCACGCGTCCGCGTCCGCGTCCTCGTCCGCGTCCTCGTCCGCGTCCGTGTCCTCGTCCGTGTCCGCGTCTGCGTCCATGTCCGCGTCCGGTTAAGAAGTTTGGGGTAGCTCAGTATCTGACAAAGTACTGATGCTACAGTAACCAAACTTGCACAAGTGATTCATCTTTGGATGCTGAGGTGAACCCATGCATCAGATGCAGCATCTGACCTACATTTTCCGCTTGAGTGACTTGGTTAAGAAGTTTGGGGTAGCCCAGTATCTGACAAAGTACTAATGCTACAGTAACCAAACTGGCACAAGTGATTCATCTTTCGATGCTGAGGTGAACCCATGCATCGTATGCAGCATCTGACCTACATTTTCCGCTTGAGTGACTTGGTTAAGAAGTTTGGGGTAGCTCAGTATCTGACAAAGTACTGATGCTACAGTAACCAAACTTGCACAAGTGATTCATCTTTCGATGCTGAGGTGAACCCATGCAGGTCTCACTGGGGTAAATCGCCTTCGCGGAAGCCTGTAATAGGGGAATATAGTTCCTAAGGGATAGAACGCTGGAGCTTTTGAATACAAATAAAGTATGAAAACAACTACTTTTGTGCGTAAACTTTATATCATGTTTGAGGAAATTTTATATTCTTTCCAATGAACTATACTTGATACGGAATGAGGCACTATATTTCGTGGAAGGATGCGATATGTATAGGGTAGTATGAGAGCACTGGGTGAAACTGAGAGGTGCTTTTAAAATCGTCCTCAATTTTCAAGGCCAAATTGCTCGAAAGATGCAGCGTGACTTTTTTTGCAGACTTATATGAGAAAAAAGTTTGAAATCTTGACTATGCATGTGTGAAAGCGTTTTTTATTCTTTTTCCTCTGAGCTGAGATATCGGCGATCAAAGTTGACAAGTTACTATAGAAACATATAGGGATTTATTTACCCCAGTGAGACCTAATAGACAGCTGATGTGCCACATAGGCGGGATGATAGAATTGTACAAAATGCTATGAAAACCTACCAAAAATCACATTAAACACAATATTATGTGGAAATATTGCCTCTGAATCATCTAATTTACATTCATTGAAGCAAAATTTTCAAAATAAAAAAAAATAGACAAATTAGTTAAATTTATGGCTATTTGTTCATTATGTATGTAGTATAACAGTGTTGATATGGTGGATATGAGTTTTGATACCAATATAGCATAGAATATCATTATTTTGAACTCAGTGCTCACTTTTGGTGAAAATAGACCCATTTTACCCCAATTACAGGAAACCGGTCAGTTGCAGTGCAGCGGTTAACAGTCCGGTCATACCGGTGAAGTACCGCAGGATATTTTCCATACCGCAAGCTTATGGATGAATGCGAACCATCAAAATTGTCTTGAAATCACTGCTTATTCACAAATAAATGAAAACTTCTTCAAAATTCAACTGCAAATGACATTTACCAATAGATTTTAATCTATATACAACAAATAATGAATTGTTGTTACATGTGGTATACTTTATTTGATAGGAAAAATCTTAAATTAGGTCATGTTTTTATTTAACGTAGCTCGCGGGTTTGTGTCGTCATTGGACTTTTAGTACGCAAGTTTCGTGGTTCAAAGGAATAGTGGTGCACTATTAGTTATTAGGTTTGTTACTGACCTTACACGGAAATCTGTCGGGTTGATAAAGCCCATAGAAGGCGAGGCGCTTGCGCCGAGCCTTCTATGGGCTTTATCAACCCGACAGATTTCCGTGTAAGGTCAGTAACAAACCTAATAACTGATTTGTTTTGTCGAGGACCATTTTAGGTATGACAGACAGACAGACATGGTGATTCCTACTGTCCTCCTGCTTTACCAAGCAATAGTGCTGTAAAGTTTTACCCAGTTTTGCTAATTGTCGGCCATTGCCTTACAAATTTTTGAAACTGACTTTCCACAAGAATTTGTCGGGCAGTCACATGACCAAATTCAAGCATTCCCATTGGGTCAAACTAGTCCGAGGCAAAACAAATTTTATTTGTAACGTCACAACGCTTACTACGCGACGTTGTCTGCATTACATTGCCGCCAAATTAAAAGAAACGTTCTATTCATTGTATATCGGAAAGAACCGCACTAAATTATAACACAAACGAAACTATCTTTAGCTGAAAATTAGTAGACGTAAACTGAAGACTTATTATTAAATAAAATCGTACAAAAGCGAAATACATGCCACGGACAAGAGTGTCAATCGGCCTGTACAATATATCTCGATGATTAAAAAAGAAAAAAACGATAATCTTTATTCATGGATCGTAATTTCTTTTTTCTTTTTTTACAATTTTGCGCTTTTCAGGGTTTTTTTTACATGATTGGCTAAGAAAATTCAGCCCCCCCACGTACAAGCACTCACACTGATATAAAACTTTGATTGAAATAATAGCAAGGATTAGTCTCTGTAAAGCACAAGAGCTTTGAAAATTTGATTATAAATCATGTCGTTGTCACTATATATACCTCAATCGGCTTTTCATAATTTCTTTTTTTTTTTATAAAAGTGATGTGCATTAGCTCTTTTTTTTGAATAGTGAACGTAGTTTTAATTTCTATCCTGTGCTTCTTGTATAGAAATTGTCAGGGCCTCTTTCATCCAGAAATTAAAAAAAAAGCTGAATTATCACGTTTTTAACGTACTAGTATAATATTTTTTCAAAGCCACATATTGGATGGCGATGACGGCTTCGCTCAGGTGAGCAAAAAAAAAAAACAAAACAAAAAACGCACTTTATTAAAATAAAAATTCAAATTGGGTTTAATTTTTAACCAGTGCTATGCATTTTGCTTTTTTTTTAATTTATTTTTTTATCAATGCGATCTGATTTGTGTTGAAATCGAGTATTATGCATCTCAGTACGTACAAACTGATTTTTTTTTTCATAAAGCCTTAATAAAGAACATTTTATTATATTTTTTTTTGCGTCAAATTGCGTTTTGGATTATATATGACAAGTCTCCTTCTTTACAGGTCATAGAGCTCTTCGTGTGCTGATAAGTTGTGGTTTGGTTCTGACTTATGCCAAACAATATCTTTCTTTCTTCATATTGATCATGTATTTGCGTTTTCATGCCTGGCAGGAGGGTCGAAAACACATGCCTGGCAGGAGGGTCCTTTTATAAAAAGTTCGAGACGTAAAACAAAATATTTGATTACTATGGCCTGATTTCATAAGTCAAAAAAAAAAATTAGACGGAACTCGATCAGGTTGGGAAATAATAGTAAATATTCACGAAAAATTCATGAATTACATGAAATGCCTGACCAGATACAGGAGTTATATACACAAGAAATCTTATAAATTTTAGGAATTACGTGAAATCTTTCCTGCAACATATATACATTAATCCGTACTAGCCCCCTCTCCCTCGTCACAAAAAGTGTATTATATGCTATAAATCAAAAAATCATAATCCGTCTAGCCAAAAAAGAAAAGAAAAAAAAGAAGAAGAATCCTCCTTCCCTATCGAATCAAATCAATTAAGCAATAACTCAGTTGTAGCTTTTCCCTTTCTTCATGCACATCTACATATTATGATCTTTCATTGTGTAAAGTTTCATTCATTCATCTATGGTTCGGGATGAGTTGTGATGACAAGGTTTGTCATTGATAACTTTCATGAAAAATCTAAGTCTAAGGGCCATAACTCAGGTGTTACTTTTTCGACAGCAAGTCCCTTTCTTCATGCACATCTACATATAATGACCTGTCATTGTGTAAGGTTTCACTGAAATTCATCGATTGGTTTGGGAGGAGTTGCGATAACAAACTTTTGTCTACGGACAGAAAAACGGACGGACGGACGACAATGGTGAATCCAGCATACCCCCACAGCTCTGTTGCGGGTGTATAATCAGCACTTTATTGTAATTGTCGAGAGAATATTTTTTCTTCGTGGTATAAGAAAGATAACGTCGTCAAGCAAATACCTAACGTTATGACCGCGACGTCAATTTTTATTCGGAGTTTACACTCTTTTCTTGTATTTTCATACTTTTATAACTTGAAAACAAAATTGTTTACATATTCATTTTTTCTTATAAATCGACTCAGAAATATATGCCGTTTATGAATAAAATTTAATTTAGGGAACTGACCGCAAAATAAGAAAGAAAATTTCTATGAAAGCAAAGCAGTGTCAGCATGATAGTACACGGAAGTAACGTAAATTGCTATTTTATACAATGTAACGTGCCATTTTTGGAGGCCTATAAAATGTTAAATCGGCGGTGAAGTGAATTCATTTTTTCACGAGTGAAGGTTTGAATCTTCTAGTTTTCATATGCAAACTTTCAGGGTAGGTAATCAATTTTGTTCTAAAACCGCGAGCTACGTTAAATGGGTACATTTGTATAAAATGTTTAGTGTAGTTTCCTGAAAGAACCTAATTTCACAGTATTTGTTTTGGAAAATGTGTATTCAAAGTCAAAATATGCATAGAATTAGTGGAAGGATGATATATCATATTATCTCAATATAACAAATTAAATTTCTAAGACAGCTTTACAGTGCAAGAGCAACAAATAAACACAGATAACTGTTTTCATAGTATTTATTCAATGTAATTCTGTAATGCAAAGGGCAAATAAAAGTCAAAGTTGGGTGAAAGCTACTGCCTGAAGGTCAAAACAGGAAGTCCATTGTGTAAGGTGTCAGATTCTACATAAAGCCCATATAAATAGAGCTCTAAATCCCTTCTAACTGCATTTTATATACTGAAATTCACCATATAGGTGGAGAAATATATTTTCAATTGTTCACAAAAAGATTGAAAGACTTATTTGCAAAATCATGGACACATAACTCAATCTTCTATGCTAACCCCCTAAGATGAGCAATGGCTTCATATGAATGTGTTTGGGATCAAATTACATTTACTTGAATTGCACACATGTTGTAATGATAAAACATATTGTAAGTGAATGAATACTTGTTTATCTAATTTCAGATGACATTTTGGTTCATACTGTCCCAAGAACTCCCATATTCTAAAGTGAAATTAATGAAAATTTTGAATTTTTAAGCATATTTTAAATTCATAATTTAAACTTTAAATCCTGTAATTTGAGTGAAAGTTTTCATCATACTGTAAAACACAAGTCTTAAATGAAATAATGATATATGAATCTTCACACATGTCCCATACAATTCTATAAAATTTAATTTTGAAGTTTATAGATATTTTCCCTTTTGACTCAATGCAGTAAACTCTTGTATGGGTACTCCCTAATTTAAATTGCAAAATTCTCCAGAAATACTTTGAATTTTGATTTGAAATTTTCAGGGTAAGTGTAAAAATGATTGAATTTAATGATAGTGCAAAATCATGAAATTTCAAAATTTTAATCTTGTCTAATAGGTCTCACTGGGGTAAATCGCCTTTGCGGAAGCCTGTAATAGGGGAATATAGTTCCTAAGGGATAGAACGCTGGAGCTTTTGAATACAAATAAAGTATGAAAACAACTACTTTTGTGCGTAAACTTTATATCATGTTTGAGGAAATTTTATATTCTTTCCAATGAACTATACTTGATACGGAATGAGGCACTATATTTCGTGGAAGGATGCGATATGTATAGGGTAGTATGAGAGCACTGGGTGAAACTGAGAGGTGCTTTTAAAATCGTCCTCAATTTTCAAGGCCAAATTGCTCGAAAGATGCAGCGTGACTTTTTTTGCAGACTTATATGAGAAAAAAGTTTGAAATCTTGACTATGCATGTGTGAAAGCGTTTTTTATTCTTTTTCCTCTGAGCTGAGATATCGGCGATCAAAGTTGACAAGTTACTATAGAAACATATAGGGATTTATTTACCCCAGTGAGACCTGCATCGGATGCAGCATCTGACCTACATTTTCCGCTTGAGTGACTTGGTTAAGAAGTTTGGGGTAGCTCAGTATCTGACAAAGTACTGATGCTATAGTAACCAAACTTGCACAAGTGATTCATCTTTGGATGCTGAGGTGAACCCATGCATCGGATGCAGCATCTGACCTACATTTTCCGCTTGAGTGACTTGGTTAAGACGTTTGGGGTAGCTCAGTATCTGACAAAGTACTAATGCTACAGTAACCAAACTTGCACAAACGATTCATCTTTGGATGCTGAGGTGAACCCATGCATCGTATGCAGCATCTGACCTACATTTTCCCCTTGAGTGACTTGGTTAAGAAGTTTGGGGTAGCTCAGTATCTGACAAAGTACTGATGCTACAGTAACCAAACTGGCAAAAGTGATTCATCTTTGGATGCCGAGATGGACCCATGCATCGGATGCAGCATCTGACCTACTTTTTCCACTTCAGTGATTTCGCTTTGAAAAGCCAATATTGAGCAAAGTATAAGTGCTACATGTACCAAACTTGCATATTGGATGTATCTTTGATCAAACTTTCATAAAATGACCTTGACCTACTTTTTCCGCTTGAGTGAATTTGCCTTTAAAAGCCAATATTGAGCAAAGTATAAGTGCTAGATGTTCCAAATTTGCTTATTAGATGTATCTTTGATCAAACTTTCATAAAATGACCTCGACCTACTTTTTCCGCTTGAGTGATTTTGATCTATAAAGCCAATATTGAGCAAAGTATAACTGCTTCATGTACCAAACTTGCATATTGGATGTATCTTTGATCAAACTTTCATAAAATGACCTTGACCTACTTTTTCTGCTTGAGTGATTTTGCCTTTAAAAGCCAATATACATGTACTAAGAAATATGTTTGAATTGAATTTTGCTGCCACGAGGTGAGCTTCGTAATCTGTGATTACCTATGTTTTTTTTTATGAAACGTCCAAAAATCGGGATTTTCCGTGTCCCGGCCGGGACAGATATTTTCGGTCGAAAATGCCGGACATTTTTTGTCCCGGCTGGGACAATGGCAAGTATGGAATTCTTCCCTATGCTGTTAGAAGTCCATCATGCTACTAGTGCAAATGTACCAAAATCTAATGTGCATCAGAATTTGTCATGGGAATGTAATGCAAATCTAATTTGAATAAGAATAATGCGCACCAAATTTAATGCTAATTAGATTTAATGCGCATTCATGTGAACAGGTCATAACAAAGCCAACTCTGAAAGGGTGTGTTCAAAGAATGCAGAAAAAAAAATACAAAATAAAGCAGGTTATTAAGTTGAAATGAATGCATTATTTTGTTTTGGATAGTTTTAAAAACATTTTAAAAGATGACTATTTACAGAGAACATACCTCCTGAAAATTGGGATGATGACGATGATTTGTATGTGGATGCAAAGGAGAATCTGAGTCAGACAGACTCGGCAAATAGCGCTGAAAATTACGATTCTGCCGATTCCTCAGCGGTTAAATCTTTATCTTTACAAACTTGTGTTAGTAAGTATGTGATGAATTATTTGTACTTTCATTTGATCATTTCAGTGAAACTTGATAGATTTCATGGCAAAGGGTATAATTTTGGATATTTTTTTAAAGACAGCCAGTCATGATATCCAGATTAACAACATACTTAAGAAGTATAGCTGTATTATTGATTGGAGAACTTGACAAAGTAGCACATTAGGCATTGATATTTACTGTTGTGTCTGATGTTAAAAATGCTTACATCAAGCTTAAAATATCCACCCCTTATGTTTACCAACTTGAATGTATAAGGAAAAAATGGAGGAACCATGTTTTAGCATTAACTTATACAGTTATTTGTATCATATTCCCATTGTTACATGTATGATGATATTTGTAAAGTTAGAGGTACAAAATATAAGTTATTTTCTCACCATTTACCCCAACACATACATGTACATGTAGGTACCAATGCTCACAATAGATGTATGTCAATGAAAAGTTTTCTTGTGTAAGGGTTTCTGACCCTATAAATTGGCTAGATAATTGAACATGTAATTCTCAAACTTCTTTTTGATTTAAAACTGTGTAAAATTTTTGTACAGAGGATATCCATGGTGGTAAGATTTACTGAACCTTATTCCCCATTTATTCTCACATACAGGTACAAGGTGTCAGTCAGTGCATGTACATTTTCCTAGCTGTGTTTAAGTACAGTATAACCAGAAATTTTCTCTAGCATCAAATTTCGCAATTTTACCGCAAAATGATGTCTTTATATTTGCAAGTACAAATTTTCGCAATATGAAAAGAAGATAAGAGAATAGGTATGGGGGTAGTGTATGTTTATTTCATTTTGATAGAAACTGAACGTGCAATTGATGAAAACTGTTAGAGGTACAATTTTCTGTGAAGACTTTTGTTCGCATACTAGAATGACTCATGAGTATAGTGAAAATTATTACATTGTGAAAAATTCTGCTTATACAGTATCATAGGACTATTTACATACAATATAAAAATGATATAAGCGAATGGTATAAATTCACCAGTATAGGAATTAGGAATTCTTACCTTTATGATGCACTTAGTTGTTTTGTCTCTAATGCATGATATGGGTTCACTGTGTGTATGACATTTAATTGAGTCACATGATTTTTGATGTCTCACTTACGTAATATTTTAACTCCTGTACTGTTAAATATAGATCATTGGAAATGTATTGCAGCTTCCTGTTTGTAATCATAACATCCCCATAGCAAAGTTAAGCAGGGGGGGGGGGTTAACTGATATATTGTTACAACTTGATCAACTGGATAATTCCTTTAGTAATTTCCTTCATAGATTGAGTCAAGAGGAGGGAAATAGGGAATATTAAAGACTTCAGCCTAGTCTAGATAGTAAAAACTATCAATATTGTTCAAGGAACACAAAATTGTGTCACATTTTATCAACGTATTACATGTAGATCTGTGTAGATATACATGGCTTTGCTAAAAGGAAATGTGCATATGAATTATAAGTATAAAAATATTAATTAACTTATGGTTAATGTTAAAATATTAAAAAAACATCTAGATCAAGGTCAGTAGGTAAAAAACATTGCAAATATAGAAAGGTGTTGTCTCAAGTAGTAAACATGTGAAATATCAAAGCCCTATCCCTTACAAATCTAAAGTAATGCCCTATCTTTTTTGGCCGGATTGCAAAGCAATTCCGGTCTATAGATTGACGATGTCCGTCCGTCCGTCCGTCTGTCTGTCCGTCCGTCTGTCCGTCCGTCCGTCTGCCGTCAACATTTTGGTTAAGGTTTCTGGTTGAGGCAAAATCTAAGGAACTATATGCAGTAGAAACTTTATATTATACATGAAGCATGCCCATGACAAGACCTTTCAATTTATGCCATAACATTTGACCTAGTGACCTTGACCTTGGACTTTGACCTAGTTAAAGATTTTGGTTAAAGTTTCTGGTTGAGGCAAAATCTAAGTAACTATATGCAGTAGAAACTTTATATTATACATGAAGCTTGCCCATGACAAGACCTTTCAATTTATGCCGTAACATTTGACCTAGTGACCTTGACCTTGGACTTTGACCTAGTTAAAGATTTTGGTTAAAGTTTCTGGTTGAGGCAAAATCTAAGTAACTTTATGCAGTAGAAACTTTATATTATACATGAAGCTTGCCCATGACAAGACCTTTCAATTTATGCCGTAACATTTGAACTAGTGACCTTGACCTTGGACTTTGACCTAGTTAAAGATTTTGGTTAAAGTTTCTGGTTGAGGCAAAATCTAAGTAACTATATGCAGTAGAAACTTTATATTATACATGAAGCTTGCCCATGACAAGACCTTTCAATTTATGCCGTAACATTTGACCTAGTGACCTTGACCTTGGACTTTGACCTAGTTAAAGATTTTGGTTAAAGTTGCTGGTTGAGGCAAAATCTAAGTAACTATATGCAGTAGAAACTTTATATTATACATGAAGCTTGCCCATGACAAGACCTTTCATTTTATGCCGTAACATTTGACCTAGTGACCTTGACCTTCGACTTTGACCTACTCAAAGATTTTGCTTAAAGTGCCTGGTTTAAGCAAAATCTATGGTACTGTATGCAGTAGAAACTTTATATTATTAATGAAGCTCGCCCATGACAAGACCTTTCAATTTATGCCGTAACATTTGACCTAGTGACCTTGACCTTGGACTTTGACCTAGTTAAGGATTTTGGTTAAAGTTCCTGGTTTAAGCAAAATCTATGGAACTGTATGCAGTAGAAACTTTATTTTATACATGTAGGTTGCCTCTGACAAAACCATTCAATTTATGCTGTATTATTTGACCTATTGACCTTGACCCAGTTGGTGACAAAAACTTACTTTGCAATCCGGCCATACCGTCTTTAGCGGTGTTTTATTGTAGAATTAGGTCAAATATCTAGGTCAAGGTCACTAGGTTAAATATTTTAATATCCATGTTACATAGAGTTGTTCCTGTTATACTATGGATATCTATTCAACATAGCTAATTTTTGTTTACATGCAAGGTGGAGGGGGGCATAATATGATGAAAGAATGTAATGATGCTCATACAAAAACTCAGCATTATTGGCAGATTATGCTAGTGGTAATCTTTATATTTTTGAATTTTCCCCAGTTTTTTCCTGGTAACTAACTTATCATAAGTGGGAAAGTCAGTATGTGGGAGTGCATCATTTGACATTTGGTCTCTTGTGAACTGTTCTATAACAGTACAACCTTGACTAATGTTATAAGATTATGTCAGAATGATAAGTATAAGTGTCATAGTTTCCAACTCTGCTATCCATTTACTTATTGTATAATGACCCTACCTTTAGATATCAATAATACAGGATCTGACCCCTATAGTAAGTAATGCCATAACACGGTAACCTTTGACTTATAGATTATGGCCTTGGCAATACTCTGTGAACTCCCCAATGTTGTCATAACTTGTAATCATGATAAGAGATAATGCATAAATAGAACTTATGGCTTCATTATATATTAAGAAGTATTATCAGTGTTATATCAAAGTAGGAAAGTACTGAGTACAACATATATAGGGCATTAATTTCTTTCATAAGTTGCACACATTTTTAGCTCACCTTGATAAAGTTGAGTTAGGATCTGTTTCCCTGACCGCATCCAAATAAAAAGTTTGGGGTAGCTCATTATTTGGTACTGATTCTACAGTAACCAAACTTGCACAAGTGATCATGCATCAGATGCTGCATCTGACATACATTTTCCTACTTCATGGTCTTTGTTCAGAAGTTTATGTTAGCTCAATATTGGACATATCAACCTCATACCAGAGGATCATCTTAGGATGCTGAGTTGAATCCATGCATTGGATGCTGCATCTGAACTACTATTAATGTCTTAAATTAAATGTGACATCACTCTGAAAAAAAAAAACCCAGAATGTATTAGGGGTGGTAATTATCTATTAGCAATAGTATGTTGTCTATTTTCTTTAAATGGAAATGTGGTCTTGTTGGACTGTTTGAAAAGAAGGTCATTATAGGGTGAGAAAGTAATCTTACAAACAAATATTTTGATTTATTTTAAACATTTCATTGTAGATGTCCACTATATCAAGATAGAGGATGCTGAGTCGTCACGTAGTGTTAAAGACTTTCTGTCAGATTCCAAGAGGGAGTGTGTAGCAGTGTACTGTCACATCACAGGTGACAACCAAGAAGTCCCCACTACTGGTGACAATCAAGAAGTCCCAGCCAGTGGTGACATCCAAGATATCACCGACATTCTCTTCTTCACAGATGACTATTTTCATCACTTTGATCTCAAGTCAGGAATAGATGTAATGGAGGAAGGAAACCTGGTAGATTTCTTCAATTCTAAGTCACCAGTGAAGGTTAGTACATTTTTTTGAAATTCTGTTTAAATATAAGTTAACTTAGTAAATCTTTATCATTTTAAGATAGCATCATCTCTTTATAATTGGCAAAGTTAAAAAGGAAACGTAGCTGTGAAACATGAATGCCCCCGTTGGTATCTTTGTTAGTAAAAAAGTTGGGATGTCAAAAGTAGTTCACGTTTTAAGGTCAAGGCTTCATGGTCAATTTTTTTATCAATGGAAAGGTCTTGCCACAAGGAATGCATTTCTGAAATATGAAAGCCCTTTCACTTCCCAATCAATGTTAAGGCCAAGATTAAAGTTTTTCAAAAGTGGGTCAAACTCCAGGGTCAAAGTCACAAGGTAAAAAATGTTGGTATCCATGGAAGGGTCTTGTCACAAGGAATGCACATGTAAAAATTAAAGCCCTATCACTTACCATTCAAAATTTATTACCAAGGTTAAAGTTTTTGCGGACAAACAAAAAAACAGACGGACCAAATCTATATGCCCCTGAATCTCTGATTACGGGGGCATAAAAATCCTTACTTTTGAAAATTGGATAGCATATTATTTTTTTGTCCTGTATGTCTGTGCATCTCTTTCCATAATTGTCTGGAACTTCGACCTTTGTATCAGAAATTGTTCGTACTTGATTCCATAAAGAGGTTCTTTGAAGATTATTTAAGTTCTTTAATTTATATCATGAAGTTTTTTTTTTCAGATTTTTCATGGAATCTCAACTCCCTCAGCGGTATTATTTAAGAAATATGGTATCATACTTGATGGTACAGATGTATTTGACACCCAGGTATGCTATTAATTTTATTAAGGAGTTTGAATACTTTGCGGGTATAAATTGTATTATTTTCTAGGTGCAAATTTTCTTTTTCTATGACCTACCAACAGAGCAGTAAAATAGGCCTGAGTGTATGCAAGTAAAAGATCAAAACAATTATGTCTGCAAATCATTTATATAGAAAAATTGTATCCTAATTTTAATTCAATCTATAGAAAACACATTAAAGGCAGATTCATGATGTCATGATGCAGTGTTGCAATGGACATAAACTTTTATAACAACATTACTGTAAACGTGGTTATTTTCGCTGGCGGAAAATTTCACGATTATGACATTAAGACCTTTTGCTTGGGGCAACATATATTTTTAATGCAGTAGGGTTATTTTTGCGTGGGGTAAATTTTCACGAAGTTTATTTATACGTGAAGTACGCGAAAATAATCCCCATGCAAAACTTCCCATGTAAACAGTATTTGAATGTTGCAAATTAAAAGTATTGCCATCAAAATGAACTTAGTATTTTATAGATCTGAGCCAAACAGATGGAATGCAAGTGAATGTATCTAAGTTATTGTCAACCTCATGAATCAAAAGCATGGGAAAAAATAGAAACATGAATCAGAACCACATCATATTTGCGTTTCATTACGAAATGACATATTGAAATTTTCATCCATAAAATTTTGTTGTATGGATATTTTCTTTTTCCTTCATTTAAAGATTGCAATGGAATTAATTAAAGAGCTAGGAGAAGGAGACCTGAATCAGTTAGAAGCTTTAGGATTTACGTCAGACAGGATGGACAGTGATATAGAGGGTTCACTTGATGATCTTAAAATACAGAGGATCAAAGAAAAGTGCCATACCATGTTCTATTCATATAAGTTGTTTGACAGGTAAGTTTTTAAAAAGGTAGACCTTCTTGAAATACAAAAACCCAAAAGAAAATGCTCTAGTGGAAAAGAATCCACAATAATTGTTTGACATGGATAGACAGAGATTGTATGAATTAGTAATTCCCATATACCCAACTTGCTTACAACCTTTGTCACTCTAGATATCAATAATGAGAGGGTCTTTTAGGATTGAAAATATCATTTGAATTTTAAGATAAATGCCTAATTTGTTTTTAGTAAAAGTCGCATAACCCCAAAAACATAGTTCAACACTTTTATTTCAGACAGTATGCCTCACATTTTTTTGCATTTGACATGAATGAATATGTTGAGTTATGTTGCATAACCGCATACCTTGAAAAACAATTCTTGAAAATTGCCAGTTTGGTCTTTGCAGATATGCACATAAACTTCAATGAAGAATGGAAGAGAAGTACTAAATCAGTCAATTTCATTAGATATTGGTTGAAAGCTCAAGTCTTGACTTCATATGTTTCAGTTGGCTTGAAAAGAAAAAGTACAAGAAGCGTGTGTACGATGCCGTTAATCAAGATATTGATGCAACAAGACTGAGAGAGGTCAGAAATGACAGAAAAAAGAAAGCAAAGTCATTATCAAGTAACATAGATCAGAACCAGCAGCATGGCCGCCAAGGAAAGAAGAAAAATAAAGGAAGAAAAAAATAGTACAGAATTTTTTTTAAAGACAATATGTGATATGAAAAAAAGTAAACAAGCATTATATAGATTTATCTCTTTGACAGAGAGTTATTGTTGAATGAATGTGTATAATAAAACTGATGTTTACATTTTGAATTTATATAATATATATAAGTAGCATTGTGATATGTTTAATTTAATGTACAAACCTTATGATTTTATTCCCCTGCAAACAAGGTTATTTAGGGTATATAAAAGTTAACCTTTCCGTCTCTCTGTCTCCCTTCAGTCTTGTAATGGCCATCACATTTAAACCTCTGCATGAATTAGAATAATATGTCACAGGATATCTTTTAAAATTGAATTTCACATAGAGATAAAATTTAGATATTATATTTTATAAAACTGCTGAAACAGAGTATTTAAGTACATCTCTAGTTTTATTTATTTGATTTTTATTTTTTTGGCCTGGATTTTCTCTGTCAGTTTTCCCCTTTGGCGGTAACCGGTTGTTGATTTACATGTAGCTTTGATGAACACAATTTGGTAAGACAACGAATCAGTAGAACATGTGGTTTAAGTTGAATTTTAGCTCTTATATATAGCTTATGCTTTATGGTGTTTTACATTGCATTGTTTTAATGAATTCAACAATGGTAATGATAATTTTTTTACAGCTTTGTTTTCTGTTAGATACATGTATATACAAAGATGTTAGTTGTGATTAATCCTGAACTCCCGGCCTTTTCACAATAAGATTTAGATCTTACAGTCCTCATGTATTTTTGAAAAATGCATAATCAGACTTCCAAATCTCCAATTTTTCAGAAGTAAGTGTATGAAACATGTGGGCCTTTATTTGTGCCATATTTGAATGATCTTTGTATTTTGTGGATCAGGAATTATTAGTATATCTTATGTTGTAGAGACAAAAATATGAGACCATTTCATAATTAAATAGTATGTATTATGGCAAACCATTTCTTTTCCCTTTATCTTTTATTCTATTGTGTTTGGATATTGTCATATAAACAATTCCAAATATGAATTATGATTTTACATGGAGAGTGTAGATATTTGCCCTGCTTTTACTTATTCGATCATTCTTATTTATACTTCTCTAATAATTGTCTCCCATGCTTGTGAAAAAATAGTTGATATGATGCCCTGTTCATCGAATTTATACATGTTTATCACTCAGATTTTTAACAATGAAGCAAAGGTCAAGAATTTAAGCTTGGTCTGTACATTGTATATGATAATGTTTATGATAATCTAGAATACAATGAAACTGTCAATTTAACATTTAACACAATTCAAAGAAAAAATGCAAAATCCTCTCATTTCTTTTGAATTCAATTTTGAATTTGAAATTCAAATTGCTGAAATTTTTACTTTGTGATGAGATAATTAATATGCATTTATAAACCAGATAACAACTTTACATATGAAGTACATGTTATGTGTTGCAGAGGAATTGAATCAGGATGTAAGTGATATACAGCTAGCTAGGTATAAGAATTGCATGAAGTGATAAATGAGGCCTTTCATAATGGATAGTTTTGTTTTTATTTCAAATATTTTGCTCAAATTCTAATGTCTTTCAGGTATGAGAAAGTCTTTTGACATTATTGATATGAGTACATCAGATTTATTTGAATGAACAGTGAGTTCTGCAAAAAGCTGATCTAATATAATGGACTATAATCAGAGGATGATGAATTAATCTTTTTCAAGGTCATTTACAAATATTTCATAAAAAAATCATGCAAAGAAAACAAATCCTATAAGCATGCACTTACAGTATGTCTGTATGATAAATAATCATGGTAACTCCTACAATGTTCAATAGAATCTATAGAATATAAGAATGAAAATAAACTTTTGCAAAGTTAATTGTTATTCTATATGAAATTCTAGGTTTCTAAGAAAATATAACTTTTAATTGAGGCCCCCTCCCCTCCCTTTTGCTAAGACCAAAGACCAAAAGCCTTAATATATACATGTATTTCTTTAGGATAAACTTATGTTTATTACTTCACATAAAGGTATGTCATGATAATTATTCAAAATATTTTTGGGGTTTTTTTTTGCATCATAGATAGACATGTTTGTGACCCTTTTTTGTGATTCAAGGTCAAGGGCACATTCAGGTCTAGAGGGTTTGTTATTGGGCAGTTATAATAAAAACGATGCAGTATTGATAAATTTAGATAAAATGATACGAATAAAAACACAAACACTCAAATACATTGCAAATGAACGCCAGAGAAGCAAGGATGGATTTTACTTAGAATTGTTATAGATCATCGTTTTTTACACTTGATAAAGGCCAAGGGGCCAAAAATTTGTGTATTTGAGTGTTTGTGTTTTTATTTGTTATCATTCCTTCCCTCTGGAAGAAATATTTCAATCTACTAAATTGATACGATTTCAGGTGTGAGATAAAGATTTATAAAGAATAAATATGATTCAGCTCAGTATTCTGTATGCCGAGAGGAGTCAGATTTGTGAGCAGCTGGTTTAGAAACTAGTTCTCATGGGTTCAAATATCTGTTTTAAACATTTCAAACAGGTTGTAGAAGACGGACGGTTGATAATTTTACACAAAATTAATAATAAAATTCAGATAATGTTTGGTCAAAGCAAAATGGCAAAGATCCTGAAGAATTTTTATGTATCCATGCAGCTATGTCATTTAAAATTGCAAATGGAATAAGATAATAGGAATCTTTTTAGAACTCTTCTTAATATGTAAATGTTATCAGTCTTTAAATGTTTGCTGTTAAAGTTGACATTTTGTAGAAATAATGTATCTGAATAGCATATGATACCGATATTTCTCTCGAAAATGATACCGATATTTCTCTCGAAAATGATACCGATATTTCTCTCGAAAATGATACCGATATTTCTCTCCAAAACCATCAAGTACTGCTGTAACATAGTTGTTTCTTCCATGAATTTCCTGTCAATTATATAAAGTTTGACCGACAATGTTAAACACATCCAAAATACATGTATGCTTAGAAGAGAAATAACTGTGTATTAACATGGATGATATGTTTGATTGTGATATCATATTAGATTTCTGTTCATTGTAAGGCTATAGTAATTTAAGAATATTTTGTTTTACGTCTGGAACTTTATCTAAAAGGTACCCTCCCTCCAGGCATGAAAACACACAATCACATGATCAGTATGAAAGACTAATGGGAAAGGAAGACTGAAAAGATAAAAGAAAAATATTCTTCTTCAAGTGATATTGATAATTTTGACTTTATTAATTTTTTAGAAAATATCACTATTATTTCCTGATACAAATGATAGCATGGGCATTTTATGGTATTAAAGATCATTTTACCTGAACAATGTATGTTTGTGTATTTTCTGAGGAATTCTCCTGGAAGGTACCCACCCGCAGACGTAAAACAAGATATTTTATTACTATGGCCTAAGGTCATTACCACTGGAGTGTTAAAAACTGTCAATGCATTTTTCTGAATCATATATACATGTGACGCCTGTACCATTTTGCCTGTTTTTTGGCCTTTTTGAAATCACATCTAATATTATTCGTTATTATGACAAACAGAACACCCAAAATAAATAAAGATCCTGTGTGAAAAATGATAACAATATTCTTTTTCTTAATTTGTTGTTATACTATATGACCACTGATATTAACCAGAAGTACTTGCTGCAATTTCTCTGTGGTATTTGGTTCCCAGTACAATTATCTGATGAACCACCAAGAAAAAACATTAATATCAAAGACAACACAAGCTGTATTGACCAATATGCAGTCATAGATTGTATTGGATGGTTACAAACAAGTTGGTTTGAAATGGGGTAGATATATGAAATGATCTAGTAGAAAATCTGTGAATAAAACTGTGATCTTATAATTTCAGAGACAAACTGATGAAGAAAGAGGGCTTTGACTTCATCCACTGATTCACGCACCATTTCACTTTATGTATTGAAATATACTACAAATGTTTGCAAAATTGATCGAGCTACATTTGTATGCCAAGTTCAGGGTATAATACCATAGATCAAAGGTGACATTATTGTTATCTGTCTGTTTGATTTTATTATTACTTCACTCGAAAAATCTGAATATAAGCAAGATTTTATTACATGCTAACACACACACACAAAAAATTGCTGATATGCACCTTAAAAGATTACTTAAGGAAATATGATGAACATTGAGTACCCTCATAATATTTGTTTCCAAATACAATAAAAGTGTTCAAATATCAAATATTGTGAGAGGTTTGTACCTTGCTACACTCTGGAACATTTCACTTGCATTCTCAATGAAGCTGGTCAGCAGAAGATGCATACTGATTATGGACACATAATCTCACTCCCCTTGTTGGACTTTACTTGTATTTCATAAACCAAGTACACGATTTTATGTTTCCTTTCTATTGTTTTGCTGGTCTCATTTGCTTATGTGCAATTAAACTGTTGCTTACAAGAGCCGTTTTGTCAATCAGCGATCTATTTACTTATTTTGTGCAGAAAAGCTTTCTATGAATAATTATGGAAATTTTCAATAACAGTCAAATGGTGACTTATTTGAAAAAAAACAACAAAAAACATCTGAATCTCGTGCCCAAAAGCCACCCCAGCGACCACAATATACAAAAATCTCGTATCGAAATCAACGTGTCTAATTTCAGTGAACGTGCTTGCAAACTTGTTTAGCCTCAATATTTGTCATAAAGTTATAAGCCTGTTGGTTGATTCTTGAGGTTGAGAGTTAACGAATTTCAGTTTCTTTTGTTATTAGGTCTTCCGACTTCCGTCGGAAGACCTATTGTTTTCGTAACCGTGGAAAATTGGATCAGCGATTTCTCAAGAACCCTGTAAGCTAGGACAATGAAAGTTCTCCAACGTTACGTTTGGAGTAAAAGCTAGATTGGTCTTTTTTATTTTTGGTCTCTGTTATTTTTTTATCATGTTTTTTAAACATTTCAAACAGGTTGTAGAAGACAGAGGGTTGATAATTTAACACAAAATTAATAATAAAATTCAGATAGTGTTTGGACAAAGCAAAATGGCAAAGATCCTGAAGAATTTTTATGTATCCATGCAGCTATGTCATTTAAAATTGCAAATGGAATAAGATAATAGGAATCTTTTTAGAACTCTTCTTAATATGTAAATGTTATCAGTCTTTAAATGTTTGCTGTTAAAGTTGACATTTTGTAGAAATAATGTATCTGAATAGCATATGATACCGATATTTCTCTCGAAAATGATACCGATATTTCTCTCGAAAATGATACCGATATTTCTCTCGAAAATGATACCGATATTTCTCTCCAAAACCATCAAGTACTGCTGTAACATAGTTGTTTCTTCCATGAATTTCCTGTCAATTATATAAAGTTTGACCGACAATGTTAAACACATCCAAAATACATGTATGCTTAGAAGAGAAATAACTGTGTATTAACATGGATGATATGTTTGATTGTGATATCATATTATATTTCTGTTCATTGTAAGGCTATAGTAATTAGATATTGTGTTTTACATCTGGAACTTTATCTTAAAGGTACCCTCCCTCCAGGCATAAAAACACACAAACACATGATCAGTATGAACGACTTGGGAAAGGAAGACTGAAAAGATATAAGAAAAATATCCTTCTTCAAGTGATATTGATAATTCTGACTTTATTTTTATATAGAAAAAACACTATCATTTCCTGATACAAATGATAGCATGGGCATTTTATGGTATTCAAGATCATTTACCAATATTTTTTACCTGAAAAATGTATATTTGTGTATGATTTTTCTGAGCAATTCTCCTGGAAGGTAACAACCCGTGGACATAAAACAAGATATTTAATCACTATGGCCTAAGGTCATTACCACTGGAGTGTTAAAAACTGTCAATGCATTTTTCTGATCATATATACATGTGACACCTGTACCATTTTGCCTGTTTTTTGGCCTTTTTGAAATCACATCTAATGTTATTCGTTATTATGACAAACAGAATACCCAAAATAAATAAAGATCCTGTGTGAAAAATGATACCAATGTTCTTTTTCTTAATTTGTTGTTTTTTTATTTGATCACTGATATTAAGAAGAAGTACTTGCTGTGATTTCTCTGTGGTATTTGGTTCCCAATACAATTATCTGATGAACCACCAAGAAAAAACATTAATATCAAAGACAACACAAGCTGTATTGACCAATATGCAGTGATAGATTGTATTGGTTGGTTACAAACAAGTTGGTATGTAAATGGGGTTGATATATGAAATGATTTAGTAGGAAGTAGAAAATCTTGTTTTGATGTGAATAAAACTGTGATCTTATAATTTCAAAGACAAACAGATGAAGAAACAGGGCTTTGACTTCATCCACTGATTCATGTACCATTTCACTTAATGTATTGAAATATACAACAAATATTTGCCATAAGTTGCTACATTTGTATGCCAAGTTCAGGGTATAATACCATAGATCAAAGGTGACATTATTGTTATCTGTCTGTTTGATTTTATGATTACTTCACTCGAGAAATCTGAATATAAGCAAGATTTTATTACATGCTAACACAAAAAGAATTGCTGATATGCACCTTAAAAGTTTACTTAAAGGTAATATGATGAACATTGAGTACCGTCAAATATCTGTTTTTATAGATATTAAGATAGTATTCAAATACAGATAATAGAAATATTGTGAGAGGTTTGTACCTTGCTACACTCTGGAACATTTCACTTGCATTCTCAATGAAGCTGGTCAGCAGAAGATGCATACTGATTATGGGCACACGATCTATCATCCCTTGTTGGACTTTACTTGTATTTCATAAAACAAGTACACGATTTTATGTTTCTATTCTATTGTTTTTCTGGTTTCCCTTGCCCATGTGCAATTAAACTGTTGCTTACAAGAAACGTTTTGTCAATCAAACTGCAGCGATCTATTTGCCAACTATGTGCGGTAAAACATTCCATGAATATTATGGAAATTTTCAATAGCAGTCAAATGGTGACTTATTTGGAAAAAAAGATACATCTGAATCTTGTGCCCAAAAGCCAGCCCCAGCGACCACAATAAACAAAAATCTCGTATAGAAATCAACGTGACTAATTTCAGTTTACGTGCTTGCAAACTGTTTATCTTCAATATTTGTCATAAAGTTGTAAGTAAAGCCTGTTGGTTAGTTCATGAGGTTGAAATTCAACGAATTTCAATTTCTTTTGTTATTAGGTCTTCCGACTTCCGTCGGAAGACCTATTGTTTTCGTAACCGTGGAAAATTGGATCAGCGATTTCTCAAGAACCCTGTAAGCTAGGACAATGAAAGTTCTCCAACGTTACGTTTGGAGTAAAAGCTAGATTGGTCTTTTTTATTTTTGGTCTCTGTTATTTTTTTTATCATGTTTTTTAGTAGATTCAAATATTTGACGGGAGCGTCGAATTACTCAAAAGGACCGAAAATTTCATGTTTTGCTATTTGTAAGCTTAAATATCTCGTATTTTGCTATCTACAATTTCCATTCTTTTTGAAAGTCGACAGCCATGCAAGATATGAAATGCTAGATGCACACTGTAACGATTTATTACGATGACGTCCTTCACCGTCCTTCATATTTCCAAATTCAGAAGTTCATAGGAGGAAGACACTTTTTTGCTTATAATTAGTGATGAACCAATTGTCGCCGACAATCGATTGACGATCGCTAAAACTCTTTCGATTCCGATTATCGATTTCATTTTCTTACAATCGATTGTCGCTGAAAGAAAGGTATTTTGTGTAAAGGTATTTATTTTCATGTAACATAAACCGTTACTTGTTGTCTTGCATTTAAACAGGCAGACACTTTGAAATTGAATGCTTTATATTTTGTTTGAAGAAGTTTTCTTAATTTTATGCAGAAAAATACAATTTTTCTATCTTTTATGCTCCATTTTTCATGGACTTTTGTCTTCCGATTTAAATCGATAATCAATCGGTTTACTCTTTCCGATTATTTTCCGATAATCGATTCTTAAAAGTCTTCCGATGTACAACACTACTTATAATAGTAAACAAAAATTAAGCTTATGAAGTTTCCTAAAAATTTCAATATTATTATTTTTTATCCATATATCTGTCTTATTCAGTCTTTCTGATTTTTCCTATCTCTTACTGTTGAAAAGATATGAGCATCGAAATTTTGAGTTGGGTATTTCGATACACCTTCATGCCAACAGATCGGGCGCACACTAAAATTGGTAGTCCGAGTCCGACTCGAGAAAAGCAGTGTTGAGATTTTCAAATTCCGATTTCACGGCAATGATGAATATGCATTTCATAAATACATTTCGATATACACAATTTGATTTTAAAACAGTTGATTAATTTAGAAGAGATCAGCTACAAACCAGAATTTACACACAAAAAGTGGTAGTTTGATTCCGATTTCTAACCTACAAACCTGTTTCTAAACTTCAATAACTATATTTTGAACATCAAGTTTAATTTCTAATTCTAGCAAACGTTCGAACATAATTTCGGTTGGTTTATTAACAAATTGATGAACAATTTCTCCAACATTCTTCCCTCCCCTCGTTTTTCGAAAACAGTTCTGTTTATATTGAACGATGTCGCCATGATGGAAATTCAAAATAATCTTTGAAAAAAGGGAAGGGGGGGGGTCCAAATTTGAACCTGCACAGCGAGAACCTCATGGTATTTATATATATATATTGAACGTAACTTGTTATTACCATTTCTCTTCTCAAGAAAATTGGTTCTACAGCTACGAGCTCGCCTTTTTTATGGGGGAAGGGGGCAGGAAGAATTTGCAAAAAAAAAAATCCCGGCTCTGAAAAATGCTGAAAAAAATATTCCGGCCCAAAGGGCCGGCAATTTTTTTTTCCCGGACCATGCAAAAGTAAGGATACATTGCATGATATGGAAATTTTTGCTGGCCCTTTGTGCCAGACAATTTAAAGTCAAAAAATTAATTAATATAAATACAAACTGTTCACATAGCTGTATCTACCAGAGACCTAATACGCATAGGCACAAAAATCTAGAAAAGGTTCTATTTAAACATCATACAATCTGTCTGAAATTCGCTAATTGCAAAGAGACATCTGAAGGAACGGTTATTAACTCATACTCTGTAACAGCGGGGAGTTTAACTTACACAGACATTCACAACATTTGACAATTTGTTTAAATCCGGCCCGAAGAACCGGCGAAAATTTTTCTCCGACTCTGGTAATGGCTGAAAAAAATGGCCTGCTCAGAAAATTGCTGAAAAAATTTTACCGGCTGGCAATAGAATTCCTGCCCCCCCCCCCCCCAAATCAAATGGTTGCTCACCAACAATTATCGGTTTGAAAATTTAATGTTACTGCTATTTGAAAACTTAAATATATAATATAAATACATGTAATGTGACGTCCTTCATATTTCCAAACCAAAAATTGTATAGGAGGAAGACACTCTTGTTGCAACCGCAACAAGAAACCTTTCTAGTTAATTATGTTCTCGTGTCGCTGAGACGAGATGCTGCCAGTTGAGTATTTCCGTTAGTAAAAAAGAAAAGGACAAACATTCGCTTTCCGTTAACATGACTCGTCATTTGTACTTAAAAAAAGGCCATGACACAGAAGTTTCTGGTTTATATTTGGGTCATCATTTGAAAGGTACGGCAGATCAGGCAATATGACCCTCAATACGCAAAGTTAAATATAAATTTCTCGGTGAGGAAAGGAAGTAGGACATAATTTTTCATACGAAAATGAATCATGGGCTAAAATTTATTTTGGTTTCCTTCATACTTTTGTCAAATGCTTACGTGACTTGAACCAAATTATTTTTCTCCGGCCTTAAATCTTCACCTCTCTCTCTTAAACGATGTCGTTCTTTACATTGAAGTGTTCTTTCATACTGGTATTTCTAGGCTTTGCCTTATTTCTGACGGGCTTTTCGTCGCCCCTGTGGAATATCTTTATATATACATACCAATGTTTGGTGTCCTGATCAGAGTGAATGCTATTTTTGCCTTGGCCTCATATTTCCTTTCGATCATTTTCGCAATTCGTCTGTTGAATTGTCCAAACTCCTCGACTTTGCTGGTGCCTTTAGCCAATGAAATAATTGCAGGTAATCTCGACTGTTCTGTCTAAATAGTCATTTTTCAATATAGATTTAATCATACATGTATATTCTACTCGAAATCATTAATCTAAGAATTCGTCGAATAAAATGAAACATTTCAGATACTGTATCAAATAAAAAAAGGGACGGAATTCAGGTATTGGATTTATGTATTTCAGTTGTGTCCACTGTAATAACGCTGATCCTGTGGCCCACTCTGTTCCCTCTGTTCAGACAGGGGTTGTCCTGGAGTTACTGGTGTACAGCGCTGTCTGTAGTAGCTACATTGACCGGCATCAGGGATAAAACGCTTCAGCTCAGAAAACAATGATATCATCTACATTATAGCATGAGAAACAGAGCTAATGTCTTAATAAAATTACAACTTTAAAACTGATGAAACTTACGATATCAGAAAAACCCACGAGCCGGAGAAGCACACCATTTAAACAATCGATTATAAACAGCCTAATAAGTGAGTGCTCAGCCGTCACAAGAACTTAGACCGACTAATTCATAAAGTGCATTGACCAACTATTTGAACGGGACTTCATGGCGGTCTTGTCTTATCTTCATCTCCGCCTGTGCTTTTGTGGATGCTTCTCATTGTGTGGTTTTGGCATCATTGCACGTCAAACAACAAAATTCAGACGGTTTTGACATCTATTCATTCATGGCTTTTACTGTAAGATTTGCTTCATCGTAGCCGATATATTATGACCATGTTTATGTGTTGTTAACTGTAAAAAAAAAAAGAACCTAGCCAAATATAAAAAAAAAACTACCGAAAAGAAATTATTGTGTTGATTAATTTCGTAATTTTTTCCTTTGATAGCAAGACCTAATGTGGATAATACTTTCTGAAAACGAGAAATGGAATTTTCCTAATAAATATAAAGTCCTAGTTATTAATGGCCCAAGGTCAGGTTTTGTTATTTTCTTGACCATGTTTCAGACGACCTTTGGTGCTTTGGTGTCAGACATTTGGGTCATACGGTCATGGATGTGTATTGCCCATTAGAAAAGCACGATATGCTCTTATTCTTGACCTCGTCAACTCCTTATATATACAAATTAATATTTCCTGGGGAACAGTTACTTTTATGGAAGTCATAGAGAAAAAGAGTTAGCGATTTTTTTTCTCTTCTATATTGGATATGTTGTTTTCTATCACAGACAGTTTCACTGGAATATAGAATTGATAATTATATCCAGGAAATATGCGTTGAGTGTATAATCAAAGTAACTGATTTATGCATTTCGAGGTTTACAATGGCTATATTATGACTTTTTAGGTTTTGTGGATTTACATGCAGAAGTCGAAAACCAGAGCTCTTGGTAATCATGTTTGTTGACAGATTAACTTGAAAAAAAATCCCACATACACAAACTTGGTGGACAAAGAACCTTGAATGCAATAATTCTGTAAAGTTTCTTCCATTTATGTGCAGCTGTACATGTAGCGAAGTAGAGGTAGAAAATTCGCATATATACATACCAAACGGGGCGGATCGGCTAAATTTTACTTGCATGTCTCTTATGAATTTGGTGAAATACTGTGCTACTGATTTGAAGAAGTCAGCCAATCAGAGGAAAACGAGTTGCTATTAATAAAGCTATCTATGGAAATTTGTCTTAGGTGAGCTAGAATTATTGAATTGAATAAAGGATCATAATTTTATATCGTGTCGTCGAATTTGATATTTTCGCTCTGTACAATATATATGCATGCCTCAAAACAACTCCTATGTACGCAAACGGTAGTATAACATGGTTTAATAAAGACTCTTTAAAACAATTAATTTCTACTTATGAATGAGTACTTTAAATAACCATTAAAAATCACTTATGAGTATTCACTAACCGAAACACGTCGTGTTTTGCATTTTTTTTAAAGAAGGTAAAGAGTTGGATCACTTCCGTATTATTGAAAATAAATGAATAGATTGATTATGATTGACTGCCTCGAAAATGCTTGTACAGAAAAAGATACACTTCAAGAAAAAAGAAGAAAAAAAATGTCACAAAAACACGTTCATATAAAAAGCAGTATCCGAGGAAACAGTAATAGAGTTGGATGAAGGAGGACAGACAAGGAGGAGATAACATGCGGACACAAATCAAGACATTTTACTCTCTAAGTTACTTTAATTAATGACCACGCCTTCTAAAAATGATAGAAAAAGAATCTTACAAGTCCTAGTCGTTTTTCAAAATGCTATACAAATTGTAGTTCATTACTGTACATGTATGTCAGAAAGTCACGTGGCACCTTTGTTATCATTTGAAGTGTTATACAATCTGCATGCTAAAAATATATGACGTAAAAGTAACCCACAATGGTCAGTATAAAAAGCAGCACCTATCATGCTAACTATGTTTGAGTCATTCCGTCAGATAGGGGGTTAACATAGTAATATGATGGGGAAAATACCACTTCATATCACGGTAAGTAACATAAAAAACTTTTAATGCACAATGTAATTAAAATGCAATCCTGCAAATACAGAAAATGTAAATAGATTAAAGTTTATTTATTTAGGGAAAATCAAATTCTTTAGTTTATATTCAACTTGATAAAGACAAATATTTTGTGTCATAGATATTTCATTTTTCATGGACAATAAGTTTTTGCTGCCGTCAACGAGTAACAGATTTGGATGACAATGACATTGGTGACGATGGGACTTTATGACGGATCCTTCTTTGAAAAAAAAGTTTAATTTTTCTGTTCACTGTTTTTTTTTCAATATTTGCTTGTGAAAGTTGGTAAATTTCTTCAAGTGATATCTGCACGGAGATGCACCTGCACTGACAAAAGGGCAAGAATCATCCTCTTCGACTTCGTGCTTTTATCTGCTTCACCAACGATCGGTTATCTTGCCTATAACGTTGGGATATATCCTACAACTGTTTTTTGAAGGGTAGATACGATTACTTCGGATAATGACCCTACTCGGTTACTTGAGCTATTCAGAATCAAAATTCCATTTTATGAAAGAGAATTTTGCTGATTAAAATCATTATTGAGTTTTTTATTCGAAGGTGTTGCACAGTGATCAACTTTAGATAGTCGAAATCAGGACTTCCTTGCAGTGTGCTCCAATATTTATAAATTCTTTATCATATAAATTGCCATTCTCATCAAAGGTCGACTTCGTTTCCCCTTGTTTACGGTGAGGAAGATTCCGTTTATAATTGGTGTGACATGTAATCGATAAGTGAATGATTCAAATCATTTATTCCTCGAGACATACAACAGAGGGTTGACCATCAAAAGTCCTGTTATTCCTACCATTGTGCTCCAAACGTATGGTGTCGACTTAAACTGCTATTTTGCTCTCTGACCATTTGAATTGCCTTTGTGGTAGGTAGCTTCTATAACTTTAGGCGTAACTTGTTGTGATGCCTTGCTCTTTATTTGACTTGATTTTGGCTATTCGCGGACACTATTTATCATATCAGAGATCATTTAAAATAAAATGCTGTCGAAATGTATAAAACGTTTATTTTAAAGATAATTCAAAGCCTTTTATATCCTTATATTGGTCTGGTTGGTTTATGTGTAGTCTTTTATATATTCCATGTTTCTTTGTCGTATGTCTCTTTTACTTCTCTTGATGTGTTTGTCTACTCTGTAATTTTACATAAGATGTTTTGGTGCTTTGTTGTGGGTGCTGCAACCAAGTCTGGTTGGAGATCCAATCCTTTCTTGAAAAAGGACAAAATATTTAAGCTTCAGAATTATTACATAGAAAAATGTATTCCTTTTGCACAGGTGTTATCGGTGGTTTTAAGCGGAGTGATGGCAGATGACATGCCCTGTATTTTGGCACCGCCCTGCACGTGCAACTACAATACTTCACACGTTGACTGTAGTCATAAGGGTTTGACAGATGTTCCACAACTCCAGAACGTTTCAATTACACAAAAATGGTATATAGATCTGTCGTATAATGATTTCGTTAGTATTCCCGACGGAGCTTTTGGAAACATTCCTATATTAGGCCTATTTCTACAGCATAATCAGATCAGCTCTTTGGGGAACAATGTATTCAGTGGAAATGAAGACATCATGCTCAAACTGTACCTACATTTCAATAATATAACAGAACTTCCAGTAGCTATTGCAAAGCTGAGAGCGGTGTACGATTTGACTCTTCACGCTAACCCAATTCAAGACTACAACACGGGTATCTTCCTGGGAATGTCGAACACTCTTAACAAGTTCGCCTTCGGATCATCTTCACTGGTTACCTGGCCGAAAATGCTCCAGACTCTCACCAGAGCAACCTTACTCCTATTATATGGGCTTCAGATTACAAGCTTACCAGCCGATGCCTTCCCTGACAGACTCTTCATCCTGAACATCACAGATTCTGGAATAACTTCATTGTCAAATTCATTGAATAACAAGGAAGATTTGTTTGAATTAGACTTACAGAATAACCAAAAATTAACATCCCAAGGTCTGGCAGAGGGAGGGTTTCAGAACCTCACTGGACTTCGTACAATTTCCATAATCAACTGTGGTATCGATACTTTGCCGGGTATATTTGACCAGATGCCTATTTTAAGCGTAGTAATATCGATAGGAAACCCAATTACTGACCTTCAGGACATTACCTTTCCTGATAATTTCGCTTCAATGGACCAACTTACCATACGTGATTCCCTCCTGCAGAGAATCCCACCCACTGTTTCCCATCTAGTTAATCTGAATGAAATCGACATTACAAACTCCAAGATAACGACAATAACTGAAACGGATTTCAGTGGGATGAGAAAACTGAGAACAATGTATCTGTCATCGAACGCAGGTTTAACAAATATATCAGATAACGCTTTGAAGAGTCAAGAGGAATTGGAGAGCTTGTATCTTGCTAATACCCCATTGACTACGATTCCAAAAGCAATTCAGAACACTCCTAAACTTGGTACTCTCAACCTCAGCAACGCCAAGATAGAGTGTTCGTGTGGCAGTCTCGGTTGGATGAAGGACTGGCTGGTCAGCAGGATTAATCCAATAAACTTTGTTGGTAACTGCGTCAATACGTCTAAATCCATTCAAGCTTTCGTACAAAATGATCTTCCAAATTGTTAGATTTATGTATTACTGATTTCACTTTAGAAGCAAATCATGTCTCTTTTTTGTAGCAAATAAATGTGGTGCCTGCATGCTCTGTATGTTGACTGATCCATACAAACAAGGAGTGATAATTGATAAGAATAGGTCTATTATATAGCCCAAACAAGATATAGAAATAAAGGCCTACAGGAAGTCCCTGAACTTCTTATGATAACCAACGACATGAATCTGATAATAGAACGATTCATACTTTTTCTTACTTCAGAAAGGAGGGGATCTCCAACAAAACCCGGTTGCAGCACCAACAGCAAATCATAAAAAAAACCCTAAGTGAAAACACAGAGAAGATTTACACAGCAAGAGACACAACTGGGACAAGGAACGTACAGCAAACATGACACGAAAACATCAAACACAAAAAACCTGCACATAAACCACTCATTCTTTGCAAATTAGATATACATGTATAAACATTTGAAGTTAAAGTAGGGGGCACTTCACTGATTATTATTACATGTGAGGCACAATATTGGCTGTATATCTGATAGCAGAGTTTAGTTTATCTTTGAATACATAAATAAATTGAAAATATGAAAATTGGAACAAAGACGAACATAGATACATTGGAAAACGAAATAAAGTGCCAATCGATGGAAAGGCCAATGAATTTTGAAGTCATGGCATTTGTAAATATAATAGGTCTGAGGTACATTATTTCTCCTTCGATGACTTGGTTCCATTTTTGAATGAGCCTCTAGGCCTGCATTTTATTCGCACCAAATTATATTCTGTTTCTTTACGGAAGTTAATCGAAATCTACGAATATACGAAGGACCTCACATTTACCGATACACGTTCCCCAGAATACAGACTACAAGGAGTCATCTTGGACATTTCTACCTTTCGTTTATTTCTAGCAGTTAGATCAGATAAGTCAGAGGAGAAAACAAACCGTCCTTTCATTAAAGTAAGATATGCAAACAAAGGTATTGATAAATTGCATCTTGGTCAAATGTTGAATCACATGTTGAATCACATAATTGTCACAGAAAAAATCCCACCATATTTCAAAAGAAAAGAATTTCCTTGTATTCCCTATAGCTACACACCAACAGTTACATCTAAGATTTACAATTACAAACGATTCTTGCAGTGTATTGATTTAAGTAATCCCTCACTACATCCACTTCCTTGCGAATGTTCTTCATTGGATTTCAACTACTCTCCTTGTGGACACGTTATTACTGGTGACCTTAGTACAGTCAAGAACGACAAATTGAGAGAATTGTTAAAAAAGGTCCCAAATACAGAGAAAGTATGTCCTTTACATGAAATCAAAATGTCAAAATTATCATGGACTCTTGTGAGGAATATGCAAGACGTTGGGCAAAGAAAGAGGATGTACAGCTCGACACCCTTTCCGAATGGATAAAATCCATCTGAGGGTTACTTTTATCTAGAATTTTCCGATTAAAATCAACTGTGAACACCACATTCGAGTCTATATTTAAAGACCCGGACGTTATCACAGAGCTTACCTACCTCCAAGAATATTATGTCATCACATTTAAATTTACCATACTTATACTGCATACCTAAAATGCACAAGAATCCGTACAAACAACGTTCCATCGCTGGTTCCTCAAAATGTTCTACCAAATCTGTATCGATCTTACTCACCAAAGATTTATCTGAAATCAAATCTGGGCTTCAAAAATATTGTTCGACAGTATATTCTCGCAGTGGAATCAACCAGATGTGGATTTTAAAGAATTCGAAGGAACTTTTAGAACATCTGAAATCAACTCATTTTAGTAGATACCATTCGATCAAAGCCTTTGATTTTTCGACACTTTACGCTACAATTCCACATTCTAAATTGAAAGAAAGACTCGCAAAAATTATAATTAATGCGTTTACAAGTAAGAACAGTAATCGCAAATACAAATCTATTGTTGTTAACTACGACAAAACCTACTTTGTAAAAGAAAAGTCCGATTCTGAAAATAAGTACACTGAAACAGATATTATTCAGATGTTAAACTTTTTGATCGACAACATTTGTGTGGTGTTTGGAGCAAAGGACTTCCAGCAAATTGTCGGAATTCCAATGGGGACCAATTGTGCCCCTCTCCTTGCCGACATTTTCCTTTACTCGTACGAAGCTGAATTCATTCAATCTTTGGTCTCTGAAGGGAAAAGATACTTAGCTTCTGACTTCAACTTCACTAACAGATACATAGACGATGTGTTGTCCATCAATAATCCAAAATTCGCGGATTACCTGAGCAGTATCTATCCTTCGGATCTTGAAGTCAAAGAAACTACAGAGACAAATAATTCAGCATCCTATTTGGACATAATGTTGTCCTACGACACTGATGGTCACATGAACACCTCACCCTATGACAAACGTGACGACTTCAATTTCAGCATTACAAACTTTCCTTTTCTGAATAGCAACATCCCTTCATCGCCTGCTTATGGCGTGTTCATATCTCAATTGATGCGCTATGCCAGAGCAAGTTCCAAATATACGGATTTTGTTCTGAGAGTTAGGCGTCTTTCAGATAAGTTTCTCAGTCAGTGATATGTTTGTGACCGACTAACATCGTCACTGAGGAAGTTCTACGGTCGATATGGGGAACTCGTCATACAATATGATGTCCCACTCTCATGAATGGTGGATGATATTCTGTCATAGATTAATTGAACCATCCAACCAAAGGTTGTACTCTTTGTCTTCCGAAATTTCCGAAATGGATGTAAGCGGATGTGACAGTTCTACCAAATTGAAGCGGCGGGTGTTGCATGCAAGCAGGAGATGCTTACTCTTCCTGGGCTCCTGGTCTCACTCCCATATCGGGAGTTCGCTTCTACTGATGTGTTGGAGGATTTTGTTTGTTTGCTTTGGTTTTTGTTTTATCCTGATTTTGTATGCCTTCGGTTTCTGATTTTCTGAATTATCGATTTTGTGCTGTATACAGGGATATGGTCATTATCCATATTTGTCATTGTAGAATTTATTAAGCGTCTTCAAATTCAATGGCATTATTTAAGAACAGATCAATTACAGGCTGGGCCAGACATGTACGTTTCGGATACTTAATCCTCGTCAGTGATCCTCAATTTAAACAATGTAATATGGCCAAAGAGTTTGATAATTATTATTATTATATTAGAAAAAAAAAACAGTCATGTGCCATTTATATGATAAAGGGCGTTTTCATTATACTGTCCTGTTCACTAATTCCAGAGCACCCTGTTTTCCCGGTTTTCTATAAAATATGATGATGTCATGTTCCAAAAATATATCAACTTGATAGTACTCCTTTAGTCGTAACAGAAAATACCATTGGTTTGGCTGTGCGTCAGTTAAGTTAGAAATAGGACGGAAAATAAAAAGTCTACGGGGATTTTCTATAGTAAAATCGCTGAAAATAGTCTGTGATATAAGTTTGTGATACCATCTGTGAAATACATTGTGATGATACTTTATGTGATACGTTTATAATGTAATACTGTTTCAAATTAATTTTTTATTGTCTTGAATTTATCGTATATTTGTACATGATTATTGCCTGAATAAATATAAATATAAATAAATAAAAGAAAATGTGTGACGTCGGAGACTTTGACGTCACTGTTTACTATTGTTGACACGGAGAACAATATGGCGGCGGCTTGAAATTAACATGGGAATTTCCCGGGGGCCGTAGACTTTTTAATTGTTATATTGCGGTTTGAAGGCAACTGATAGGGTAAGTTGAAGTTAATTTCTAGTTACGACTAAAGGAGGCCAATTCTCGGAAAGAATAATTTATAGCAAATTTCTTCAGACGACAGAATAAATCGCCAAAACAGGGTGCTCTGGATTGAGTGAACAGGACAGTAGGTGTTCATCTTATTATGTCATCCAACCAATACAAATAAAACTATCTAAATAACAAATTTATTCAATTTTAGATATCTTACATTTTATTTTTCACCTTAAGAATGAATGAATGATTTGTTTATTATAAACAAATGGTAACAATGGTACAGAGATTGTAAAATACATAAATGGACAATATCATGGTAGCGAATGGACAATATCATGGTAGCATATGCAAATAATCTCTTGAACGGGAATCCCCTTCGATTAAAGAAGGTTAACATTGTTTAAATTTTTTTTCATATAAAACTACCGTATATCGGGAATTTTTTGCGTGCGTCTAATTTTCGCTATTTTCGCGAGCATAATCAAATCGCGAAAAATGAACATAGCGAAAAAGACACAGATCTTAAATCTTGATATGGTTAATAGATTAGCGAATATTAGACTCAGCGAAGAAAAGACGCACATTTTAAGGGTCATTTTCGCGAAATTTACACGACGTTAAAATTACCCGATACACGGTATTTCAAGCCTATCGTGAGCATTATTTAGAGAACACTTTAACAGAAATTGTTCTATTTTTTAAATGTAATGATACGATGTAGGTAAATAAAAAATATGTTTAAGTGTTCTCTGGATATACCTCTATTTTGATAAGAATAGATTACCATCATATAATTGACAATGATACTTGTATGAAAGGCCAAATAAATTCATATAACGTTAATTTAGACAGTATATACATTTTTTAATCGAAGGGAATTCCCATACAGAGATTATTTATATATCATGGGATTTGCTACATTGAATATAATTACATGTATAATAAAGCATGACTTCGTCAGTTAAGAAAGTCACTCTGTAATTTCTTTTTTAGCTCTGACATTAAGGATTTTTAAAAAATGTTTTTCTTTCTACGAGAAAACAAGCAAAGCAAACATACGGAATTTTTAACATATCAATTGTTTTGACATGTCAAGAAAATTCATCTTTCATTTAATAATTACGATTATGTAATATCGTTAAGATATATTCCTGACATTGCTTGTATTTCAATATTTTATTTTTTAAAAATTGAAGCAAATTGAACAGGCAAAAGAAATGTAACCAACACGTTGTGATAAAATGATATATGTAGTAAACTATAGTTACAAACATGATAACACACTTAACATAGTATGAGTGTTTGCTCAATACAAGTTGTATCTGATACAATTTACTTTACATCTATATGTAGTATAGTGAACAAACGTCGAGAAATTTTTCTTGTTGCTTCTCATTTCGTTGAAAATGACCGGAGACAATAATTTAAAATTTGCAGTAAGTAATGGCATTTAGATAATGTACATATGATAGTGATCCAATTTCCATGTAACTGTATTATTAATTATAATCTTAATGATTGTCTATATTGAAATATATATTAAACGTCTTCAAATGTTCTATTATAATAAACATCAAAGACGTAACTATCAGTCATTCAGTCTCAAGGTAGAAAAGGCAAGGCAAATCATCAAATCAAACTCGTCAAATTCGGTGATTGCCTCGATGTACACACCAATGCAGACATCAGATACTGTAATTATGTCTTGTTTGGTGATGATGACAGTCATCCAGTCGCAATCCAGAATGTCACTGACCATTCTGAAAAAGAGCGATCTGATATATATATCCCTGCAATATAAAATTCTAGTGCACCATAATTGCATTTCGAAAAATTAAGTCTCATATGTTATTCTCAAGGCCAAAAAGAGGAATCCAAATAATATGAAATAACGAAGAACAAAATTTAAACTTGACCTAAAATTTCTGCCAAAGAAATTGCTAAGGACAGAGCTATACCATCAGAGAAACCCCCTCAGTTATAGAAAATTTTTGTTAAATTGTGTGTTGGAGAATTACAAATACATTTCAAGTCTAGTACCGAAACATCGGAAACAAGGCGAAAGATATCTCCTGGGACTAAACAATTCACCAGAAGAGATATCAACCTAGTGGCTGAAATATACACGAATAGTATTATGAAATTTTAGTGCACCATAATTATGCGCATGGAAATATGAAATTAAGAAATATTTAATTGTCTTCACATAGGTCCTTCTAGCTCTAATTGCTGCTGTGTCATGTGACTGGCCATGTGTTTATGCTCCACCCTGCACGTGTGATTACGTGGGATCGTCTGTTGACTGTAGCCATAAGGGGCTTACTGCAGTCCCTCCTATACTCAATAACCTTACAGGGAAGGAATGGTACATAGATTTGTCTTTCAACAATATCACTTCAATACCAGATGGAACATTTGGGAAGCTTTCTCTTAGTGGTCTCTTCTTACAACACAACCAACTGTCGTTAATTGGTGACAATGTTTTCCAAGGGAATGAAAACGTTATTTTTACTTTGTATCTTCATTTCAATAATTTCACAGAGCTTCCTACAGCTTTAAGGAACTTGAACAATGTTAATGAAATGACTGTGCACGGAAATCCTATCATGAATCTTAACTTAGACACTCTGTCTGGAATGTCACAAAATCTGAACCAGTTTTCATTCGGATCACCTTCGTTACAATCTTGGCCAAAGGATCTAAAGTCGCTCCCTAAAGCCACATGGCTGACCGTTTACGGCATACCATTTGAAACGCTTCCAGAAGACGCCTTCCCTGAAGATCTCTTTATCCTGAACATAACTGATTCGATGTTGACATCGTTGTCAAATACACTAAACAACAAACCTAGGCTCTATGAATTAGACTTAATGAACAATTCTAAACTTACAATAAAGGGTTTGGCTGAAGGCGGATTTACTAACGCGTCTTCTTTACGTACCTTATCAATCATCAATTGCAATATAGATACCCTACCACCAATATTTGATAACATGGTGGACCTTGGTGAAATCATTCTTACAGGGAACCCGATCAAGGATATGGCTGATAATACATTCCCCCATAACTACACCACCATGTTTCAATTCACTATTCGTGAATCTCTTCTAGAAAGAATTCCAGCAACATTCTCCCACATGACAAAACTTATGAACATTTTCATCACAAATGGCCAAATTTCTCAAATTCATGAAACAGATTTTCGTGGGATGACTGGTTTATATAATCTCTACCTATCAGGTAATCCTGTCTTTAATATTTCTGACTTTGCCTTCAAGAGCCAAAGAGAGTTGGGATTCTTGTACCTCGACGACACGCTTATGACGACGATACCAAAGGCTATCAAGAATATACGTCTCCTGAATACGATAAACATGAATAATTCAAGAGTGGAGTGTTCCTGTGAAAGCCTAGGGTGGATGAAGGAATGGATGCATGACGTAAAAAGTACACCAAATATTGTAGGGGACTGCTTTAACATTGAAAGACCAATTCAGGATTACGTCATTAATGACGTACCGCATTGTGAAGGAAACTGAATATGATGACTATATAATAAAAGATTTTGTACATTATGTAAGTATCTGTATGAATAAAAAATGTATGCATTTATCTCATCATTCTTTATGTTAAGTGCATACGTCCTTCTTTTAATTCACGTGATTGCAGCTATATATAATCAATAAGACGAGAAGAGTTATCCATCATTACCTTATCTTGACTAGATATTTGCCATGCTCCATTATACTAATCGACGAAACGAGATTATTAACCGTTAGAGTAATACGGAAGTGTTTCGGATATTAAATCAGTGATGCTTCCAGCCAAAGTGATTTTTAGACACATTTTAGAAGCTCCCTCTGGTTATATTTTTTAAAATTAAATTTGTGCATTTACTTTGTAAAACCTATTGCAAAAGTCACGAATAGGAATTCGTTCATTATTTATACTGAAATGATAACGGCGAAAAGTTCTACTACTGGGAAAAATCAACAAGTGAATTTTTGACAGTCATGCCACCTGACTATTGTATGTCCGTCCACAATTAACTCATTCTGCTCATTTTTTGCTCAATGGCTGTACGTATTGAAATGACGTAAAATTTATTTTGAAAATTCTGTTATGAGTATTATCAAGCAATTTTTGAGAGACTTGTGCTCTTTGGAAAGAGTATTATCAAGCAATTTTTGAGAGACTTGTGCTCTTTGGAATGAGAAGAATTACATAGTTTTCGTTGATTTTTTGTTATACACTCAGATTATTTTGAGAATATACGTATGTCAGTTTGTCCACAATAAATAATTTCCGCTCTTGTCTCTGCAATGATTGACATATTGAATGAACTTTGATCTGCAGATTTATTAAACTGTCTCTGTATATTTTCATACATATAAGTTTTTTGAAAAATATATCAGACTTATATTATTGTTACTCAAAACCTTTGGAGGAATTAAAGAAATTCTATTAGACAAAGCATAGTTTCTTTCCGCTCCTTTGGATTTTAATGTTCCACATTTTCATGTTTTTCTTAATACACGACTGTAGATCAAATCCGTATAAATACAAAATCGTGGCCATTTTAATCAATATAGGGGTAGGAGGGCATAAATGTTGGACGGATCTGTCATTCAAATTGCTAAAATTGGATTCATGTCTCAAGATCTGCTGAAAAAAAAAGAGTGAGGGAGCAATTCATATGGTGATTTATAAACACTCATCTCAGATAGTCAACCTGCGAAGATCCTCAGAGTTCTATGTAAAATAAGATATTTACGTAAAATTTACACATCAATGACTGCATATATAAATCAACAAAACTAAAGGTAAACTGCTAAATTATCTCTGGTAGCAGAATGGTATGGTAATCCGAATAATGTTCCAATTACAATGCCACTTATACTGTAATTCAGAAATATCGACGAATAGAACATTATTGCATATGAAATCCCCCTCATTGAAAGATGATAATGCACACAGAAGAAAATCAGCAGAGTCATGTTGTTAGAGGATGACTTATCATTTTTCCTCCGCTGGCTGAAGCGAGCCAATGTTCAATCACATGAACAATGAAGCGAGCCAATGTTCAATCCTCACTGACGAGGATTTAGTATCCTAAACATGTGTCTGGTGCATAATAAATTGTTATTTGTATTTGATTGCACTTGGGCTCATCTGAGGCAGCGAACCTGTCCTTTATTGAACAGCGGACTCCAAAATAGGTGCAGATGTTATATATTGAGTACGGAATTTACCGACTTTATATATAACATCTGCACCTATTTGGGAGTCCACTTGTCGATTAAGGACAGGGTCCGCTGCCTCGGATGAGCTCAAGAGCAATCAAATTCAAATAAAAAACGAATTCGTCACTTCCGGTATGTGCTGAGTAGGCCGTATTCATATGGACGTCATAGGAACAACTCTCTTCAGGGTTGTCACCGTGGCGTTGCGGTATGAGTGGTCTGCTTTGCATGCTAGGCGAAGCAGCCGTTCGGAGTTTATCGACTTTATATATAACATCTGCACCTATTTGGAAGTCCGCTGGTCGATAAAGGACAGGGTCCGTTGCCTCGGATGAGCCCAAGTGCATTCAAATTCAAATAACAACAAATTCTTCACTTCCGGTGTTTGCTGAGTGGGCCGTAATCATCGTCGAAGACCTCTAACTGTATGCGTGGGGGTCTCTGTATCATACAATTCACGACGTCATAATAAACTACTCGCCTGATACGGATTTACAAGCCTGATACGGCTTTTTTCACGGCGTCATGTGACCATGATCTGACCAATCAGATTCCAACATTTTTTTCTGAGGCGTAATAATATTTTTATCCTGATCAAAAACAGGATAGTCGATAGTAAGAGTATAACCCAGGTACCTAGAATATCAATGAACCATTTCAAATCATCATGTTTTCTTTCCTTTTGAAGATTTTGGATTAAATTCTTTTTCATACGTATAAAATAAATATGCAACAAGAGGCGCATAATTAGTACCCATAGGGATTTCTACAACCTACGACTCTAAATGTGACGGTGACGTTCCCAGACTACCTTTATACGGCATTTACATATCACAGCTCATCCGGTACGCCAGAGCGTGCACTAATGTTTTGGATTTCCATAGTAGAAATTTGCATGTAACCAAGAAACTTTTGGGACAAGGTTTCCGCTTTCATAAACTAGTAAAGACTTTTTGGGAATTTTACAAAAATTACGGACCTATACAAGCAACATAGTATATTACTTTGGGTATTTCACAGCCTGCATTCTACGGTGACACAATAAACAGAATTAGAAGGATCAAAGGCATACAGCATAGCCATCGAAAATGCGTCAGAATCATCAAACGCCTTTTATACTGTGGATATGATCCTAATGTCACCAGACGGACACTCGGCATGGTACTCGACCAATGTACAGCCTTGTACCAGTGCATCCTTAAAACTTGCACTCTGACCGACTGCGACGACGGGACTCCATGACGGGCCCTGTCCAAACCTCTTTAGAGAAGACAGGGCCCCGACCACCTGTTCTCTCTGAATGTCGGGCGGACTCCTCGGGTGATAACATACACGAGCTCGCTATAGCCGGCAGAGCACGGACTACATTTCTTACGCCCCTACCCTATTTATATATATATTTATATATTCATTTGTTTTTCTTGGGCCCCTGCCTTGAGCTGCCTTGTTTGTATGTTAAACGTCTTTAAATTCACTAGCATCATTTAAAACCTGATAAATTAACAGCATGGACCAGACATGCATGTTTCGGGTACTAAACCCTCGTCAGTGATCCACAGTCTAAACAATGTAATAGGGCCAAAAAGTATGATAATTATTATGTCCAAAAATGTATCAAAAGACGTAGCAGAATGGGTGGGATATGATGCTACAGGACCCACATTTTAGAAATTTCAAGAATTTTGTAACAGAAAATTTCAAATGCGTTGAAGAGACAGACGATCAACCAAAGTTGATCGTACTTGGCTACATGTGCCCTCGGGGACTCTTGGTCCACCAGCAGTGACACTCACCAAGTAGTTCAAATGTTACATGTGCCCTCGGGGACTCTTGGTCATATTACAGTGAGGAGATTATTTTACACAACAATTGTGCGTTCTTCGAGACCTTTGGGTAACCGAATAAGTGGGAGGGTTGTGCGCACGTAATTCAGGATAACTACACCATCTGTTACTAACGTGGCTGATGGCCGTCCTAAGTCGGCAACGATTGCCCATGAGTCTCGTTGGTTTATGTGTTGTCTTTTAACGTTCGATGTTTGATGTCTCGTTTCCTGTTCCTTGTCCCTTGCTGTATGTGTCTTCTCTGTGTTTTCACTTGGGGTGTTTGGTGTGTGGCTGTTGGTGCTGCAACCGAGTCTTGTTGGAGATCCCCTCTTTTCTTGTAGAGTTTCTCTACAATTCTTACATAAATGATGTTCAAGGGGAAGGACAAGTCAATACACAGGTTACTACACGTCCATGATTTGCATAATTTGTATTCTGTGACAGAAAAGAAACCTTTTGATTCATATGTACAAATATAAGATATCCTCTCTCGATCAAAACACCATTTAATGAGTATGAACAATCGATCATGTCGTGAGGAAGCGTGGTGTACATATCAGAAAAGGCGTATGAAGAAATCGTACTTGCTTGAAAATTTCTTGATTTCATTTTGTCAACCATATCCCCTGAATTTTTAGTAGACCAAACGAAGTTTACACTATTTCTGTTCATAACAATTTCAAAATATTTGACCTCATGTTCTTTTATGGCCGTGAGTGCTGACGTAAGATTTCTAGAAAAATTGTATTTGAGCAGTTGCTAGAACTAGCAATGTATCGAATTTTGTAAGGAGACTTGTGTGAAGTTTTGATATGCAGTATATTGTATGGAGATCCAATTTAGAAATAAGGATGTTGAATGAAAAAAATTCACTGTTATGTTTATTCAAAATGTTTGGGACACTTTCGTTGCTCTCGATATAAAAAGAAGGGAGGAGATCTCCAACAAGACCCGGCCGTTGCAGCATGAACAGTAAAACACCAAAACACCCGATGCAAAAACACAAAAGACGAGTACAGCACGAGACGGAAAAGAGACACACGACATGTAAACATCAAACACAAAAGACTACACATAAACCGACGAGACCAATGGGTAACCGGTGTCGACTTTGAACGGCCATCTGTCACGCAAGTAGCAAATGGTGTGATTATCCTGGATTACGTGCGCACAACCTTCTCACTTCTCCAATTACCCAGAGGCCTCGAAGAACGTACAATTGTGGTGTAAAACAACCTCCTCACTGTAAGATGACATCACAAAAACAAGACCGCGAAACGCAGAGGCCCCATAGACACAGATGAATATGTAAATGGATATAAAAAGAGGGCATGCGTAATACAGTCCGTGCTCTGCCGGCTGTAGCGAGCTCATGTATGTAATCACCCGAGGAGTCCGACTGACATTCAGAGAGGACAGGTGGTCGGGGCCCTGTCTTCTCTAAAGTATTTGTAGACGAAAGTTCCGATACTTAAGTTGATAGATAGTAACGTTTTTATATGATTATGTTGTTGTTGGCTGCTTTGTTTGCAGGCGCGAAGACATCTCTTTCATGTAAATTACGTAACTTGGATTTGAAATACCTTTAAGAATTAGAACTTTAATATTCAAAAAGATGCATTTCTGTTGAAGTAACTATTCGAATATCGGTAATATCCAAAATGCCGTTTTTCCAGTCATTCAGAGCATGCGATTCGACTCCTTCCGATTTCGTCATCGTTTGGTGCAGTTATCTAAGGCTTCCTTTAGCACTTCGTGACATTTAATAAAATCTATCTTGGATGGGATTATATACTTAGGTCCTTTTTTGAGAAGACCACGGAGTTGCCTGTCTTGGATAATCGAAAAGTCACCTGTAATAATATGACAAGCTGGTTTATATAGCTATTCAGACGTTGCATATTCTCAAAAAGCAGGACATGATTCAAGTATTTTGGTATCTAATGTAACTTTGTTGTAGTTAAAAACGAAATTTCGAATATGTCTCTTAAATTTGTAACAAAATAGGATGTTCAAATTGTCGCAGCGGTCACTTGGGTGCATACTATGTTGCATCAAATTACAGCTGTTGTTCGGAATAATCAAGACAATGTTTCCTAGTCCAATCATTTATTCCACACTGCACATGCATGTTTGCATGTTGTACCCTACAACACTTAAAATCTAATAAGATACTCTGTACAATATCAAAATGTACCTTACAATATGTATAGGTCTAACTCAAAATACTCAAACATGAAATTGAAATAATATTACCGAAATGTATTTCACATTACAGAAAAGTGTATGAAAGGTTTCAGATATATATAATTGTTATACTAAAATATTACTTTCAACAATTAAATAAGTATTAACTTAGAAATTAAGGATATTATGACAAAAATAAATGTTCCAAGTCAGCCATTTTGAAAACAGGAAGTCCATATAAAAGTGAGATAACTCTTACCCAACTATGGGCAAAGGTACTGCATACATGTAAGTGACTAACAAAGGTCAAGGTCAAACTAGACTCTGGGTCAGGATCCTTCAGAACCTAAATAAATATTACAAAATCCCAAGAAAATATTCTAACACTTTCAAATACTAATATGGAAATTATTAATATATAAAATGGATATAATAATGCAAAAGTATTCAACACAAAAGAATTATCATAACTCCTAAGGCTGTATAAATATCAGTAGCTCACAATGACAATGGTGGATCTATAATTCTCAAACAAAGAAAACTGACTCAAAATATTTTCCAGTAAAAAAAATGTGATCAATACACAAATCATTTAAAATAAATGATCACATGAATATATAAGGTAAGTTTAAGTAGAAATATCAACTTAAATCCTTTGTCCATGAATATGAAATTTGCACAACTACAGAAAATGTACATCAATATGGCTGAACAACTTGGAATGGACTGATTTGAAAATTTAATTAAAAACCAATAGAAAAAGTTCTTTGAAGTCACATGACTTCAAAGCATCTAAATAACCTTGAAATATAAATCACATGACATACACATTACTAATGCAATAAAACACTTGAAAGATTAAGGGAAATAGTCATATGACAAAATGGACTAAATGGAATAGAAAAATAAATGTTGGACAAATCAGGGAGAATATTGAAATGACAATTCTAATACATTTTAACATTCTGAAAATTGTCAAATAATAATGATATAAAAATGACTCTATCACAAAAATTCTCAAAATATTGAGGAATGGTTCATCCCGAAAAACATTACAGATATTCAGAAGATCGAAACCTGTGTTTATAAATGGAATTCTTATGAATCGTCTTTTAGGGGAGGTGTTTTAATAACAGAAAATAGTTTATTCAGAGAGAATGCAACAATGATGTTTAGTCTGAATCAATCAGTGTATCTTAGGAATGCAACCTTTGCTTCGTCCAAGATAGATTTCAATTGAACTGCTGGAACTGATGAGAGAGCATGTAGCAGTTCGTGTCTGCCGCCGTTGCGGGCTATGATTAGTACTTAAATCTCTGAAGGTACGATGTACTCTATTTCTTTTTCTGAGTTTTTGGTTTCGTCTTTTACCGTGAGACTTATACTTCCGTTTAGTGTTAGGGCGGATTGAGAGGACATTAATATTTGTGGAGGTCGATGAAATTCCTTGTCCATAGGTATGATCGTTTAAACAAAGGAGGTATACGCAGTTTGAAGTTTGGTTATCCAGGCAAGTTCAGCTTGTAGTCGGCGTTTTTTTATTTCAGTTTTACTCTGATTTTTGAGTTTTGGAAAAGACTGAACCGGAGTGATAGTTATATCCGAAATTGAATTGTTATGTTTAACGAAGTGATCGTAAAGAAAGTGAGTCATACATTGCATCAATTTAAAATTACGATACATTTAAAATAAGGATGCTAAAAGAGCTTATAATTCTGAGATATTTGTAGATTATTTTTTAATGTATATAAATATTTTATAAACAGTTTATGTTATACGACATCATGTCTATAAGATATATTTATGTTGAATAAGGTATATAACATATTGGGAGTATTTACTCATCACTTCTCGTATCTGATATGAATTTAACGTATCCAATGTACAAATGGAGATCTCGCTGACGTCTCGTCCATTTAAACAGTGTTAAAATTATCTCGGTAATCTTCGGCAGTGTCTCGATAGTTTCCGTGGCTTGAGTGACGGTCGGCATGTTGACCTTTGATGAAAGAAACCATTTTTTATGTTGTATTATATATATTTAGGTAAAAAGATGCCATATGATTCTAATTAATAAAATATGTAATACACTTGATTTTCATTTGTACAACGGATACCTTAAACAGACAAGATAAAGTTGACGAACTTTCCTAATTTGTTCTCACATTTAAAGGATGTTTGGGGCAACAATTTTGAAGTTAAAAGTAAGTAATGGTCTATATCATGATCGTCTTTGTAACACTGTACATACATACGGAAAAAATAATGATCATTTTAATTCATGTGTCTTTAACAGGTGCTACTGGTTCTTATCGCTGCAGTGTCATGTGACTGGCCATGTATTTATGCTCCACCCTGCACGTGCAATTACGTGGGATCTTCTGTGGATTGTAGCCATAATGAGTTAAAGAAGATCCTGACGATAATCTCAACAGCACTCACAATAGAGCGTAAAATTAAACATCGACGGACCCCTAGCAAGCTAGAGGTTGGACCAGGTGCCCGGGAGGAGTAAGCATCCCCTGTTGGCTAGCCGCACCCGCCGTCAATGTTTATGAAGCATGGAAATGAAAATATAAAAACTTCATGCCCTGTCTTACGTTTTGTCTATATAGAAAGTGCTATGGCGACAATGTCAGGGAAGTATATTCAAAACACTTACTGTCAAAGGGTCTTTCTGCAGTCCCTCCCATTCTCAATAACATCACTGGGAAAAAGTGGTACATAGATTTGTCTTACAACAACATCACCTCAATTCCGGATGGAACGTTAGGGGCGATCTCTATTTCCGGTCTCCTCCTACAATATAACAAACTGACATCGATGGGAGACAATGTTTTAAAGGAAACGAAGACACTTTGCTATCACTTTACCTGCATTTTAATAATCTTACGGAGATTTCTACAGCTGTTGGAAAGTTGACAAACATGTTTGAACTATCAGTTTACGGGAATCCTATCAGGAATCTTAACACTCAAATACTGTCAGGCATGTCAGAAAGTCTACTCACGTTTTCATTCGGCTCTTCGTCCTTACAATCTTGGCCTCATAATTTAACGTCGCTTGCTAGAGCTTCATGGTTCAATGTATACGGCATACCTTTAGAAACACTTCCAGGGGACGCTTTCTCAGACCAGCTTTACATCCTGAACATAACTGATTCGAACTTAAAGTCGTTGTCAAATACTCTGAATAACAAACCACGATTCGATGAGCTAGACTTAAAGAACATTCCTAATCTTACCACAGAGGGGTTGTCTGAAGGCGGATTTAAGAACTTACCAAAGTTTCGAACTTTATCTATTATAAACTGCAGCATTGATACTCTGCCACATATATTTGATGACCTGATCTACCTTGGTGATGTCACATTAACAGGGAACCCCATCAGAGATATAGCCGATGATACTTTTCCTCACAACTTCACCTCAATGTATCGACTCACCATCAGTGATTCTCTTCTAGAAAAGATTCCAGTAGCTATCACTCGCATGCCAAAACTAATGGATCTCTTTTTCACCAATAACCGTATTACTACTATAGATGTGGGATGACCGGTCTATACAATCTGCATTTGTCTGGAAACCCATTGTCAAACATTTCTGACAATGCCTTCAAAAGACAGAGAGAGTTGAGTTCTCTGTATCTGGACAACACGCTTATGACAACAGTACCCAAAGCTATCAAGAGTATACGTCGATTGTACACCCTAAACCTCGATAATACCAAAGTGGAATGCTCTTGCGAATACCTGGTATGGATGAAAGAATTGGTGCACGACACGAAGAGAACCCCAAACATTGTCGGGAATTGCTTTAACACAGGAAAACCTATTTACGATTATGTTATAAATGACGTTCCGCATTGCCAAGAAAATGAAAAATGACATTACTAGCAAAAAGAAAAAAACAATTATTATTTTAAAATTATTCACTTAATCTTAGAAAGTGCAACCGTTGTATGAAATAAATACACTAGTCGTACTAACATGACAACACCAATGAGTATCATTTCAAATTGACAAAAAAAAAAAATTAGATGAACCATTCCGTGGATAGTGTTTGGATTTCAAAATTTGAAGAAAACGTTATCGATTATAATCAATCGATATCATTGTTCAAGTCACGTAATGCACGGAATGGCCCTACAGAGAGATGGACTTCATCAAATCTATTGAAATCTTCTGATACTCCCTAAATTCCTTCTCAGGAACTTATACTTACGTCAATGGTCCCCCGTTAGGATATGAGATAATCAGAAAATCCAATTAGTCATTACGTAACATGACATGGATTCATTTAAAATCACTAAAGTGTATTTTGAAGTCCGTCTTCACACGTATACTACGCTATCATTACAGGGTTCAGGGCTCGGCTCCATAAATAAGAATTGACTTATGTATAGATTTCAGTGATGAATAACAGTTATGCAATTAGAATGTCAAGTTTCAGAGTAGAATAGAATGGATAAACTCAATACTTGAAAATGTCACTGCTTTGTCATATATCGTATTTTGAGAATTCGTCTTGAGTCAATTCTTAGTTTATGAGGCCGATCCAGAACAAGGATCGAAAACTATACTGTACAGAACTGTTAAATTGTACGGTCAGGTCCTTATCGACAAATAACGGGCCTTATAAGCAAGCGATGGTAGAAACGACAACAAAATGAGATATAGGTTTCATTTCCAGACCTTTATTTTATTTTTGTCAATCATTGTAATTCATTCGTGCTAAACATTGTAATATTGGGGCATTGCAAGTATTTGAATTGCTTTTTTAGCTTTAAGTAAGGGTTATTCTACTGTCTCCGAGGGCGTAGCCCGAGGAGCAGTTGAATAACCCACTTGTTGCACGGCAATTGTTATGCCATCAAACAATTATCACCGTTTATTGAATAATTAAAAGTCGTCATTCCGAGTAGGATAAAACTACTCATGGTCAGTAAACAGTTAGGAATTTCACGCATTTCAAATGTAGATTACAAAGAAATCAACGGAAAAAAAGGTCCAGTATTTGTTGTTAAATAAGGGGAATTAAAGTTAATAAAATAAAGGGAGACTAATATTTGAATTTTTCAAACTACAGTGTAATTGGAGTACCAGTGGCGGATTCAGGGGGTGCGGAGGGGGCCTCCCCCCGGTACTGACCCAAAATTTTCCAAAATATCCTATATTTTGGCCCATTTTCAGTAAAAATAGGCAAAATTCGCCCCTTGACCCCCCGGGCAAAGGGGCGCTGGATCCGCCACTGAGTACATAAGAAACGGATTTTAGGAGATGCGGTTAAGGATTCCCCTGTACATGTTGTCCAACAAATATTCAAAACTACGGGAATATTATGATACTATTAATTATATCTTTGTTTCTTTTCAAAAGTATTCAAGCTAGGGTACCAGTCAGTACATTATTCAATCGAATATTGCGAGTTTTGTCTAGTAGGTGATCCTTTGCATATTGAAGCATTTTACAAAGAGCGGATATAGAGCGGGCTGGGAGTCAGGAATCCCCCCCCCCCTGGAATTTGTAAAAGAAATAAAAAAAAATACATCATGAGTTCCCTTTTCTATGTATTTTCTTTTAAAATCATAGACTGGACCTGGACCCCTTTCCCTAACGGGCTGAATCAACGTTATGGGGAAAAAAATCTAGATTCGCCCATAACATTGAAAAAAGTAGTTCAATCTGTGAATCGCGGGATTTTTTTTCTTTTAAAATTGATTATTCCTATTGTGAAATGCCATTTTAGAGATGCTATGGCGAACATCCCTGTCCTTTTTTGTTGTGTTGTATTTTCAAAACGGGAGGCAATGGACGTCAGGTCAGTTACTTAAGGACAGTTAACGGCTCAGTTGATCATTCAATGATTAGTTCAATGATGAATTCAATCATTGTTTCACAATGAAAAATATTTCACTGTCTGGAAAGGTGTTAATTACCGTCTACAAGGTAGACCGTGCAACAATAGAAGTTCTCTGTCACCATTTAAACAATTTCGGCACGCATGGTATCCGATTTTCATGAAATTTCACACATAAGTAGGGACCAATGAAAAAATAAAAATTTGACAAAAAATTATTTCTAGGTCATCTGGTTACCATGGCAACGGCCTTTAAAATTGAGAAATTGGCAAAATTGAGCTAATTTAAAGCTCTTTAATTTGGTCTATATACGACATTAAAGGAAGATTTTTTATGCATCCTAAAGATTAGGACATAAAATTTTAGATAAGCTCACTAGTAGTGTCTGATATTGAAAAAAGGTTACCATGACAACATAATTGGCTTATTTTGATATGTTGAATTCAAAATGCTGTTTGCATTTTCCAATTTCCTTCTTTCTTGATGGGTTTATGATAAGGAAATAGAATTTATCTGATAAAATGAGCAAATTCAAGATAAACCCACTTGTTTCTATGTACATAAGTTACCTTGGCAAGGGTAACTATGGTCTATAATATTACTTATTTTGCAACTTCAGAGTCATTTTAAAAATTTAAGCATCATGATGAACAGATAAAAATTGTTGGAATATATCCAACACAAAGAGCTCTTTCAAAAACCGTGAAAAAGTTATGGGGAACATAAGTTACCATGGCAACCATTTTTTATTATTATTATAAAACAGTAATTATTAATATCAGGAAGTTCAAATTCAATATCAATAAAGATCAAGTATGCCTCTATCAAAATACAATGAAAAAAGTTCAAAATAATTAATGGTTGTTATAGTAATTTGGCTATACATTATAAAAATAAGCATTTTTTGTTGCTTTACGAAGCCTTTTCCTCAAAAAAACGAAACAGGCTTACACAACCTTTTTTACATATACGATAAAGCAAAGTCTAAACTTTATTTTAGATTAGTTAACTTTTGATACCTGTATCCAAGGACTAAAAGTGGGCCTATGTGCAATTGTACACAATCGTTCCCATAGCAACGGGCGTTTTTCTGAATATTTTAAAGACATTTTCTTTCATGTAATGAAAGATCTACTTGATTACATTTGTTAATTTTCATAACTTTGAATTAAAATTCAATGATCTTGTATAAAAAGGACTCTAAATATTGTCCAAAATTGCTTTCATTTTTGCGATTTGAGGTCATGTTGCCATAACAACGAACAGAAACGTTTTCCCAATGTGAATGCTCATGTTCTATTTGCATAAAAACCTCAAAAATGTAATTAATTTATCATTAAATTTTGAAAAAAATTCCAAAAACACTATTTTGATAGGGTACCTGTGTTGTTGCTATGGAAACATATAGATAAGACCATAAACCCAACATTACTATTACCTAATTTGAAAGAGCAATGATAGGGTACTGATAATTCATCAGTGTTAGATTATGCCGCATAAATAATATATATGACTTCAAAAACGCCAAAAAAATGCAGTTTTCAATATTCAAAGTTCTTTGTCATGGCAACCGAATGTGATATTAAGAAAATTTTTAACAAATTTTTACTTTTGGGTCAGACTCAACCTTATGTACAAATTTAATCAAAATCTGAGACATGCCGTGCCATGCGTCATTCATAAAAGTGCAAATGCTTACAGAGAATAGCTATTAAATGTCTGCGACTTTCGAAGGATATCAAGGAGCCAGATAAAAGGAAGGAAACCCCGAAAAGAAGAAAATCATGGGAAAAATATAGAATAACTAAATATCATGACTTTTATAAGAAAGAATACCCTCAATTGTTCTTTGCAGCTTCAAAGAATTAAGGAGTGAAAAACGTAAAATGAAAGAATGTTTTTATAATGCTAAAATTATAATCATTAAATTGTATAATATGCAGATGAAATATTCTGGAATTTAGATCATACACTGTTTGTCAATATTGGTAAGAGCGTTCACATCTAAATTTTGTATCAGGTCTTTTCATGTGTTGAATAAATGAAATGAGACGTCATAATTATTGAAGGAATCATGTAAGTATATCTCTTATATATTGCATTAAAAATTAAATTAGATTTACATACTCTAGTTGCTGATATGGAATGTATCTTTACAAAATAAGAAGAATCAAAGGTACGACACAGAATTACCATCAAAAATACGTCAGAATTATCAAACACCTTTCATACTGTGGATATGATCCTAATTTCACCAAACGGGCACTGGGCTTGGTACTTGACCAATCTACAGTCTTGTAGCAGCGCATCATTAATACTTGCACTCCGACTGAATGTGACGACGGGACTCCATGACGGGCCCTGTTCAAATCTCTTAAGAGAATACAGGGCCCCGACCACCTGTCCTCTCTTAATGTCAGTCGGACTCCTCGGGTGATAATATACATGAGCTCGCAGAGTACATATTGTATTACATATGCCCTCTTTTAATATCAATTTACATATTCATTTGTGTTGCTTGGGCCCCTGTGTTTTGCGGTCTTGTTTGTGTAACGCAGCTATATAGTAAAGAGAAGGGTGACGACGAACGACACACTCTGACGACTATTGACACACAGAGTACACACAGTACTGACAGACTCTCGACTCAATATTCTATACGTTGACACCTTGGCTCGCCCACTGTAATATTACTACAGTATATGGGGATGCCAGACACTTTCTCATAAAAGTGATAAAGACCACTTAGAATCAGTTTCTTAATTTATTTAACACACAGGATTCCTCATAACAAACTCATGATAACAACAATAAAATAACAGAACGTACAATATCGCACCAAAACCCGACCCAGCTGATCACTCTGTTTAAAATAAAACTCCTAACTTATTCCTAACGCTAGTATTCTTATATCTATCTCCTACTGTCCTAACCAGTCGGTCACTTGATAAGAGATCAAGTATATGACCGACTGCCCCTACGTTGTCAAACGGAATAAAACTCTAAAATATACTGAAAATACGTAAATAAACTCAGAAGCTCACTCAGTAAATAAATAAAACTGAATATGTGATCAACAAAGTAAAATGCTAACCTAAATCGCCAAATTAACCAAAGTCTAAAACGCCTCTGAGACGGAACGTACTTCACTAGATTCAATACTACAGAGAAAGGCACTGCTACTCGTAGTAACCTACATTTATATCCTGACGTAATACGCCGGTAGCACGTGCACCAATCATATCGCGTTGACCTTTCCAGCGAAACTCGCCAGCCAATCAGATACGTGGGAATGACCTTTGCTGGAATGTGATCCCACGCCCGATTATTCCTAAGTTTTCCTAATCGCTAATTACAAAAATTATCAAACAATGTTATTATACTTCTATATTAAAATAATAACTCTCTATACTGATAAATATAAAAAGTAATTAAAATATAAACACGTAACGAATGTAAACACGAAGTGAGATCGTGAAAACATGGCGGCAAGTACGACGAATACACAATGTGTAGCAATACATTATAAGGAATACACACATATACAACCACTCTAAAATGAATTTAACAAAAAGGTAAGCTACTACTGGTTCTGTAAATTAGTCACAACAAATAAAAGTCATTTTCAAACAATACAAAGGTCGTAATATAAAAATGCACATAAAACGCGATCAGCTGATTGTCAACAAATAGTTGGAATACACAAATAGCATAAAAATCTCAGTGTTGACGACCGTTACATTATCCCCTACTTAAATTCCAAGTCCCTTTGGAACACTCAACAATAATACGTCAAACAATCATGTACATTGTAAACAATTGAAAAAATTCATATAATAATATGTATCAATGTTATGCACCACACAGTTACTGATTCAAAAATAGCACATGTATTTCAAACGGTTATAACAATGCTTACCTAAAACTTCATAAATGTTAAGTACCTCACAGGGTTACCACACAGAAAATGTTTCAAAGATAGCAGATGTAATTCAAACAGTTAAACCATGCTTACTTAAAACTTCAAAATTATGCACCACACAGCTGCACAGAGTACCACACAGTATTACTCAAAATATGCAAACATGTTTTCCTACAAATGAGGCAAAAGCTACATAAAACATCATCATTATGTACCAAACATAGCATAATAAGTATAAGTATTTGTACCACTACATACTGCTTCATAACCCATCATGCAACATACATTACATCATAACGTATATGTACCACACATGCACACGAATCCATTCACCATACATTGTTGCATAGCGATTCTTAAAAAATTCATATTAATAATGCAATTTCACTACGTCATTATGGTATATGGCATCAACAATTAGGTAATTCAACTCACATGCACAATGATGCATATCTGTGAGTCAAATATATAACAAAATTTAACTTTTATACAACATGAATGATTGACATATCTGAACACACAGGTCATTTGAGATCAAGTTGCATGACTAGAATGTAATTAATTAATTGGTACCTGTGTGCATATAATAAAGGTATGCAAAAGTCAAAGATTGCAAAAAAGTTAAAAGATTTCTGTTCACGCATATGAATTTTGAATCAAAACATTCACAAATTACTTTGAGGCAAAGTTTAAAAAAATATATGATTATATTAACTTAATACCTCATCAGATATAACTGGCCAACATTTTTCAATAATGACATTAAACAATTCATACATTTACCATAGCAAAGTAATGAATTAATTTGAGTATACTCACTCAAAAAAAAAAGGTTGAATCAAGTGAGTAATAGCCAGTGACAAAAAAAAAGAAATGTTCCCTTGTATCTCATCTCAAAACATCTTATACAAATTGTCACAATTAAGCACTGACAATAATGATTTTCAATCATTGATAAAATAGATGTAGTTTTCAACACAACTCTCATATTATGATGAGAACAAAAACTGTATAGTGTAAATACTCATCAGTAGATCTAGACCTTGACATATATATATATATCCGATTGAGCTCATGTACACATATACATTGCAATGATAAATGGTAAGTATAAATAATTACTTAATCTCTCCCCCACTTAGCATATAAGTTCTCCTGAACTTTAACATGATCACTCGGAATTTTCAACAGCAAAATCACCCGTCCTCCCTCCATGACTTGGTAAGTACAATATATTTACTTTTACCAAAAAAATAGTTTACAGTATTTCAATAGTTACATTAACAATCATATAATTCCGTAAATATACAAAGAATACGAATAGTATGTCCGATACATATAGATTCACAAATAAGTTCACAGTCTATTTCATATTACCATACTGCCCATAGTCCGGATTGTCTGAATCCAATATCACCCAGAATCAGCACCACATAGTTCTAATTGCAGGTATCCTCCCTGATAATGTCCTCACGATCAGCAATCAACATCTCATGGTATATGGTATCACACAGTCTAAAGGCTAGGTATCAGACTCCACATCCTCACGATGCTTTTCCATGCAACCTGGTACAACAGTCTCACCAATAGATGGCCACCACACAGATCTCCATAACAACCATAGTTCTCCAAAAGCACCACACAGGTCTCTTGACGACAGAAAGTTCTCAGTCTCCTTAATCAAGTACCACCATACTCACAGATGGCATCAGATACTATACATATCTCAATAACAACCACACAGATCTCGACGAACACCAACCTGATCTCGACGAGACAAAAAATTTCCTGTTTTCCTTTAACAGGTGTCACCATCTTACCCTCAGATGTGACATATACACTGATATATATATATATATATATATACCGGTATCAGTTTCCACAAAGATCTCGATCAGCACCACACTGACATCAACGAGACATAAAAATCCCCTGTTCGGCCGTAACAGGAGTCAACATCTTTTCTCCACAAGCCACCTCCCTGATGCTGAGGAGACAAAGATTTCCTGTCTTAATTCCTAGACAGGATTGACCATCCTACCCACAGATGGTATCTCAAAGGGCACCACACAGCTAGACTTCTATCATTTCATTTATAGACTCAATGAACACGTCCACACACATCTCAGTGAGCACTACACAGATCTCAAAGAGACAAAAATTCCTTGGTAACAGGAGACTGAGACTACTTCCTACTATGTTTGATGGGTTTCACTTCGAACATGACCATTTCACTGATTGGTTGTTAGTGGGGCACTCTCAAGCAAAGAGACCAGGTTGACGACAGCAGTAACATATCCGTTCCCTATGTCCATGCCGTTGTCCTTTGGAGGGGTTGTTAGGATTACCATCCCTTTCATCATGAATTTTCTGCCCTCCATCTTCATTTTTATCACTCTTAAGTTTCTCTAACTCCTCCTTGAGGTTTTGAATTTCTGAATTCAATTCTTCTATGACTTGGCTATTTTTGTAAGAGTTATTTCCCTTTTTCCCGTTCCTGAAATCTGAATTATTCCCTGACTGAGAAGGTTCATCCCCGTCAGAGTAACTCTTCTGTGAATCAGCTTTAACTTGCCTCATGGTCTTCCCTCTTTTGTGTCCTTGTCTCCCTGATTCCTCAAAAGTTACAACTTGCAGCACAGCTTCGTCAATAGTAGTGGGGTCCTTAATGTATGCTATATGAAATTGTGCATCTGGGTCTGACAGACCATCTAAGAAATGTCTGAGTAAGTTCTCCTCCCTTGTTTCCCTATTCCTATCTGGATGAGCCTTATCATAAAGGCGCTTCAAGTCTGCGGCAAAAGCTTCTGGCTTTTCTCCTGATTTGTTGCCTATTCGAAAATCTAACTGCATATGTCTTTCTGGTCTCTACAACTCTGAACCTGTTGCCTAATTCTGATATTAGTTTGCAGTAATCCCTCCTAGTCGCCTTTGAAAGCTGTCCATAAACGAAGTCTGCGGCATCGTCTAGCATAAGTGGTAGCAGGTGATCCAAACGGTCCTCCGTTCCCCAGCCTCTCCTTTCAGCAGTTTCTTCAAATCGTCCGAGCCAAATTTTCCAGTCCATCATTCCTGTGAATGATGGTATTCGTGGTAATTTACTGTTGTTATATCTGCGTCTTGGAATTGACGGAATGTCTGTTTCAGATTCAGAACTGGTATATTTATGATTTGCATTTGTATCATTCTGCTGCGTTTGGTTTACCATTGTTGAGGCCTGTATTGCTTGCTGTACGTCCTGCTGAATTAAGGTTGCAATATTATCAGTAGGTTGCTGAGACGTGCTAGTATTGCCCGTACCTGGATTTACATCTGAGCCATTATGTCTGCTCGGTATAGAGTTTATATTTTGATTGACCAGTACAGTACCGGTATGCGGGGTTGGATTGCTGGATGAAGCTTGGGAGTAACCGGTAAGTGGGGAACCGGTATGGCTTACTCTGCTATTGTATGAAACCGGTAAATAACCAGTAAATGAAGCTTGACCTAATCTGATATTGGATGAAACTGGTAAATGACCAGTAAATGAAGCTTGACTTGATCCGAAATTGGGTGCAACTGGTAAATGACCAGTAAATGGAGACTGACCTAATCCAGCACTTGATGCAAGTGGTAAATGACCAGTAAATGGAGTTTGACTGGATGCAACTGGTAAATGACCAGAAGATAAATTTTGACCTCTGTTGTCACTTGACGCAACTGGTAAATGACCAGTAAGTGAACTTTGACTGGGGCCAACTGGTAAATAACCAGTTACTTGGTTCCGCAATGGTCCAACATTCATACCAAGTTTATTCCTGTATTCAGGTAGGTGACCTCCATAGTAATATAAAGGTGGTAGACCTGTTGATACTCTCGGGCTCTCCGTCAAAGAAGTGTAAACAGGTAATGAGCTAGTCAAGAGACTAGAATAAGAACCTGTAGAACTAGTACTAGTAATTTCAACATCTGAATTTGAAGTAACTTCAACAACATTTAAGTTTAAATCCGGAATTCTCTTTTCAGGGGTCTCCTGACGAGAGCTACCGACTTCAGAGTCTGAACCCTGTTTATCCACATCTCGACTGAGGACTGATGTTCTATTTCTGACCTTCCTCTGTTTCCTACCCATGTTGTGAAATAAAAATAAACTTAATAGAACAACTAAGAATGTCTCAGAGTTTCTCTTATTTCCTGTGTTCGACCACTGGATCCAATTGTTTATTTGGATCCCGCCGGGGATGCCAAAATGTAACGGAGCTATATAGTAAAGAGAAGGGTGACGACGAACGACACACTCTGACGACTATTGACACACAGAGTACACACAGTACTGACAGACTCTCGACTCAATATTCTATACGTTGACACCTTGGTAATATTACTACAGTATATGGGGATGCCAGACACTTTCTCATAAAAGTGATAAAGTCCACTTAGAATCAGTTTCTTAATTTATTTAACACACAGGATTCCTCATAACAAACTCATGATAACAACAATAAAATAACAAAACGTACAATATCGCACCAAAACCCGACCCAGCTGATCACGCTGTTTAAAATAAAACTCCTAACTTATTCCTAACGCTAGTATTCTTATATCTATCTCCTACTGTCCTAACCAGTCGGTCACTTGATAAGAGATCAAGTATATGACCGACTGCCCCTACTTTGTCAAACGGAATAAAACTCTAAAATATACTGAAAATACGTAAATAAACTCAGAAGATCACTCAGTAAATAAATAAAACTGAATATGTGATCAACGAAGTAAAATGCTAACCTAAATCGCCAAATTAACCAAAGTCTAAAACGCCTCTGAGACGGAACGTACTTCACTAGATTCAATACTACAGAGAAAGGCACTGCTACTCGTAGTAACCTACATTTATATCCTGACGTAATACGCCGGTAGCACGTGCACCAATCATATCGCGTTGACCTTTCCAGCGAAACTCGCCAGCCAATCAGATACGTGGGAATGACCTTTGCTGAAATGTGTTCCCACGCCCGATTATTCCTAAGTTTTCCTAATCGCTAATTACAAAAATTATGAAACAATGTCATTATACTTCTATATTAAAATAATAACTCTCTATACTGATAAATATAAAAAGTAATTAAAATATAAACACGTAACGAATGTAAACACGAAGTGAGATCGTGAAAACATGGCGGCAAGTACGACGAATACACGATGTGTAGCAATACATTACAAGGAATACACACATATACAACCACTCTAAAATGAATTTAACAAAAAGGTAAGCTACTACTGGTTCTGTAAATTAGTCACAACAAATAAAAGTCATTTTCAAACAATACAAAGGTCGTAATATAAAAATGCACGTAAAACGCGATCAGCTGATTGTCAACAAATAGTTGGAATACACAAATAGCATAAAAATCTCAGTGTTGACGACCGTTACATTTGTGTGTGGTAATCTGACAGTGAGGAGCTCGAGGTTGTTTTACACCACAATTTTACATTCTTCGAGACCTCTGGGTAATCGGAAAAGTCGGAGGGTCGTGCGCATGTAATCCAGGATAACCACACCGTCTGCTACTGATGTGGCAGATGGCCGTCCTAAGTCGGCACCGCTTGCTCGTTGGTTTATGTGTAGTCATTTGTGTTTTATGTTTTTCTGTGGTTTGACGTTCCTTGTACCACTGCGTCTCTTTCTGTGTGTGTCTTCTTTGTGTTTTACAGCGGGTGTTTTGGGAGGTTGCTGTTGGTGCTGCAACTAGGTGTTGTTGGAGATCCCCTCCTTTTTTTTTTACATTATTTTGTCTTCAAATTCAAAAGTATCATTTAAGATGTTAAACATCTTCAAATTCAAAAGAATCATTAAATATCTTAAACGTCTGCAAATTTGTACTAATCGTAACAGTTACATTACATACAATATCGTATTAGTCAATTGAACGAATCTATTATTTAGTATTATCTAGTCAAAGTCATTTCCTTATCTGAAGTATTCAGGTACAAAATAATCAGAGTGAACAAGACACAGTGGCAATATATATTTTCACTTTGCTTGACACAAAGTCCAATCTTTGCGAGGTAGGCATACATTTCGATCTCCACACAAAAGACCAAAAGACACCGACTCGCACCTAAACGTACGAACAAACAATTGTCATCTTCCTCATGGATTCAAAGGAATCCCTAAAGGTTTAGCTACTAGAATAAGGCGGATTTGCACCTTTGGTGATTCATTCCATTCCAGAAGTAAGGAACCCTCACAGAGACTTTTTCACCGTGGCTACAATGCAAAGTCTATACATGAATCTTTATCGGTGGTTCAAATAATCGACAGACAGGCCCTCCTTCAATACAAACCCAAAAATAGCAATCAAAGGAATGCTTGTGTCGCCTGCGAAGCTGATTTTTTTTATTGAAAGTAGGTCAAATATCAAGGTCAAGGTCACGTGGTCAAAAATTATGGTATGTGTAGAAAGGTCTTGTCACATTGGAATACACATGTGAAATATCAAAGTCTATCATTTTCCAATCAAAATTTATAACCAATCTAAGATTTGTTTAAGAAGTATGTCAAATATCTAGGTAAAGGTCATGAGGTCAGCAATTATGGTATGTGTAGAAAGGGGATTATTCTTTAAGTAGGTCAAATATCTAGGTCAAGGTCACGTGGTCAAAAATTATGGTATGTGTAGAAAGGTCTTGTCACATTGGAATACACATGTGAAATATCAAAGTCTATCATTTACCAATCAAAATTTATAACCAATCTAAGATTTGTTTAAAAAGTATGTCAAATATCTAGGTAAAGGTCATGAGGTCAGCAATTATGGTAAGTGTAGAAAGGGGATTATTCTTTAAGTAGGTCAAATATCTAGGTCAAGGTCACGTGACCAAAAATTATGGTATGTGTAGAAAGGTCTTGTAACAAGGAATACACTTCTGAAATATGAAAGCCCTATCACTTACCAATCAAAAGATATAGCCAATCTTACATTTTTTGAAAAGTAGGTCAAATATCTAGGTCAAGGTCACGAGGTCAAAAATTATGGAATGTGTAGAAAGGTCTTGTCAGAAGGAATACACATGTGAAATATCAAAGCCCTAACACTTACCAATCAAAAGATATAGCCATTCTTAGATTTTTCGAAAAGTAGGTCAAATATCTAGGTCAAGAGGTCAAAAATAATGGTATGTGTAGAAAGGTCTTGTTACAAGGAATACACATGTGAAATATCAAAGCCCTATCACTTACCAATCAAAAGATATAGCCAATCTGACATTTTTTGAAAAGTCGGTCAAATATCTAGGTCAAGGTCAAGAGTTCAAAAATTATGGTATGTGTTGAAAGGTCTTGTTACAAGAAGTACACATGTGAAATATCAAAGCCCTTTCACTTACCAATCAAAAGATATAGCCAAACTTAGAAGATTTTTCGAAAAGTAGGTCAAATATCTAGGTCAAGGTCACGAGGTCAAAAATTAGAAATGTCTTGTCACAAGGAATACACATGTGAAATATCAAAGCCCTATCACTTACCAATCAAAAGTTATGGGGTGTGACACCCAAGTGTGACAGACAGACGGACAGACAGACGGACAACGGACAAAGTGTTGTGGGTCATGTATTATTTTAGTTTTACTTTATGTGTAGGTACACATGTACTTAGTCATGTTATTTAATGATTTCATAATAATTCTTTCTAGATTTTACTATGTCATGTTTATTTCATTAGAGAATATTCCAGTATGTTCTTTGTTACATCATTATCATCACATGACTGTGATTTCTAGAATTTACTCTATTGTTAATCATTTGTAATGAGTCATTGTTCTAGAAGCTTCTGGTTAATTCATTGTTATTAAGTATAAATACCTCTGAGGAACTGTGTTAAGGGGGCATTCGTACACATTCGTAGACACGATTCATTCATCTATTCTGATATGCTGGGACACTTTATTTGTTTAGACTTTAATCCATTTGACAACGTTTGGACACCGATCTTTCGAGAACGTTTGTGATTACCGGAAACCATACATTCGATAGACTTTGTGGACCGTAACGGACACTTTGATCCGGACATTGTATTGTAAGTTGTAATCATTTTAAATATATATATTTTGTACATAATTAAACTTGTAAATTTATATATTGTCTTTGTCTGATTTTGCTGGCGTTTTGGGGTATTCTGACCCATAACAGAATTGGGGGCTCGTCCGGGATAGTAATCTCTGCATATTTGCATTTTTACGTAAAGTTCGTTTTTTGAAAAAAGGAAAATTCTCAAAACTTTTGCCAGCAGAAATCAATCATGGTATTTTCGGTCACTGAATTTTTGAAATCGCCGACTGTAGATGAGTTCGAATCATTGAAAAAAGATGATTTGATTGGTTTAGGTCATCACTTGAAGTTAGATGTCAAATCTTCAATGAGAAAACAAGAAATTAGAAATATTGTGGCTAAAGAGCTTTTAATTGAGGAGATCTTTTCGTCATACGATTTTCCTGTTGAACCTGTTTCAAGCGAAACCAAAATGTCAAAATATGAGTTTGAATTAGAGAAAATGAAATTACAATTACAATTTGAAAAGGAAGAAAAAGAAAGACAAAGAGAAAAAGAAGAACGAGAGAAACAGGAACGTATGCACGAGAGAGAACTCCAGTTTGAGCTAGAAAAGTTAAAGTTAGAAAAAAGCGTTAATGAAAATCCTGTTCCTTCGCCTGTCAAGTCTGAATTCGATGCCACCAAAAACATCAGATTAGTACCAAAATTTCAAGAAAAGTCCGTGGACAAATATTTTCCACATTTTGAGAAAATCGCGGCCAATCTGAAGTGGCCACGTGATTTTTGGCCAACTTTATTACAAAGCGTACTTATTGGCAAAGCGGCTGAAGTGTACTCGGCGCTCAGTATTGCTGAGAGTTCAGACTATGACAAGGTCAAGGACACGATTTTGAGAGCATATCAGTTAGTACCTGAGGCGTACAGACAAAAGTTTAGAAAGTACAAAAAGTTTGAAAATCAAACATATGTTGAATTTGCTCGAGAAAAAGAAGATTTATTTGATCAGTGGTTTCGATCCAAGAAAATTCCCAATTCATTTGACAATTTGCGTCAAATAATTCTGATAGAAGAGTTCAAAGAGTGTGTACATCAAGATTTAAGAACTCATTTGGAAGACAAAAATGTTAAAACTCTTGAAGAAGCCGCTGTTTTGTCTGATACGTATGCTCTCACTCATGTGAAAAATTTTGTGTCAAAAACTCAATCTAGCGATAGCGCAAAAACGTCAGATGTTCCAAAGAAAAATTTACAAGAGTCTCAGTCGTCCATTAGTTCCCAGTCACCATCTCAAGGTGGTTCTACGTCCGGTCCTAGGTCCGAGCGTTCTGAGGCATCCCCAGGGGTGGGGTCGCTTCCTACATGCAATTATTGTAAGAAAAAAGGTCATGTTATTGGTGAGTGTTTGAAGCTTAAGAAGAAAAAAGAACTTAAGTCACAGGCCTGTGCGTCTGTTAGAAATGATAGGAAAGCCTTAGATTCGATTTGTTCTGACACTCCTGAGATTCAGGGTTCTAAGTCCAGTTCTGATGATTTTGTGGAGGATCATTATAAGCCCTTTTTGTCACAGGGATTTGTTTCACTCAGTGATTCTAGCGAAGCGTTGCCTGTTCAGATTTTGAGAGATACTGGTGCTGCCCAGACTTTATTGTCAGAGGGTTCATTGCCTTTGTCTGAGCACACTTTTACTGGTAGGTCAGTTTTATTACAGGGTGTGGAGCTAGGCGTCATTGATGTTCCCCTTCATGAAATTTATTTGAAGTCAGACTTAATTACTGGACCTGTTATCGTAGGTGTTCGACCTACTCTTCCCGTTCAAGGCGTTTCCTTGTTGCTTGGCAACGATTTAGCTGGCGGCCAAGTTGTAGCCGATCCGATTGTTTGTGAGAAAATCACGTCCGATGTCGTGTCCGATGATGAAGACGACGACTTGTACCCAGCCTGCGCAGTTACCAGGGCGATGGCCAGGAACAGACTAAAAGAGGCTGAGAGTACTTCTGCACTTAACGAGGACCATCCCTCCAAAAGTATAGACCTTTCTGACACATTCATGTCTACCATTGATGACAGCGTACCTGAGACGTCAGTACCACTTCATGTTGACAAGTCTCCGACAGTACCTGGTGATGATTCCCATCCGCCATTGGACAGAGATACAGATGCCTTAAGCCATGAGCAGCTCCTCTCCGAGCAAACTAAAGATCCGGAGATCATCCGACTAAGTAAGAGGGCCCTTCCCCGAGAAGAAGCGGACAAAGTCGGAGAGTGCTTCTACATACAAGATGGCATCCTTATGCGGAAATGGAGACCACCCGATGCACCCCCTAATGACGTGTGGCGGGTCGTTCACCAGATAGTGGTTCCAGTAGCGTATCGCGGGGACATCATGAGTTTAGCTCACGACACACCCATGGCAGGTCATTTAGGTGTCAATAAGACTTATAATAGGATTTTAAGTCACTTTTACTGGCCTAAGTTGAGAAAAGATGTGTCTGAGTTTTGTAAGTCTTGTCATAGTTGTCAGATGGTAGGTAAACCCAATCAAGTTATACCACCTGCTCCCCTCCAACCCATTCCAGCCTTTGAGGAACCTTTTAGTAGGGTGCTAGTTGATTGTGTAGGTCCTTTGCCTAGGACTAGGTCAGGGAATCAGTACTTATTGACAATTATGTGTACTTCGACTAGGTTTCCTGAGGCCATACCTCTTAGGAATATTAAGGCAAAGACCATAGTTAAGGCCCTTACAAAGTTTTTCAGTTTCGTAGGTGCTCCCAAGGCTATTCAGTCAGATCAGGGTTCGAATTTTATGTCAGGGTTGTTTCAGCAGGTTATGCATGAGCTAGGTATCAGGCAGTATAAATCTTCTGCGTACCATCCTGAGTCCCAGGGGGCACTTGAACGCTTTCATCAAACCCTTAAAACTATGATGAAAACATATTGTCACCAGTATGAAAAAGACTGGGATGAAGGGGTTCACCTCGTGTTGTTTGCGGCACGAGAAGCGGTTCAGGAGTCCATGGGGTTCAGTCCCTTTGAGCTAGTTTTTGGGCATACGGTCAGGGGGCCATTGAAGTTATTAAAGGAAAAATGGTTGACTGAGACTAGCGATTTGAATCTCTTAGACTACGTGTCTAATTTCAAAGAGAAATTATATAATGCTTGCAAATTAGCTCAAGAAAATCTCAAAACCTCACAAATGAAAATGAAATCATGGTATGACAAAGATGCTAGAAACAGAGTTTTTAAACCAGGCGATAAAGTTCTTGTATTTTTGCCTATCCCTGGTCATCCTTTGCAAGCTAGATATTTCGGTCCTTATGAGATTGAGAGTAAAATTAGTGATGTGAACTATGTGGTTAAGACACCAGGTCGGCGAAAAGAAAAAAGAGTGTGTCATGTTAACATGTTGAAAGAGTATTTTGATAGAAGTGACCGAAATTTTGTAACACCAGTTTCCACTTTGGCCAATGTAAATACATTAGAAAATTGTGTTGAACCTGAATGTAATGAAGAGACTGTCGAAAAAGACTTCACTCAAAGTGTCCGTTTGAAGAATTCTGAAATTCTGACAAGTCCGGAAGTGAAACTCGGACATCTGACCGTGCATCAAAAAGAGGAAGTGCACCAATTAATGCGGGAATATACGACCATCTTTCCGGACGTTCCAAAAAAGACGAATGCATCTCATCATGACGTCATTGTGGGTGATGCGTCACCTATCAAACAGCATCCCTATCGGTTAAACCCGATAAAACTTCAATACATGCGGAAAGAAATTCAATACATGCTTGAAAATGACATTATTGAACCCAGCAATAGTGATTGGAGTTCCCCATGTATTCTTGTTCCGAAGCCAGACGGAACTTACCGATTGTGTACGGACTTTAGAAAAGTCAATTCAGTCACCAAAACTGACTCTTATCCGATCCCACGAATCGATGACTGTATCGATAAAATTGGCAGTGCAAAATATGTCAGTAAATTTGACTTGCTTAAAGGCTATTGGCAGGTCCCGCTTACAGAGAGAGCCAGAGAAATATCGGCATTTGCGACTCCAGATGGGCTATACCAATATAAAGTAATGCCCTTTGGTATGAAAAACGCACCAGCCACATTCCAGAGGATGATTCATTCGCTCTTAAATCATCTCGAAGGATGCGAGGCGTACATCGATGACGTCATCATCTACAGCGACACCTGGAATGACCATCTCCGAATCATGCGTACCTTCTTTGACATACTGGCGAAAGCAAACCTCACAGTGAACCTTGCGAAAAGTGAATTTTGTCACGCGACTGTAGAATATTTGGGTCACAAAGTAGGTCAAGGTTTTGTTACTCCTATCATGGCCAAGGTGGAAGCTTTTCAAAGTTCCCGATTCCTACCAATAAGAAAGAGATAATGAGATTCTTGGGAATGGCAGGATTTTACAGAAAATTTTGTCCAAATTTCTCGTCAGTTGTTGGTCCACTTACCAATCTGTTACAAAAGAGAGTGAATTTTGCATGGACCAATGACTGTGACGAATCTTTTAAGAAAATCAAATGTGATCTCATGAATAGTCCTGTCCTGTCAGCTCCAAATTTTGATAAGCAATTTAAGCTTACTGTTGATGCCAGTGACGTAGGAATCGGGGCTGCTTTGTTTCAAGAAAATGATGATGGTGTAGATAGAGTTGTTTGTTATTTTTCAAAGAAATTGACAAAATGTCAAAAGAATTACTCTACTATTGAAAAAGAGTGTCTTGCATTATTGTTAGCTTTACAACATTTTGATGTTTATTTGAATGTTACTTTACATCCCATTCTTGTATATACTGACCACAACCCTCTCACATTTTTGCACAAAATGTCAAACAAGAATCAAAGACTTACAAGGTGGAGTTTATTGTTGCAAGAGTACAATATCATTATTAACCATATCAAGGGCAAAGACAATGTGATTGCAGATGCACTATCGAGAGTTTCATGAGTGATTTTTTGAAGAATTTACCACCTAAGTTTTCATTGACATTCAAACTTTTTTTAAGGGGGGAGGTGTTGTGGGTCATGTATTATTTTAGTTTTACTTTATGTGTAGGTACACATGTACTTAGTCATGTTATTTAATGATTTCATAATAATTCTTTCTAGATTTTACTATGTCATGTTTATTTCATTAGAGAATATTCCAGTATGTTCTTTGTTACATCATTATCATCACATGACTGTGATTTCTAGAATTTACTCTATTGTTAATCATTTGTAATGAGTCATTGTTCTAGAAGCTTCTGGTTAATTCATTGTTATTTAGTATAAATACCTCTGAGGAACTGTGTTAAGAGGGCATTCGTACACATTCGTAGACACGATTCATTCATCTATTCTGATATGCTGGGACACTTTATTTGTTTAGACTTTAATCCATTTGACAACGTTTGGACACCGATCTTTCGAGAACGTTTGTGATTACCGGAAACCATACATTCGATAGACTTTGTGGACCGTAACGGACACTTTGATCCGGACATTGTATTGTAAGTTGTAATCATTTTAAATATATATATTTTGTACATAATTAAACTTGTAAATTTATATATTGTCTTTGTCTGATTTTTGCTGGCGTTTTGGGGTATTCTGACCCATAACAGAATTGATCCCTGAGTGTCGCTGTGATTCGCAGGCGACACAAAAATACAGGGATTAGGACCCCTTTAGTTACGACCTTTCATTCGTCATTATTAGGCATCTCATCGATCCTTAAAAAGAACCTGTCAACTCTCTACCAATCCAAGAGGATGAAAAAAGTTATTCCTTCTCCTCCCATTGTCTCGTATAGAAAAACATGAAGCATCAAATACCATTTGGTGAGGTCCAGGTAATATAACCCCATGCCAGTTGGTTATTTGTCTACTTGTACTAACAAAAGATGCAAATTGTGCCCGAGATCACAGACCAATTCTACCTTCAAAAGCACTAATACCGGATATGAATATAAAATCTTGACACTTGTTTCATGCAAGTCTAGAAATGTGGTCTATCTGATAACATGCAGAGTTTGCCAGAAACAGTACATCGGTGAAACTGAGGATTTCTGACAGTAATAAAAAATATCAATTAATATTCCATGTTCGAAGTCATCCTAAATACATGGTAGATGGCGGTCTATTTTCATTCATATTCTCTCGCTAGTCATTTTTTCTTTTGTTTTATTCAATGATTCCTTTGCTAGCCATCATGTAAAAGCATAATGGATGGTTTCCACGTTCCCATTTTTATTTGTCTGCCTAACATTATGATTTCCTATTCGTTTTTTGGCTTCTCTGATTTTCTTATATAATTTTAATTGCATTGTGACATTTATTTATTTATTCATTTTCTGAATGTAAGTTTTGATTGCCTCCAGAGGAAGAAGCCGTTGAGCTTCGAAAATTTGAGTTCTAAAAGGGTAGGGCCACGAGACCCCTAAATCGGCCCTCAATTTTTCTTTAGAAATAAATTTCATGTGGAATACTTGATATCTCTCATGAAAATACACGAATGTTCACCGCTTTTAATGAAAAGAAAAATATCACCAAACATAGTGCCATTGAACTGTAATGATGTCATGAAGTGACGTCATTTTGACGTTATTGACAAAATATGGCGAAAATTGCTTGGAATTTCGTCTTTCGTGGAAGAATTCAATGTGGCCGCATGCGTTAACTGAGATAGAACGTTTATGACAAAAGGATATAATGATAATCTTTCACATATATTTTTTTTCATCCTAATTAATGCATGCGGCCATTGCTAATTTTACAGAAATAAGTAGTTTTTGCATCAATTACACGGAATATGACCAATTTTGGTGTTTTCAAAGGGCTAAAAGCTATTGATAAACGCAATGTTGACAAAAAATATATTCGTGATTAAGTAGAGAACGTTTCAAAATGTCAAATCATAGTTAAGAATTCTATGAAGTACAATGTTCAAAATTAGGGCCAATATCGGGCTTCGTGGCCCTACCCCTTTAGTTTAGTGTCGTGAGTCCCTCGCACCATTTTTGTGCTGTCTTCCACTTTGCTACAGATATACATGTACATGTAAATTTTGCTGGCTTCAAAAATCAAAAACAGCTGCTTGAAATTTCTAAAACGTGGGTCCTGAAGCATCATATCCCACTCATTCTGCTACGTCTTTTGGTACATTTTTTGGACATAATAATTTTCATACTTTTTGGCCATATTTCATTGTTTAGACTAAGGATCACTGACGAGGGTTTAGTACCCGAAACGTGCATGTCTGGTCCATGCTGTTAATTTATCAGGTTTTAAATGATTCTATTGAATTTAAAGACGTTTAACATTTGAAAAACATAGTTTGCAAAAAATCCTTCTGAACAAGATTTTGCACTTTAAGACAAATCTAAATCGTCGTCAGAATGCACATGTTTTCTTTTCTTTCTAACATTTTTTTCTGTGTCATCCTGATTGTCAACGGGAACTTTCGTATAATGTGCAGACGATGAAGTTGATGGCAAGACACTTTCGACTATCTCTAGTCTATTATCCATGGACGATAACGAGGATTTCATTGTCTTGATTTCCTCTTCCATATTGTTGACTACTTTTGCTGTACTTTCGCTATCGGATTTTATAGATGTAAGTCTTTCTAGGATAAGTGAAAGAGAATTGTCCTTTGAATATGACGGATTCTGTGTAATTCCTTCATTTACACTGTCACGACAGGCATTTACTTTGAGTTCCATAGGTAATCCAAGGCTTTCTAGGATTTTATGAATAGGTGTGACGATGCACGTTCCATATGAAGAGGTACCAATGCCCATACCGATACAACGGAGATCTGTGCCATCTGGGTCGTTCACCATGTATACTAAAGATCCAGAATCACCTTGCTTGAAGAATGGCGATAGTGTATTTGAACACACCTCATATTGTTCATACATTTCAAATTCCTCCTTCCACATCATTTGACCATTAGACTCGCCTTCCTCAAGCCCAAGAGAAATATCCCGTATGCGTATATGAATCCCTTGTACACGTAATGATCCAGACGTCAAGCCAGATTCTGTGCCGAATTTGATAATTTGGTTTTTTCGGTTATCCTCAGAGATTTCTTTTATTATCGAATTCGATTCATTCTTTGGAATTTGATGGAAACCTTTATGAAAGAAAAACAATGTAGATAACTTATTACATTACAATTTCTCACTTATCATTTTGTTTTTATTAGTTAATTATTTCTTTTGTAAAACCGAATTGGACCAATTCCGTGTCATAAAAATAAAAATTTATTTCCTGTTGCAGTGTGAAGCACTTAAACTCGTTTCCCGTGGCATGGATGTTTTTAAGTTTATTAATAACTTTTTTCCAGCTCTATCGCCTGAAAGAAGCTTTGTTTTGGCACTTTATCAATTTGACGTTATGAATATTATTTTGCTATTTCGGAAAATTGTCATATAATACATTCAAACATATCATCGAAATTAAAGGAGGTTAACATCTTAGCACAATCCCTCCAATGCTAGTTTGAACATACATTTTATTTGGATATGTTACTTAATCGACCCTACAGGAAATTTGGAGCCGCGCACTCTCTGTAAATTGCACAAAATAAATATAACCAGAGGATGCTACTAAAATTAATTTTGGCTGTGTCTAAAATCACTTTTGAAGAAGAATAACTTATAACTATCTAATATCCGAAACACGTGTCTGGTTCACAATAAATTGGTTTGAAATTTTCTTCGGAAAGGTATAGAGTTGGAACACTACCGTATTATTATATATCTTTTGATATGTTTTCAAAGGATAAAAAATACTTAAGTAGTTTGTAGTTTTTGTTCTAATTTGAAATGAAAACTAAATGATTTTATAAACGCATTAATATTTCAATATAGTTTTTCTTTAAGCATTATAATGTTCTGAGTTCAATACCTGCAGCTAACATCTGTGATCTTTCTGCACGAGGAAAAGAACTATCCACAGATACATCAGGGTTGAGAGCTATAACTGCAGCATCTACACTGACCTGGCCTGGAATATTTGTCATGAAAACTGCGGTTCGAACATTTCCAAGATCTGCATTTGAATTTAAACCCATGACCTTTCTTCCACTTGATAAAGTCCCATTTTGTAATTCATGCAACTCGTACAAAACATGGGCACAAGTAAGTAAACCGACAGTACCGTCGAGGTCAACAAACCCTCCGCCAGTTCCCATCTTTGAAGAGAGTGATGAAATAGAATCTCCAGTTTGGACTTTTGATGCGAACTTGAAGAAACCCTCACGAACGTCTGTTGGTATTCCACAAATCTTTTTGGGAAACGACTTCTCTTTTAAAGGGATAACTCCTTTTTTGTCACAGTAAAGCACTATACATTTTCTTTGTATAATTCTATGCCTATTGACTTTGTGTCCGGTTGAAACAATGTGAGATCCAGATATAGCATTGAGGTTTTTATGGCACTCAAACAATTTTCTTGCAATTTTGCTCGGTACAGATGGTAGATTGTCAAACGGCATTCCTGATCTTGCTTGATGTAAAAATATTTTCTCATTCTCGTCATTTAATTCATTTTCCCATATCCAAGACAGGGGAATGTTGCAAATTCTGGACAATGTTGGTTCAGACCTAGTGACTTCATCCAAAATTATGAGAAAGGTTAAGCTACCTGATGGCACCTGCATGGATGGCATTCTTGTTATTATTCTGGACCCAGCACGATAATACACATCACGAGCCTGGATAGATCGTTCAATATTTGAGTCTTTGCTAAAGCTCTCCGTAAGATAGAACTTGCTAAATACAATATCCATTGTTTGTAACTTTTTTCTTATGAACAGATATAACAACTCGACATCATGTTGCTTCATTCGTAGTATTTTGTTGAAAAGATCAACGTCACATTTCAGAAGATTCCATAAAAGTACTGGATTGCTTATTTGGAACAAATGAGAAAGAAGAATTTGTTGTAAATCATAATGCATGATTAATGATCCTGATGCTCTTGAAACTAAACATGATTGCATTCTGCCGAGTAAGTATGTGCACTGGTGGAATTTGGTCTTATCAGACGTCTCCTTGACATCTCGTACATGATTAAGGAACCAATCTACAAATTCTCTATTCATTACGACTGATTTGATTAAAAGGTCATCGACCGATGGGAAGATAAGACAGCATTTCTCTCGAAAATCTTTTTCCATACGGCAACTGGATAAATTGGCACAATCCAAGTACTCAATACCATCAGTACAACAACGGATTCTAGGACGAGGAGGGAGTACATCAAAATTCCTGTCAAGCTCTGAAAAACATTAATTAAGAAAAATAGTGGTAAAGAGGGCAAGCAGTAAGTTATGACACTTTTTTTCTCAAAATTTTATCTTTTCATTCCTAATGAATTATTCTATTCTCATCAAATTCAGATTTTAAGCTAAAATGTTTGGCCATGATAATGTCAATCCCCCAAGTTAACCGATTACGGAAGTAAGTCGTATTCAATATCACATGGACTATTTTCAGTTAGTAAAATACGGATAAACACATGCACATCGTACGATATTATCTTATATATTATCTTGTATAACGTATAAATCTCATATTAATATTGATACCTTAGCAAATATATTATATATAAATATATATTTATTATGTTCATCCTTTGGGGGTACCTGGACCCGAAAGAATGACAAATATGGATAATGACCATATCCCTGTCTACAGTACAAAATCGATAATTCAGAAAATCAGAAACCGAAGGCATACAAAATCAGAATAAAACAGAAACCAAAGCAAACAAAAACAAAAACCTCCACCATATGAAAAGAAGCGAACTCCCGATATGAGAGTGAGACCAGGTGCCCAGGAAGAGTAAGCATCTCCTGCTTGCATGCAACACCCATCGCTTCAATTAGGTAGAACTTTCACATCCGGTTACTTCCATTTTAGAAGATATAGAGTACAGTCTTTGTTTGGATGGTTCAAATGGTCTATGACAGAATATCATCCACCATTCTGGATAGTGGGACATCATAATGTATGATGAGTTCCCCATATCGACCGTAGAACTTCCTCAGTGACGATGTTAGTCGGTCACAAACATATCCCTGACTGAGAAGCTTATCTGAAAGACGTCTAGCTCTCAGAACAAAATCCGTATATTTGGTACTTTCTCTGGCATAGCGTATCAACTGAGATATGAACACGCCATAAGCAGGCGATGAAGGGATGTTGCTACTCAGAAAAGGAAAGTTCCTAATGCTGAAATTGAAGTCGTCACGTTTGTCAAAGAGTGAGGTGTTCATGTGACCATCAGTGTCGTAGGACAACATTATGTCCAAATAGGATGCTGAATTATTTGTCTCTGTAGTTTCTTTGACTTCAAGCTCCGAAGGATAGATACTACTCAGGTAATCCGCGAATTTTGGATTATTGATGGACAACACATCGTCTATGTATCTGTAAGTGAAGTTAAAGTCAGAAGCTAAGTATCTTTTCCCTTCAGAGACCAACGATTGAATGAATTCAGCTTCGTACGAGTAAAGGAAAATGTCGGCAAGGAGTGGGGCACAATTTGTCCCCATTGGAATTCCGACAATTTGCTGGAAGACCTTTCCTTCAAACACCACAAAAATGTTGTCGATCAGAAAGTTTAACATCTGAATAATGTCTGTTTCAGTGTACTTATTTTCAGAATCTGACTTTTCTTTTACAAAGTAGGTTTTGTCATAGTTAACAACAATAAATTTGTATTTGCGATTACCGTTCTTACTTGTAAACGCATTACTTATAATTTTTGCGATTCTTTCTTTCAATTTAGAATGTGGAATTGTAGTGTAAAGTGTCGAAAAATCAAAGGCTTTGATCGAATGGACTCTACTAAAATGAGTGGATTTCAGATGTTCTAAAAGTTCCTTCGAATTCTTCGAAATCCACATCTGGTTGATACCACTGCGAGAATATACTGTCGAACAATATTTTTGTAGCCCAGATTTGATTTCAGATAAAACTTTGGTGAGTAAGATCGATACAGATTTGGTAGAACATTTTGAGGAACCAGCGATGAAACGTTGTTTGTACGGATTCTTATGCATTTAAGGTATGCAGTATAGGTATGGTAAATCTAAATCTAAATTGGTAGTGTCGAAGCCAAAGGAAGCAAGAGCTGATTTGTGGTTATCTATTATTTCAGAGGCAGAAAGGTTTGTTGGGGTGTAAGTGGGATTTCCAGGTGTCGAATTTAAACCCAACTCTTTAACTAGACTGTCGAAATAGTACTTTTTGCAAGTAAATGTGTAATTATTTGAGGCTTTGTCCGCTGGTGTGATGACATAATGTTCTTGGAGGTAGGTAAGTTCTGTGATAACATCAGGGTCTTTAAATATAGACACGAATCTGGTGTTCACAGTTGATTTTAATCGGTTAATTCTAGATAAAAGTAACCCTCTGATTGATTTTATCCATTCGGAAAGGGTGTCGAGCTGTACATCCTCTTTCTTTGCCCAACGTCTTGCATATTCCTCATAAGAGTCCATGATAATTTTGACATTTTGGTTCCATGTAAAGGACATACTTTCTCTGTATTTGGGACCCTTTTTTAACAATTCTCTCAACTTGTCGTTCTTGACTATACTAAGGTCACCAGTAATAACGTGTCCACAAGGAGAGTAGTTGAAATCCGATGAAGAACATTCGCAGGGAAGTGGATGTAGTGAGGGATTATTTAAATCAATACACTGCAGGAATCGTTTGTAATTGTACATTTTAGATGCAACTGTTGGTGTGTAGCTATAGGAAATACAAGTAGTTTCTTTTCTTTTGAAATATGGTGGGATTATACTAAACTCAGGTATTATTTGTGAATAAAAAAAAGTTAACCGATTACAACTCTCGGACTTTATCCATTCCTACCATGAAAAACGTTGACATTGAATAATTTATAGATAAATTTTCAGAAAAGATTTCATAACTAACCTTTTGACTTTTCTTTAATAATACCAATTGTTTGTAATTCTCGGAAATATTGCTGAATAGGATGAGAGAACATAAGAAAATATGTTTAAGTCCGATAGTTGTTATCCAAGGGAAAAAAAGGTCAGGCAAATTTGGAGGAAACATGGTTATATGGGCACACACTACAGATTGCAAAATACTTTAAGAAATTATACTGCTCAAAAATAGTTTAGAATCACAATGAATTTTTTCTATACCTTCTAGTCAAATCATACCATTTTGAGTAGAATGAAACTATTAGATAATCGGTTGTTAAAGAATTCTTATACATTTAATCTGATAAGGTAGGTAGAAGATATCTCTATCGGAATCTGTCTTTTGTTAAAAATGTATCCTCCAGGAAAGTACCGAGGATTTGCAAAAAAGTGATGATTTTGAATTTTCCCTATTTTTACTTCTTATTCATTTCTTGTTGAAAACTGACCAAAATGTCACCGAAACACCATCATCACGAAGAAGACACTTTATGGACAAAAAAATATTACATAAAAATTTAGGGTTGAGTGAAAAATTAATGAAATTTCCAAAAATGCAACATTTTTAATTTCTAGCAGTTTCCTGGAAGGACAATTACATTCAAATTGATACCCATATTTGTGTTCATTTATGTCTTGACAAGTGTTCATTTATGTCTCCTTACAAGTTTCGATACATTGCTAATTCTAGCAACTGCTCAACAACAATTTTGTCTAGAAATCTGACGGCTATAAAGGAACACGTGGCAAAATACTGTGAAACTGTCATGAACAGGAATGGCGTAAACTTCTTTTGGTCTATTAAAAATTCAGGGGATGTGATTGACAAAATGAAATCAAGAAATTTTGAAGCAAATACGATATCTTCATACGACTTTTCTAATATGTACACCATGCTTCCTCACGACAAAATAAATGCTTGACTGTCCAAACTCATTAAATGGTGTTTTGATCGAGAGGGGAAAACTTATATTTGTACTTCTGAATCGAAGGGTTTCTTTTCCGCCACAGATTACAAATCATACAAATCATGGACATGTGGTGACCTGTGTATTGCCTTGTCCTTCCTTTTGGACAATATTTATGTAAGATTTGGCGAGAAACTCTACAAGCAAGTTGTAGGGATTCCAATGGGTACTAATTGTACGCCTCTTGTTGCAGATTTATTTTTATACACGTATGAAAAGGAAGTTATCCAAATCTTCAAAAGCAAAGAAAAAATGATGATGTGAAATGCTTCATTGGTACTTCTAGGTACCTGGGTGATATTCTTACTATCGACAATCCTGTTTTTGAAAAGTATAAAAATGTTATTTATCCACAAGAATTGATTCTAAACAAGGCAAACGTTTCAAACTCAGAAACACCATTTTTGGACCTAAATATCAAAATTGTTAATGGAGAGATACATACGAGTGTGTATGACAAAAGAGATGATTTTGGATTTAACTTAGTAAATTTCCCCTGGCTTGACAGTGATGTTCCTAGATTACCGTCCTATGGTATCAATATTTCACAGCTCATCCGGTATGCTAGAGCATGTACTGATGTTTTTGATTTTCATAGTAGAAATTTACAAATTACCAAGAAACTTTTAGGACAAGGTTTTCGCTTTCGCAAACTAGTAAAGACTTTCTGGAAATTTCACAAAAATTATTGTCAACTTCTTCTGAAATTCGGACCAATACAGGTAACAGAGTATATTACTTTAGGTATTTCACAACCTGCATTTTATGGTGCCATTATTAACAAGATAAGAAGGATCAAAGATTGACAACATCACTATCGAAAATGCGTCAGAATCATCAAACGCCTTTTATACCGTGGATATGATCCTAATGTCGCCAGACGGACACTAGGCTTGGTACTGGACCGATCTACAGTCTTGTACATACACATTCTTAAAACTTGCACTTTGACTGACTGTGAAGACGGGACTGCCCTGTCCAAACCTCTTTAGAGAAGACAGGGCCCCGACCACCTGTCCTCTCTGAATGGCAGTCGGAATCCTCGGGTGATAATATACATGAGTTCGCGGCGGCAGAGCACGGATTGTATTACGTACGCCCTCTTTTTATATCAATTTACATATTTATCTGTGTTGCTTGGGCCCCTTCGTTTTGCAGTCTTGTTTGTGTGTGGTCATCTGACAGTGAGGAGGTTGTTTTACACCACAATTGTACATTCTTCGAGACTTCTGGGTAATCGGAAAAGTGGGAGGGTTGTGCGCACGTAATCCAGGATAACCACACCTTCTGCTATTTCCGTGGCAGATGGCCGTCCTAAGTCGGCACCGGTTGCCATTGGTCTCGTTGGTTTATGTGTAGTCCTTTGTGTTTGATATTTCTGTGTTGTGCGTTGACGTTCCTTGTCCTTTATGCGTCTCTTTCCGTGCTTGTCTGCTTTGTGTTTTTGCATTGGGTATTTTTTGGTTTTGCTGTGGGCGCTACAACCTGGTGTTGTTGGAGATCCCCTCCTTTGTTCCGTTTACATTTTAGAAATGATTTAAGCTGTTAAACCTATCCAAATTGATATAACTGGCATCGATTGTTTTTTTTTTAATGATGATAACAGTTTTCCCTGAAAAAAAAAACTAATTTAATTGCTTCGAATGACGTCATCAAACAGAAAATTTAAATTTGAGAAAAAAACATCCCAAACATTAACTCTTTTTAAAACAAAGTCCATGGTTTGATATTTTTCGCCCTTAAATGTATCCCAAAGCACAAATGTACCCTACTACAGCTAGTATCTGACCTTTTTTTTTTTTCGCAAGCTCAGTTTTCGGAAACAAATACCTCGATCTCGACAGGTCATTTTACGTGTATTTTCAATGATTTAGGACATCAGTTTTAAGCTTTTCTGGTATCTCATTTAATTTTTTTAATGCGATGTTAAAGATAAATCTGTAACAGATAGATAAGAATGGCTGATGACAAAATTAGTGTTCCTTTTGGGATAAGAATTGCAAAATATTGATATCCTTTATCTTAAAACATACCCCAAAATAAATAAATTTCCACTAAGACATTTGATTTTCAGATTTATTGGCATATGTTGACTACATTTGAATAGAGAAAGCGGTATTGATCTATATTTTTAATGAAAATTTGCTGAAAGTGGCCAAAACAACAAAATTTCAGAAGAAGACCAACTCTGCGGCCATGTAATTGGAGCTAGAAAAAACTCGCTTTATTCATTACTAGTTATCATAGCGATATGTTGCGAAACGTATTTTATCCTTAGTATTCGAGTGCTAGAAAAAGAAAACTATAATCAAATGTCTAACTAAATATATATGATCAATTAAAAACTCATCACTATATAATATGATTTGCGTTTCTTTTTTTTTTTGCCGGGTATATATTCAATATTCTTATTTGTTTTTTTATGCTGTTTGATATCAACTTTCCATTTTTTTGGTATAGCACTTACTCTTGTTGGAGATCCCCTCCCTTCTTTTACAATGCTGTTAAAATCCATTGCAACTGTTACATTAAAATTAAATTAGATTAAGGTTCATAGTTACACCCTTTCAAAAACTCCCCAAAACACTGTTTAACATCACAGGTTAAGTTTTATTGATTTTAATGGAAAAAACAATGTAATGTATAGAATTTTAATGAAAAAAGTATATGTCAACGAGCTTCCAATGGATTTCTGACCTTCCAAAGAAGTACATGGCCATTTTTTTCAAGAATTTTCCCAAAATGTGCATCATATCATCAATATACCCCTGTTATTTTAAACTTGATACATGAATGTATATGGTCATTCTTTTGATAACAAAAGAAGGTCTAAAACAAATAAAAATAGGAAATACAATAATGCTGGTACGTCAAATTATATGAAAAAGTAAATATTGTAACATTTTTGGCTCTTTTCTTGACATCATTATTTTTAGAGTCCAACTGGTAAATAACGGGTTTAAGTACTTTGTTAACATGCCAGTGAAAGGAAAATTTGCTATCTTAATCTAAGTTAACATATCTTTCAAAAAAAAAAAAAAAATATGTAGCAATCATCGCGCAAAATCTCAAGTTTGATACAAAATTATGAACCTACCCCCCTCTCAGATTTTGTTAAAAAATGCCGGCAAGAGATCCCGTCCGTACTCTATTTGAATTAATATTTCCTGAACCGTTCATCTAAATTACACCATTTTTCATCCATATATCAATTGGAAATAGAACTGATCAAAAAAGTGAAATCTGTAAACCATTTTATAATATTTACCTATTACATCACTAATATTTGACGCCTGCAACAGTGTTACGCAAATGACGTCACGGGATGCATTTGGCTATTTAAACGTCAAAACGTCTCGTTGATAAAGAAAAAACGGTCCTGAATAAAACAGGGCGATAAAAACAAGATGTTTATCTTAAGAATAGAATTATAATGTATTCAGACAGATGAATACGCAAAGAAAATTACTAATACTTCAATCACACGTTATATATGAAATATGATTTGTATGTTGCTATCAATTATAGTTTTGGATAAGGAGAAATGCCGGAAATGGCTTAAATCGGCCTAGTGACTTCTGAATATCTATTTGAAATGAACAAAAAATTGAATTCCTATATTTTTGAAAAATCATATTTATTTCTGCATGACATCTGTATTCTTCTAAGAATAAAGCCGAGAAAAGGGTATACAATATGACGTCGCCTTGTAGTTATAGAGATGAAAATCTGGTTTTCAAAACAGAAAACATTTCAAAGGATATTTTATATCTTTAACCAAAAAAAAAAAAAAAAAAAAAAAAAAAAAACAACAACAAATAAAAGTACATTTAATTCATTTAGACAATGTAAAATGCAATTTGCTTTTTTTATATCACTGTAAAACAAGTAAATTCCTTCAACTGAGTTCATTTTCGATAAATATTATTTACTCTCAAGCGCGGATCCAGAGGTTGGGGGGAGGGGTCCGGCCCATGGCGTTCAATAACGTTTTTTTGTCTCACTGGTCTACTTGCACATATTTCATGTCACCATTATAGTCGCTAGATGACAAATTCTTTCTTGACTGTAAAATAGTTTAACATGTATAATGTAAGAAGATAAAAAACAGCAGGCCTTAATTTACGGACTTATGAAGTGATCATATAATGTAAGTCCGTCGGCATATGTCTTTTTTTTTATCAAACATGCTATGATATTTCCAGCATTATGACATCCAACGTGGGTCAAGGTCATCCTCAAGGTCAGTGTGACTTTTTCAAGATAAAATAGCCTTTGGATAATTTTAAAATGTGTATGTACTCTCCATCCCTTTATTACATGTATACTAACTTAAAGCATCCTCCATTAATAAAAATTCACTGGGGAGAGGGTTCAGGCAATAATACTGAAATCAATGATTCATAATAGGTCCATGAATATTCGCATTGTAAGAAAAGGAGAAAAAATAATGTAAAAAAGATATTTTTTTTCAAAATGAAGATTCACTTTCAGAAGATTTGACTTCTGCTTCTGGTACTATGTAATTCGTATATCGCATATCACTCGTCATAAAAATTCTTCTTTTCAATAAATTCAAAGTAAATAAACACATAACGGAGAAAAATTGCGACATAACATCTTTAGCCCTTCCTCTCATCGCCATGCTTGCAATTCTAAATATCACTCCTAGATCTAGAAATGTCTATACATTTATTTTACCTAAATCCCGCATGTATAAACTTAGGAGATGCTTCCTAATATAATGGACAATTTTGTGAGATCTAGCTCATTTTAACCCGCGTTTAAAAAAAGCTACGCTTGTTTCATTATAACACATACAATTTTAACCCCGCGTTTTAATCAAACGATTGTTTACATATAAAACAAGCATTTAATCATATTTTTTGCAATATTCTCATAGAGATAACGGCGAGCGGCAGAATGCGCTATCAGCCTTTTCTCTGACTGAACACACCCATCAAAGAATTGTTTAAAAGCCATTTTTAATCAAGATTTATAGGAAAACGATAGAATTCTCAATCTAATAAAAAAAAAAAACAGCAGTTTTATTTTGCAAAATCCCTAAAATTCTAGTTCATGTTTCAGGACGTAGGTGAGTCAGCGTCAAATAATTTAACTATTCCCTTATTGTCTGTATAACGCCTATACAAACGTACGGCGCGAAATTTTATCTATAGCTGTATAGACAATGTCACCTATTATGACGTCACTAACGGCGAGCGCCGCTACGTTAGGCCTGTTCAAATATCACGTCGCCAGTTTTGAACTTGAAAATCAACCACGCTAAAATGACTTCAATTGCAAAATAAAATAGATGATTAAATAGTGATTTAATTAAATTATAAGAAATGACTGTAATAGTTTTTCTGTCTATCGATGTATAGACAAAAACCGATGCACAAACAAAATATAATCCGCTTCGCGGATTATATAGTTTGTGCATCGGTTTTTGTCTATACTTCGATAGACAGAAAAATTATTACAGTCATTTCTTAAATAATATGAGTGCCGATGCAATTTTGGCGCGTTTTTCGTGACGTCATAAATAACGTGACGTCGATTTTGGCGACGAGAGAGATTCCGAAGTGATATGTCGTTCGGATGGTGTATCCGTGAACCTTAAAGGAGTTTAACATCTTAGCACCATCCCTCCAATGCTATTTTGAACATAAATTTTATTTGGATATGCTACTGAATCGACCGTACAGGAAATTTGGAGCCGCGTACTCTCTGTAATGTAAATGTACAAATCTAAATTCAAAAATATAAACACTTATTTCATGTTGTAGTGTGGAGCAGTTAAAATCGTTCCCGTAACCTGATCTTTGTCAAGTGTATTAATTACTAAATTACAAGACGTTGGGCAAAGAAAGAGGATGTACAAGTCGACACCCTTTCCGAATGGATAAAATCCATAAGAGGGTTACTTTCATCTAGAATTTACCGATTTAAATCAACTATGAACACCAGATTCCAGTGGACACGTTGATACTGGTGACCTAAGTATAATCAAGAACGACAAGTTGAGATAATTGTTAAACAAGAGCCCCAGGAGGGCACAACGCTCACCTGATACCCATGCATACTCTAATTGACAAACTGACATTGAATAAGACGTAAAATTGATAGTGCCAGTATCACGATTTGAGCCCACATTCTTTCTAAAAAGATTTTTGCCGGATGCAGACAAGATCTTTTTTTTTTACAGCCTTTAAAAGTACAAACAAGAAGAAATAGTCACATTTCAAAACATTATCTTTTTTTTACTGATTTGAAAAGACGGATAATGTGATCCAAAGTCATATGCCCAGCTAGTGTATAGTTCAATTATTCAACATCAAAAAAAAATATTTTGTAAAATTGCACATTAATGTGCAGCAGGTGATGAAGAAACAGACAAAAAGAATAAAACAATGAAATAAACTTAATACTCTGGTGTATGCTGCTACATGTACAACTAACAGACATACGAAATCGTTATTTACTGTTAACTATGTTTCGCCTCGTGATAGGACTGTTACACTGACAGAGTTCATGAAAAGTATCAGCTGCATCGGATTTGCTGATAAAGAATTATTTGGTCCGATAAAAACTCGTGATGTATCTATTATTTGGATAGATAAAAATTCCCAAATGTCTGACCACAGGAACCTGTCGTTTTATGAGAGAAAATGTTTTATTATTCACAACCTTCAGCCTCTGTGCTCATCTTTAGAAATGTTATACATACAAGATGTCGAACACAGTGGCTTAAGGTTGTGAATAATAATTTATTTTCTCTTTTAAAACAACAGGTTCCTGTGGTCCAACATTTCATTGAAATATTTCAAGAATTCTGAACTGAATTATTTTTTCTAAAGATTTTCAGATATATCAAATGTCCTATATATTCTCAAAATCCTCAGGAAGAGAGTTTACTCATTAGATGTTTCTTCAAGAAATCAGTCCGTATACTTCATCTAAGAGAGTCTAAGACAAAGGAAATTCGAGCTAAGTTTATAAATGAGTGTTCCTAGTACATGAGTGATAACAAGTATGAAAGTGTTCCCAGTAAAAAATCTATTCAAATACCAGTACTATTTCGTTTGCACGATAGATTCTATTTATCTCCTGAAATGTATCACGTGTACAGTACTAACACGGTGGGTATTCTCGCAACGCAGAACAATTCATTTTTCTATATTTTTTCGCAAAATAGATAATTTGTTACAAAAAGGGAAATGTGATGCAGTGTAATAACGCCCTAACTATGAAAGGAAGGGAGGAGATCTCTTTATGAGTTGCATCCAAAATAAGGTGGATATTAGCTTTTTATAAGGGAGCAACCATTTGATTTTTATGGGGGGGGGGGGGGGGGCAGGAAGACTTTGCAAAAAAAAATTTCCGGATCAAAATTTTAGGGAAAAAAATTTTCCGGATCATGAAATTGCCCCTCCCCCCTCTCTTCCAACCTTTCCACTGCCAAATAAACACTTTTTTGTGTATCATAAACAAAGTATAAAAAAATAGAACAAATTTTACACAATTTGGAGTGAATAAATAAAATTCAAAAGTCATTAGCACCATATAGCCTGTCTCCGTTGAGTATCATTTTAGTAAACAGATTATAGGCACCATATGCCATTCAAGAAATTAAAATCAAGTGATCTGCTGGCAAGAGATGAACTCATTGTGTGTTTGATGTTTAATATGGCTGAAAAATCACGCTGAATTATTTAAACTTTAGAGTAATTTTCAACATTGGAAAATTATTTAAAAAAATAATCCGGCCCGAAGGGCCGGCGAAAAAAATTTCCCGGCTCTTAAAATGGCCGAAAAAAAATTTCCTGCCGGTCTTCCTGCCCCCCCCCCCCCCCATAAAAATAAAATGGTTGCTCCCTAACGCACAAACACGATCAGCGTTCTACTTTCACTTTCATCTACACCAATCATGCCGATAGTTTTTCGGCTTTATAAAAGGATATTACCTCTCTTACTTTCGATAAAACTCGTATCTAAGGCATCCTTACACTGCATCACATTCCCCTTTTTGTGAAAAATAATTTGTAATACACGAAATTTTAGATAAACCTAGTGTTGTGCGTTGCGAGATTACCCACCGTGACTATTAAATGGGCGTGGAGGAACCAATCAAATCTGTAACACAAGATACATGGCGACTTTGTTTACCATAGATACAAAAATAAAGCAGAGAAAATAATTATTAAATAGGGAAATTGTTATGAAATATGCATGTATGGAAAAAGTCAACATCTCAAAAATAAATTCAGAGTATATTTATTTGATTGCACGTGTGGCTGAGTTATTTCGACGTACAAAAATAAGTACGCGTACGCAAAGCCAAACTAGATTGTTTCTTTAAAAATTCATTAAAAATCTAAAAGTTGATATTTTGACAGAATTCTTTAAATATAAAATAAATATAAAAAGAAAATGAGAAAAAAAAAAAACTGAAAAAGTGGGGTCCTGCCGGGGTTTGAACCCACTACTGTTGGGTTCATTGGGCACGGAAAACCTACATTGTACCTATGAATGTTTTTCTGTAAAAATCCAAAAGTGGTTATCTTGACAAAATTCTTTCACTTGTAGGGAACCATGAGTACCTCATACCTACAAAGTTTCATGACAATCTGAGAAAAACAGACGACACACGACGGACGACGGATGCCGGACGGATCGCTATGACAAAAGCTCACTAGAGCCTTTGGCTCAGGTGAGCTAATAAGGGAAAAAAAATTTGTTGGGGTCCCGCTGGGGTTTGGAGCCACTCCCCATTGGTCCATTGGGCATGGAAAACATACATTATACCTATGTACAATCTTAAAAAATATTCCTTAAAAATCTAAATGTGGATATCTTGACAAAATTCTTTCACTTGAAGGGTACCATGCATGAGTACCATATACCTACAAAATGTGATGACAATCTGAAGAGTGGTTATAGAAAAGAAGCAGAAAATGTATGAAAATCACCCCCCCCCCTTCCTTTTTACATAAGAAAAAAATTCATAAAAAATCAAAAAAATAAAATTTAAGCATAAAATACATATCAAAGCATTAAGTAAGTTAGATATCATAAATATGCAGTAAATGAGTGTGTAAAATCATACACTTATTGACTTATTTAAAGAAATAGTGCAAAAATTTGCATTTCTGACTAAGTCCGAAGAGACGTCAAAAAAGCGTCAAAAATTTGACTTCGGAGTGGAACCAAAAATAACAACACTTCTTCAGACATCTCTGTAGATCATCCTGATGCTTTCGGTTTGTCGATACGTGCTTCCGTTCTGAAGAAGAAGTTTGTCAAGGGAGGGTACCCCCGTGACCTACTTTTGCCCGTGGTGGCGCCACCTAATGAGGGATCCGGACGAAAAACAACAACACTTGTAGGGGATTATTAGTACTTTATACCTACCAATGAGTTAAAGAAGATCCTGACGATAATCTCAACAGCACTCACAATAGAGCGCAAAATTAAACATCGACGGACCCCTAGCAAGCTAGAGGTGGGACCAGGTGCCCAAGTTTCATCAAAATCCCTTAAGCCATTCTTGAGAAGAAGTTGAAAATGTGAAAAGTTACGACAGACAGACGACAGACGACGGACGCCGGACGGATCGCTATGACAATAGCTCACTAGAGCCTTTGGCTCAGGTGAGCTAAAAAGGGTCCCAAATACAGAAAAAGAATGTCCTTAACATGGAACCAAAATGTCAAAATTATCATGGACTTTTGTGAGGAATATGCAAGACGTTGGGCAAAGATTTCCGTAAAGGAACTGAGTATAATTTGGTACGAATATAATGCAGGCCTAGAGGCTCATTCAAAAATGGTACCAAGTCATCGAAGGAGAAACTATGTGTGTTAAACGTCTTTAAATTCAATAGCATAATTTAGAACCTGATAAATTTACAGCATGGACCAGACATGCAAGTTTCGGGTACTAAACCCTCGTCAGTGATCCTCAGTCTAAACAATGTAATATGGCCAAAAAGTATGAAAATTATTATGTCCAAAAATGTACCAAAAGACGTAGCAGAACGGGTGGGATATGATGCTACAGGACTGTTACACTCAAAAATAACTCTTGATTTCGTTTCCAAACTTTATTGAAGTGAACATTTGTAAGGGTGTTAGAGGACTACTCGATTAACATACAGCTACAAAATATATATGTTAGAAATACAAGTTTTCTCACGAAAAAAGAAACAAAGACAGTAAATCTTAAAACAGAGAGTAAACAGATACGTGTTACGTTAGATATGAAATAGCGACCGGCGGAATCTGTCAAATTTAATTATCAGTAGATACTTTAATCTGCATATTGCGTTCATATTACGAGAAAGAAAAGATATCAAAATTTACTTTTAACAAGGACCCATGTTTTAGAAATTTCAAGAAATTTTGTAACAGAAAATTTCAAATGCGTTGAAGAGACAGACGATCAACCGAAGTTGATCGAACTTGGCTTAATGTATGTATCTCAGGCCTATTATATTTACGAATGCCATGACTTCGAGGTCTTCTTTGTGGTCTGTTGAATAAGCTAGTCACATTTACCGATTGACAACCGGTACTTGTTAAGTTTCCTAAGCTGCTGATATTATCGTTGCACCCATAGGGCGCTGCAGTGTTAAGATTTTTTATCCAGAACTCTTCTCCGTTGCGACGGGATTGTTTGTAGGGTGATATATTTTCTCCAGGATTCTGACTCTCATAGATAAAACAGAATGATCGACATGGTCAAAATGTCGATAAAGAAGTTGACTTCCTTTAACATAATTTGATATGACATAATTTGATAACATAATTTGATAATCTCTTCTTTTCTCAGAATTAATTGAAATAATGTCAAAATTAAGAAATTTTCGCAATTAATGCGCCAACGTCTGCTTTTCAAAATTGACATCGTAACCGAAATCTTATTTCAATTTAGTACATACCGTGCACAACTTTAAAGTAAAGCACCCTTTCTTGCGGTTGTTTGTCTTGATTTTGCATCAGCTCTGAAACAAGAAAAGAGAGTATATAATCTGATGAAAAGTTCATATTTCAACAAGTCTTTTTTGAAATTTTGAAATATTTCTCATCAAGACTTCCGAACAAAATGCATTTAAGGGAGGGATTCAATTTCGGGACATTTGAAAAAGTGTGCAATTTTCCAATATTTGGAAAAAAAATCTATATTAATAAGGATCTACATTACTCGGACACGGCATTGTTAATTATAGATATCCTGTCCCCATCCATTGAACATATCTTTATATTCATACGAAACTGATTTCACCTAGACATTGCTACTCACTGGGCGAAAGCACCTCGCATCTCAGTTCAATTTTACCTACGGATACATAATGTGAAAGTTTGGAACATGAAGCACATATACTTTGCTCAATTTTGGCTTCTTATAGCAAAATTTCTCAAGCAAATAAAGGAGGTCATGGTCGTTTTATTAAAGCTTGATCAAAAGGTACATCCAACATGTAAGTTTGGAACATGCAACACTTATACTTTGCTCAATATTGACTTGTAAAGGCGTTATTGCTATCTTAACATTTAAAGATATATCAAATATGTTAGTTTGGTATATATCGCATTTATACTCAATATTGACTTTAAAGGTAATATCACTCAAGCGGAAAAGAAGGTCAAGGTAATCTTATGAGAGTTTGATCAAAGAAACATCCAACATGCAAGTTTGGAACATGTAGCACTTATACCTTAAACCTTATCATTTTTTTAAAGTTTGATCAAATGTTAAACGTCTTCAAATTCAAAAGCATCATTTAAGAATAATTAAAATTGCAGCATGGACAAGACATGCACGTTTCGGGTACTTAACTCTCGTCAGTGATCCTCAATCTAAACAATGTTACATGGCCAAAGAGTGTGAAAACAATTTTGTTCAAATATGTACCGAAAAAAGTAACAGGATGGGTGGGATATGATTCTACAGGACTTCAAGATTTTTTGATAACAGAAAGTTTTGAATGCTTTGAGGAGACCAACGATCAAGCGAAGTTGATCGAACTTGGCTACATTGTGCCCTCGGTGACTCCTGGTCTACAAGCAGTGACACCCACCAAGTGGCTCTACTGTTAAGAGCAGATAATTTTACAGCATGGACCAGACATGCACGTTTCTTGTACTTAACCCATATGGAAGATTGATACATGGAATACTAATCTTTTGCTCAAAATAGGCTTTAAAACAATCTCACTCAAACAAAAAGGAACGTCAGATGCCGCATCCTATGAATTAGTCAAATCTCAGCACCCCAAAATGAATAATTTTAGCAAGTTTCTTTACTGTAACATCAGTTCCTTGTCAGATTCTGAGCTACGCCAAATATCTTAACCTAATCACTGAAGCGGCAAATGTATGTCAGATTCACCATCCGATCATAAGTTCACCATAGTATCCCAGGATGTATTACTTGTGCAATTTTTGTCACCGTAGCATCAGCCGATTGTCATATTCTGAGCTTCCGTAAACTTCTTGACCAAGGCATACTGAGCTACCCCAAACTTCTCAACCGAGTCACTGAAGCAGAAATCATAGTTCAGATGAAGAATCCGATGTATGGGTTCACCTCAGCATCCAATGAGATGTCACTTGTGCAATTTTTCTAACTGTAGCATTAGTAATTTGTCAGATACTGAGACAGCGATACCACAAACTTCTTAACCGGAGGGGGACGCGGACATTTCTTTTTATATACTGAAATTAAGAGTTTTTAACCAGATGGCTTGAATACTTCATTTGAATGGAACAAATTTTCATTTGTTGTATTAGGCCTTCATTACTGAAGTTTAGTTGACTACATCTTTTCGATATACCATACTGAGTTGATTTTCCCCATGTATATTTTATTATGTTAGTAAAAGTAGAATGAAGTCAATTGACGAAGATACCGACGGAAATCAAACTTCTTGTCTTTACCACATCTTCTTATTTCTGCATAATTGAAGTTCTCCTTATGGATCCCGTTTCTAGAGACTATCCGTTTGTTTATCGGGTCACTTACTTACAATTATGACGTAAGAAGAGAGAGGATCTCCAACCAGACTCGGTTGAACCACCCAATGCAACACACCAAAACACCAGAAACAAAAACACAGAGCAGACCATAACAGCAATGAGTTAAAGCAAGTGGCGCAAAAAAGACAACGAGAACGAGACCATTGGGTAATCGGTGCCGACTCAGGACCGCTATCTGCAACGCACGTAGCAAATGGTGTAGTTATCCGGATTACGCGTACACAACCCTCTCACTTTTCTTAAAACTTAAAGGTATCGAAGAATGCACAGTTGTAGTTTTAAATAACTTCCTCCCTGTAAAACGACCACATAAAAAGATAGCAAAACGCCGGGCCCAATCAACACACAGATGAATATGTAAATGGATATAAAAAAGGGAGGGGGTGGGCATAAGAAATACAGTCCGTGCTCTGCCGGCGACCTCAGGCTTGTTATCAATCAATGAGTCCAATTGACATTCTGAGAGGACAGGTGGTCGGGCCCTGTCTTCTCTAAAGACGTTTGAAGGGGTTCGTTATGAAGTCCCGTCGTCACAGTCAGTCAGAATGCAAGTCTTTAGAATTCGTTGGTACAAATCTTTAGATTGGTCAAGCAACATGCCGAGTGACGTCTGGTGACATTAGGATCATATCCACGGTATATATGGCGTTTTTATATTATCCCTCTTTATGTATCTCTGTAAATTTGTATCTAAAACCTAAGTGTCTTACTGATGATCCACTGTATTTCTTCTTTGATGTTTCCGTCTGATTTAAGTTGAGACGTATTTCGAATAACGGATACATCAGCCAAAACTGCCAATATCTGCCTTTTCGGGATTGCAACCTGTTTATACTGATGCAGGATCTTTTCATACTCGTGTCCTAAGGTATACGCGCGAACCTTAGATGTACCATTGAGGTAATTGCAGATTCTAAAACAATCCTCTGGACTTTCTACGCGAAACTTTTTATCACTTGAAGTGGATTCATCTGTTTCAAAATAGCGACGAGGGATCGGGAATTCAGAACGTTCAAAAAAGTCATCAAGTGATGTAAAGCCCTTCATTTGTAATTCCGTATCCAAGAACTTGTTTGCATTTCTTTTCAAAAATCTTCGAAGTAATGCCGTGTGTAGTGTATCCGTTTCATCAAGCTTTCTGGCCTATATTCGATTACAGAAGAAAAGCGTCAAAAGATGAAAAAGTTAAATGCAGTAGACATTTCAAATAAAAATTTCTGCAGATTGAAAATGACTTTATCAAAGGCGATATTACATTTTGTCCTTTAAACGTTAACTTTGATGACTTTATCGAAATTCAAGGTGAAATAATTTATCAATATTTTCAATACTATTGTTGATCATACATAAGCATTTTTAAAAGAATATAATAAATGGTAAGTACGTGTATAACTACTCACGCCTACGTAATGTCGACGTTGTCTTGGAATATGAGGAACCATAAAATAAGACAAAGGTAAGACAAACGATTCCTGGAAGAAAATATAAAAACTGCATAATACTCTTCATTTTCTGTAGGGTCGATTCAAAAGCATATCCAAACTAGAAAGGTATCTTGATGCGGTTGCAACAAGGGTGTCTTCCTCCTATACAATTTTTGGTTTGGAAATATGAAGGACGTCACATTACATGTATTTATATTATATATTTAAGTTTTCAAATAGCAGTAACATTAAATTTTCAAACCGATAATTGTTGGTGAGCAACCATTTCATTTGGGGGGGGGGGGGGGGGGGGGGGGGGGCAGGAATTCTATTGCCAGTCGGTAAAATTTTTTCAGCAATTTTCTGAGCAGGCCATTTTTTTCAGCCATTACCAGAGTCGGAGAAAAATTTTCGCCGGTTCTTCGGGCCGGATTTAAACAAATTGTCAAATGTTGTGAATGTCTGTGTAAGTTAAACTCCCCGCTGTTACAGAGTATGAGTTAATAACCGTTCCTTCAGATGTCTCTTTGCAATTAGCGAATTTCAGACAGATTGTATGATGTTTAAATAGAACCTTTTCTAGATTTTTGTGCCTATGCGTATTAGGTCTCTGGTAGATTCAGCTATGTGAACAGTTTGTATTTATATTAATTAATTTTTTGACTTTAAATTGTCTGGCACGAAGGGCCAGCAAAAATTTCCATATCATGCAATGTATCCTTACTTTTGCATGGTCCGGGGGAAAAAAATTGCCGGCCCTTTGTGCCAGACAATTTAAAGTCAAAAATTAATTAATATAAATACAAACTGTATATATATATATAAATACCATGAGGTTCTCGCTGTGCAGGTTCAAATTTGCCCCCCCCCCCCTTCCCTTTTTTCAAAGTTTATTTTGAATTTCCATCATGGCGACATCGTTCAATATAAACAGAACTGTTTTCGAAAAATGAGGGGAGGGAAGAATGTTGGAGAAATTGTTCATCAATTTGTAAATAAACCAACCGAAAATTATGTTCGAACGTTTGCTATAGAATTAGAAATTAAACTTGATGTTCAAAATATAGTTATTGAAGTTTAGAAACAGGTTTGTAGGTTAGAAATCGGAATCAAACTACCACTTTTTGTGTGTAATTTACTAAATTCTGGTTTGTAGCTGATCTCTTCTAAATTAATCAACTGTTTTAAAATCAAATTGTGTATATCGAAATGTATTTATGAAATGCATATTCATCATTGCCGTGAAATCGGAATTTGAAAATCTCAACACTGCTTTTCTCGAGTCGGACTCGGACTACCAATTTTAGTGTGCGCCCGATCTGTTGGCGTAAAGGTGTATCGAAATACCCAACTCAAAATTTCGATGCTCATATCTTTTCAACAGTAAGAGATAGGAAAAATCAGAAAGACTAAATAAGACAGATATATGGATAAAAAATAATAATATTGAAATTTTTAGGAAACTTCATAAGCTTAATTTTTTTTACTATTATAAGCAAAAAGTGTGTTCCTCCTATGAACTTCTGAATTTGGAAATATGAAGGACGGTGAAGGACGTCATCGTAATAAATCGTTACAGTGTGCATCTAGCATTTCATATCTTGCATGGCTGTCGACTTTCAAAAAGAATGGAAATTGTAGATAGCAAAATACGAGATATTTAAGCTTACAAATAGCAAAACATGAAATTTTCGGTCCTTTTGAGTAATTCGACGCTCCCGTCAAATATTTGAATCTACTAAAAAACATGATAAAAAAAATAACAGAGACCAAAAATAAAAAAGACCAATCTAGCTTTTACAACAAACGTGACATTGGAGAACTTTCATTGTCCTAGCTTACAGGGTTCTTGAGAAATCGCTGATCCAATTTTCCACGGTTACGAAAACAATAGGTCTTCCGACGGAAGTCGGAAGACCTAATAACATCTATGTACAAAATAGCATTTGAGGGATAGTGCTTCCAGTTAAAGTGCTTTTCATAGGCCGCCCAAATTTATTTCACTAGCGCCCTCTTGTTTATTTTTAGAATTTAAATTTGTACTGTTACATTACAGAGAGTGCGCGGCTCATAAATTCTTGTAGGGTCGATTCAGAAGCATATCCAAATAAAATTTATGTTCAAAATAGCATTGGAGTGAAGATGCTAAGATGTTAACCTCCTTTTTCGATGAAATGACAAGTTTTCGAAATAGCGAAAAGATATATATGATGTCAAATTGATAAAGGGCCACAAATCACAAAAAGAGTGCAAGTGACATCGATACTCAGATATTTACCTATATACGTGAATATTTACATATGCCAATTCATTTGTATTGAATTTACACTGTGGTAATAGGAGCTTAACCGCGGCGGCTAGATTTGACTTATGACGTCATATACTGACTCGCAGTAACGAGCCTTGGCAACGGAATTTAAAACTAATGGATCAAGGTATTATGATGACGTTCCGACTCTTTTTCCTTCTTGAAGAAAATTTTAAACCAATTTTAATGCACCAGACACGTTTTTCGGATAGTAAAACCATCATCAGTGATGATTCCAGCCAAAGGTTTTTTCACACAGCCAAAATTCGTTTCAGTGGTTTACTCTGGTTTAATTTTTTAAATCTAAATTTGCGGAATTTAATTTCAGAGAGTGCGCCGCTCCAAATTTTCTGAAGGGTCGATTCAGTAGCAAAGTTAAATAAAATCGATGACAAAAAAGCATTGGAGGGAAAGTTCTCAGATGTTAACCTCCTTTATTGTCGATGTTATTTTTGGATGAACAGTGTTCTGGATTAGAAAAATACTATATATAATGTCAAATTGATAAAGGGCCAAAACAAAGCGTCTTTCAGGCGACAGAGCTGGAAAGAAGTTTTTTTTTAATTAGAATTGCATCATAACATATAATACAGTATTACGTCCAAAATTACACAAGTTTTTCACTCAAATTCAAATAAAAATTGTCTTTCAGAATACCGCATTTTACAAGAATCTTATTTTGTGTACATAATTCTAAAAAGATCATCTTTACAAAATTTTTTTTTTAAGTATTCTACATTTCATCTGATATTTATATATTCTAAAGCTAATAAAGGATAACATATTATTAAATTTTTTTGTCTTATCATTCATTTCTTCATAAAATCCAAGTACAATTCTTTTCCATGTTACTTCAAACTTAAAATAATGACTTACTATATTCCACAAATCTTTAATTATACTACAATCAAATAATAGATGCCTTGTATCATCAACACAAGCACAAATTTCACATAAAGCAGAAATATCATTATTCCATTTACTCACACTTAAATTATTATTTAGGATACCATGTAAAAGCTTGTAATTGAACTCTGAAATATTTCTTTCATAGATACCCTTTATCTTAGCTATATATATATTTTTCCAAATACCCTTTCGTTGTATATTAAACAACTTTGACCATTTTGTTTCGTAAAGAGGTTCATCAAACTTGTTATTCAACAGGATATCATAAAAGAAACTAGATTTTAAATCTTCTATTGATACAACTTTGTTGTTCTTAAAAAGAAAAAAATAATTCTCATTAATATTGATAAAGTTTGCTTTTGAACAATCAAAAAAAAATTCGTATAAGTTTTGAACACCTTTTTCATAACCATGTACTCACATAAGATGTTATTCTTTTTCTTTATAATATTCGAAAAATAGGTTATATCACGCAGATTTCCATTCTCATCATAAAGATCTTTTACATACTTTATTCCACTCTTCATCCAGTACTTAAAGGAGAGTGGTTTTTGTTTAAACATGAAATTTCTATTATTCCAAATTATTTCTTGCATATATTCATCACATGTACAACTTCTAAGATTCTTAACTTTTTTTACATCTGTTAAATACATTAAAGGCTTCAATATAAAATTTAGGTAATGTAAACATGTCATAAAACTCATTGTGCGTATTGTTAATATGTGTACATTTTAAGACACCTCTTATCGTCAAATTACATTTCATAAATATTTGTGTAAGAAAATTATAAATGATACTCTTTCCATTAACAATTTTAGATATCCATGCAGCTTTGCTTGCATTAAATTTGCATTCAATATCTATAATTCCAATTCCACCTTTTTCAATTTTTCCAATCAAAGTATTTCTCTTAATTCTGTCTCTTTTTGACCATAAAAAATTGAAAATAAGCTTTGATATTTCTTTTAAAAAATCTGCTTTCGGATTTGGTAGAATGGATGCGTTATAAATTAGTTTTGATAGAGCTAATGAATTAATGATAGTACATCTTCCAAAAATTGTTAAATATCGTCTTTTCCAAACACTAAGTAATCTTTCTAACTTTTCTTGTTTGCTTGTCCAATTGTTTTGATAACATAATTCTTTATCGTGAACTATGTATACGCCAAGTACTTTAACACATGTTGAAATTTTGATACCGTATATATCATCTACATTTGAATATTTATCAACCAAAGAACCTGTTAATATACATTCAGTTTTATCTAAATTCAGTTTTAGACCAGACACGTTGCTAAATTTATCAAGAAGTTATTAATGCACTTTATTCATCAAGCCATGGGGTACGAGTTTAACTGTTCCGCACTGCAACATGAAATTAGAGTTTATAATAATAATACGGAAAATCAGAAACATAATTCTTGGGTCCATTGTAGGTTATCACATTATAATCACATTCCAAATAGTCAGTTATGATATATATTTATATTCCATTCTTTTCACGCTTAATTGACGTTTGAATACTTTTAAATCGCCTTTGCTAAGGCTCTGTTACTACGTATCGATGCATATTCATAATCATAATCACATTGTAAATTTTATTCAAATGAACGAGCATATGTAATGTTAAACGTCTTCAAATTCAAATAGTATCATTCAAGATCAGATAAATTTGCAGCATGACCTAGAAATACACGTTTCGGGTACTTAACCATCGTCAGTGATCCTCAATCTAAGCGATGTAATGTGGCCAAAGGGTGCGATAATTATAATGTCCAAAAGTGTACCGAAAGACGTAGCAGGATGGGTGGGATATGATGTTGTTAAACGTCTTTAAATTTTAAAAATAGCATCATTTAAAAACGGATCAATTTGCAGCATGGACCAGGCATGCATGTTTCGGGTACTTAACCTTCGTCAGTGATCCTCCATCTTAACAATATAATTTGGTCAAAGAGTGTGAAAATGATTTTGTCCAAAAATGTACCGACAAAAACTTCGCAGGATGGGTGGGATATGATGCTTCAGGACCCACGTTTTAGAAATTTCAAGATTCTGTTTGATAATAGAAATTTTCGAAAGCGTCGAAGAGACAGACGATCACCCGAAGTTGATCGAACTTGGCTATATGTGCCCCCGGGGACTCCTGGTCCACCAGCAGTGACACTCACCAAGTGCTATAGATTCCACGTTTTAGAAATTTCAAGAAATTTTATGACAGAAATTTTCAAATGCTTTGAAAAGTCAGACAATCAACCGAGGTTGTACTTGCCCTGGCATAGCGTATCAATTGAGATATGAACACGCCATAAGCAGGCGATGAAGGGGTGTTACTACTCAGAAAAGGAAAGTTTGTTATGCTGAAATTGAAGTCGTCATGTTTGTCATAGAGTAAGGTGTTCATGTGACCATCAGTGTCGTAGGACAACTTATTGTCCAAATAAGATGATGAATTATGTGTCTCTGTTGTTTCTTTAACTTCAAGCCCCGCAGGGTAGATTCTGGTAAGGTAATCCGCGAATTTTGGATTATTAATGGATAGCGCATCGTCTATATATCTGTAAGTGAAGTTAAAGTCAGAAGCTAAGTATCTTTTCCTTTCAGAGACCGAAGATTGAATGAGTTTAGTTTCATAGGAGTAAAGAAACAGATGTCGGCAAGGAGTGGGGGATTTGCTGGAAGACATTTAGAAGATGAACAGGAAGTTAAACATCTGAATAATATCTGTTTCAGTGTACTTATTTTTAGAATCGGACTTTTCTTATACTATGCTCGTCTTTAGTGTTTTTGCATCGGGTGTTTTGCTGTTGGTGCTGTAACAGGGTCTTGTTGGAGATCCCCTCTTTTCTTTTACAAAGTAGGTTTTGTCATAGTTAATACCATTAAATTTATATTTGCAATTGCTCCAGCAGCAAAACACCCATGAATTTGGAACAAGATGTCGGATTTCGTGATTGTTGATCTACGAATCAATTGACCTAGAATGAAAGATAAACAATCCCACATTCTAAATTGAAAGAAAGACTCGCAAAAATTATAAGTAATGCATTAACAAGCAAGAACGGCAATTGCAAATATAAATTTATTGTTATTTACTATGACAAAACCTACTTTGTAAAAGAAAAGAGGGGATCTCCAACAAGACCCTGTTGCAGCTGGTGCTGCAACATGGTCTTGTTGGAGATCCCCTAACTTCTCTCGTGTAATCGCTTTATGAGATACAATCTATACTTATGACAAATTAATAAATTTTTATTACATTAAGTGACCTTTAATGTAATGCTTTAATCTTTGGTTCCTGAAGGGAACAGATACGTAGCATGGCGACGGCCTTTACATTTGAGAAATTGGCAAAATTGAGCTACTTTGAAGCTCTATAATTTGGTCTATATACGACATTTATGGTTGGTTTTTTATGCATCCTAAAGATTAAAGCCTAAAATTTCAAATAAATTCACTGATAGTGTCTAATATTGTGAAAAATGCTGGTTACCATGACAACATAATTAGCTAATTTTAATATATCGATTTCAAAATTTTCCAATTCTCCTTCTCTCTTGATTGGTATATGATAAGGAAATGGAATTTATTTTTTAAAATGAGCATATTCAAGATAAATCCACTTATTGCTATGTACATAAGTTACCTTGGCAACGTCAACTATGGTCTATAATATTACTAATTTTGCAACTTCAGATTTATTGTTAAAATGTTTGCACTTGATAAACAGATAAAAATTAATGGAATATATCCAACACAAAGAGCTTTTTCAAAAACCGTGAAAAGTTTTTAGGAACAGTTGTTACCATGGCAACAATTTTTGTTTTATTTATTCTTATTTAACAATTATTTAACAATATTTTTTTAATCCCAGGAAGTTCAAATTCAATATTAATAAAGATCAAATAAGCGTCTCTCAAAATACAAGAAAAAAAGTTCAAATAATTAATGGTTGCTATGGTAATTTGGCCATAGAATCTAAAAATAAGCATTTTTACTCTTTTTCGAAACCTTTTCCTCAAAATACAAAAAAATGCTTAAACAATATTTGTTTTTACATATATGATTAAGCTAAGTCTTAACTTTATTTTAGATTTAATTTTTTTCAGCCTATTTAACATTGGATGCCCGTATCCAAGGACTCAAAGTTGACCTATGTGCAATTTTACACAATCGTTCCCATATCCACAGACTATTTCCAGAATATATGTTTTTTTTTTAAATTTTCTTTTATGTTATTGAGGATCTACTTGAATACATTCATTAATTATCATTACTTTGAATTAAAAATCAATGATCTAGTATAAAAAAGGACTCTAAATATTGTCTCAAATTGCTTTCCTTTTCTGCATTTTGAGTTCATGTTGCCATAGCAAAGAAGGGAGGGGATCTCCAACAAGACCCTGTTGCAGCACAAACACCAAAACACCCGATGCAAAAACACAAAAGACGAACATAGTATGAGACAAAAAAAAAAAATAAAAAATACGACAAGTAAAGACCAAACACAAAAGACTACACATAAACCGACGAGACCAATGGGCAACCGCTGCCGACTTTGGACGGCCTACGAACACAAACATTGTTCCAATGTGAATGCTAATCTTTTATTTGCATAAACAACAAAACAAAATGTAGTATTTATAATTAAAAAAATACCCAAAACACTAGTTGATAGGGTACCTGTGTTGTTGCTATGGAAATATTATTATAACTTAACATGAAAGAGCAATGATGGGGTACTCATATATACTTCATCAGTGTTTGTTTTCGATTATTCTGCATAAATGATGTATGTGACTTCAAAAACGCCCGAAAATGCATTTTTTCAATATTCAAAGTCCGTTTCCATGGCAACCAGTAGTGATATAAACACAATTTTTAACATGTTTTACTTTTGCGTCAGACCCAACCTTGTGTATAAATTTTATCAAAATCTGAGACATGCTGTACCATGCGTCCTACATAAAAGTGCAAATGCTTACAGAGAATAGCTATAAAATAAGATCAAATGGAAATATTTTTCTTTCGTTGAAAATCTATGCAGCGGAAACAGCCAACTTTTTTTTCCTCGTCAGTAGTACTTCATGTCAAACGGTTTAAATAAAGCCAAAGTGAATTTTCTTGGCGCCATCTGCAATATTGACTTATAATTCCCTCTTGCCAAAATGAGCGGCTCCAAATTTTGTATAGGGTTTATTCAGAACTGTATTTAAGTGAAAATCTAACCAAATATCGTTGAAGGGTATGCACATGGAGCTTAATTCTAAACTTGACCGAAAAAATTATGCCGTAACTCAAGCTAAGGACAGAGCTATGCAGTGGAGGAGATACCCCTTAGTTTTAGAAATGTAGGTCTAACTTGATTACAGGAAATGTAGAATATATTTCAATGCAGTGAACAAACACTAAAACTAGATGAGCGATATCCTCGGGGACATGTAGTCCACCAGCAGCAATACAAGCCTAGTGGTTGAAATTGTCAATATTGAAATATATGTTCTATAGTACACAGAAACACTATGTTTTGACCTAAATATCAAAATTGCTAATGGAGCGATTCATACAAGTGTGTATGACGAAAGCAATGTTTTGGATTCAACAAAGTACATTTTCCCTGGCTTGACGTTCAGGTTCCTATATTGCCGTCAGACGGTATCTACATTTCGCAGCACATCCGGTATTCTAGAGCACGAATTGATGTTTTGGATTTTCATAGAAGAAATTTACAAATTACAAAGCAACTTTTAGGTAGGAGTTTTCATATTCACAAACTATTAAAGACTTTCTGGAAATTTTATAAAAATTATTGTCAACTTCTGTTGAAAATCGGATCCACACAAGCAACAGAGTATATTACTTTGGGTATTTTACAACCTGCATTTTATGGTGACATAATTAACGAAATAAGAACGACCAAAGAATTATCGAAGACTTGGTACTGGACCAATCTACAGAATTGTACCAGCGCATTCTTGCACTCTGAATGAATGTAATGATAGGACTCCGTGACGGGCTCTGTCCAAACCTCTTTAGAGAAGACAGGGCCTCGACCACCTGTCCTATCTGAATCTCAGTTGGACTCCTCGGATGTTCACATGCATGAGCTCGCTACAACCGGCAGATCACGGGCTGTATTTCGAATGTCTTGTTTTTATATCTATTGTACATATCCATCTATGTGATTCTTGAGCCCCTGTGTCATGCTGTCTGTTTGCATGTCCATCTCACAGTGAGGAGTTTATTTTAAACCACAGTCGTGTGTTATTCGAGCCCTCTTGATAATCGGAAAAGTTAAAGGGTTGTGCGCACGTAATCCGGATAACCCCTCCGTCTGCTACTTTTGTGGCAGATGGCCGTCCTAAGTCGGCACCAGTTGCCCATTGCTCTCGTTGGTATATGTGTGGTCTTTTATGATTCATATTTTTAATTTTTATGGTGTGAAGCGGTCTTGTTTGTGTGAAGTCATCTTACAGTGAGGAGATTGTTTTACACCACAATTGTACGTTCTTCGAAACCTCTGGGTAATTGGAGAAGTGAGAGGGTTGTGCGCACGTAATCCAGGATAACACACCATTTGCTACTTGCATGACAAATGGCCGTCCAAAGTCGGCAACCGTTACCATTGGTCTCGTCGGCTTATGTGTAGTCTTTTGTGTTTGATGTTTACATGTCGTGTGTCTCTTTTCTGTCTAGTGCTGTACTCGTCTTTTGTGTTTTTGCATCGGGTGTTTTGGTGTTGATGCTGCAACGGGGTCTTGTTGGAGATCTACCTCCCTTCTTGGTATCGTTGTTTTATTTGTGGTATTTTGTGCGTCATTTTTGTATAGTGTGAGTCGGTTTTTCTTGTCCCTTTTGTGTATCTGCTCTGTGTTTTTGCATTGGGTGTTTTGGGTTTTGCTGTGAATGCTGAAACCGAGTGTTGATGGAGACCCCCTCCTTTCTCTCATAACGTCCTTTCATTGTTAAACGTTACTATCACGAACTTTTATTGTTAATCATTATAATATAAATATTCTGTAATGTAAAATCATGATTATAATGTTCTTTCATTGTTAATCATTATTATACTGTTCTTTCATTGTTAATCATTACTGTATTATTGAAATCTTCTTCATTGTCTATTATCATTTTCTTCCATTGTTAATCATTATTAAAATGTTCTTTCATTGTTAAGCATTATTATAATGATCATAAATTGTTAATCATTATCATAATGTGCTTTCATAGTTAATCATTATAATAATGTTATTTAATTGTTATTCATTCTTATAATGTTCTTCAATTGTTAATTACAATTATAGTTTTCTTTTATTGTAAATAATAATGATAATTATAATGTTCTCTCATTTCATTATCATAAACATAACGTTCTTTCTCTATGATTTATTATATGTTCTTTTATTGTTAATTTTCATAAAATGTAAGGCTTATACTACTGTCTCCGAGGGCGTCCCTAGAAATTGCTGTTTTTCAAATAATGATTCTTTTAAATCATAGATTAATTGGACCCCTTCCCCCATTCACTGTGGAAAATAATATAGATCCGCCTTTGACTTTAATGAAAGTTATTCAAACGTTTAAGTCGCGGGGTGTCCTTCTCATTCCTTGAAATGCGCTTTTAGTGATGTTTCTAATAATTCTAAAGGAAAAATGCGTTTCAATTTTTCAAAATGGAAGACAGTTGACTTCGGATCATGTAAGGACAATAATAAAGATTAGAGTATAATAGATTATTATCAATTTATAAGCTTGATAATGCGTTTAAATGATTTTCTGGTACCTCGTTTTGGTCTTCCGAAGATACACGACTACAAACAGCTCCACTGTCTTCACTTTGTACATCAACATTATCGAAGATTCCCCATGGAATTACACCAGCCGTACGATCTAGATCATTATCTATATCCATCTCCGTTATTGTTGATCCTGCGTCCTTGAAAAAGTGATTTGAAATACAATAAATCCTTGATAAAGATTTTATTTATTACATATGATCAATAGTACTTATTGAAACATGAGTTTTATGACTGAACGCATTGATGTTAGATTACTTAATACAACTCTGTTGTCAGTCTGATTAAATGCGACCCCCCCCCCCCCCTTCTTCGTTGTCAGGGTCTAGAGTACACACGTTAAGGGTCGTGTGTAGTGAACTTTTGACCGGAATATTCGATACTTTATTAACCAATCAGAACGTCCGTTTCATCGATCTTGTATGCAAGCTCCCATGTCAATTTTAGCTTCAAATTAGAAATCTTTTTGGTTATAACCTGACCATAATTGGAAGTGACCTTTGTATAAAAGAAAAACCACATGAAACATAAACAGTGTCTTTAAAATACAATCTTGTTGGCGTGTAATTTTGGTCATGGGTGCCGCCATTATTCCATTTGTCCCGATCCCGATTATAAAATAGTTTTCGTAATTAGATATTACACACCAGTCGCGATTAGATTGGTTAATGAAAGGTTAACAGAAACGGGTGTACTCAAGACCCTGACGACGAAGGACGAATGGGGGAGGGCTGTTTTTTTCAGACTGCTGGTACCATTTGAATAATCCAATAAAGACTTGCTTACCTTCTTTACGTGTATAACATTATATCTGTCACATGTAAGTAATCTAAATGTTTTGAAACTGGTATTGTGTAAAGACAATTGTTTTTAAAATTTCAATGATAATGTCTTTTCTAATAGTGAAGTATCTATATAGAGAATAATTGTCTTAATTTGTGTTTTGTTACGGGTATGCAACACACAGCAAAAAGCATTTATCGCATGAAATGCGCGTATGCAACACACAGCAAGTGCATTTATCGTACATGTAATGCTGTATGTTGCATATCCGTAACAAAACACAAATAATGACATTTATTCTATATATATGCACCTCAGTTGTCTGTTTCATTCTTGTTTTCTAAAATCGCATTTTTCAAGGTAACAAGGTGATGTTAATATTCATGTCACTGCGAGTACAGTTTGCACGTTGGAACAGCCGTCGCGGCATGTTTTTTTTTTAAATCTGATGCATTGTGATGTCATGGGCGTTTTCATACGAAATACAAGCACATTCCTTTCAATAGTTTCATCTCAGGGATTTACATTGGTTGTGCATATATATTCAAATATTAACTGAAGAGATACTGATAAACTTGCAATTGATTTTAAAAAATCAAAATTATCAAAATGTTCTTTAAGATTCCTATGTTACAAATAAAGATAAGAGGGAATCTCTAATAGGACCCACGACAAAACATCGAAACACCCGAAAATAAAACTGGTATATGACAAACACAGCAGGAAACGCAAAACGAAGGAAAGGGGATTATCTCCAGCATGACCACCATGCACCCATCCAGCGAAACAAACCCACAAGAAAGTGACACGTAAATGACATAAGACAAAACTACAAACAACAAAAATACACTACAAAAATCACTAGAACAATCGAAACTGACGCACAACAACATCAAACATTAATGACAACACATCAAAGGAAGAAGACCAATGTGCATCCGGCGCCGTCTTTGGACGGCCATTTGCTATAAGAAAATGATGTGGTTATCCAGATAACGTGCGCACAATTCCACTTCCACTTATCCGGATACACATAGGTCTCAGATAATTTATTTGAAGTTGATGAGATTAATTTACACCACAATTGTGAGTTCATCGAAAAGTCTGGTTAATCGGAAAGGTTACAGGGTTGTGCAAACGTAATCTGGATAGCCACATCGTCTGCTACGTGCGTGGCAGATAGCCGTCCAAAGTCGGCACCGGTTGCCTATTGGTCTCGTTGGTTTATGTGAGGTATTTTGTGCTTGATGTTTCTATGGTGTTAGTTGGTGCTCCTTGTCCCTTTTGTGTCACTTTCTGTGCGTGTCTGCTCTGTGTTTTTGCATTAGGTGTTTTTGAGTTTTGCTATGTGTGCTGCAACCTAGTGTTGTTGGACATCCCCTCCTTTGTTTCAAAAATAATATTTTCAGATTTCAATTTTTACAGGTGACAGGTTACAGTTATTCTTTGCCACTTACGCAAAGTTGAACAGAGTAGGATATCACTGACGAGGGTTAAATACCCGAAACGTGCATGTCTGGTCCACGCTGTAAATTTATCTGATCTAAAATGATGCTAATGAATTTGAAGACGTTAAACATTTGTACCACTTGGTGAGTGTCACTGCTGGTGGACCAAGAGTCCCCGAGGGCACATGTAGCCAAGTTCGATCAATTTCGGTTGGTCGTTTCTTCCAACGCATTTGAAAATTTCTGTTTACAAAATGTTCTCAAATATCATATACCTGGGTCCTGTAGCATGACAAATATGGATAATGACCATATCCCTGTATACAGCACAAAATCATTAATTCAGAAAATCAGAAACCGAAGGCATACAAAATCAGGATAAAACAGGAACCAAAGCAAGTAAACAAAAACCTCCATCATTTGAAAAGAAGCGAACTCCCGATATGGGGGTGAGACCAGGTGCCCAGGAAGAGTAAGCATCTCCTGCTTGCATGCAACACCTGCCGCGTCAATTCGGTAGAACTGTCACATCCGGTTACTTCCATTTCGGAAGACATAAAGTACAATCGTTGCTTGGATGGTTCAAATAGTCTATGACAGAGTATCATCCACCATTCAGGAGAGTTAGACATCATAGTGTATGAAGAGTTCCCCATATCGACCGTAGAACCTCTTCAGTGACGATGTTAGTCGGTCACAAACATATCCCTGACTGAGAAGCTTAGCTGAAAGACGCCTAGCTCTCAGAACAAAATCCGTATATTTGGTACTTGCTCTGGCATAGCGTATCAACTGAGATATGAACACGCCATAAGCAAGCGATGAAGGGATGTTGCTACTCAGAAAAGGAAAGTTTGTAATGCTGAAACTGAAGTCGTCACGTTTGTCATAGAGTGAGGTATTCATGTGACCATCAGTGTCGTAGGACAACATAATGTCCAAATAGGATGCTGAATTATTTGTCTCTGTAGTTTCTTTGACTTCAAGCTCCAAAGGATAGATACTGCTCAGGTAATCCGCGAATTTTGGATTATTGATGGACAACACATCGTCTATGTATCTGTAAGTGAAGTTAAAGTAAGAAGCTAAGTATCTTTTCCCTTCAGAGACCAAAGATTGAATGAATTCAGCTTCGTGCGAGTAAAGGAAAATGTCGGCAAGGAATGGGGCACAATTGGTCCCCATTGGAATTCCGACAATTAGCTGGAAGACCTTTCTTCCAAACACAACAAAAATGTTGTCGATCAGAAAGTTTAACATCGGAATAATATCTGTTTCAGTGTACTTATTTTCAGAATCGTACTTTTCTTTTACAAAGTAGGTTTTGTCATAGTTAACAACAATAAATTTGTATTTGTGATTTCCGTTCTTATAATTTTGTCGAGTCTCTTTTTCAATTTAGAATGTGGAATTGTAGTGTAAAGTGTCGAAAAATCAAAGGCTTTGATCGAATGGACTGTACTAAAATGAGTGGATTTCAGATGTTCTAAAAGTTCCTTCGAATTCTTTAAAATCACATCTGGTTGATTCCACTGCGAGAATATACTGTCGAACAATATTTTTGAAGCCCAGATTTGACTTCAGATAAAACTTTGGTGAGTAAGATCGATACAGATTTTGTAGAACATTTTGAAGAACCAGCGATGAAACGTTGTTTGTACGGATTCTTGTGCATTTTAGGTGTGCAGTATAAGTATGGTAAATCTAAATCTAATTTGTTAGTGTTGAAGACAAAGGAAGCAAGAGCTGATTTGTGGTTATCTATTATTTCAGAGGCAGAAAGGTTTGTTGGGGTGTGAGTGAGATTTCAAGGTGTCGAATTTAAACCCAACTCTTTAACTAGACTGTCGAAAAAGTACTTTTTGCAAGTAAATGTGTAATTATTTGAGAAAAAAACATTATCACTAAAAGTATTGCATTGAAACTTTGCATGTATAAAATAGAAAATTAAATTTTGATAACAGTGTATTCGTTGACGAATTTACGTTACAGGAAAGTGGATGTCACTTCAATGAAATTTGACGATTTTGGAAGAAAAGATTGGAAAAGTCCGATTCTGAAAATAAGTAAACTGAAACTGATATTATTCAGATGTTAAACTTTCTGATCGACAACATTTTTGTTGTGTTTGGAGGAAAGGTTTTCCAGCAAATTGTCGGAATTCCAATGGGGACCGATTGTGCCCTACTCCTTGCCGACATTTTCCTTTACTCGTACGAATCCGAATTCATTCAATCTTTGGTCTCTGAAGGGAAAAGATACTTAGCTTCTGACTTTAACTTCACTTACAGATACATAGACGATGTGTTGTCCATTAATAATCCAAATTTCGTGGATTACATGAGCAGTATCTATCCTTCGGAGCTTGAAGTAAAAGAAACAGAGACAAATAATTCAGCATCCTATTTGGACATAATGTTTTCCTACGACACTGATGGTCACATGAACACCTCACTCTATGACAAACGTGACGACTTCAATTTCAGCATTACAAACTTTCCTTTTCTGAGTAGCAACATCCCTTCATCGCCTGCTTATGGCGCGTTCATATCTCAGTTGATACGCTATGCCAGAGCAAGTACCAAATATACGGATTTTGTTCTGAGAGCTAGGCGTCTTTCAGATGTGAACGACTAACTGAGGAAGTTCTACGGTCGATATGGGGAACTCATCATACACTATGATGTCCCACTCTCCAGAATGGTGGATGATATTCTGTCATAGACCATTTGAACCATCCAACCAAAGATTGTACTCTACGTCTTCCGAAATGGAAGTAACCGGATGTGACAGTTCTACCGAATTGAAGCGGCGGGTGTTGCATGCAAGCAGGAGATGCTTACTCTTCCTGGGCACCTGGTCTCACTCTCATATCGGGAGTCTGCTTCTTTTCATGTGGTGGAGGTTTTTGTATGTTTGCTTTGGTTTCTTTTTTATCCTGATTTTGTATGCCTTCGGTTTCTGATTTTCTGAATTATCGATTTTGTGCTTTATGCAGGGATATGATCATTATCCATATTTGTCATACTTATAACACTGTAGAATATACTTATAGGAATTCGGTAATTCTAGTCAATAAAATTGAAATTTGAAGGTATTTATCGTATATGCATGGTACCAATAAAATATGCTTAGTAATTCGGTAATTCTAGTCAATAAAATTGAAATTTGAAGGTATTTATCGTATATGCATGGTACCAATAAAATATGCTTAGTTACTAGTTAGAACCACAGATGCTAGGTTACTAGTCGTGAACAGGAGCGTTCCTACACTGTGAAGGTACTTAATTTACATGAAAAATATGTTTTTGCGCCTGCAGACAAAGCAGCCAACAACACTATAATCATTTTATTTCATTCGGATTTTACTTACCACCTGACATCTCTAAACCATCAATCTTGCTACCTCTTTTGGTACATTTTTGGACATAATTACTATCACACTTTTGGCTATATTGCATAATTTAGATTGAGATTCACTGATGAGCTTTAAGTGGTCGAAACGTTCATGTCTGGTCCATGCTGCACATATCTTTTGATCTTAAATTATGCTATTGAATTTAAAGGCATTAACACACATATAGGATTTTATTCCCTTAACACAGTCTAAACAAGCGAAGAAATAACGCTTGAATGATCCAGACTACTCATGATCACTTAGGCACTTTAACTACTTCGTTTCCCCAGTTTTATTTCTTCTACGAAACAAACTAGACTTCTTCTATGTACAATCCTTGGTTCTTGATGTAAAATTGTATTTCTTTTGTTTAGAGTTTAGAGTTTAGAGATGTCAGATATTGACAATGAAAACAATTTAGGACATTCTGACAACATATCCGTTCAATCTTAATCAAACAGTCAGAGGAAACGCGGAAGGAAGAAGTCCGAGCTAACGCGTTTACAAGTACAAATTTCAGCTCAAGAAGAGCGTTTTTCTACATTTGAAGAGAAGATGGATTGACTTCTCAATTTCTTGTGTAGTAAGAGAAAAGATGTCCCACCCGAAAATAAAAAAAAACCCAACACGTGGTCGAGATGAAGATTTGCAAGAGAGCACTTTGGGTGCGCCTCGTTTTCTTGACACAAACAACAATGACTTGGACAATATTTCTGTCATTATCTCTCAAAGCTCGGATGCACATACTATTAAAGATAGTTAAGATACAGGTCTTATTTTAGATCAATGCTAATGACAGATTTTGTCAAATTCCTGGCATAATTCTACGTCTATGAAAATGTCATCATATAGACACAGTTATCGAGCCTCCTTTCCTATTACTGACAAGTGTAAGCTTTCCAAAACAGCTTGGTCGATATCAACATTTCTTTAATGCCGCAATATTTTTTTTTTCGTCGACATAGCTTAAAAATTTTTACTCTTAAAATAAAGACTAAATAGTAGTACTTATAGAAACGTATGTCTTTATAATTCTGACAAGTTAGAAAATAGATACATTTACACTGGACAACTCAAGATGCAACACTCTTCATATCCATTCAGAAATTGTTTGATCCGTAGGAAAATTCCATTATAACACATATTGACCAATCAAAAGCCTTTCTGGGTGTATTCGTGGGAAAAGTGGAGAGTTCCGATTACATGTATAAGAATTTGGAGGGAAACAAGGGGAAGCTTCTAAAAAGTTCAATCAAATTTTGTGACTCGTACAGTCTTGTCGATTTTTTTTTATCGCTCATGAATTTCTTTGTTTCATTTATCAATTTGTCTTTGGTAAGAAAATAAACAAACAAACAAAGTGGTATATCCTTAACGAGAAAAAGCTTAGTCGGATGGACGGTTAGAAACTTTTTAGCCCACTGGCACCCCTGGCATACGTTATGATCGCGTATTTCTTTGTTGCAATGCATCCAAGGATCCAGAATGTCGACCATAGGAATTTTGAAGGCATAGGGTTCACTGTATCACTCACTAATTGGTCTGGAAGTAAATATTGTTAAAGAAAATCATGCAGATATTACTTTCATCTGCAATATCTAAATTCATAATTGCGATACCTAAGCGTTGTCATGACGACATGTCCTATTTTGTGAAGTGGATAAAGTGGGAGGTCATGGGAATGCCTGTCTTTGGTCACGTGTTTTTCACTAGTCACGAAAACGTTTCTTTCAAAAGGATAATTCAATGTTGCATTGTGGAATCTGACGGACTCAATGAGGAACTTTCTCCTATTGACAGCATCCGGTCTACAAATCTAGTAAGGTCGATTTCTTGAAATCGACCAATAAATGTAAGGAATCCTTGTCTGTACCAAAATTAGACGATACTATTGAATCGTAGTTGGTTACGAAACATGGTCACAAAGGAGCGTTTGGTGGCTCCATGGGTTTATATAATCGCCAAATGAGAACTATTGAAAAGACTGGCTACTAGGGTCAGACAGCAGCCCGTATGGTTTTTTTTACAAATTTTATACCTACATGTTATACTCAATAATAGGGAAGTGTTCCAACTCTATACCTTCGTGAAGAAAATTCCAAACCAATTTTTCCTGCACCAGACACGTGTTTCGAATATTAAATTCTCATCAGTGATGCTTCCAGCGGAGCCACCAAATTTCATTTCAGTAGGGCCCTCTTTAATGTTTTGATTTAGATTTGTACATTTATTTTACAGAGAGTGCGCGGCTCCACATTTCCTGTAGGGTCGATTCAATAGCATATTCAAATATAATAAATGTAAAAAAAAAACCAAAGGAGGGATGGTGCTAAGATGTTAACTTCCTTTAATTTCGGTGATTGTTTTGAATTGAATGACAAATACTCGAGATAACAAAATAATACCTATGATGTCAAATCGATAAAGGGTCAAAACAAAGCTTCTTTTAGTCGACAGAGCTGGAAAGAAGTAAAGAAAAGGGAATGATCTCCAGCATGACCACCCTGCATTCACCTAGCGAAATAAACCCACAAGAAAGTGACACATAAATGACATCATACAAACTCCAAATCGCAAAAAGACAAAACAATATTCACTAGAACATCATACAAAACAATCGTAACAGACGTACAGAAACATTACACATTGATAACAACACATAAAAGGAAGGAGACCAATGTGCACCCAGCATCGACTTAGGACGACCATCTGCTTTTAGCAAATGGTGTGGTTATCCGGATTACGTGCGCACAACCCTCCCACTTATCAGGATACACGGAGGTCTTCATAGACAAACATTTGTTGTATAAACATAAACATCAAAGAAGTACCTAACCGTTATTCAGTCTCAAAGTCGAGAAGACAAAGCAAAATCGTGAGAATTCCCACCGAAACGGTTGCGAACCCCGGAATGAACAACATTCCGAAGTGAGACCAGGTGCCCGGGGAGAGTCAGCATCTCCAGATTGCATGCAACACCCGTCGCAACAGCTCCATGGAAACATGTCAAATTCGGTGATTGTCTCGATGTACATTTTGATGTACAGATCAGGTAAGTATGTCTTGTTCGGTGATGAAGACAGCCATTCAATCACAATGAAGAATGTCATTGATCATTCTGGAAAGGGGGATCTGGAACTTCTCACTGTAAGGTGACACCACAAGCAAGATAGTTAAACGCAGATTCTATGTTAATGGATCTAAAAAAATTCTATTTGCATGCGTGTAACAGTCTATGCTCTGCTGGCTGAAGCGAGCTCAAGATCAATCACCCGAGAAGTCTGACCAACTTTTATTACACTTCTAAACATTAGGTCACGGGAAACGATTTTAACTGCTCCACATTGCAACATGAAATAAGTGTTTATAATAGTAATAGGAAATTGTTCCAACTCTACACCTTTATGAAGCAATTTCCAAACCAATTTTTCCGGCACCAGACACGTGTTTCGAATATTAAATTCTCATCAGTGATTCTTCCAGCGGAGCCACAAAAATTTATTTCAGTAGCGTCCTCTTTCATGTTTCAACAGGCGTTAAGTTGTCTTTGTGACAATTTACAAAGTAGAGAGCCTAATTTAGACAGGGCTACCCAAACTTGCTATGGCAACCAAAACATTAGATCAGATATGTAGAACTGGTGCATATCATCATTTAGTTCGGCGTAAGGCTGCTAATCATGACACAGGTTAAGATAAATTTACTATACGTCACTTCCTCTCTCCAACGAAGGAGGTTTTGAATCACAGTTTAATGAAAAAGTTTAGTCTAGACAGGAGAGATTTAAACAATTAAACAAAGGAGTAGGTGCGGTAACCTGCCATTTCGGCCTTATTTTTAAAGTTGTTCATATATCCATCATATTCTAGTTTATAAAATGTCAAATGTATGGGGAATCCAAATCAGAAAATCCTGTTGTGATTTCCCAATCCTATACTGAATAATACGTCTAAAAACGTTATAATCATTGAAAATATCAATAAATGAGCGAAATTTCGATACAAAATGATGAAATCAAGTAGCGCTCCAGGCCTTGCCCATGAATATTTTGTACCAATCGATGGTATCAAATGTATCTGTTCTTAAATTATGCTATTTGAATTTGAAGACGTTAAACATTCAATAGAATTGAACTTGTATATAGACTGTGCACAGAATCATAACCTTCAATAGTAGTTTCTTTCGTTATAGATAACAGAAACATCATACATGTGCAATTATAGATGTACTAGGTATCTTATTTTGTGTTATGTAACTACTATCGTACAATCATGTCCTATGTTTTTTTTTGTGATTTTTGTTTTAATGTTGAGCTTTCCATAAAAAATATTTGCATGAGGTTCACTCAATATAAAATAACATTTTCTTCACAAGTCATTATCAAATGCTTAAAGTGAATCAAATATCATAAATATTAACATCCTCGGTAGTACCAATAATCTGACAAATAGTACAAATATCCGGTGTACGGTTATGCACAGTGATACGTGCTTAACCAACAATGTAATCACGAGATTGTTAAAGGACATCAAGTACAACTAGATTTGATAGGAGTCACACAACAACTGAACTACATGATGCATTCCAAATATTTTATCTGGTGATTTTTGCACAGGGGGCTTCTAGATAATATTTGTCCGCTTTTTATTTTGGTTGCTAATTTTCTATATATGCACTATTTTCACATCTTGGCTACCAGCTACACATCATATGTAATCCCACATTTCGACATGCGGAACTAGTTCGATTTGTGGGCTATCCATCTTTATTTCCCATGTTTTATTTTGAGATACCCCCTTAATCGTGTTCAATAATCAAATCGAGTTGAAATCAAAATAGGATAGAGCAGCTTTTCATAGACTGTCATTGAAATTAGATTAGGAATCTTTACTATCCTCTTAGAAAAGCTCAGTGTACCTTTTCATAATTATTCTTTAACAAGTGTAAGGAAATTTCGTTACTTTTCGCTGACTCTCCCCGGACACCTTGTTTCACTTCGGAATGTTGTTCATTCCGGGGTTCGCAACCGTTCCGATGGAATTCTCACAATTTGACCTTGCCTTCTCGACTTTGAGACTGAATAACTGTTAGGTACTTCTTTGATGTTTATTTTGTCAGTAAAAAATCTTTTTTAAAGACTATTTCCATTTGAATTGATCGTATATTCTTTAATTGTTGAGGATAGAATATCCTATAATAAATCCCTTCAACGGTTAAACTTCCTTTCACTTTCGATTCTGATACCACGAATGTGACCTATTTTAACTACAAATGGATTCTGTATAAAACCTACTCAGGCAATATTGGTTACATGCGTTATGGTGCACCATGCACTTAAAACGTTGTACTGTCCTTTCCATGCATAGATATAGAGATTCTTGCTTAGGGGTCTTTTAGAAAATACTTGTCCGCCATTTTATAGCGGACTTTTTCCACGTAATGAAACGGGAGTTAAGTAAACAAAATTGAGAATAAATGTAATTTTCTATAATAATTGATATACTTACACTTCTATCCATTTTGTGTTGATAATTTCCTATATATACAGTTTTCCGCATATTGACGGCCGATTAACTAAGACCGTGACGACCGATTAACAAATACCAGCTATACAAAGAAGGTATAATGCACCCAACCAAAACTGGAGCTCGGAATGAATGAACGCGCATCTGTGATTGGCTAATATTTTGGACATAATTTTCACCTTCAATGTTTCGATTAAGGATCAATGCACTCGAAACGTGTATGCCTGGTCCATGCTGTAAATTAATATGTTTTTAGATTATGCTAATGAATTTGAAGACGTTTGACATTCATATGAGAAAAGGTACTGAACATGGTAGACTTTCTTCTCACAAATAAATTTCGTATGAATTGAAACTGAAATTATATGGGTTTTCATACGAGGGGTTTGATTTTCATTTTCCTATTCATTCAAAATTTAGAGGATAAAAAGCAATGGTAACCCCCAATTTCTATTATATTCAAAGATAAATAAATCATTGTTCTGTCTTATAATAAATTTTTCATTAGTATGAAGTTCAACTGTGAAAACCTTTATAATAGCAGAAAATTCGAAATTTTCGGGATTTGAATTGCCTTTTTCATACCGTAAATATAACCTCAGAGATCGGCATAAGGAGGTATTGAACACTTGGACGCCAAATTCAATTTTTCTAAAAATTCTGAAATTATATATTTCTTGTCTGTCCTTGACTATACAAACTTACATTTGACTCTATCCACAGGAAAATTTTCTTTGAAATATGCATCAATCAACGTTTTCGTGAATTTCTTGATGACGTCACAATATTGAAAGTGTCATTCCAGTTCTCGTAAAGCTATTTAAAATTAATTTTGATTTAACTTCAAAATTACCCCTAAATATATTGCACTTAAATATGGAAAAGATAAAATGAATCGTGTTTTAAACGCAGGCAGGATACTTGAATAAAAGATGACACTATCGTTAAAAAATTGCAATTTCGAGCCATTTTACTGTAGTTGCTAGTTAATTATTAGGAATCCTGTGGATGAATCTTTGTCAAAAACTATCAAAATGATCAAGAATGACCAAAGATGATTTCATGATTAAATGGGGAAAATTGAATTTAGGATTAAAATATAACAAGACTTTTTATTTTCCAATTTTTTCTTCCAAAATCGTCCATTTTCAAATAAGTGACATCCACTTTCCTGTAATGTAAATTTTTCAACGAATACGACGTGATGAAGATTGGATTTTCTATTTTATACATGCTAAGTGTCAATGCAATACGTTAAGTAATAATGTTTTTATTGCATTTTGAATGCGAAAGGTTTGTGACGCCATTTTTCCCGATAACGTCGAAATGACGTCGTGGTTTGCTCATGGATAAAACTCGCCATAAATTCTTCAAATGACGCCGGAAATTTTTCAAATTTCATCAGGATACTTAAATGCGTATATCAATCAGAGTATCAAATGTTTCAAAGAAGTTAAGAGTGTACTTTTTCGAGGAAGCGAGAAAGCAAATAATGCCGCCGCCATCTTGGTGTTCAACCCCCCCCCTTAAAAAGTGTTTGAGGCTGATTTAGGAAAGAGTATTTGATTTTTAGGAGGAAGGTTAGATGCTGCCTTTTTTTACTGTCAAATTATTCATTTTCAACACATTGGCCGTCGGATTAGTTATTTTCCAGTAACTCAGGGTTAGAATATATATTTTTAACCTCTAACAATTAAACCAAGCAAAGAAAAAACATGCACATTTTTAAAAGATAATTTAGCCAAAACCTACTGTTTGAGAATTCCATATACTCTGCCATCCATAAATTAGTATACACCATTTCGTTCATGTTCCTGTTCGAATATGTACTGTTTCGAATCCATTGCTGTATAATTCTGAAGATGACCCTTTAAGAAATCATTTGTATTCTAAAGGTTTGACCCACATAAATACATTTTTTGAATTTATATGATTTTTATAGAAAAAGGATTTTTTTTTTTTGGAAAAAAATGTGCTGGTGAAAAAGTTTTTCATTATCACAAATCATAATTTTGAATAATGTGAATCTTTTAAGTTAAGAAGAGAAAAACTAGGATACTTCTTAAGAATTCATAATGATTTCCTTGTTTGTATGTTAAACGTCTTTAAATTCAATAGCATCATTTAAAACCTGATAAATTTACAGCATGGACCAGACTATACTAATTTATTGATGGCATTTATTTGACGTAAGCTAAATTCCATTAACTATTTACAGAGTTTCAGACACTTCAACCTATATTCATATGTACATCCGGCAAACAAGGCAGCAAACAGCACTTTAATCAATTGAAAGCGCTATTACATATCAGAATTACTTTCTGAACTTTCTACCGACAACACTTACATAATAAACCATAAACCGCTAGAGGCGGTAAGACCGGGTTGCAAAGCGTTTGTATGAGATGACATATACGTTCTTGTGCAGACAGAAAGGTCTAAGGTCATTAATACCATTGCGCAATAAAAAAAAAGTATGGTCATGAGGATTTTACATGTGAAATATCAAAGTCCTACCCCTTATAGTTCTTAAGTAGGTCCAAGGTCAATGTCAAGGTCACTAGGTCAAAAGTCATGATATCGGGAGGCGTTCTCTTGAGGCATATGGGGATTTAACATTGAGTCCCCGAGGGCACATGTAGCCAAGTTCGATCAATTTCGGTTGATCGTTTCTTCAACGCATCCTAAAATTTCTGTTATCAAAATTTCTTGAAATTTCTAAAACGTGGGTCCTGTAGCATCATATCCCACCAATTCTGCTACGTCTTTCGGTACCCTTTTTCGACATAGTAACTTTCATACTATTTGGGCATATTTCATTGTTTAGATTTGAGGATCACTGACGAGGGTTAAGTACCCGAAACGTGCACGTCTGGTCCATGTTGCCAATTTATCTGTTCTTAAATGATGCTATTCAATATGAAGACGTTTACATTTATACCACTTGGTGAGTGTCACTGCTGGTGGACCAGGAGTCCCCGAGGGCACATGTAGCCAAGTTCGATCAATTTCGGTTGATCGTTTCTTCAACGCATCCTAAAATTTCTGTTATCAAAATTTCTTGAAATTTCTAAAACGTGGGTCCTGTAGCATCATATCCCACCAATTCTGCTACGTCTTTCGGTACCCTTTTTCGACATAGTAACTTTCATACTATTTGGGCATATTTCATTGTTTAGATTTGAGGATCACTGACGAGTGTTAAGTACCCGAAACGTGCATGTCTGGTCCATGTTGCCAATTTATCTGTTCTTAAATGATGCTATTCAATATGAAGACGTTTACATTTATACCACTTGGTGAGTGTCACTGCTGGTGGACCAGGAGTCCCCGAGGGCACATGTAGCCAAGTTCGATCAATTTCGGTTGATCGTTTCTTCAACGCATCCTAAAATTTCTGTTATCAAAATTTCTTGAAATTTCTAAAACGTGGGTCCTGTAGCATCATATTCCACCAATTCTGCTACGTCTTTCGGTACCCTTTTTCGACATAGTAACTTTCATACTATTTGGGCATATTTCATTGTTTAGATTTGAGGATCACTGACGAGGGTTAAGTACCCGAAACGTGCATGTCTGGTCCATGTTGCCAATTTATCTGTTCTTAAATGATGCTATTCAATATGAAGACATTTACATTTATACCACTTGGTGAGTGTCACTGCTGGTGGACCAGGAGTCCCCGAGGGCACATGTAGCCAAGTTCGATCAATTTCGGTTGATCGTTTCTTCAACGCATCCTAAAATTTCTGTTATCAAAATTTCTTGAAATTTCTAAAACGTGGGTCCTGTAGCATCATATCCCACCAATTCTGCTACGTCTTTCGGTACCCTTTTTCGACATAGTAACTTTCATACTATTTGGGCATATTTCATTGTTTAGATTTGAGGATCACCGACGAGTGTTAAGTACCCGAAACGTGCATGTCTGGTCCATGTTGCCAATTTATCTGTTCTTAAATGATGCTATTCAATATGAAGACATTTACATTTATACCACTTGGTGAGTGTCACTGTTGGTGGACCAGGAGTCCCCGAGGGCACATGTAGCCAAGTTCGATCAATTTCGGTTGATCGTTTCTTCAACGCATCCTAAAATTTCTGTTATCAAAATTTCTTGAAATTTCTAAAACGTGGGTCCTGTAGCATCATATCCCACCAATTCTGCTACGTCTTTCGGTACCCTTTTTCGACATAGTAACTTTCATACTATTTGGGCATATTTCATTGTTTAGATTTGAGGATCACTGACGAGTGTTAAGTACCCGAAACGTGCATGTCTGGTCCATGTTGCCAATTTATCTGTTCTTAAATGATGCTATTCAATATGACGACGTTTACATTGAAATGAATGGCGTAAAAAGGGCACTTTCTATCAAATGAAAGGTCTGGTCATGACGAATCTCTATTTGAAATATCAAAGCTTACTTCTTATAGTTTAAAAGTATAGGTCAAATGTTAAACGTCTTCAAATTGAACAGCACCATTTAAGAACAGATAAATTGGCAGCATTCTTAACCCTCGTCAGTGATCCTCAAATCTAAACAATGTAATATACCCAAAAAGTCTGAAAGTTACTATGTCGAACAAGACCTTTCCATAAATACCAATACTTTTGCCCTTGTGACCTTGACGTTGGAGTTTGACCTACTTAAAAAATAAACCTGGGCTATATCTCATGACCTTAACCTTGGAGTTTGACCTACTCTTAAAAAAACTTTAACCTTGGTCATAACTTTTGAATGGTAAGTGATAGGGCTATCATATTTCACATATGTATATCTATTGAAAAGACCTTTCGATGGATACCAAGATTTTTGACCAAGTGACCTTGACCTACTTTTAGACTATAAGAGGTAGGGTTTTGATATTTCATATATAGATTTTTCATGACCAGAACTTTCATGATATTGTAACCGTACCCGACCAAGTTACCGCAGCTACCTAGCCAGATACACTTACAAAATTGGGATCCGTCTCCTGTTCGACTTTTAGAGCCCTATCATTTACCGTTAAAAAGTTATGGCCAAGGTTAATGTTTTTCGAAAGTAGGTCTAACTCCAAGGTCAAGGTCACTAGGTCAAATTTTGTTGCTGAGTTGGATTCATCTCATCATGGTCTATCGCAGTGTCAAGTTTCATGTTGCTGCTCCAAGCAGTTTTCTCTCAAAGGACTTAAACGCAATACCTTAACCAAAATGTTGACGCACTGACGAACAGACAGACTGACAGACGTACTTCACCATTTCATAGACTGGATTTTGCTTCGCATTCCGGACAAAAAGCAATGCAATTATCCCTTACGCTTTACGAAAGCATCAGGATGAAATGTCATCATTTCAACTCTCTATTTCTAAATCAGACGTAGCATTTATTTACTGTCTGCCCAAACTTCACAATTTCCATTACAAAATTTCAAATTTCGATTTTTTGCTAACGCCCCCTTCACACTTTCACGGATCGGCTCATGGAAAGCTACGGATCGAGAAAAAAAATATATCCGTAGCAATCAGTAACTGTAATTTGTAAATTTCTACTATGAAAATCCAAAACATCAGTACATGATCAAGCATACCGGATGAGCTGTGAAATATAGATAACTTTCGCCTTGTTAAGTGTTAATTCTTTTGGATAAATTTCATTCTTATATAATCCAAAAGCAGGATTGCCAATAGTAAGTATAACATCCAGATACCTAGAAGTATTATTGAAACATTTAAGACCATCAAATTTTCTTTGCTTTTGATGATTTTGGATAGATTCTTTTTATAAGTATATAAAAATAAATCTGCAACAAGAGGCGCACAGTTAGTACCCATAGGAATTCCTACAACCTGCTTGTATAGATCCTCACCAAATCTAACATGAATATTGTCCAAGAGGAAGGACAAGGCATTACACAGGTCAATACATGTCCATGATTTGTATGATTTGTAGTCTGTGGAGGAAAAGAAACCCTTCGATTCAGATGTACAAATGTACGTTTTCCGCTCTCGATCAAAACACCATTTAATGAGATTAGATAATCGATCATTATTTTGTCATGAGGAAGTGTGGTGTACATATTAGAGAAGTCGTATGAAGAAATCGTATTGACTTGAGAATTTCCAGATTTCATTTTGTCAATTACATTCCCTGAATTCTTAATAGACCAGAATAAATTTACATCGTTCCTGTTTAGAACTGTTTCACAATATCTAGTAACGTGTTCTTTAATAGCAGTAAGTGTTGACGTCAGATTTCTAGACAATATTGTAGTGGAGCAATTACTAGAATGAGCTATAAATCGAAATTTGTAAGGAGACTTGCGCAGTTTCGATATGCAATATAGTGTTGGGAGATCCAATTTAGAAAAAGAGATATTGAATAAAGACAGATCACTGTTATGCTTACTAAAAATGTTTCTTTCATGGCTTTTGATATATGTATTAGTAGACGAAAGTTCCGAAACCAAAGTTGATATGTAGTAACGTTTTCAAATGATAATGCTGTTGTTGGCTGATTTATCAGCTGGTACAAAGACATATTTTTCATGTATGTTACTTAGTTTTGATTTGAAATATCTTTCTGAATTGAAACGTGGATTTTGAAAATAATGAAGATTTTTATCGAAGTTATCTGTTCAAATATCCGTAATATCTAAAATGAGCTTTTTCCAGTCATTCAGCCCTAGGGGTCAACTATAGACCGAACCCTATGATAGACCGACTATAGACCGAACCCTATAGACCGAACCCTAGACTATAGACCGAACTATAGACCGAACAACTATAGACCGAACCCTATGAGCACCTCACTTTCAGAGAGGAGCACCATGTTAGGTATCTGTCCCAGAAGTCCCACTTTTATACTACTCCGGGGGACCTCTCCCGAGAAAATTTTGAAAAAATGAAGCAATTTGGTGGCATCTGAAGCATATTTGAACTGAATTTAGAAGGGATTCAGTCAGTGTAAATAACAATAATTAGTATATTTAAAAAAAATGTCGACATATTCTGATGCTGTATTGTGATGCGGCATGCAGAAGTAAAATGTTTAGGATTTTCTAAGGAAAGGGCGGATCGAGAGTGGTTTTAAAAGGGGCAGAGAGGTCAGTCCATGGGGGGGGGGGGGGAGTCCAGCCGTTAATTCACACAAAAGCTAGGAAAAAATAGCAATTTCTGCAAATTCCAAGCGGGATCTTACCTCCCCCCCTAACCATCACTCTAGACCCACGCTTAGATTTTTGTAGGGCGTAGAAAAAAAGTAAATGATAAATTTCATGTAAAAGCAAGAGATCGTGGGTGCCCCACGCTCTGCATCGTCCAGATAGATAGGTATAATCATTCTTTGGCAATTCGATTCTTAAAATAAAGACAAACATGCATTTTTGACTGTTTGCAAAATTCTTGGAGGTGGGTACAAATCTTGTCAAAAAAAAAAAGAAAAGAAAAAAAAAACCGATTTAAAAATAAAAATGTCAATTTTATAGAAGGTTATATCGAACTATTCCTGATTCAATCCCTCAGATGAAGAGAGTCCTATATGAACGTGATTCAATGTAGCTTGTTGTTCACGTACATGTACAGACGATCGACATGGCAGTAATGCATCCTTCCCGACTTTCTTATCTATCCCCGAGAAAATTTTGGAAAATTTATTCAAATCGGTGGTTTCTGACTAATTTCATAGATTTTTGTTCGGAAACAACAGTTTAATGCATGTCATAAGTGCCCCTTCGTTGGGCACTACCGGGGGCATGTGCCCCCCCCCCCCCCCCCCCCCCCCGGCTGAATCCGCCACTGACTATGATACGCACGGGAAGAGCATACAAGGAAAAATATCACCACTATTTGATCGCATAATAATTGAACGGTAAAATTTATACATATTTTTTTCGTTTCATTTCGTTTCTTAGTTTAAAGGCCCCCGAGTTTTACAGATATTATTAGGGAGTTACCTTCCTTCAAATATTTTACCACAAGGAAATTTTTTTTCGGTCTAAAAATCGAATGTGCAAATTTGTGCTATCTTTCTGTCCATTTATTGTTTAAAGTACATGAAACAAATCAAAGTATTGTGTTTTATCATACCAACTTTGTCCAACAACCAAATAGAGATCAATTAATGAGAAATTTCATGATTTGAAGTGATTTTTGCCCAAATAATTATGTTTATGTAGAAGCTCGAAATGTCCCGATTTCTGACACTTAAGATACGAGTTGTCGTTACTCTCAGTCGAAACCTAGCGGTCGTTGAAAGGCCTACCACATATTGTGCGCCACATCCCCTGGTATTTCAAGTCATAACGTAAATAAGATCTTGAAACGATCAATCGATATCTTGGTCTACCTCGATGTTGAATTTCTGCCCATTTATACAAGATGTTACTGTGGAGTCGCATTTGATGAGGCGACACATAGCTCATCTTCTACTATTGCATAACGTTCTACCATTGCATAATACTATTTAAGCATAACCTGCCTTTCCACTAGGTAATTACACTCCTTTAATCACCTTTTTGATAATTAAGAAAATGAGTGATTAACTATCGACACCTTCGATTAAAAAATGGGATGACCAAGTGCCAAAGTGAATAAGAATGAAATTTATCCACAAGAATTAACAACGCAAACGTTACAAATACAGAAACACCATTTTTGGACCTAAATATCAAACTGATTCATACAAGTTTATATGACAAAAGGGATGATTTTGGATTCAACATAGAAAATTTCCCCTGGCATACTGCATTTACATATCACAGCTCATCCGGTACGCTAGAGCATGTACTGATATATTAGATTTTCACGGTAGAAATTTACAAATTACCAAAAAACGTTTAGGTCAAGGTTTCCGCTTTCATAAACTAGTTAAGACTTTCTGGAAATTTTACAAAAATTACAGTAAACTTCTTTCAGAAATCGGATCTATACACGCAACAGAGTACATTACTTTGGGTATTACACAACCTTTTACGGTGATACATGTATGATAAACAAAATTAGAAGGATCAAAGGTAGGCAGCATTACCATCGAAAATGCGTCAGAGTCATCAAACGCCTTTTATACCGTGGATATGATCCTAATGTCACAAGACGGACACTAGGCTTGGTACTTGACAAATCTACAGTCTTGTACCAGCGGATCCTTGAGATTTGCACTCTTACTGACTGTGACGACGGGACTCCATGACGGGCTCTGTCCAAACCTCTTTAGAGAAGACAGGGTCCCGAACACCTCTCTGAATGTTAGTCGGACTCCTCGGGTGATAACATACATGAGCTCGATACAGCCGGCAGAGCACGAACTGTATTACGCACCCCCTCTTTTGATATCCATTTACATATTCATCTGTGTTGCTTGGACCACTACGTTTTGCGGTCTTGTCTTACAGTGAGGAGGTTGTTTTACACCACAACTGTACCTTCTTCGAGACCTCTGGGTAATTGGAGAAGTGAGAGGGTTGTGCACACGTAATCCAGGATAACCACACCATTTGCTACTTGCGTGGCAAATGGCCATTTGCTACTTGCGTGGCAAATGGCCGCCAAAAGTCGGCGCCGGTTGCCCATTTGTCTTGTCGGTTTATGTGTAGTCTTTTGTGTTTGATGTTTACATGTCGTATGTCTCTTTGTCGTCTCAATAACATCCCTGGGAAGGAATGGTACATAGATTTGTCTTACAACAATATCACTTCAATACCAGATGGATCATTTGGAAAGCTTTCTATTGCTCGTCTCTACTTACAATAAAACCAACTGTCGACAATTGGTGACAATGTTTTCCAAGGGAATGAACACGTTATTTTTACTTTGTACCTACACTTCAACAATTTCACAGAGGTTCCTAAAGCAGTTAGTAAATTGACTACAGTTTACGAAATGACGTTACAAGGGAATCCTATCGGGACTCTAAATATTGAGACATTGTCAGGATTGGCACAAAGTCTTAACCAGTTTTCATTCGGATCATCTTCGTTACAATCTTGGCCAAAGGATCTAAAGTCACTTCCCAAAGCCACATGGCTGACCGTTTATGGCATACCATTTGAAATACTTCCTCAGGACGCCTTCCATGACGACCTTTTCATCCTTAATATCTCAGATTCCAGCTTGACCTCGTTGTCAAATACACTGAACAACAAACCTAGGCTCTTTGAATTGCATCTTGTGAACAATCCAAAACTTACAATAAAGGGTTTGGCTGAAGGCGGATTTACTAACGCGTCATCTTTACGTACCTTATCAATTGTCAATTGCAATATAGATACCTTACCACCAATATTTGATAACATGGTGGACCTTGATGAAATCATTCTTACAGGGAACCCCATCAAGGATATGGCTGATAATACATTCCCCCATAACTACACCACCATGTTTCAATTCACTATTCGTGAATCTCTTCTAGAACGAATTCCAGCAACATTCTCCCACATGACAAAACTAATGAACATTTTCATCACAAATGGCCAAATTTCTCAAATTCATGAAACAGATTTTCGTGGGATGACTGGTTTATATAATCTCTACCTATCAGGGAATCCTGTCTTTAACATTTCTGAATATGCCTTCAAGAGCCAAAGAGAATTGGGATTCTTGTACCTCGACGACACCCTTATGACGACGATACCAAAAGCTATCAAGAATATACGTCTCCTGAATACGATAGACTTGAATAATGCAAGAGTAGAGTGTTCTTGTGAAAGCCTAGGATGGATGAAGGATTGGATGCATGACGTAAAAAGCACACCAAATATTGTAGGGGACTGCTTTAACATTGAAAGACAAATTCATGATTACGTCATTAATGACATACCGCATTGTCAAGGAAACTAAATACGAAGTCTTCAATAAAATATTGTGTACACTATCTAAGTGTCTATATGAACAAAAGACGGATTCATTTATGTTCAGTACGTCCTTATTTTACTTCACATGATTGTAATATAATCAACAACTGATAAAACTAGACGAGAAGAGTTACTCCATCTCTTTCTTATCTTGACTAAATATTTGCCAAGCTCCATTATACTAATCAACAAAGTAATATTATTAACCGTTAGAGTAAAACGGAAGTGTTCCAACTCTATAACTTCTTGAAGAAAACTTCAAACCAATTCATTATGTACTTGACACGTGTTTCGAATATTAAATCAATGATTGTTCCAGCCAAAGTAATTTTTAGACACAGCCAAAATTCATTTTAGTAGCGCCCTTTGGTTATATTTTTTAAAAATCAAATTTGTGCATTTACTTTGCAAACTTATTGGAAAAGTCACGAAGAGAAATTCGTTCATTTATGATACTGAAATGGTACCGGCGAAAAGTTTTACTAGTGCGAAAAATCAACATGTGCATTTTTGACAGAGTCATGCCACTTGACCATTGTATGTCCGTCCACAATTAACGTATTCTGCTCATTTTTGTGCAATGGCTGTACGTATTGAAATGACGTACAAAATTATTTTGAAAATTCTGTTTTGGGTATTATCAAGCAATTTTTGAAAGACTTTTATGCTCATTGGAATGAGAAGAATTACATAGTTTTCGTTGATTTTTTTGTTATGCACTTAGATTATTTTGAGAATATCGAGAGGTCAAAGAAGGGCGGAGATCTCCAACAAGACCCCGTTGCAGCATCAACAGCAAAACACCAAAACACCCGATGCAAAAACACAAAAGACGAGTACAGCACGAGACGGAAAAGAGACCCACGACATGTAAACATCATAAACCGATGAGACCAATGGGCAACCGGTGCCGACTTTGGACGGCCATTTGTCACGCAAAGGCCCTAGAGACACAGATGAATATTTTAAAAATGGATATAAAAAGAGGGCATGCTTAATACAGTCCGTGCTCTGCCGGCTGTAGCGAGCTCATGTATGTAATCACCCGAGGAGTCCGACTGACATTCAGAGAGGACATGTGGTCGGGGCCCTGTCTTCTCTAAAAAGGTTTGGCCCGTCATGGAGTCCCGTCGTCACAGTCAGTAAGAGTGGAAGTCTCAAGGATGCGCTTGTACAAGACTGTAGATTGGTCAAGTACCAAGCCTAGTGTCCGTCTGGTGACATTAGGATCATATCCACGGCATAAAAGGCGTTTGATGATTCTGACGCATTTTCGATGGTTATGCTGCCTACCTTTGATCCTTTTTATTTTGTTTATCATATCACCATAAAAGACAGGTTGTGTAATACCCATAGTAATGCACTATGTTGCATGTATAGATCCGAATTTTAAAAGAAGTTGACTGTAATTTTTGTAAAATTTCCAGAAAGTCTTAACTAGTTTATGAAAGCGGAAACCTAGACCTAAACGTTTTTTGGTAATTTGTAAATTTCTACTGTGAAAATCCAAAATATCAGTACATGATCTAGCGTACCGGATGAGCTGTGATATGTAAATGCCGTATGACGGTAATCTTGGAACATCACCGTCAAGCCAGGGGAAATTTACTATGTTGAATCCAAAATCATCCCTTTTGTCATATACACTTGTATGAATCTTTCCGTTTACAATTTCGATATTTAGGTCCAAAAACGGTGTATCTGTATTTGAAAGGTTTGCCTTGTTAAGTGTTAATTCTTGTGGATAAATTTCATTCTTATATAATTCAAAAGCAGGATTGTCAATGGTTAGAATATCATCCAGATACCTAGAAGTATTATTGAAACATTTCAGATCATCAAATTTTCTTTGCTTTTGAAGATTTTGGATAAATTCTTGTTTTGAGCACCATAAACAAATTTTGACAGGGTCATGATCCTCGAACGTTTGTCAGTTTGTCCACAACTAATAGTTTTCGCTCTTGTCTCTGCAAGGAATGTACATATTGAATTGGAATTTAATCTACAGACATATTTGACTGTCTCTGTACATTTTCATACATATAAGTTCTTTGAAAAATATATCAGACTTATATTATTGTTACTCGAAACATTTGGAGGAATTAAAGAAATTTTATTAGATAAAGCATAGTTTCTTTCCGCTCCTTGGGCTTGTGATATTCCACATTTTTCATATTTTTCTTAATACGTACACGACTATAGATCAAATCCGTATAAATGCAAAATTGTGGCCATTTAAATCAATATAGGGGTAGGAGGGCATAAATGTTGGACGAATCTGTCATTTTAATTGCTAAAATAAGATTCATGTCCTAAGATCTGCTGACAAAAAGAGTGAGGGAGCAATTCATATAGTGGAACATAAACACACATCCCTGATAGTCAACCTGCGAAGATCATCAGAGTGTTAAACGTCTTCAAATTCAATAGCATCATTTAAGAACAGATGAATTTGCAGCATCGACCAGACATGCACGTTTCGGGTACTTAACCCTCGTCAGTGATCCCTAATCTTATCAATGGAATATGACCAAAGAGTATGAAAATTATGATGTCCAAACATGTACGGAAAGACGTAGCGGGATGGGTGGGATATGTTGCTACAGGACCCACGTTTTAGAAATTTCAAGAAACTGGGAAACAGAAATTTTCGAATGCGTTTAGGAGACTGACGATCAACCGAAGTTGATCGAACTTGGCTTCATGTGTCCTCGGGGACTCTTGGTCCACCAGCAGTGACACTCACCAAGTAGTTCAAATGTTAAACGTCTTCGAATTAAATAGCATCATTTAAGAACAGATGAATTTGCAGCATGGACCAGACATGCATGTTTCGGGTACTTAACCCTCGTCAGTTGTCTTTAATCAGAACAATGTAATATGGCCAAAGAGTATGAAAATTATGATGTCCAAACATATACCGAAAGACGTAGCAGGATGGGTGGGATATGATGCTGCAGGACCCACGTTTTAGAAATTTCAAGAAATTTGGAAACAGAAATTTTCGAATACGTTGAAGAGACTGACGATCAACCGAAGTTGATCGAACTTGGCTAAATGTGCCCTCGGGGACTCCTGGTCCACCAGCAATGACACTCACCAAGTAGTTGAAATGTTAAACGTCTTTGAATTCAATAGCATCAATTAAGAACAGATGAATTTGCAGCATGGACCAGACATGCATGTTTCGGGTACTTAATCCTCGTCAGTTGTCTTTAATCAAAACAATGTAATATGGCCAAAGAGTATGAAAATTATGATGTCCAAACATGTACCGAAAGACGTAGCAGGATCGGTGGGATATGATGCTGCAGGACCCACTTTTTAGAAAGGATCCCGGACCTTAAGGCCCCTTTCTGGATCATCTATATATCGATTGATTATAAAGATTTAGTGTCCCTTTTTACATCAGAAGAAAATTTAACATTTTATGAGTAAGAATAATTAGGATGATTTCGTTTGTACTCTCATCACAATTTATGTAAAGTCTATACAGTTAAGAGGGGTAACCGAAATATCCGGATAAACCGCCCTTGCTCAGGTAAAAATCGATGCAGATATATAGATCGATATATGTAAAAGGCGTTTTACATGCTAATTTTTACTTTGTGCACTGTATTTTTCCTCTGATTTTCTCTAATTTCAACATGGGCGCAAAAGAGAATGGCTAATTCCTTTTCAAGGAGAATTTGTCGTATATCTATCTTTCACTAGTTTGTCTGAATTAGCCATTCTATTTTGCGCTCATACCTAATTAAAGTGAAATTTATCATAACTACCTGGGTTTTCTGTGCACTGTTCAACCAAAGCTCACGAAGGATGGGTGTGTTTTAGTAAATTTTGCAAGCGCTTAGGGTTATATCTTAGCAAAAAGAAATATGAAAGTTGTTGTTCAGACATAGATCAAACAATTTATATGATTATTTTAGTAAATTTTGAAAATTTAAAAATCCGATTATTATAGCCTTTCCTTAAGGTCCGGGATCCTTTCAAGAAATTTGGAAACAGAAAATTTCGAATGCGTTGAATAGACTGACAATCAACCGAAGTTGATCGAACTTGGCTACATGTGCCCTCGGGGACTCCTGGTCCACCAGCAGTGACACTCACAGTTATGTGTAAAATAAGATATTTAAGTAAAATTTACACATCAATGACTGCAGATATAAATCAGCAAAACTGAAGGTAAACTGCCTTAATTATCTCTGGTAGCAGAATGGTATGGTAATCCTAATCATGTTCTAATTACAATGCCACTTATTCTGTAATTCAAAAATATCGACGAATAAAACATTATTGCGTATGAAATTCCCCTCATTGAAAGATGATAATGCACACAAGAAAATCAGCAGAGGCATGTTGTTAGAGGATGACGGATAAAGAGAAAAAGAGAAAATAATCATTTTTCCTCCGCTGGCTGAAGCGAGCCAATGCTAAATCGCATGAACAATGAAGCGAACCAATGTTCAATCCTCAATGACGAGGATTTAGTATCCTAAACCCGTGTCTGGTGCATAATAAATAGTTTTTTGTATTTGATTGCACTTGGGCTCATCCGAGGCAGCGAACCTGTCCTTTATTGAACAGCGGACTCCAAAATAGGTGCAGATGTTATATATTGAGTACGGAATTAACCGACTTTATATATAACATCTGCACCTATTTGGGAGTCCACTTGTCGATTAAGGACAGGGTCCGCTGCCTCGGATGAGCCCAAGAGCAATCAAATTCAAATAAAAAACGAATTCATCACTTCCGGTATGTGCTGAGTAGGCCGTATTCATATGGACGTCATAGGAACAATTCTTCAGATCAATCTGCTTTGTATGCTAGGCGAAGCCGCCGTTCGGAGTTTACCGACTTTATATATAGCATCTGCACCTATTTGGGAGTCCGCTGGTCGATTAAGGACAGGTTCCGCTGCCTCGGATGAGCCCAAGTGCAATCAAATTTAAATAACAACGAATTCGTCACTTCCGGTGCGTGCTGAGTAGGCCGTATCCCCTCCTTTCTTTCATATGGACGTCATAGGAACAACTCTCTTCAGGGTTGTCACCGTAGCGTTGCGGTATGAGTGGTCTGCTTTGCATGCTAGGCGAAGCCGCCGTTCGGAGTTTATCGACTTTATATATAACATCTGCACCTATTTGGAAGTCCGCTGGTCGATAAAGGACAGGGTCCGTTGCCTCGGATGAGCCCAAGTGCATTCAAATTCAAATAACAACAAATTCTTCACTTCCGGTGTTTGCTGAGTGGGCCGTAATCATCGTCGAAGACCTCTAACTGTATGCGTGGGGGTCTCTGTATCATACAATTCACGACGTCATAATAAACTACTCGCCTGATACGGATTTACAAGCCTGATACGGCTTTTTTCACGGCGTCATGTGACCATGATCTGACCAATCAGATTTCAACATTTTTGTCTGAGGCGTAATAATATTTTTATCCTGATCAAAAACAGGATAGTCGATAGTAAGAGTATAACCCAGGTACCTAGAATATCAATGAACCATTTCAAATCATCATGTTTTCTTTCCTTTTGAAGATTTTGGATTAAATTCTTTTTCATACGTATAAAATAAATATGCAACAAGAGGCGCATAATTAGTACCCATAGGGATTCCTACAACCTACGACTCTACTTGTGACGGTGACGTTCCCAGACTACCTTTATACGGCATTTACATATCACAGCTCATCCGGTACGCCAGAGCGTGCACTAATGTTTTGGATTTCCATAGTAGAAATTTACATGTAACCAAGAAACTTTTGGGTCAAGGTTTCCGCTTTCATAAACTAGTAAAGACTTTTTGGGACCTATACAAGCAACATAGTATCTTACTATGGGTATTTCACAGCCTGTATTCTACGGTGACACAATAAACAAAATCAGAAGGATCAAAGGCATACAGCATAGCCATCGAAAATGCGTCAGAATCATCAAACGCCTTTTATACTGTGGATATGATCCTAATGTCACCAGACGGACACTCGGCATGGTACTCGACCAATGTACAGCCTTGTACCAGTGCATCCTTAAGACTTGCACTCTGACCGACTGTGACGACGGGACTCCATGACGGGCCCTGTCCAAACCTCTTTAGAGAAGACAGGGCCCCGACCACCTGTCCTCTCTGAATGTCGGGCGGACTCCTCGGGTGATAACATACACGAGCTCGCTATAGCCGGCAGAGCACGGACTACATTTCTTACGCCCCTACCCTATTTATATATGTATTTACATATTCATTTGTTTTTCTTGGGCCCCTACCTTGAGCTGCCTTGTTTGTATAGTCATCTTACAGTGAGGAGATTATTTTACACAACAATTGTGCGTTCTTCGAGACCTTTGGGTAACCGAAAAATTGGGAGGGTTGTGCGCACGTAATTCAGGATAACTACACCATCTGTTACTAACGTGGCTGATGGCCGTCCTAAGTCGGCAGCGATTGCCAATGGGTCTCGTTGGTTTATGTGCTGTCTTTTATGTTCGATGTTTGATTTTTCGTTTGCTGTTCCTTGTCTCTTGCTGTGTTTTCACTTGGGGTGTTTGGTGTGTTGCTGTTGGTGCTGCAACCGAGTCTTGTTGGAGATCCCCTCTTTTCTTGTAAAGTTTTTCTACAATTCTAACATAAATGATGTTCAAGGGGAAGGACAAGTCAATACACAGGTTACTACACGTCCATGATTTGCATAATTTGTATTCTGTGGCGGAAAAGAAACCTTTTGATTCATAATTATGTGCAAATATAAGGTATCTTCTCTCGATCAAAACACCATTTAATGAGTATGAACAATCGATCATGTCGTGAGGAAGCGTGGTGTTCATATCAGAAAAGGCGTATGAAGAAATCGTACTTGCTTGAAAATTTCTTGATTTCATTTTGTCAACCACATCCCCTGAATTTTAGTAGACCAAAAGAAGTTTACACTATTTCTGTTCATAACAATTTCAAAATATTTGACCTCATGTTCTTTTATGGCCGTGAGTGCTGACATAAGATTTCTAGACAAAATTGTATTTGAGCAGTTGCTAGAACTAGCAATGTATCGAATTTTGTAAGGAGACTTGTGTGAAGTTTTGACATGCAGTATATTGTATGGAGATCCAATTTAGAAATAAGGATTTTGAATGAAAAAAATTCACTGTTATGTTTACTCAAAATGTTTGGGACACTTTCGTTGCTCTCGATATAAGTATTTGTAGACGAAAGTTCCGATACTTAAGTTGATAGATAGTAACGTTTTTATATGATTATGGTGTTGTTGGCTGCTTTGTTTGCAGGCGCGAAGACATCTCTTTCATGTAAATTACGTAACTTGGATTTGAAATACCTTTAAGATTTAGAACTTTAATTTTTAAAAAGATGCATTTCTGTTGAAGTAACTATTCGAATATCGGTAATATCCAAATGCCGTTTTTCCAGTCATTCAGAGCATGCGATTCGACTCCTTCCGATTTCGTCATCGTTTGGTGCAGTTATCTAAGGCTTCCTTTAGCACTTCGTGACATTTAATAAAATCTATCTTGGATGGGATTATATACTTAGATCCTTTTTTGAGAAGACCACAGAGTTGCCTGTCTTGGATAATTGAAAAGTCACCTGTAATAATATGACAAGCTGGTTTATATAGCTATTCAGACGTTGCATATTCTCAAAAAGCAGGACATGATTCAAGTATTTTAGTATCTGATGTAACTTTGTTGTAGTTAAAAACGAAATTTCGAATAGGTCTCTTACATTTGTAACAAAATAGGATGTTCAAAATGTCGCAGCGGTCACTTGGGTGCATACTATGTTGCATAAAATTACAGCTGTAGTTCGGAATAATCAAGACAATGTTTCCTAGTCCAATCATTTATTCCATACTGCTCATGCATGTTTGCATGTTGTACCCTACAACACATAAAATCTAATAAGATACTCTATACAATATCAAAATGTACCTTACAATATGTATAGGTCTAACTCAAAATACTCAAACATGAAATTGAAATAATATTACCGAAATGTATTTCACATTACAGAAAAGTGTATGAAAGGTTTCAGATATATATAATTGTTATACTAAAATAGTCAAGTCGGCCATTTTGAAAACAGGAAGTCCATATAAAAGTGAGATAACTCTTACCCAACTATGGGCAAAGGTGCTGCATACATGTAAGTGACTAACAAAGGTCAAGGTCAAACTAGACTCTGGGTCAGGATCCTTCAGAACCTAAATAAATATTACAAAATCCTAAGAAAATATTCTAACACTTTCAAATACTAATATGGAAATTATGAATATATAAAATGGATATAATAATGCAAAAGTATTTAACACAAAAGAATTATCATAACTCCAAAGGCTGTATAAATATCAGTAGCTCACAATGACAATGGTGGATCTATAATTCTCAAACAAAGAAAACTGACTCAAAATATTTTCCAGTCAAAAAAATATGTGATCAATACACAAATCATTTAAAATGAGTGATCACATGAATATATAAGGTAAGTATAAGTAGAAATATCAACTTACAGAGACTTCTGATAAATCCTTTGTCCATAAATATGAAATTTGCACAACTACAGAAAATGTACATCAATATGGCTGAACAACTTGGAATGGACTAATTTGAAAATTTAATTAAAAACCAATAGAAAAAGTTCTTTGAAGTCACATGACTTCAAAGCATCTAAATAACCTTGAAATATAAATCACATGACATACACATTACTAATGCAATAAAACACTTGAAAGATTAAGGGAAATAATCATATGACAAAATGGACTAAATGGAATAGAAAAATAAATGTTGGACAAATCAGGGAGAATATTGAAATGACAATTCTAATACATTTTAACATTCTGAAAATTGTCAAATAATAATGATATAAAAATGACTATATCACAAAAATTCTCAAAATATTGAGGAATGGTTCATCCCGAAAAACATTACAGATGTTCAGAAGATTGAAACCTTTGTTTATAAATGGAATTTTTATGAATCGTCTTTTAGGGGAGGTGTTTTTAATAACAGAAAATAGTTTATTCAGAGAGAATGCAACAATGATGTTTAGTCTGAATAAATCAGTGTATCTTAGGAATGCAACCTTTGCTTCGTCCAAGATAGATTTCAATTGAACTGCTGGAACTGATGAGAGAGCATGTAGCAGTTGATTTCTAGACGTTCCGGCCACAAACCAATCCGGCCACGGCTCTCTGACCCCAGTCGATGCGGCCACTGACGTATCCGGCCACAGGTACCCCAGACGATCCGGCCCCCGTATACTTTTACATAGCCATGACCATGGCCAATTACCCTGTCAATGTATAAACCCCGGACGATCCGGCCCCTGTATACTTGTATATATATGGAATGTGTTATACCCCAAGTCGATCCGGCCCCTGTATACTTGTATATACCCCAAGTCGATCCGGCCCCTGTATACTTGTATATACCCCAAGTCGATCCGGCCCCTGTATACTTGTATATACCCCAAGTCGATCCGGCCCCTGTATACTTGTATATACCCCAAGTCGATCCGGCCCCTGTATACTTGTATTTAACACCCCAAGTCGATCCGGCCCCTGTATACTTGTATTTAACACCCCAAGTCGATCCGTTAACCTGTACTGTATATAATTACTTTGCAGATAATAATGACTATCCCCAGACGATCCGTCCCCTGTTTATTTACATGTGCATTAAATGTATTAGGTATCCCAAGAAAACCCGGCCCGGTATAGAACCCCAGACGATCCGGCCCCTATATACTTGTACAGAAAATAAATTAATATTACTATAACGTATATCCCCAGACGATCCGGCCACGTTTTACATAAATAAAATTTTTTAACCCAAGATGATCCGCCCCCATATAATGGACAATACTGAATTTACATTCTGAGGTTTAATTTTTTTTCACACTTATTATTTTTTTCTAATCCTTTTTTTTTCATCTGATATAACATGTTTGGTTATAACAACGCCTTACAGGAATAGTTTTTCACATTTAACATATAACTGTAGTTGAAGTTTGACTTTTGTAAAGCTTTTAATAACAAGAAATAAATTATTCTTTAAAAACAATTAAATCACCAATTTGACATATTAATTTAGTTAAGTTAATTAAGAGAGAAATGTATGTTTATCAAAGTGATGCTGTGAACCCAAGCCCAGAAGACACTGACTTTGTTTGTATGACAAGCTGAAACAATATAGATAAAATAGATTCATTATGAATCCATATATAATTATTTGAACAGTTCACATCTTAATTACTTTACTGCGTGTGCTAATTATCAGTACATCAAAGTGAATACCGCATAATCATATTCATTAAAAGAGATGACTGAACTTCACACAAGCTGACAAAAAAGTGAGCATGTTTGTAACATAAGCCAAGATGAAATGTTTAAATACTGGGTATCTCATCAATTCTGCATCACAATCACCATGTCTTCCTTGTGTGTTGAATGTAACCAAGAATGTCGACCCAAACAACAGTCACTAGAATGCGACCTGTATTCTAGCAGGCAGCACCGCACCTGCAATACAAATATTACGCAGGAACAGTACAGAGCCATGAAAAGACGGGAAATAGAATTGCCGTTCACTTGCAGCAGATGTAGACTTCCTATTCCTGATCGCAGCCCTCTTCAAGATGACATTGAAAATGTGTTGGCTCCACCCGCTAAGCGTCGCAGACGCAAAATCCCTAAGATTAAAAAAAGTAAGCCAAAGCATCAACCGCTTCAACCTCCCTCACCAACGCCACTGCCATCGACGCCACTGCTGTCATCTACCCACATTGATGATGATGATGATGATGATGACTTCCCGCCACCCCCACCACCACTCGATGTACTTGACCTAGATGACTCATACCCAGATGTTGATGTATCACTGCCTCCTCCGCCTACTCCACTGATTTCATCTACACAACCAATGGATCACTCACCTACCGACAACTCATTTGACGTCTCCGTACTCATCAACCCAACCAATCCTATCAACGAGAGTGACATCCAACAAAATGGTCGCAACGACGCAATCCTAGATGATGAACCCGTTACATATGAGATTGTGGAGAAGGGGTCCAAACAACGTGCCAAGAAGCTTGTCAGCAGCGATGGTTATGCCTACACTGTAAAGAAGACCACTCAGTATGCCACCTACTGGAGATGCAGCGTGAGGAGTAGTACTCTGTGGTGCCGGGCTTCCGTTACTCAAAGGGGAACCACCTTTACACCAGGACCAAACGCACATGACCACCCAGCAGACACAGGCCTCCGGACCAAAACCATGGTTTACGCGACAGTCCTAGACACCGCATCTACCGACCCATATAGACCAGCAGGCAACATCGTCGACCAAGAGATGAGGGACGACTTCAACCTACCAAACCCACTCAACCTAATCAGGGCTGCCAACCGACTGCGACAGAAGATGAGACCCACGGAACCCATTGACCTAACATTCGACATCGACCACTCATGCCTGGAGGACGAGAACTTTTTCAGGGGAGACCTCCGCGTGGACACCGCCAGACAAATCATCTACGCCAGCAAGACTCAGTTGGACCTCCTGGAGACCGCCCGACAATGGTACTTAGACGGAACCTTCAAGATTATACACAAGCCATTCACTCAACTCTTCACCATCCACGCCTTCATCCAGAAAGGTTTATAATGGTGATATACACAGGGGCCGAATCGTCTTGGAGTACAGGGTTTTAATGGTTATGTACACAGGGACCGGATCGTCCTGGGGTACAAGATTTTAATGGTTATATACACAGGGGCCGGATCGTCTTGGATGTTTGATTATAAACGAGGGCCGGATCGTCTTGGGACAATGCTTATTTATATAAGATACACAGGGGCCGGATCGTCTTGGGGTACAAGATTTTAATGGTTATATACACAGGGGCCGGATCGTCTTGGGGTACAAGATTTAAATGGTTATATACACAGGGGCCGGATCGTCTTAGGTAGTTGATTAACGGATTGGTTTGTGGCCGGATCGTCCTGTTACCGTAGCAGTTCGTGTCTGCCGCCGTTGCGGGCTATGATTAGTACTTAAATCTCTGAGGGTACGATGTACTCTATTTCTTTTTCTGAGTTTTTGGTTTCGTCTTTTACCGTGAGACATATACTTCCGTTTAGTGTTAGGGCGGATTGAGAGGACATTAATATTTGTGGAGGTCGATGAAATTCCTTGTCCATAGATATGATCGTTTAAACAAAGGGGGTATACGCAGTTTGAAGTTTGGTTATCCAGGCAAGTTCAGTTTGTAGGCGGCGATTTTTCATTTCAGTTTTACTCTGATTTTTGAGTTTTGGAAAAGACTGAACCGGAGTGATAGTTATATCCGAAATTGAATGGTTATGTTTAACGAAGTGATCGTAAAGAAAGTTTCTTCGTTTTTTTTCTGACGCGAGTCATACATTGCATCAATTTAAAATTACGATACATTTAAAATAAGGATGCTAAAAGAGCTTATGATTCTGAGATATTTGTAGATTATTTTTTAATGTATATAAATATTTTATAAACAGTTTATGTTATACGACATCGATCATGTCTATAAGATATATTTATGTTGAATAAGGTATATAACATATTGGGAGTATTTACTCATCACTTCTCGTATCTGATATGAATTTAAACAGACAAGATAAAGTTGACGAACTTTCCTAATTTGTTCTCACATTTAAAGGATGTTTGGGGCAACAATTTTGAAGTTAAAAGTAAGTAATGGTCTATATCATGATCGTCTTTGTAACACTGTACATACATACGGAAAAAATAATGATCATTTTAATTCATGTATCTTTAACAGGTGCTACTGGTTCTTATCGCTGCAGTGTCATGTGACTGGCCATGTATTTATGCTCCACCCTGCACGTGCAATTACGTGGGATCTTCTGTGGATTGTAGCCATAAGGGTCTCTCTGCAGTCCCTCCCATTCTCAATAACATCACTGGGAAAAAGTGGTACATAGATTTGTCTTACAACAACATCACTTCAATTCCGGATGGAACGTTAGGGGCGATCTCTATTTCCGGTCTCCTCCTACAATATAACAAACTGACATCAATGGGAGACAATGTTTTTAAAGGAAACGAAGACATTATTCTATCACTTTACCTGCATTTTAATAATCTTACGGAGATTCCTACAGCTGTTGGAAAGTTGACAAACATGTTTGAATTATCAGTTTACGGGAATCCTATCAGGAATCTTAACACTGAAACACTGTCAGGAATGTCAGAAAGTCTACTCACGTTATCATTCGGCTCTTCGTCCTTACTATCTTGGCCTCATAATTTAACGTCGCTTGCTAGAGCTTCATGGTTCAATGTATACGGCATACCTTTAGAAACACTTCCAGGGGACGCTTTCTCAGACCAGCTTTACATCCTGAACATAACTGATTCGAACTTAAAGTCGTTGTCAAATACTCTGAATAACAAACCACGATTCGATGAGCTAGACTTAAAGAACATTCCTAATCTTACCACAGAGGGGTTGTCTGAAGGCGGATTTAAGAACTTACCAAAGTTTCGAACTTTATCTATTATAAACTGCAGCATTGATACTCTGCCACATATATTTGATGACCTGATCTACCTTGGTGATGTCACATTAACAGGGAACCCCATCAGAGATATAGCCGATGATACTTTTCCTCACAACTTCACCTCAATGTATCGACTCACCATCAGTGATTCTCTTCTAGAAAAGATTCCAGTAGCTATCACTCGCATGACAAAACTAATTGATCTCTTTTTCACCAATAACCGTATTACTACTATACATAATACAGACTTCCATGGAATGACCGGTCTATATAATCTTCATTTGTCTGGAAACCCGTTGTCAAACATTTCTGACAATGCCTTCAAAAGTCAGAGAGAGTTGAGTTCTCTGTATCTGGACAACACGTTTATGACAACAGTACCCAAAGCTATCAAGAGTATACGTCGATTGTACACCCTAAACCTCGATAATGCCAGAGTGGAATGTTCTTGCGAAAGCCTGGTATGGATGAAAGATTTGGTGCACGACACGAAGAGAACCCCAAACATTGTCGGGAATTGCTTTAACACAGGAAAACCTATTTACGATTATGTTATAAATGACGTTCCGCATTGCCAAGAAAATGAAATATGACATAACTAGTAAACTAAATTAATAAATGAATAAGATAATTAAAAAAAACCAAAACCAAAACCAAAAAAAAAAAAACAAACAAAAACAAAAACAAAACAAAAAACAAAACAAAACAAAAAACTATTATCATTATCTATTTAATATTATTCACTTAAACTGATAGTGCAACCGCTGTATGAAATAAATACACTTGTCGTATATGACAACACTGATGAGTATTATTCTAATCTAAAAATAAATATATGAACCATTCTGTTGAAGGTGTTTGGATTTCAAAATTTGAAGAAAACTTTCTCGATTATAATCAATCGATATAATTGTTCTAGTCACGTAATGCACGGAGTGGCCCTACACAGAGATGGACTTCCCTAAATGTACTATAATCTTCTGGTACTCCCTAAATTCCTTCTTAGGAACTTATACTTACGTCAATGGTCTCCCGTTAGGATATGAGATAGTAAGAAAATCCAAATATTCATTACGTAACATGACATTGATTCATTTAAAATCACTAAAGTGTATTTCGAAGTTCGTCTTGCCTCGTATACTCCCCTATCATAACAGGGCTTGGCTCCATAAAATAAGAATTGACTTATGTCTTTTCAAAATTAGTTTGTAGTATTACAGTTTCAGTGATGAATTTTCATGTCAAGTATCAGAGTAAAATAGAATGAATTAACTCAATATTTGAACATTTCACTGCTTTGTCATATATCGTATTTGAGAATTCGTCTTGAGTCAATTCTTACTTTGTGGGGCCGGGTCCAGAACAAGGATAAAAAACTATACCGTACAGAACTGTTCAAATGTACAGTCAGGTCCTTATCGACAAATAATGGACCTTATAAACAAGCGATGCTAGAATCGACAACAAAATGAGATATTGGTATTATTTCCAGACCTTTATTTTATTTTTGTCAATCATTGTAATCCATTCGTGCTAAACATTGTAATATTGGGGCATTGCAAGTATTTGAATTGCTTTATAGCTTTAAATGTGTGCGACTTTCGAAGGATATTAATGAGCAAGATAAAAGGACGGAAACCCTGAAAAGAAGTAAATCATGGGTAAAATATAAAGTCTAACATGACTTGAGATTTTCTCCCTATATTTGTTTATAGAACTCGCCTAGTGTAAAATCTCCAACAAACCTTCAGGTCGCTAAGTTCCGCCCATTCACATGCTATAGGTATCGTGCAGAACAAGAAACAACTAGCTAGCCGTGGTTTGTTGTCCAGTAATTCTTATGATGACTCTAAATATTGTGGATTCACGAGACTCGGGGAATTACTGGACAACAAACCACGGCTAGCTTTAGTTGTTATTTCTTAAATAACTATATATTATGACTCTTAAAAGAAATTGTTCTTTGCAGTTTCAAAGAATTAAGAAGAGAAAAACGTAAAATGAAAGAAATTCTTTTAAAATACTAAAACTATAATGATTGAAAGGTATATTATGCAGATGAAATATTCTGGAATTTAGATCATACACTATTTGTCAATATTGGTAAGAGCGTGTTGGGTCTTTTCATGTGTTGATTAAATGAAATGAGACGTCATAATTGTTGCAGGAATCATATACGTATATCACTTATATATCACATTAATAATCAAATTAACTTAACCTTCTCTTGTTGCTGATTTGGAATGTATCTTTACATTATTTTGTATTTATCTAAAAAAAACACAATAGAAAAGAACTTAAATTCATTTTTCTCGTCAATATCTGAACTTTTAGTTTATAAAGATACTGAATAATTACATGCCCCAATATTCTATGTGTGATATTCAAATTCAATAAATTCATTTAAGACGGGAGGGATATGATGCTACAGGACCCACGTTTTAGAAACTTCAAGTAATTTTGGTAACAGAATTTTTCAAATGCGTTGAAGAAACGATCAACCGAAGTTGATCGAACTTGGCTACATGTGCCCTCAAGGACTCCTGGTCCACCAGCAGTGACACTTACCAAGTTGTAAAAATGTTTAACGTCTTCAAAATCAATAGCATCATTTAAGAACAGATAAAGGGGTAGGGCCACGAATCCCGATATTGGCCCTAATTTTGAACATTGTACTTCATAGAATTTTTAACTGTGATTTGACATTTTGAAACGTCCTCTACTGAATCTCGAATCTATCTTTTGTAAACATTGCGTTTATCAATACCTTTTAGCCCTCTGAAAACATCAAAATAGGTCATATTCCGCGAAATTGCTGCAAAAACTACATATTTCTATTAAATTAGCAATGACCGCATGCATTAACTAAGATGAAAAATTTATATGTGAAAGATTATCATTATATCCTTTTGTCGTAAACGTTTCATCTTAGTTAATGCATGCGGCCACATTGAATTCGTCCATAAAAGACAAAATTCCAAGCAATTATTGACATATTTTGTCAATAACGCCAAAATGACGTCACTTCATGACGTCATTACCGTTAAATGGCACTTTGTTTGGTGATATTTTTCTTCTCATTAAAAGCGGTAAACATTAGTGTATTTGCATGAGAGATATCAAGCATTTCTTATGAAACTTATTTCTAGTGAAAAATCGAGGGCCGATTTAGGGGTCTCGTGGCCCTTCCCCTTTCCAGCATGGACCAGACATGCAAGTTTCGGGTACTTAACCCTCGTCTGTGATACTCAATCTAAACAATGTAATATGGCCAAAAAGTGTGAAAGTTATGTCCAAAAATGTACCGAAAGACGCAGCAGGATGGATGGGATATGATGTTATCGCTACAGGACCCATGTTTAAGAAATTTCAAGAAATTTTGGTAACGGAAATTGTCGAAGCGTTGAAGAAATGATCAACCGAAGTTGATCGAACTTGGCTACTTGCACGTTTCGGGTACATAACCCTCGTCAGTGATCCTCAATCTAAACAATGTAATATGACCAAAGAGTTAAAAAAATGTATCGAATGACGTAGCAAGATGTGCCTACAATGCAATAAATGTATTCGAAAAATAAGTACGCCAACAGTCCTGCTACATTCTATAAAGACAATTGTATGAAGAGACTTGAATATCACGATAACTGTCAACATAAAAAATATTAATATTGAAGAAAAAACATTACCTTCATTTGTTACCATTGTGTGAAATTGTTTTTGAGCAAACAAAAGTATCTAAGCAAACTCTGAATATGAAAAATTAGGCTTAACCAAGGTTTTTGTGATTGTAAATTGGCACTTTCTCAGGACCGATGAAGTGTTTCTAGTGCAAGTTCTCTAGATATCTTTTTCATAGTTTTGCATGTTTTATTTGTTACGTGAACGACGAGAAAAGATTGTTTTACGTACTTTTTCATTTGAGATTCTCTTTTTCATATTTCTATGATTTTTAAAAATATTGGCTTCAATTCATTAGATGAAAATGAACTCAGATTTTTCTCAAAATGGCATAACATAAAGTGATATTGAATTTTAAACAAATATAATCTCAAATATTACATATTTAATGAGTTCCTGTGTGTAGGCATGCGGTCTTATATCTTTTCGTCAGATGGAAAGTTTTTTTTTCAAAATGAACATCACGTAAAGTGATTTATGGATTGTTATATCCAACATCAAATCTTACATATTACATGACTTCCTGTATGTAGACATTTAGTATTATCTCAACTGATATATCAGCGTTCTAAATGATTCATTAAAACGACTAGGAGAGGCTTGTATTACTCGGAGACTTTCATATGATCTGGAATTTTTTTTCATTAAGACATAAGTAAACATTATTCCACGAGACGCTCATTGTTTACTTAGATAATGATTGGCGGAGCGGGATATAACTTCTTATATAAAAGTCAGAGATTTCCAAAATTTTAAAATATATTGGGTGGCAATTTTAAAGAAACTTGGCATTTGATCATAGTCACATTTTATTCAACGTTATGATTTCAACAGCTACTTTAACAATCCTTGTGCTGATGTACTTACGAGTGCATGCATGTCCTACTAACTGTGAATGTTGGAACTATCCAATACAGAGAACCTTGTGCAATGAGGGTATTGACAGATTCAATGGAAGTATACCGAAACTCACTGTTATTTTATCCATCAATGGTTCAAACCGAGCCATCAGTTCACAACATACACTCAAAAGGTTCGACCTTCCAGTTCTATCAGCATTGAAAATATTGCATATAACTCACAGTGGAATAGGCAAACTTGATGCCTTTGTCTTTCAAAAGTTTACAATTCTTGAAGAACTTAAACTCTCGTTTAATAGAATTCAACATGTGACTTTAAACACATTCCAAGGATTACAAAAGCTCAAAAGACTGGATCTCACTGGGAACACAAACGTTATAATAGAACCAGATTCCTTCTCTGGTTTGATAAAACTCGAGCAACTATACCTCGGTGAAACTGGACTAACTCACTTTTCATCGGATTATTTCCATGGTTTGAGAAGCCTTAGAATTTTGGACCTTCACGGAAACCATCTTGTAGAGTTTGAGTACAACTTCTTCAAAAGAATAAATAGTTTAGATTTCCTTGATATTTCGGGTAATAATTTTCAATATTTACCGAAGGAAAGTTACGCAGAACTCGCAAATATAACAACATTAATTATCCGGGACAATCCTTGGCACTGCAATTGTGAGATGGTAAGAGTTAGAGATGAACTCCGGAAACAGATATACGATCCCAGGAATATTGCTGGAGCTCTTTACTGTGCCACGCCCCCGACATTGACACACCTACCCTTGTTAGATACAGAAACTAAAGACCTTGTCTGTTCACAACCTTCTAATATAAACTGTGAACATTACAACATATCTGCAAACGAAGGCGATTCTATATCACTGAAATGTACTATGACGGGTGGAGATCCAATACCGTACTTAAATGTGAAACACCCAAACGGGACCCAGTATAACTATAGAAATGATACCCACTCAAAATACCGAGCGTATAGAAACGGGTCATTTTATATTAATGGAGCTTCTGTCCAAGACAGTGGCACATGGATATTTTCAGCCACCAATGACCACGGAAAAGCAGTTGACAAAATCATATCACTGGATATCAGAAAAAGAAGTTTATCCATTCTCCATTCAACTACAAAAACTACAGCAAGCAAAGCACTGTATACAAGTACTCTGAATAATCTCAGAACTCACGCAGAGCTACAAAATTCGATTAATACAAAAACGAAAGATACAGCACGGCCTGTTGGAGAAAAGCGGGAAAGGTCAGCCTCGTTGTCTTCATCATTTCATAACGAGTCTACGAAAGACTACGGTGTGGTCATAGCTGTTGCAGCGGGAAGCTCTGTTTTGACTACTCTTATAAGTCTTGCTTTTGTCTTCGTCTGTAAGAAAATGAAACAGAGGAACAAGGTATCACAGTTCCATCACTGACATAACGTATACATGCTAATTAATGAATTCCCAAACAAAGAATCTCAATAAAGAAAGACTTTTCAGCTGTTTATCATAGTGCAATCTCAATGATCATACTTGTAAGAATATTGGTATACAATGTGGTGCCTAATTGATTTGTTTGTTGTATCCTTAGTCTACATTATGTTTAAATTTCATTTTATCTGCGTCTGCATTTGTCATGCAAGAAAAGAGTAATACGATAAAAATGTGATGTTTTGAATATGTTTTCACTGTTTTGGTACTCATTATTTTGACTTTAGGATCACTGACGAAGGTTATATACCCGACACGTGCATGTCTGGTCCATTCTGTAAACTTGACCTGTTTTGATAATTGATTTGATCACTTTGAAGATTCATCACACTATACAGCTTCACCAGATAGTTATTACTATATCACATGTATATAAGTAAACATCATAAAAGGGGTAAAAACAACCACAGTCACAATTCAGTCAATGTCGGATCCATCCTATAAAGGGCGAATGCACGTCATTTGAAAAAAGAAGATATATACAGCACTATTTAAAAAGAGTTTAAATCCAGCGGGTGGAACAGTATGTCCCTTATTCCAGTGGAAACACGTACATATCGTACACACTGTCATGCTAGTCTGCAATGTATTGAAGAACGAAAGGCTATAACTCGTATACATGTAGGTAATACGAAGAAAAGTCATTGAAGCACATTAATAAACCGTCACATACTCACCTGTACATATAGGCCTATACGTTTCGTACATAAATTTGCAAAAAAGGAAAGGAATTAAACACAATTCATTTTATTCTCAGTAATAGTAATTTTACTTAGACTTAACAGCCGGGTATCATCCCCATTTCTTCAATTTTCACCATACATATACAATGCAAGTGTTGGGTATACTTCGGTTTCCTCCTGCTACAAGAAATCCCTCGCGCTAACATCGGCATCGAAGAAAAGAATTGTTCCAACTCTGCAGTCAGAGAGCAGCCTTCTGGATGATATTTCTAAATACTGTGCAACAAAAATACATGTTTCGGAAAATGAATCTTGATTAAGGGGACTTCAAGCGAAAATGACCCGGAGAAGTCAAAATGATGCTGTGTCGCACCCGTTTAATTTCTAATAAAAGTTGTAGAATATGTTGTTCAATTATTTGTTCAAAATTTCAGTATAGAGGCCTTTTTGGACTCTATCATAAATTGGATTTTTAATATGGCATTGTTTGATGCTAGCGTATTATTTCCTTAAATGGATGATTTTTGTTCTGCAATAGGAGTTTCACGACACATAATTTCTTCTCTCTCTCTCTCTCTCTCTCTCTCTCTCTCTCTCTCTCTCTCTCTTTGCTTGTTCTTTCCTTTGATTTGGATGTTTACTTTTGAAGTCGATGTTTTCGCGGAGTTTGACCTTTGCGATGGAGTCTCACAGGTTGACGCTTATTTCGTCCCCTCAACAATTACAAATCTAATTTATAAAAGCCAATTAATCTTTATAGATTTGACAATGTATCAAATACTACAATTGATAATATAAGAGAAATGTATTTTGACCTTGAAGATACCTTAATTTCTTATAACAGCAACGGAATGAAGGTTTTAATTAATATTAAACCAACAACGATATACTTATTAAAGGTTGTTGTTGAAAGATGCACATTTTTCGGACTTAAAATCGTTGTCAGGATTAGGTATATATAATGACATTCTTTTGATCTACTGATACATGTGGATGCAATATAAACTATATATGTATATTCGGGTTTTCTGTGTTTACATGATTATCGTAATTAAGATACATTACTGAAAATAAGTTATTACAGTAAGTTTAGTCAAGATCAATTTAAACCCAATGATGGTAGCATTGATAGAATCTGCTTAGAATTATTTTGCAATTCGATTATGTTTATTTTAAAGGTGACGTTGAACTTCAAGAAAAATATTCTTAAATATTGACGCTTTATTGGCACTTTGGTAGGTCCAAACTCACGAAGTTCTCTATAGTTTTCTCCAAATTGAAGCATTCTCCCACAAACTTGATTCGGTTTTTAACTCTTGGGAACCATGTTTTCATCCATGAAAGGTTTCTACACGAACACTCTACTCTGGTGCCACTGAAATCGGCAGTCTGGAGAAGGGGAGGATTCTGAATAGCCCTAGGAATGTATGTAAGGTTTGTATTCGCCAATGATAAAAACTTCAGCTTCTTCAAATCCCGGAATGCATCATTGGAAACATTTGATACGGGATTTCCAGTCAAGTGAAGATTGAAAAGGCTGGCCATTCCTCTAAAGTCATCAGTGTTTATCTCCTTGATCTTGCCGTTGGTTAAGAATAGAGTGATAATGGATGTTAATCGGGAAAAGGCATGTGGTACCGTCTCTAGCATTGTGATGTCTAAATTAAGGTAGTAGATTTTGGATCCACTGCCTTCAAATGTTGAATTATTTATATACTGAATAGGACATCCCGTAAATGTGACATCGGCATACTCTTTGATGTCGTTGAAGATAAGCGGCAGAGAAACTAGGGGACTGTTTATTATTGAAATTGTTTGAAGCTCTGGTACGTTCTTGAAACCACCAGATGTAATCCCATCAGCAGAAAGTTTTGTGTTGTTCTCAAGGAAAAGTTGATACAATCTTGTTTTGTTATCAAAAGTCTTTGAAAAGGATGATATAAGTGTTGAAGTCATTGTCAAAATGAAGAGTTGATCTAAGAAAGCATCTGCTGGCACTATGCTGACATTCAGTCCATAGATGGATATTTGACGAGCACCTTTTAACAGTGACATTTCCTTGGGCCATGTTGTCACCGATGCTGACCCGTATGAAATTATTGACAAAGTGCTCGAGATGTTACGTAGTATCTGGCTATCAAAATCTCCAATAAAGTTATTTTGTATCGACAAAGAGTAAAGATTTGACAACTGCCCGATGGCATATGGGATTTCTCTCAACTTGTTATCGTTAAGTCTAAGACTACCTAGCGTATTTGAGCTGCCATAAAGAACATTTTCGCCAATTTGTTCGATTTCATTATTATTTAGAAATAAACCTCCCAACGTCAAGTTGCTGAAAATACCCTTCGGCAGACTTGTTATACTATTATTTGAGAAGTCCATGACCCAGGACTTTTCTGTCAGATAGTTGGTGATACCTGGTACTGACATCAGTCCCTTGTTACTGCAGTCTATAGTCCCGGCAGTATAGTCACATGTACAAGGTGGCGGGAAAACACATGGCCAGTCTCCGGATATCCCGGAAGTAAGTACCAACCAACTCTGTTGAAGGAATGTAAACAAGTATTAGTGTTGAATTCTATAATGTGGAAAGAAATGAAATAATCTACTAGTACTTCAAAAAGATGAAACAGATCTTCAACAAGACTGTCATATAGTAACCACAGTGGAACCACACAAAATGGCAGTAATCATCATCTATAATGAAACCGCAGTGAACATTTATAGGAAAGAATGATAAAATCAATAAACGAACACCACTGAATAGAATTTCATACAATGTTAAATATGATACAAGATGCAACATATGCAAACACCAAAATGGGAGGCCATATCTACGAGAAGAAAAAAGTGCAATACTAAGTAAAACAACCAAAACATTTAGCAACGAAGCAAGAATGTACCACAAATGGAGATGATCACAAGTGCTCAGGAAGAGTAAGCATTTCCTGTTTTCTAGCAAAACACTTCACATTAACAGTGCAGACAAGGTCACAACTTATGAGTGAATGTTTCAAATGGTTCCAACTATATACATTTTTTATTATCCTTTAATTTTTGAACAAAGAGATGTTACAGCGATTTATATTTTCTTCGTATCGTCCAAGTATTTCTGCAATGGCAAAGTCAGTTGTAAATAAATATATCCCTGGTTGAGATCTTCTTAGATAAGTAAAATGAGGACATTGTATATCCGATAAACACATCTTTAATTTGGTTTTATTTTTCTTTTTGGACAAATAAGGTTTTTGTGTAACATCTCGTAATAACTCAACACGCAATTTTAAATGTTCATTCTAGGTATTTGAAGACGTTAAACATCTTTTCTCTTTCGCTTCATTTCTTGACTTGAAATGCAGAAAACTTACCAGCAATCTAAGGATCATGGTCTTATCTCTTACGCTCCTGTATTTACTAGTATAAAAACGGCAACGCAATACAATCACAGACATAGGTGACTGACCTTTACAGTTGTCCTCCTATAGATGTGCAAGTTTTCCCTTTCTATGGCAAAAAATCTTAGTTCCTGGGCGTGATAAGGAATTTTTGCAAGTGTGTGTTGCATTACCTTCTGTCTGAATGTGAACAAATTTGCGATTTATTTGTCCATGGACTACAAACATTAAACGTCTTTTAATTCATTGGCATCATTTAAAAGCAGATAAATTTACAGCAGGACCAGGCATGTACGTTTCGGGTATTTAACCCTCTAAACAATGAAATATGGCCAAAAGTCATAGCAAGTGATAGCATGCATATTTCTTAAAATAAATGACATTGTGTGCCATAATCATGCATAATCATAGTCATGCTTAATATTGTTGGAAACATCTCTGTTATTCTCTTCTCAATTAGGAATGTGTGTAATAGGTGCATCTCCTGACTGGAAGTACAACATGCCAAACTTTACCAAATCTAGCCAATTCAAACAATTCACCCTTTCCAATAGATTCAATAACTGAAACATTGGGCCTGCATGGTGAATATAAAATTGCACGACAAGTGTATGGTTAACAAAGTAGGAGATTTCCAACGACACTAAGTTGCAGCACCCAAAGCAAAATTCTAATGCACTCCGTTTGTAACGCGCATTCTGATTGGTTGAGCGATGAAAAAACTGCAAGGGGATTCACGTTTCACTGCAGTTTTTGCTATGACGTCATGCGTTCCTATGGCGACGCCGTTAAAAGCAGACGTTTTCTAGCTCCTTGCTGACCAAAGCATTAGAATAGGGTTACCATACTGATGTTTTACAAAAACTGACAGGGTATCGGCGAATCCCCTGTCAGAAATATCCGTTTTACCGCTCGGCTGACGCCTCGCGGTAAAACTCAATTTCTGACAGGGGATTCGCCGATACCCTGTCAGTTTTTGTAAAACACACGCATGGTAACCCCTAACTCCAAAACACCCAATGCAAAAACACAGAGCAGACACGCACAGAAAGAGACGCAAAAGATACAAGGAACACCAACTCACACCAACACATAAACAACGAGACAAATGGGCAATCGGTGCTAAGTTTTCCTTCGGCAATGAAGAATTATGACCATACCCCTGATTTACTGAGAAGCTCATCTGAAAGACAATGATTTTTTTTGTTTAAATTTAAGATAAAGCCGGACCTTTGTTGAGTCAATATGTCATCGTATGGGCCGATCAGATCTTTTATATCAACCAAGGACGAAGTCCTCTCATCGGGTCCAAATAATGACGTATTGGCAAACTACTTCTTCATTTTTTTTTATTCTTAGAAATTTTATAATGCACAAACATATCTATCTGTTTCTTACTTAGGTCTCTGTGTTTTGTAGTATTGTTTGTGTCGTCATTTTAAAGTGAGGAGGCCATTATACACAACAATTGTTCGTCCTTCGGGATCGCTGGGTAACAGATTTTTAGGGTTGATCACATAATCCGGATAAGCACACCGTTTCAAACTGAGGTTGCAGATAACAGTCCTACGTTGGTACCGGTTGTTCATTGGCCTCGTTGGTTTATATGTAGTATTTTGTGTTAACTGTTTTGGTGATGTGGTTTTTTAGTGTTTGGTCTTCCTTCCTTGTCTCATTGTGTCCATAATGTTATTGTATTTGCGTGTTTCTGTATTTTGCTGTGGGTGATGCAACTGAGTCCTGTTGGAGATACCTTCTTATAAGAATAAAGAATGAAGTAGAGAACAAATTCTAGCAAAATAAGTATGTGAATGAATCATATCGATACGATAAAACATATCATATGAAATAGTTTACATCTTTTTAATCTGGACTTGTGAACTAAAAATACTAGAAACCATAAGAGCAACACAATATATTAGTATTTTGTAAAAAAAATTAAATAATTATTACCAGTGACCGGCCAATCAGAAACGACGCAGTATCTGGATTTTATGATATATACATATTTGGCATATAGATGAAAAATGAATAAATAAAAATGCAATGATCGCTGTGCGATATAAGTCCCCTACCGGCGGCATAAATCTATGACTTGCATCTCTGTTCATCAGTTCATCTTCTTCAACAACAGCCAAGAAAGGTCTGGGAAACTGAATTCACGAAATTTGCTAAGTCCAAGGGCCATAACTCTTGTGAAAATTAGTCAATCTAAATTAAACTCAAGTCTGCATGACACTATAATGCATTCACATACAAAAAATCAGCTCATTATCTGCAATAACAGGCATGAAAAAGTCCGGAAAACTGAAAATTTCATGAAAATTGCTAAGTCCAAGGGCCATTACTCTTGTAAAAATAGGCCAATGGAAACCAAACTCAAACTTGGTCTGTATCACACTGAGATGTATTCATTTACCAAAAATCAGTGCATTATTTGCAATAGAACAAAAGAAAAGTCCGGAAAACTGAAATTTTCATAAAATTTGCTAAGTCCAAGGGCCATAACTCTTGTAGAAATAGGTGAATCTAAAGCAAACTCAAACTTGATCTGTATCCCATTTAGATATATCCACATACCAAAGATGAGTTCAATTTATCCAACAACAGTGGAAAAAAGTCCGGAAAACCGAAATTTTCATAAAATTTGCTAAGTCCAAGGGCCATAACTCTTGTAAAATTAGGTTAATCAAAAGCAAACTCAAACTTGATCTGTATCACATTGAGATAGATCGACATACCAAAAATGAGTTCAATATATCCAACAACAGCGGAAAAAAGTCCGGAAAACCGAAATTTTCAGAAAATTTGCTAAGACCAAGGGCCATAACTCTTGTAAAATTAGGTCAATCAAAAGCAAACTCAAACTTGATCTGTATCACATTGAGATAGATCGACATACCAAAAATGAGTTCAATATATCCAACAATAGCGGAAAAAAGTCCGGAAAACTGAAACTTTCATAAAATTTGCTAAGTCCAAGGGCCATTACTCTTGCAAAATTAGGTCAATCGAAAGCAAACTCAAACTTCATCTGTATCACATTGAGATATATCCACATACCAAAAATGAGTTCAATATATGCAACAACAGCGGAAAAAAGTCCGGAAAACTGAAACTTTCATAAAATTTGCTAAGTCCAAGGGCCATAACTCTTGTAAAATTAGGTCAATCGAAAGCAAACTCAAACTTGATCTGTATCACATTGAGATATATCCACATACCAAAAATGAGTTCAATATATGCAACAACAGCGAAAAAAAGTCCGGAAAACTGAAAATGGGACAGACGGACAGACGGACAGACAGACGGACAGACAGACAGACAGACAGACAGACAGACAGACAGACAGACAGACAGACCGACCGAGAGGAAACTAAGAGTCCCCTTCGGCGTTGCCGGTAGGGGACTAATAAGCAGAATCAAATGGTTAAATCTCACATTTCATTTTATCATTTTATGCTGTGGTGATGCAAATATTCTCGCAATGCCATGTTCTCCGGCTAACTTGTTTTTACCTTCTGGTTCCGTCGTTTACAACAGCGAAAACATGCGCTTAGAATTACCCTTAACAAAATTATCAATAAAGAGACAACTGCTATAAGAAAAACATAAACATCCAGTGAAAAATATACATAAAACGGTAGAGAGGCACCCTTTGACCGCATGTAATCGCCGCCATATTTAACCACGTGATCTATCCAGAACGCGGCTTTCTCACTGGGTGTTTGAGGACGTGATTTAAAAATCAGTGATGCTCTATAAATATTTTTCCTGAATGTCACATTATAAGCAACCTCTGTTATCATATGTTTGAGAGTGTCTACGTCCACCGTTGCAATCTGCTTACTCAAGCCATATCCCTTATTCTCCATTCTTTTAGCATTGTAGTTTTGGTCACCGCTCATATACAGCCCTATCATAGGTATGCCGTGGTACAGAGCCTCAAACTGACCACTGTTACCACAGTGTGTAATGAAGGCCTTTGTATTCCTGTGTCCAAGTAAGTCATTCTGTGGAAGCCATGGTATTAGAAGTATATTTTCTTCTTGTTTCTCAATTTTACCGTATCTGACAACAAATTTTAGTTTAGGAAGCTTTTTCATGGCGGCAAACAGCACTTTTGTGATCTTTTCTGGCATTTCATCAACTATCGATCCAAATGACATCACAACTACGCCATCGTCTGCCGAGTCCATGTAGGTCTTTAGTTTTGACGTCAGTGGTTTGGCCGGTCCGGTGTTCAGACCTCCGACATATTTGATATGAGGGAGAGCTGGTCTGGGATAATCCAAAAGTACATCGAACTCCAGCAGATTGAGCTGAACTTGTGACCTCAACATCCTGGTTGATATATATGGCTTTTCAGGGGCATATTTTGTGGAGTAGTCTGAGCTAAATAGCAGTCCAAACAGTATAGGTTTCACATAATATGCCATGGTATTTATAACTCTTTGAATGAATGACATATCTTCAGAGTACCATGAGACAGGGAAATCCGGCGTGGTTGCGGGGTTGAACGGAATACCAGTGCTTACTGGCTCAAAAAAGTTTCCATAGTGAATAAAGGGAAGACCAAGTTTGTATGCAACGAAATTAAGGCAATCGCTGGTAAAGAAATTATGTAAAATGACCATATCAAATTTTTCTGACGCAAGTTTCTTCATTAGGATTTCATCAGAAAGCACAAAATCACAAATTCCTGAAAAGGCGGTCATTAGTTCCTTGAAGGGATATGTGCCATTGAATGCTACAGCTAATCCTTTCTTTGCAAAAGTCTCAAAGTGAAAGTTTTGAAGCTTGTCTGCAATGATTACTTTTTCCTTCATGCCTTTGACTAGAGAATTTTTCATCATGTACTCAGGTAGTACGAAAGTCACATCGTGTCCGTACTTTTCTCTGATAATGCGCATGACCGGAAGTAGTGGACTGACATGACTTCCGTGAGGTGTTGTTATGATGACGATTTTAGCAGCTGATGCTATGTTGTAGATACAGGCCATCCATAGTATCAACACAACGAGGATATGTACCGTCCATTGCCTCATCGCGCTCTTCAAACTATGAAAAATAATCATATCATTCATTTATAAATCAAAAACAAACAATTTATTTTAGTTACGAAAAGTAAAAGAAGTAACTTACTTTATTCAAGCATATTTCATTTCCATATAATTTCAAGTGTGATAATTTTGTCGTGTCTATTATGTACCTTATAAATCAATGTCGAGGGTGTGGCGGGGCGGGGTGGGGAATGGGGGACACTGATTTTGTCATATGTCAGGCTTTGTGTTTGGTGAACAGTCAGAAACTTTAGCTTAAATTTATGCATAACACTAGAATTCCATTAGCACACTTGAATCATTTAGAACAGAGTGTCTACTTACAGAAACGCGTAAATCACATATTTTTTATTATAAACATATATTACTGATAAATAATAAGACTTAACATACCGACGATTTTAAGGAGAAAGGTCATGTGTTCCTAATCCAAACACAAGCTTCACACATGCAGTGTTATTTACTTTTGTCAATACTCTGCTCGCGCGTTCAAATTGGATTGCTAAATTCCCCAAACCACTTATGCGAACAACCGCATCATAACATGTAAATTTATAACAAAATCTCTATTCTTCAATTTACGGTTAGTCTTACCTCGTTTTCCTTAGCTGAAAGTACAATATATGTATAAAGTAATGCTTCACCAAATTAAGCCGGTGATTTTTATAATCGAGGTCTTGTATTAGGAAATGTAAGAGTTATACATCTTTCCCTTCTCTCACAAACGATATTTCTTTTCATACATAATTCACCGCGAATGGTGTTGTGATTACTTACGGAGTTTTTCTTTAGGTATTTTTTTTCATTTTCTAAATTAAGCTTTACAAAACTGACGAGGGCAATGCCTAATAAATAAATTATATGAAAAGCTCTTAGTTTTTTGCATCTTCAACGATAGATATACGTTCTTGATCTATCATTCCTTTTGACGAACTCTTCAAGTGTTTGCAAAAACTATATACTTTTCAGGTGTATTTATAAACGATATGGACTTACTTATTAGGCATTGTCATATTGCATCCTCTCAGCAGTATTGTGGTGTGGTTATCCTGGATTACGTGCGCACAACCCTCTCACTTCTCCAATTACACATAGGTCTCGAAGACCGTACAAGTGTGGTGTAAAACAACCTCCTCACTGTTAGATGACCACACACAAACAAGACCGCAAAACTAAGAGGCCCAAGCAACACAGGTGAATATGTAAATGGATATAAAAAGAGGGCATATGTAATACAGTCCATGCTCTGTCGGATGTAGCGAGCTCATGTATATTATCACCCGAGGAGTCCGACTGACATTCAGAGAGGACAGGTGGTTGGGGCTCTGTCTTCCCTAAAGAGGTTTGGTATCACTGAAATACTGAAAAAAATAAAAAAAAAAACCTCCATATGGAATCACAACATCATACGTTTCGATCCCACGCGGTGTAATTGAATTTATGCTGACACCGAGACCGTGCTTGAATAATCTATAAAATATCAAGAAAATAAGACTAAAAATATAAATTCAGTAATTGTTCTCTTAAATCATATTTGATACCCCCTCCGCTAAAAGATTTGGTTTTGGGATATTCTTAGTTATAGCTGCAACAGAGAATTGCATGATATTTTGCGTAAGAAACAGCAAAATATCTCCTCTCCATTGCAACTGTAACTAGGGCATTCTTTGCAAAAGTTTAACAAAGAAAATGACGAAAATCATGCAACTTATATAGAGCAGGTCGTTAGATTGATGTTCCTTTGGTTTCGGTGTGATACCATATTTAGAGTTACTAGGTACTAGGTACCTTTATGAGATATCGCTGATATCGTTTCATGATTCAGTGTTTTAATAATGCAGATGTCTGTCGAGTTCATATTTGATTCACACCTGCCTGTCCTACATTTACCTTGGAGTAGATTTTATATATAATCGTATAATATAAGTATGTTTGAACTGAAAACATAACAAGCTAACGTAATTTTGAAATGTAATGTCTGCAAAATATGATATAAAACCATGAACCTATAATCTGTAGAACCAGACATAAATGACATAAAATCACACAAAAGGTAAGTATATGATGCCAAGGACGTGGTGAACGTCAATCATTGAATTGTGATAAGTTACACGGAGAGATTAAGCATCTCCTGTCGTCACTCCACACAAGCCACGTCAGGTCGGTAGAAAAATGTCAGTCAACTAAGGAATGTGTCGAATCGATCTAGACTCCCAGTGCCGCAAACTATTTAAAACAATTTCCAACATTGTAGGTCACGAGGAAAATAATGCTGAAAGATGTTTCTTGTCTGTCAGTGTAGCTTATGTGACACTGCATGGGCGTAGCCAGAGTGAAATTAATGTGTACGCACCAGATTAAGTCCAGTTTCTTAAATATTTTAAAATAAGGGATTACGGATGATGGGGGTGTCGTATTATATTGTTTTCTTTCGTAGGGGAAAAGTTGCATTATTTGAAATTGATACTGTTCTAAATTGGCGAGTGGTATCGAGCCAGTAATTTTTTTTTTGAAATATTGCCAAAGAGATTATCAAAATAAAGGGTTTGAAGGGCTAGAAATTCATGTTATTTTTTCCACATAGAGTCTTCTTCTAGTGATACTTAACCTAATTTGTAAAAATAATGTGTACGCACAGGCGTATTTGGTGTAATGGCAGCTACGCCACTGGACAGGTACAGGTGACTTGTCCTTGCAACAGTAAGGCGTCAATAATCTATGAAATATACAGTCGGTGATGGCGTGTTGTTCTTCTGAATATGAGGTATTGTTTGATATTAAAATCGTCATTAAACTAGATGCTAAGGTGTCGAAAATTGCGTCGTGAGAGAGAGAGCAAGATATCCTATTTTACTCAAGTTCACTGTGATAAATAGTACTAAGGTTGTCCTTAATTTATCTATGTATCAGTAGCCTTTCAGCTAAATGTATTTCGTTCCATTGAGAAAACAAATCTACTTTAATTTGACAAGAGAAATACACGTCTTCTCATTAATTTGTTGTAGGTATAAACCTTTCATTCTAGCATTTGAGAAAAGAATCAAATCTAAATAACATCTGTCTCAGTGTACTTGTATTGTCTTTCGAATAAGACATTAATGACATAAAAACACACAAAAAGTAAGTATGTGATGCTAAGAACGTGGTGAACGTCAATCATTGAATTGTGATAAGTTACACGGGGAGAGTAAGCATCTCCTGTCGTCATTCCACACAAGCCACATCAGGTCGGTAGAAAAATGTCAATCAATTAAGGAATGTTTTGAATCGATCTAGGCTCCCAGTGCCGTACTTCCAAAATTTAGGTAACAAGGAAAATCGTGCTGAAAGATGTTTCTTGTTTCAAATAATTGAGCTTCCTGTGCAACGCTATCAGCGTATGTTGGTTCAAAATCGATTGGTTTAAAGCCACCGTTCCACTGCAATCCCGCTGTACCTACGACCATTCCCGATCGCAATTTTCACAAGAGCGGGTAAAACTTCCCCGACTTTTTAATTTTTTTCTTGACATCACGCTCTATTCCCGACCGATCCCCAATCAATTTATCACCGATTCACGTTTCATCGCGGACTTACTCACGATCATATTGCCGTCCAAGTCCCGTTCTATCCGATCAAACTCCGATCTATTCCCGACCAAAACCCGATCTATTCCCGATGCAATCCCGATCTATTACCGACTGTACCCGACGCATTCCCACTCAAAACATAATTTCTAACTTAAACTGATCTCATTTGTCATCCAATGATCGTATCGGCCAAGAAGAAGCGTATATTTCTCGTTTTGACCAAGCCTTACCTAAAAGTGTCGCGATCAAAATTAAAAAATTTCCTTACTTAAAAAGTGGTGTTCGATAGCCAAAAATTGTCGCTGCGACATTTAGATAATAAATATTTTGAACAAATCAATATCAGTGCGAGAAAATAAATGAAATATGCACAGATCCTATTTGAAGCGCCGTTTGATCGTAACTTGGTCATATAGAGCGCGAATAGGTCGCAAGATGGTCATGAAAAGGTCTTGGTAAGATCAGAAAACATTGAATCTGTAGTGGATAGATCGTGATAAGAGCGTAGAATAGACGGGTAAAGATCGCAAACAGGGCGTAATTAAAGCGTATTTTATGTGTGAAGAGAGCGGGGTTTAGTTAAATGCCGATCAGACCACGCTCAAGTCACGCTCTTTCCCGACCAAGACAAGAATAACGTAGGCTGTACCCCGGACCATCCCGACCAAGCGCCGACTATTTCACGACCACAAAGAGAGCGGGAAAGTTCCCGTATTTTTTCTACCGGTTGAAAGAATACGGGAAACGTTTCCCGACCTCCAAAGCGTGACCGCTCTAATACCGATCGATTTTGGACCAATATACGCTGTACCAGACCAAGATACGACTAAGAGCCGTTCTCTCCCGATCTGGCAATTTTCGAGGTCGAGAATGAACGTAGGTACAGCGGGATTGCAGTGGAACGGTGGCTTTAGATCGGGCACGCTTTAGAGGTCGGGAAAAGTTTCCCGTATTCTTTCAACCGGTTTGGGTCGGGAATAGATCGGATAGAGCAGGGCTTGGTCGGCAATATGATCGTGAGTAGAGCGGTTGAGGCGTGAGTAAGTCCGTGTTGAAACGTGAATCGGTCATAAATTGATCGGAAATCGGTCGTGAATAGAGAATATAAAAAGGTCGGGAAAGTTTTACCCGCCCTTGTGAAAATTGCGGTCAGGAATGGTCGTAGGTACAGCGGGATTGCAGTGGAACGGTGGCTTTATTTGATAGATAAAGGTGACTTGCCCTTGCAACAGTAAGGCGTCGATAATCTGTGAAATATACAGTCGGTGACGGCGTGTTGTTCTTCAGAAAAGGAAGTATTGTGTGATATTGAAATCGTCATTAAACTAGATGCTAAGGTGTCGCAAATCGCGTCGCGAGAGAGAGTAAGACATCCTGTGGTTTTTATATTTCACTCAAGTTCACTGTGATAAATAGTACTAAGGTTGTCCCTAATTCATCTATGTATCTGCAGCCTTTCAGCTAAATGTATTTCGTTCCATTGAGAGCACAAAAGACGGAATGAATCTACTTTAATTTGACAAGAGAAATATATGTATATCAGCCCCAAGGATACACAATTACTTCTCATTAATTTGTTGTAGGTATAAACCTTTCATTCTAGCATTTGAGAAAAGAATCAAACCTAAATATCGTCTGTTTCAGTGTACTTCTTGCATAATTGTCTTTAGAATAGGACGTTTACATAATAGGTTAAATGTAGTAAACGACTTATATTGATACAGTAGACTTATGATACTGGTGGAAGCACTGGAACGTCTGTCTTCCAATTTTTGATTTGCAAATATTTTGTATTATGTTGATAAATCGAACATTCATTCATTCATTCAATATAAATAAATTCAGCAATAACAGCGGAACACACACGTAGGGGAATGAAACAGACGAGCGACTTTACTCCAAAAAATTACACATTCGGAGACAACTACACCAAGACGAACAACTTACAGAAACAAGCAAACACAACATGAAACAAAAACAAACAAACAAACAAAATACATAAAAGGAAGGATAACAATGCGCACAGCGATGTCACCTAAGACCAAACACGCCTATTTATTCTTAACTCTCATCCGAAATAAAACTCTTCGAGATAAGAAATATTAATCGTTCATAAATGTTTCGCCAAAAATATGTTTCTGTGTTGTTTAAGTGCTATATCCTGTAATACACGCTGCATCGAAAACCACAGTCTTCTTTATAATATATTCATTGTATCGTCCAAGCTGTTGTCAGTCGCTCGGAAATACTCCCTAACGCCAAACTCATGTAAAACTGCTGTAGATCTGAAAATTAGTCGAAAATTTTGTATTTAGTTTAAGAATATTTAAACAAACAGTATGTTTAAGTTGATTGTATCATTTGCTGTGGAAACATTTTGTAATAGCAGATTCCACAAGAAATAATGATGTTTATCAGGATCAATTATAATGTAGTAAGTGATCATCTTGTCTTCGCGCGGCTTACAATTTTTTCTTGTTCTAGGTTCTCATATCGCGGCCGATAAAGCGAAACTCCACCTTGTGTTTAAATGAAGTTTAAATAAGCTTTAAACTTTATTTTCGGGCCTTCTGACTTAAGATACTATAACTCGAATCATATATGTGATATTTGAATATGTTTAAATTGCACTAATTTAAACGCCACCTACAATACATAACGTACATTCCGTACTCGCATTGGACTCTGGAGATTGTTCATTACATTTTATAAAAGTTATCTTTAGTATTTCTATGAAGCTGTCTTATTGTCTCTGTCTGTTTGTCCTATTTCCTTTTCTTGTGAGACAGTTCTTTAAAAATGATATTTCTTTAAGATAAGCCTTTTAATTGTGATTTTTGCCTCTGATTTCGGTTTTATGACTGACTTGTAGTTTGAGTTTGCTCTGAAATAGCGATCCGTTGCTATATATATGAAAAGACATTAGAGGAAGGAATGTGACTACACAGGTAAGAACAAATCAGTAATTTTGAATTTGAAGGCGTAATGTTCGTCATATTGACCATTGTCGTCAAAGGAAAACATTATTTACAAATATGATGCAGAATAAATGCTTTGCTTTCAGTAATTTCTTTCACCTCTAGCTCACAGCACTATATTGTACGAAGGCGATCAGCAAAATTGGATTACTTATATCTGAAAGTGGAACTGAACTGAAGCGCTAATTTTTTTCTTTACATGAGAGAGCAAGGACTGAACAAAGTCAGCTTAATTAATATAATTATAGAAAAATATCAGCAAGAAATGGTACATTGTTGGTTCTCATTGTAACTCCCAAAATTTGCAAAAAAAAAAAATGTTCGAGCAGAAACTATTTGTTTGTGTTATCCAAAGGATATTCAACATTTTGATGACCTCTTCTTCTATATACCGGGTATTTACTATTTGAATAAGAATTTTCCCTCACAAAATACGTATACTTTTTTGGTAATTGACAACAACTCTCTCGAATTTGCTATTGCATTTTCTGCTGGTGAGGACATTTTCAATTATTTAAATTTTTTCTTCTTAATTTTGAATGTTGAATCGTTATATAAACAGTCGAAAAAGCATATATTATTTGGTCTAAGGATCCATTACTGAAAGTTGCAGAATTCAGGTGTTCTAGAAGTTCTTTAGATTCTTTTTAAGATATAAGTAATATCAACATTTGATCAATACCGTTTTCAAAGTAGATTGTTTCATGGTACTTTTGAAGACGATTCCTTGTCTCATCTCATGAGCTTTTCTTATCTATAGAACAGACAAATATATAAAATCTCAAAAATATCTTTCTTGTTGTCCTTTAAAAGTAAAGACGTCACATATATCAATTTATTAAGCTTGACATTATATGAAGGTCTAACTGAGGACTCTGTTGCACACGTAGGAGGTGAAAGAGTAGGTAGTAATGCGCAGCTTTTGTCTATTTTTAAGAGTAACATCTATATATAGCTTACTCTTATTAATTCTAACAGAATTCCTTATTTAGCTCGGTTCTTTGCCGTCGGATCGATACAATATTTCGCATTAGAAATGTTATGCAATGTCTGTCGGATGAAATAACGCGAGTACGAATTCCAGAGAACATATAATGTTGAAGTGTCCATTAGAAAGACTTGACAGTTACCATGGCTCTGATTTCGTTTTTGACCTTTTTCGGCAATAAGATGTTAAAATATGTATACGTTGGGATGTCTCAAATTTGGCTTCGAGTTTCACTCAAGTAAGACGACTTTAAAGGTGAAAAGCACATAGCGGGCATTAAAAGAATCGCTGCCAATGAAATGGAAGCAAGGTGCAATTGCACTGTTTTGAAATGAAAACTATTTCAAAATACAGGGTTTTTATGTCCTTGAATTGTTGTTTTTTCTTTCCTCTTTGTTTTGTTGTTGTAATTTGGTATAACATGTTGGCTTTTTTTTTTTACAATTATGTCTTAAAATGCTTACAATTCTTTTATTATTTGACCTACTATCCTTTGTCGCCATTTAGACAGGGTGTTTTACATGAATGGCATAATATGGTATGTATGCCTAATCAGGTATGTATTATACAGAAGATGGTTAATGAACTATAAAGAAAGGAAACAGAATAGAATGAAATGCGTTTAGATTTGTCAATTACATGCTAGTATATTATCATAACTCTATCTCTATGAACAAATGAAGAACAGACCAGTTATAAAAGACATTACCAAGAGTACAAGGCATATAAATCAAATCCCTACATTTAGTAGTATTTTTGATAGTTCCGAACCCTATGTTCAGAACATATCACACTTATCAACAAGTCCACAGTTACTTTTTAGAAATATCATCCAAATTAAAGGAGGTTAACATCCTAACACCAGTCTTCCAATGCTCTTTCGGAAGTTTATTTTATTTTACTATGCTACTGAATCAACCCTACACAAAATGTGGAGCCGCACACTCTCTGCAAAGTTAACGCACAAACAATTCCAAAAATAAAACTAGAGGACGCTACAAAAATACATTTGATTGTGTCAGAAAAATCACTTTGGTTTAAAGTACATCTGATGAGGATTAACTATCCCAAACACGTGTCTAATGCAATAAAATAGGCTTAAAACATAATGATAATATATGTACATTGTACTAATAATCAGTGTTATTCGTTTTGTGAGCCCTTGATTAAATGCAATCTTTGAATACTTATAAGCTATCAATTTATTATCATCGTCTTTCTCTTCGCATGGAATGGCCCTGTAACAAAGCGCGTCACGAGAACATAGATGGACAAGAAAGTATCAATGAAGAGATAATGAAAATGTACGTCCTTTTTAACATCTCTGATAATGCTGCTTATCGTCACACCGTATCTGTTTTTCCTATTCCTCGTCTCTACAGATATGTTAATGCAATAGTTCTTATTTTGTTAAGGAAACCTTTGATTATGATAAGAAATAAACAATGGACTACGCAATGAAAACGTCAATAACATATTTGTAATATTTGGAGGAATGGAGTTTAGGCAATTTTTTGAAATGTCAATGGGAACCAACTGTGCTCCATTTCTTAGTCATATTTTTCTATACTCATATGAAGTCGAGTTTGTACAGACCTCTAATCGGGAAAATTACTTTCCTCAAGTCACTACTACATACAGAAGACGTGTATTCATTAAACAATCCTAATTTCGCAGATTGCCTTTGCAGAATCTACCAGTGTGAACTAGGCGTGAAAGAGGCCACTGGAAACATTAATCCCGCATCATATTTAGATCTCATATTATCTTTAGACGACAACGGCCACATAGATGCTTTAGTTTTCAGTTCCAAAATTACAAGTTTCCTGTTCCTGAGTATCAAGATTCCTTCGTCCCCTTCCTATAGTGTAATCATGCTGCAATTCAAATGTTATTCCTGACGAAGCTCAAACTACAACGAGTAAGTTCCGAGGACAAGGTAACTAAGCAAGAGGGTATATTTGTTAGTGACTACGGGTGTGCATTTAAACACTATTAACAGTATATCTAGTATACTAAATATATCAGTAGCAACACATCTAATAGCCATGACCGATACAGAACATTACATGACAAAGCTAAACTCGTAAGTTATAAAAGACGGAAAATAAAAGAATACAATAGAATGTCAGTAAGACTAAATCTGTCACAAAGGACATGTACAATTGTAAACAGGAAAGTTTATATTGATAAGTTCGAAGAAACATTCAATATCCACAATTTATTTTTGGCATCAAGAACTATATCAAGAAGAGGCATAAAAACAATATCTACACTATATATGTTTGCATATTATACATAAACCAAAAGGGTTTTTTTAAGAGGACAGGTATGTGATGTAGTAGTAGCTACGCAGTAAAAATCATACGTGGTTAAGAGTGCAGTACACAATTTGGGAGAAAGGACGCAGTAAAATACCTGTCGGGTAAACATTTAAAAATAGTGTTCATCAGACATATATGTTTCGGATAAAAGTGATCGATGGTACTCAGTGGAACTTCAAGCCAAGATGTTTCAGAAAAGCCAAAATAATTTAACTCTGCAAAAAAATACCAAAAAGAAGCAAATACTTCCAAAAACTGAAACATTGGAAATAAGAACATGAGTAAGCATTTTCTGATTGTTAGGAACATTCGTAACATTATCCAGGCAAAAAAAGGTCAAAATCCGTGAATGTGTCCCATTCAGTTTTTTTGGGTGGCTCTAACCTATATTACCTTTCAACATTTTTGACAGTAAATTGCTAAAAAGATTTACATTTTCACTGTACCGAAACAGTTTTTTCAGTACCAAAGTAAGTCGTTCACAACAAAGGAGGAGATCCCCAACAACACTCGGTTGCAATGCCCACAGCAAAACTCTTCTCCCAAAACACCCAATTCAAAACACACAACAGACATCACAAGATGCGCAAAAGGGGCAAGGAACACCAACTCACACCACAGAAACATGAAACACAAAAGACCACACATAAACCAACGAGACCAATGGGCAACCGGTGCCGACTTAGGACGGCCATCTGCCACGCAAGTAGCAGACGGCGTGGTTATCCTGGATTACTTGCGCACAATCCTCCTACTTTCCCGATTACCCAGTGATCTCCAAGAACGTACAGTTGTGTTGTACAACAACCTCCTCACTGATAGATGACCACACACAAACAAGACCTCAAAATGCAGGGGCCCAAGCAACACAGATGAATATGAAAGTGGATATAAAAAGAGGGCGGACGTAATACAGTCCGTGCTCTGCCGGCTGTAGTAAGCTCATCTATGTTATCACCAGAGGTGTCCGACTGACATTCAGAGAGGACAGGTGGTCGAGATCCTGTCTTCTCTAAAGAGGTTTGGACAGGGCCCGTCAAGGAGTCCCGTCGTCACAGTCAGGCAGAGTGCAAGTTTTACGAATACACTGGTACAAGACTGTATATTGGTCTAGTACCAAGCCTAGAGTGCGTCTGGTGACATTAGGATCATATCCACGGTATAAAAGGCGTTTATGATTCTAGCGCATTTTGGATGGTTATGCTGTCTACCTCTGATCCTTCTTATTTTGTTAATTACAATGTTTGCAGTCAATTTTTGTGGATAAATAACATTTTTATACTTTTCAAAAACAGGATTGTCGATATTAAGAATATCACCCAGGTACCTAGTAGAAGTACCAATGAAATATTTCGCATCGTCGGATAATTTTTTTTCATACGTGTATAAAAATAAATTTGCAACAAGAGGCGCACAATTAGTACCCATAGAGATTTTCACTGAATCTGACATAAATATTGTCCAAGAGGAAGGACAAGGCAATACACAGGTCACTACATTTCCATGGTAACGGAAAAGAAACTGTACATATATAAGTTTTCCCTCTCGATTAAAGCAACACCACAAGTGTCACTATAGCAAGTAGTGTCTCGGTAATCGTCTTGCCTTTAGATCAAAATGGACTAGTGTTAGTATATAAAAAAAATTTGAAGAGGGGGTCAATAAAAATAAAATATCTTATCACTGAAGATAGAAAAGATTTGGTTGAAATGGGCATATTGTGTCTCAATAAATTGAATATAAATTCATAAGTTATTTCTAGAAAAACTACACTACAGTAAGATTTGATGTGCTGGAATTGCAGAAATGAACGAAGACGTTTTGAAGAATTCAAAAATGTGCTTCTTTATTGTGTACATATTCATATTATATGCTTTCTTTCATTCGCATACTTTTATTTAGCTGAATGCATTAATCTATAATACATCAATCAAATATAATATTTGAACATTGTGAAAGTGCTAACAGAACATCGAACTGCAAGAAAGACAGATTGTGGAGATAAAGTTTTGTCAAACCTGGGCTGGATATAGATGTCTATAGCAGATATTAAAATGACATTACTCTATGTATGACAATTACACAGAAACCTTTAAGAATCCTTAACTCGTCAAGATTGCGGAATGGCAGATATAATATTGCTTTCAGTAATCATCTCTAAACGCTCCTTGTATTGTAGATTATTGTCAAATATCTGTAAACTTGCTGTCAAGTATGTTGATAAAGCATAATCGAAAATACCGCCAAAGGCTAAAAAGACACAAATTGGATTAAATGAAATTGATTTCCACGATCCCCGTACTTAGTGGAAGTCTGCACAGCATAACGTGGGTATTTACATGCAGGAGACATCGATCTCAGAAAAGAAAATATTTACACATTTTATTGTTACTTTGACAAGACGTTTTTCACATCCGGATCCGGTAAGATTTTATTTTTCTGTTTTAAAAATGTTTGCACTTGATTCTTGAAGACTCAGTTGATATTAAGACTTTGTAGAAACATTTCCAGAAGGCAATTTTGAAAATATTTTCAAATATATAGTTGGGAAAAAGAAAAACAAAATTTGTATTTACGTAGCTATATACTTGTATTATTTTTCTCGCCAAAGATGATCAACATGATATTTTTCTGACATGACAGAATTGACCCCTCCTTCTGCTACAAGTTCTGTTCAAACGCAGGCTTATTTTATTTGTTCACTTTGGTATTTCATTATATCGCGGAACCAGTTTATTTATTAGTTTAAAGAGTCAACACGTTACGAGGAGTCGCGGTGTGTTTAATATAGCGGTAAAACCTTTATCACAGCTTATTTTTTGTTAAGCGCACGTAATGAATGCGGAAAACTGAAACATTGGATATAAATAAGCGAGTTTCACCGATGACAAATTGACTGCAAGTGGAAATTGATAAGTGGACTAGAAGAGCCGTCAGTAAGTGTACAGTGACAGTATTGGTAACAGAGAATGTGACGGCTTTAGATCAAGACTTAATACACCACTAGATCAAGTTCAAACTATATAGCTAGGTAAGTAGGATATATCTATGTCAATACAGGTAATAGTTGTTTAAAAAATTCCAGCATCCATAGGTTGTTACAGAACGGAATGTCTGAGTTTCGGTATCCTACGTAAAATAAACTATAGATGTAATATATAAATATATACTATATTTAATGTGAGCTCTTCAATTAACATCAAAGGGAATTAAGGTTGTACAATGTATATGATATTGCGTCAGGTATATTTATTTAATATACATGATAATACACATGTTATATATTTAGGTCGTTATTAAAGTAAAAGATAAAATGAAAGATGCCTCGGATTTTGGGCCACGGGATATTAACATCTTCTAAAAGACATTTATTGATTGAAAGCGCAGGAGAAATTTGGGGTGAGATGAAACCATACCCATCTTAAAAGTTTTGCTCAAAATTAAATTAAGACAGAAAATGAGAGAGAGACAAAATGTAATGTAAGTTACTGGATTAGTAGATGTATGCGTGAGTCACGATTTTAAACGCCTTGATGAAGTGTATATCTTAACCGCATTAGTTCGCATGACATTTGTAAATTTACATTTAAATACAAACGAAGCACTTTATATTAATTAATCATCAAAAAAGGCAAGTATCCACGGCTAAGAAACGGAAAGAGGAGGATGAATGACTGCGATCTGTACACGTGCTGACATACACGGAAGATAAGTTGGGAAGACAATTCATACGCCTTCCTCTTTGAAAGTGCATAACACGTCCTTATTGGTTAGAATTGACTTTACATGGAATTTCCCGTTTGCTATAATTTTATCACGGATTTCCTCGTAATATCGTAAGGATTCTATTTAGGATGTCACAATGTTGGATACACGTGGTATTTGAAACAATGGGGGACGGTCGGAAATGGAAAAAATATAAGCCACTTGTAATTAAATTTATATAAATACAAGAATTATTCTAGATGCTGCACAGAAAATGTTTTATTATCATTGTAAAGGTTAAGGATAAGATTGTCATTAACAAATGTATATTGTGTAAAAATCATCAAATACTATAATCATACATCAGCTATAGCCAAGAAGAAAACGTGACACAAGTATCATAAATATCGTATTCAATACAATCATATGTACGATAGAATTATTAGAATCATTAAATTAGACAAACTTTGTGAATGACAATAATAATCATTTCTAGACAAAATATGTCAAATGTATTAAGACAATACTTGTACAAGATCATAGTAAACCCTTCTCTTTGTGGGAACTGCCTGATGTCGGTCACGATTCATGAACATTTCCCAACAAGTGCATGCTCGATGACGCTGCTCTCGGAACAAAACAAAGAACGGGAAGTGACTATATAGCCATGTGATAACGGATGTAGGGGGAAGCAATGAAAAGATTTAAAAATATGAAAATGTAATACGATCAATAATCATACAATGACAGCCTTGCTGAGTGGGGAGATTTCATATTATGAAGGTACTGACCAAAGTCTGATAAAAAACAACTCAATTTGGATTCATTTTTCGAAGTCATCATATATATCATTGTTATATCTCTGTTCCATGCCAAAAAGGCATATTCTGGTCAATGAAGCCTCCTAAAAAACTTTGACATGTAAAATTGTATTTGATTTTAGCATATTTTGGTTCATTGATAATTATCTTTGGAAATGGTATCTATTTTAGAATAATACGGAAGTGTTCCAACTCTATACCTTCTTGAAGAAAATTTCAAACCAATTTTCATGCACCAGACACGTGTTCTCATCAGTGATGCTTCCTGTCAAAGTGCTTTCATACGCCACCCAAATTCATTTCACTAACACCCTGGTTTAATTATGTACATTTACTTTATAGAGAGTCCGCGGCTCCAAATTTCCTGTAGGGTCGATTCAATACCATATTTTATCCAAATAAAATATATGTTCAAAATAGCATTGGAGGGATAGATAAATCAATTTTCCTCAGTAATGTCAACTAAGAAATGTTGCGGTCTTAACCGAATGCTTACTTCTTAAACTAATTAAGGGACCATAAACCCCAAACCATTTAAATATCTACTTTAGCAGTCAGCTAGAAAACGTTGTCAATAACGCTAGCTAATAGTGAGTGTATATAGATGGGACATATCGTTCTCTTTGTTATGGCGGCATTCCGCACGCGCTTGAAAACTTCATCACTCTCAGCCATTTCAGGTATTTCATTTCACCTGTACTGCAGCACTTCATTAGTATGTGTATACGCCGACTTATTGCATGATATTGTATAACTTTGTTTTACATCATGTCCATATCATATACCGGTATATACCAACCATGTAAATGTCAGAATCTTGGAGTTTGTACTGGAAAGACCAACAATGTTAAATAGTTTGTATTGGAAAGAGCAACAATGTTAAATAGTTTGTATTGGATAGATAACAAAACAAGTAAGAATTGGCACCGTCCTTTTTGTATCAAAGACGCGATGTTAGTTCTTTGCGATCGTTGGCATGTGTAGAACCTTGATTTGATAGGAATTTGTTTTCAGTAACTCAATTTTGTTATAGTTTGTTGAATAATAAAGGAGATTTTCAGGTAAATTAAAACATCATACGTCATTCATCTATTCCAAGGATCTTCATTTTCCTGTGATCGGTTCCACCCACCTTTCCTTTGGGATCTGATTGTGTCTTGTAGGCGACATCTTCTGGCTTTTCTTTTAACCAGTATATCGATATACTGACTATGTGCATATTAACTCCCTCGGTTGTTTATTTTCCATTTTGTTTGTATTGAAGACGACTTTTCAATTCAGAACATCTATCCCTGAAATCTATAGTAGAATAGGTCCATTTGTTTATCCTTGACTTTTACCGGAGGCTTTCTACAAATAATAGTGGCGTGCTGCGGACAGACCTTACCCATACTACCGACACAAACATACCATTATCTTGTATCAAACTCAACTTCTAAAAATATTCTGAGATTTTCCTCAACTGGCACCAAAATGACACTAACGCCTCATGTTTTGGGAATGGTAGCCATATCCGTAAGCAGAAAATGATGTCTATTTCTGAATAAAGGGATAGTTTTGGTGCCTTTACTGAAATATGTTTTTTCCCCAAATTTTAAGGATTACCTTTAAGTTAGCACATTTTATCCATGTGAACTTAGGGTGATAAAAACCAGTGGAATTTTTGATTCCGCTTCATATTCAAGTTCCATTAAGTTTTGACGACAGTGGTCACCTAAATACTTTTAAAAATATAAACTCAAAATTACTATGTGTATATTCCTGAGTAGTTACATGTCTTGGTCCATGCCTATGATGTATTCATATCGCAAATGATGCGGTATTCCAGAGCAAACTCAGACTACAACGACTTTGCTCTGGAGACAATGCGACTTTTTCAGAAACAACTCAAAAAAAGGTATAATTGTGTACGACTGACAATGTACAATGAAAATATATAAAGCAAAGTCACATCTCATTGTCCTCAATTTTAAAAGATATTCAAGGTAAGAACCGTACACAATTCCGAAATTGACATATTCGTAGGTTTGACCTTTTCCATACTATTGTAATGACAGGATGGCTGTCAAGCAAGAGATGCTTACTCTTCCCGTGCACCAGATTTCAACTCCGTTTGGGATTCGTTTTAACTCAATTGCAGAGTTCTTCAGTTGAATTATTCGCTTTTGCATTGTTTTGTATGACCATTAATTATAATTTTCATTTTTTGTATTGTTTTGAGTTTGATTAAATAAATATCTAATGAGTTTTTATGATGGTCATTCAAAAGAGTTATTAACAGAATTTCTGTCAACTAAGTAAGCCAACCTCAAGGGGCCGAATTTTGGTCCCCGGTGATCTAATTGGTTTCGATAAGTCAACTTCTTCCTTGAAATTTTCCGAAAAGTATACCAGACACACGCCAAATTGAAAATATTTATCGAAATTGTATACCTGACATCCTCCTCAGATGTGAATATATCCCTCAAGTATCATGGCGTAATATTCATTCTTTACTTTAAAACAAAATGATTCTAGGGAAAGTCAACTTGGCCTTACGGAAAAAAAACTGAGTTTTGGAATAAGACCAGATGTTTTCTTTGTACTGAGGCGTATTGCGCCCGTTTACTATGCTTTCTGGTACATGTACCAGAATGACACCAATTGAGGCTACTCATTGGAAAGAGAGAGGGAGGGAAAAAATGGTGTTATAAAGATATGTACAAAATGTATAATGTAATTTTCAAACTCATAATGTAATGATGGTACACATTTTTTTTTTTTCGAGTAGTGGCTTTTCATATTCAAACTGTTACTTAAACCTTAAACCAATATAAAAATTTGTGTGTAATCTGCAGACTGAATGACAAATAGAATTATAGATAATTTGTGTATTTTTAAAAGCTGTACTTTTAGAATGTATATTCCGTAAGGATGGGCGTTATAAAAAGAAAGGAATTAGTTAACTTGTAACATCCATGCACTTTGAGCACACAATCAAGTATTATCACTGCATCCTTGTTCCATATCACATTTAGTTAAGATCAGCCGTGAACGGTCATAAATCAAGTTAAATGTCTCATCTGCATTCGCCTACAAAGCACAAGGAAACAATAGATAGCTACTGGAACTGTCCGCGCCGTATCAAAATTAGTGTATTGACCGCATCACAAGCGTCAAAAGGAGAAACCTTCCATGGGATAATTAGTTAATAGATGTAATGGCTGCTGACGATAAAGGTTTAAAGTCATAAGTCTCCTAACAAAGCATAGTGCACAATCAATACATCTATACGTCTGTCATTGATACGCAGTTTCAAGTCTCCATATTTTGTTTTGATGGATTTTCTGTGAAATGTGAAGCTCATTTCTCAGAAAATTGTAAAAGTGATCGAGTCGTCGGCTGGATCGATGGTTGGTCCATAGTAATCACTTCATTTTGCCATCCTTCCTCCTATGCATGTTACCTTGTCACGGCTGTTGACTTGTAGGACATGAGATGTTGTGGATTTTAACTATACGTAATGTTGTTCGCCTATCTGTCTCGCCACTCTACTTTTTATGTATCTATAAAGCAATTAAAGTATAATATTCAATTTAGTTGTTTCATTTCCGCCCTCAGGAAGCTTTCGTATAAAATATATGAATAATAAATATATAGGCTTCACTGTAAGTAGTCCCACATCTTACGTGAGCGTGTGTGGGTGAGGATTAATTTTGTTAAAACCTTTTCCCTTTGGTGTGCTAGTTGAAATATCGTGTTCTTTCAGAATTCTTTAGCTTTGAAATAGTTATTGATTCTTGTGCAATTTTCTAATGATCCACGGTAAGAGCCATAAAATATAAAGCGATCTTGATAGCAGGCTGCCAGTCTCTCATTTCAATTGAGAAAAATAAGGTTGTGTGCTCTTTGAAAAACGTTTCGATCTCATGCAATATTGCTCGTGTAATAAATAAACTCTGTAAGATTTAAGATTAGACTATAGGTGTCGCCTCCGTAAAACATGGCGGTTATTTAATCGTCAAATGTAGAGAAAATACACTTTAAGATTCATCTGTAAAGCGATAGACGCACATGTTGCGAAATTAAATCCAAATCAGTAAGAGTAAAATCGTCAGAAATATCCACCAAGACAGTGGTGATACCTATATTGAACGTAATAAGAAAGAGAAAAGGGGAATCTTTTAGACTAAATGATTTGTCGTTCTACGTGTCTCCTAATCAATCTTTATAGTTCCGTTACGTACTGTGTCCACCGTTTTATAGAGTCGTGCATTGTATTGTGGAGTAAGTGTTTAGTCTCTTATTCATTCGTTTTCTTCGTGTTATATAATACCGTAGACCTCCAACTCATTTAAAATGCTGAATATTTTTCGATTATTCATTTTTGAAGTGTTTTTCATGCTACTTCATGCCACTCAAGATCAGAAACTAAAACCACAACAAGAGTGCAATATGTATTGTGTGGAAACACGATGGTAGAGCGACAGCTGCACACCATTGGGTGTAAAAGAAAGGGAATAGGATCGAGACAAAACTACCATGTCTCTCAGGTCTCTCGGAAAAGACAAAAAATACAGTTTGAACGATATGATTTGTTGAAACAAAATCCGGCTGTGGAATTGTCGTCTGCATATTATCTGTAATAAATGTCGTCTGGTATCTAAACTGTTTGACGTGCGTTTAAATCCATTATCTCTCTGTGTTCTTAAACTATTGTATATAATATTGGTGTTCACAAACTTCTTTTTTAAATGTATACACTCGTCTGTACGTTTAGGTGACTGAATTTAAGCAGGTTTAAATTGCAAATCGTTATGGGTCGTTTATTTTGATATTAGCGCGATGATATTATTGATACTTTTGGTAGAGTGACAAGCGGACACGTTTATCATTTTGTTATTCTGTGTATAAATACAAATCAATAAATACATGATATCTGTTCTTTCCAAAGTTATTCGGTATAAATGTACCCTTCACAAAAAAAAGCATCATTGCCAAAATTGATAAACACGAAATAAAGAATAGATTAGATAATTATGTGCATATATTAAAATATGAAGTTATTATTAGTTATTAGGTTTGTTATTGACCGTCTACAGAGATTTGTCGGGTTGATTAAGCCCATAGAAGGCAAGGCGAAGCCGAGCCTTCTATGGGCTTGATCAACCCGACAAATCTCTGTGGACGGTCAGTAACAAACCTAATAACTGTTTTATTTTGTCGAGGACCCAAATCTCCGTTTTTTGTTGCAGAGAATTTGCGTTTCACGTCTTCTTTTACATGCGAATTCATTTATACGACAATGGCGGTATTGCTGACGGTCTATAGAAATTTAGATGGCGTACACGTGACGCGATTTATGTTCTCTGATTGGTTCGAACTAGTCCTTGGCAAATTAAATTTCAATAGAAGCTGACGAGTTGATAATAAAATAGGACCGGTGTCAATAAATGTTGCGATAAGTAACATTTGATTATTTTTACGATATTTAATTCTTGTTTAATTCGTGAAGGTCAGATATATAAAAAAGTCTTCGTATATGGCGTGGTGAAACTTGGATTTATCAACGCCATTAGTTGTATGGTGTTGGAGTAACATGTTGAAATCATTTGTAACCCGTAGTAAAACCTTCATTATAGAGATACATTAGTCGTATATTACAATGTGATAACGTGTCGCCTTAGGGGAATGTACAGCAGGTCTGAAGGTGCCGCAAATTATATAGTGCTCAAATTAACAAAACATGGGCAACTCTCTACTGGAACGACGATTACATGCACGACGACAAAACTGTAGAAAATTATACATTACTCATTTGATTGAATACTTAAAAATGTAAAAAGAGCATTGTAATTAATTGAACAGTTTACATACACCTATCTTTATGATCTGTACGTCCTACTGAGAGGTCACTATGAGTACACTTTGTTCCAGGTAAGTGTTCATGTATATAGGTGTGATTTGATTTGATCTTGAAACGTGCGTATCTGGTGATCTTATTTTTTTGCCATTGGGTTGCTCTCTGGTACCGGGATTTGATTTTAATTAGTTTTCCTTGAGGACTTTCTTTGGAATTGATGATTTATGAACAAAATTTTAGAAAATCCTTTATGTTGTCTCTCAGACATTTGCTTTGTCTGTTTTATTGTCGTTCCCTTACCCGATGTATATTTGGTTTCCGGGTGATAACCAATACAAGTGTCGTACATCCCGTCTAAACCAAATATGGACGTGGGATTACATATATAAACGGAAAAGAGAACTGTCTGTTTTAGGTTATCTTCTCATGGAAGGACAAAGCATTTATGTTTTGTGTTGAGTTAGCGTAAATATTTGATTTAACTTTTCTGATGTCGTTATGTCAAACGTCAAGGTCATTCCTTCTCTATAAGAATATTCTTAATTAAGTATTTAAGAAATGAAATGTCATAAGCCTAACAAACAAATGGATTGAATGCTATTACTTTTATTAGAATATTGAACCAAGTTTCATTTTACTGGCAAAAGGTTGAATATTGATGTCACTTCTGAAATTCATTATTAATTAATGTATGGTATAAACCAAACATCCACATTACATTTGGATATAAAGACAATGTACAAATGTAATAGTGATACAAACTAAAGATATGTTGACAACCTTGAAAATGTTGATCGGGATTTTATTATTTCATTATCATTAAAATTCAATATGGTTTTCATTGCATTTGCAAAGGTTTTCATTGGTTATGAATATTGCGAACACAGCGTTCGACGAAAAAGTTCTCCATCCACAATCTCCTGGAGAGCTTTCTTTAACGCAAGTAAACTCAGTTTTAGTGTTTCCTTTTCTGATTTATTGTGTAAGACACTGTCATGATAAATATTGTCGTGAACTGCTAGTTAAATGTCAATGGCTTTATTTGTTCATAGAATCGTACGCCGCGTGGTCCTTGGTACAAAGCATTAGCTATAATAATTGATAGCACATCAGCTGTAGTGGGCTACCTTACTACCTGTCCCACGTATTAAACACGGCATATCAACTAACGATCAGCACGGTTGGACAGGTTATGTCGTATTGGTGAGTCTCGGGTAGAGCTATCTAGTCAGTGGAGGAATCAAACGTCTTATAAAGATATTGTAATCTATCAAAACATAATACACGCTATTGAGTGGCTGAGTGAAACGTAAATGATCGCGGCAGACCGTTCTGACTTGGTATTAGTTTTACCTGTATATTTGTGGAGTTACAGTGTAAGCGTTACATTATATCAAGTGTTTTACTGGTTAATTTGTCGTCTGGGGATAATACCGATTCATTAATGCTTTGAGGTTTTTACCTATAAATATTACAATACACGTCTCTTCCGGACAAGCAACGTTCCTGGTTTTATTTTCAGTAAGTTACAAATTTCTTTTCTTTTTTCCGCATTATTTGTTTTATCATGTTTATTTAAATTGCCACTTTGATACCTCGTAATCTTTCTTTGTCAGAAAGCGCAGTCTATACCGTTTTAAGTTCCCTGTATGTTGGCGAGTAAAATGTCATTGACTGTAGGTGATTGAAATCTTGAGCGAATTAAATGCATGTTGTGTAGATATTGCTCGGGGAGGGAACAAGAGAGGACTCTGTAGGCAGGTTGTACGTGTCGGGCATCAGCCGACAGTGTTATCTTGGAGAGAGTTTATTGTATTGGGCTAAGTCTTTGTGATGGGGTAAGTTGGCGAGATCCGAGTCCTACTTAAATACCGTCTGTTTATTGATTGACTAATTATGCATAGCTGGCTTTAAATATGTATCGTTTTTCCTTTATGCAGGTTGTAAAACGCGGATCTACCAACATCTCGTAAAAAGTGAGGAACTCTACCAAGTGACCTTAGGCCATAGATTAACGTACTAACCAGATAAGACAACCAAAAGGAAATGTTTTAAGCCCCGTGTATTAGTATGGCATGTGCTGTGTCCGTACGGACTTTGTATGGTCATCACAGCAGGGGGCTATCTGGATGTAACAAAGAAACCTGTGATAAACCGGTCACTACAGACACTGATTTCCCCTGGATGACAGCCTCACCCCCGGGAAAGGATCCTCCCGACTCGGGCCACTCTGAACCCTGCAGTGGAGGGACTTACTCCAACACATGCTCGTCATCTGCCGCAGACTACAAAGGTATTTGCATGATAATGTTAACACGCTCGTTCTTCACTTTTAAATACATGCTCAGTGATCGATTTTGTTTTGTTTGATTTATTAACGTTTTGTAAAATAAAGATTGAGTGTTTTGTAGGGAAAAAAAAATCGTATTTCGACATTAAGAAAACTTAAAAGGTTGTGAGAGTTTTAGACAGGCGCCCGGCTGTGAATTTTAAATGAAAGCGATAAGGAGTTGTTTTTAATGAATAACAAACATTTTGTTTTGATTTTAAATACAGTCCTTAATCTCATCAAGTGGTTATTTCAGAGATGAAACTTAAAAAGCCGCTTTATCTTTATATACATAGGCACACCTCATCTCGAGCTATTATTGATATATGTACTGTATATACTGGGACACGTATTTATGTTGCGTTAATAATTTATACCGAAATGTTTTGCCGAAACCCCAAGAACATGAAGAACAAAGTATCTAAAATTCAACCTTGCTCGGTCAGAAATGAGATCCACATGTGAATAGTTGGTGTTTGCGTGTTACTTTGTCGAGCAGTTGTATATTGCATTTTACAAGTACATTGCTAGCATGTGGAGAGAGAGAGGAAATCTAATACACTTTTCCTGTCTGAAACTAACATTCTGATGCTTGCGCCACCTATGATCAGATTTATGCACGAACACTTTTTTTTCACAGATGATTTGCTTTGACATTTGTAGCCCGTTCTTTTGAACATGTACATATGTTGACGACAAACATTTGCTCCTAGATTTGCGTATGATATCATTATATACAGATTAATTTTATGGAACTTTATAATGTGCGTAAAATGAGTGCTCCTTTTTCACGCTGTAACTTCCCTGAAGCATTTTATGTCATGTTTCCAAATCAATAAGCGGCTCTCAGTTTAGATGAGATGCAAGCTGTCACCTTTGGTAACAAATCACCTTTAAACCCTCAGGTACCTAGTTTCTCTCTTACTTATACTGTTTAAAATGAGAAGTGTGTAACCCTATACCAAACAAAAAATGGGCAGTGACGCACTGAGTTAAGGTGTTGTACAGTAAGTAATAATACATGATCGGTCTACCTCCTCCCCTGACAAATTATGATTCACAAAAGGGAAAGCTCGCTTCTTTAGTAATTAGGTGGAAAACTACAGATAAGTAAATGTAAGTATGAGGTCACATTGCTATCATTTAACTGTTTTAAAATGTTGGGAAAAAAAACAACAGTCAAACACATTTTAACTGAAAACTAGTCTTTGTGTAATTTAGAATTTTGCTATGTGCGGCTTTTTTCGGTTGCACAAGTTTGAAAATTGGGTAGGACTAATGTATATACGAATTGACGTACTAAGAAAATTCCAAGTTATGAAAGACATCAATAATGCATGTTTTACAACATAAAAAGTATATTAAGACAAACTACGTGGAATTAGAAAAGTTTCCATTGTACGACTGTAGTGACACTTTATTTTTGGGATTACCTACCTGTTACTATAATTCTTAAACAATAATGTCTATTATAGCAATGACATCCAGGTCATATTATACGACTTCTAAATAGCCGCAATCTTTCATTAACTAAAGGACAGGTTCTACTCAGAAACGATACATTTTACCTACATGTATACGCCCCGACGTAAATCAATTTTACACCATTGTTGTTTCTTGTAAATCATAAATTGGCGACTTGTCTTTATAACTATTCAAAGAAAAATTTGTTTCATTCTTCTGTGAATTGAAATGTTCAAACCACAAAAGGTCCTTGATTCAAATCAGAGTTAGACGTGTTATGCTGGAATTCAGAACAAAAACCCCAAGCCATGCATGTTTGTCACTGTCACCGCATGAGTCAGGAAATTTTAAATATGTAAACATCAAGGAATGACAGAAGCAGATTTTTCTTATATTCATACTAGTAATCGATTAGTGGTTTTAGAAAAAAGAATGCATTTTTCATCTGTATAGTCTAATAAAAGCATTGATCAATTCTCTATCTTAAGCATGATAAGGTCACAAAATCTTTAATCTTATACCGTACATGTCGATTTATAAGATTTATAAGGAAGACATACTTTATATTGCAATAAAGAATATTGATGCATCCGAATTGAAAAATTCTCTGTGAACCTTATAACTGGATGACATACTTTCTTTTCATCTTTAACCTATTAATAACCTACATATAGACAGTGGGTCGGTTGGTGTCAATAATCTTGTTTTTACATTACCAGCTAGCGTATAACACTCCGTCATACCACCTCAAGGCAGCACAATCACATACATGTATAAACTATTTTTTAAAGACAGAAAAAAGTATTTGTCTATTTAGCATGTTTAGTAATGAGTATGGAGCTTGTTTATTTATTTAGAATATCACGGTAAACAAACATACCTCGAATTACCTTTATCATGTCCATGAAGCGCGTATTGTTATTACTTACGTATTTTTTAAATTTTTATTTATTTACATAACAGATCATTTTGGTAAATAGCAAAAAAAGAAGAAAAAGATGAGGAATGTAATACATAAATACTCTTTGAACAAGAACAAGAATTGCTACATATGATTAAAGTAAAGACAAATCATAGATACATCAAGGACACTTGGGGTCGGCGGGATAAATATCAGATCTAAGATCTAGACATTATTTGTATTTGTTCTTATGTAAAACTTGATGAAAAAGTCGGAGTAAACAATTGTTAACATGGTTAAGTAGGGAATGGGAAATTTATATCGATCAAGTTTTGACCAAAAGTCAAATAGATAGGATAACACTCCTGGTTCCGCCCCTGACTACAGGTATTTACTAGCTTGTAGTTAACACTCCTGGTTCCGCCCCTGACTACAGGTATTTACTAGCTTGTAGTAAACTGGCGCTTTATCTGAACCAACTTACCTTTAACTCAAATCCATTGTATACTCGGAAACATATTCCTGGTGAAGTATTTGCTATCATGTTATGTATATATAACAAAGCGCACGGGTCAGTCAGTAGAAAATCTGTTTGGGAAAGTAAATCACGACTATAGTCTATAAAGTGGCCTTACTTATCACAATAACAGATGTGAAGAAGGAAACACAAACTTGTAAATGATGTACCAGCAATAAACTAAAGTAAGAATTTCTAAGCTGTCTTAAAATACGGTTTTAAATTGAAAGGCATGGTCAAATGACCAGATCAAGTAAAGATTAACGCAGCGATACCATGCTCTGATCCTTCCTTTACCAATGCTGTATCTCATTCTAGGAGGATAGGATGGGGGTGACAAAACTTATGGTTATTTGCCGTAATATGAATGTATACTTATCTGTCGTGAAAGTACTAATTGAAAATATGTACTTTTGGAGATCTTTTTCACCAATAGAAATACCAAAAGAAAAAAAGTACAAACGAAAGCAGGGAAGGCTGATAATTTTATGTAAAAGCTCGAGTCAGAGGTGCATCAATTCTTTACTTGAAACTTGCGTAAATCATTTCAGAAACTCCACCCGTTTGTCTTTGGAGCAGTTGACTTATTAGCTGTCACCTAACCATCCCATCTGGTGGTCACGTGGGACACTGGCACTCTGTGTACTTTATATATACAGTATTTGTCAGTATTGACTGGTACATTAATGTCACATATCACCACAACCCAACATGATCAATACTCCCCAATCACGCAGCCTACTTCATCTTATGTCAAAGCTGCTCTTACTTATTTACAATGAGTAGAGAGGATCATTCCAGTAACCGTATCGATAGTTATAGTGTATACACAGTTCACTTCACCTTTATCTCGGAGTCTTCTTTATCCGACTTGCCAATTAACCCGATACCAACTTGCAAATCAAACAGAACAAAGAGAAATTTATTATTTCCATAATTTTGTAGGGGTTTTAAGTATCACCAAAAATATAATTACGATAACATTTTGGTCAAGACTCTTGATAAATGAAAATATAATCACGAAGAAAGTATGAATGACCCAATTGTACGCCAATTTCTTCGAAGAATTTTCTTTTTTTAAATAAATGTGTACGTAGAAGAAATAACTATATACGATGATAAGATAATACGTGTAATTTATAAATGATGCGTGATAGCATGACATAGGATACATAGCCCAGCACGCTCATTCTGGGAATCATATAAACAATCACGGATCGCCTTAGCACGTCTACGAGATATCTAACATTTTTCTCTACCTACAATACGAACAGGTTTCATTATTACATAGTTTTGTTTGATTGCTAACAGGCGATGCAGTTGTAAGCACCATTTGGTTTTTATTAAGTTACTTTACAGGACAAAGAGTGATAATTTCCTCTATCGACCTGCTTAAAAAATATAAATCGAATTATACATCGCCAACTGATCTTCTTGATTTAGAAATATTGGTAACAAAGGATCATTCCCGGAAATTGAGATCGCTTAAAATTTCATCCGAGTGTGAGCTTGTCAAAAAGACTGGCAAATTATGCGCCAACCGTCTGTATAACGGCATACCAATATGTAAATCTTACCAGTGACGGGAATCACATGGTGAGCTCCAGCCGATCGTCCATGAATGCATGTAGAGATGAAAATTGAGAAAAAGCACGTGTGGGTTGCGTTGACATTTCCATCATTGCGCATGTTAAAAGATAAATGTTACGCTACCACGTAAAATCAATTTGTACAATCTGTTCTTTCATTACAGACTCGAATAGAGCCAGTCCTAGAGATGAAATGAAATTGGGAATTACTCAAGAAAATGGAGAAAAGACATTGAAAACTGGTGCCATAAAGAGGAAAGCCGAGTGTCTAGATGACGACTATGTAGAAAGAATTCCGTCCAAACGTATATCTCCCTTCCTCAACACTCCTAAAGAGAGGAAAGATGAGAGGAGGAGAGTCCTCAAGATCTCAGTACAAAAACTCCGCTCCATGGAGGACCCTGAGCACTATCTCATGCGTTCCGTGCTTATTAATAATACTTTAAAGAAAGTACAAAAGGAGATCCGTGAGGAGAAGAAAAGTTACCAAGGTTACAAAAGTTGTATTTACCGGCTAAAGCCGATATTTGACTATGATGTTCTCAATAATAACCACGCCATGGGTGGATTCGGGGGCTATTTTGACGATCCGTTCGCCGTCCCCGACGAGCACGAAAAAGTCACAGACGAGATAACTGAATCTCTGTGTAATGGACTTACAGACAGATCTCGCACATCGTCGTCTGTGAATTCTGAACATCAAAGTGACAATACCTCGTCAAACGAGTCTTCTGCAGCAACCTTGTGTATACCGGAAACTAATTATTCGCCTACATCATTTCCTGTTTGCCATAATAGTTCAGAGCAACACTGTTCCCCGACAGAGGGAGATTACGATAGTGACAAAATTCCCACCGAAATGGAAGTGACCGTCATTAAAAGTTTGATAAGCGTATTAGGTGATACGTAGTACATAGCAAACAATCTTACAGCGATTCATTGGAATGAATGGTGACATTTGCAGCAGGTACGAATGAGCGAATGAACTCTGATTCTTGTATGTGAGATACAAACATTTTGAGTTATGCATGTGTGAATGTTGGACAGCAAATGCGATCATATTTGTTGATATATTTCATTAAGGACTTTGTGTGTCTGACAAGCCACTATATCCGAATGGTGGTCATATAAAGCCAGAACGCCTTAAGGATGTCATCTGTTAACAGCATCGTGCTTTATTGGATTGAACACATAACGTTTATATCGACAAAGTGCTAGGGGGCTCTGTACGAGGCTCCTCTATTAACATTGATAATGTCTGAAGCTTAATGGTAGTTTAATGACTGGAAAATACACAAATATCGCAAAACAACCCTAGATGTATTGACTCGCTTAACGAATACGAAAAGACTAATTTGAAATGACTTCAAGATGTTTAAAAGAATACATCTTGGATAAATATCAACACATTGATTGCCAAGATTTTTATGAAATGAACTCCCACGTGTTTCAAATATTTGATGTTGACGTGAAAATCAAATCCGCCTTTAATTATTTCAACACCAGCGCATACTGCACACTCTCGTATACCCATGCGAGTTTACTATTTTTATCTTGACGCATTTCGTATGTAAATGACGCATGGACAATGATACTTTGTCTTGAGTTTATTATTACGCTTTATGTACGTTTATGTATGTTTTAACTGTATTTCTTCTTTAATTTATAAAGAAAAGAATCTATAGAAACAGAATAGAATAGAAAGGAAGGGATTTGCTGGAAAAATAATCCTCATTGAAGCTGTTAAAGTTTTTTGATACTTGGCTTAGTGTACCAGAGTTCAGTTTGTAAAGAAATGATCAAATGGTAGACGTACTTTAAATCTTTACAAACACAAAACAAATTGATTTTTCATCGATTAAGTCACAGGCTTTATGCCGTTGTAATTTTATCATGTGCAATCAAGTGAGACATTTCATATATTTGTAAAGGATTTGTGAACTGTTTCATGTATTTATTTATTATGTTCTTTACACCAAGTACGGCTTCTGTCATTTGATATGCTATAATTTATTTGCTATCACAAAGCAGGGCAGCGATAGGTGTACAACGGGTAACTAGATTGGGCCCAGCTTGCCAGCGCTATCAGAAGGCCGCTTAGTGCTGTACTTAATGACAAAACGTTTTCAAACTATTTTCTTTGATGCCTTCAAATTATTTTTAAATTCTTCTAACATGCACTGAATTTTCCATCTGGTTAACTTGTATGATTCAAGCTTTAAACGTGGTTTAGATGACCGTTACTTGAACTAAAGACGCGAATAGACTTTGAGGAGCGATAACGTTTGATCTTTTAAACACAATATGTGATAAAACGAGGGACTATTTACGGAACAATGTGACAAAAAACTTATGCACGCTTACAGTAAATAATATGGGCTATAAAATTAAAGAACTTAGCATGCTTAATTAGGTACAGACAAAAGGGATATTAGTTCTACAGTTTTTTTCAGTTTCAACAAACTATCACTTTCGGCTGAACTGTTTCATTATCTTCGTACAAATTCAATTATCGCTTTGGCCCCGTACGATAGCCCCGTCTGATTGGCCATGGTAATATTGATCAATACGAGTCAAATCAAGACAGACTAGGCTAAAGCATCGGTTATGTCTTATTTATTGGTTTTGATTATTAATGAGCAAATATCGAAATGAGAAGACTTAAAATGCATTAACAAAGGCTCGTTAGTTATGATGTACAGTGATCTGTCTATGGTGTGGGTTGAGGATAGATAGTATGGAGTGGGTTGTGGACCAGGAGGACTACATGTAGCATGTCATCGACCGGGCCATCTCCTTCACTAATAAGCCAGATCAAATATTGGTAACTCAGTCCCCTCGTGGGTATAACTTGTCTCACACGACGATAACTAAAACATGCGAAGTCAGGTCGATCCGAGGCCTAATCCTATTTAATGAATTGATTTTTAAAGGCATTGTTGAGAACTGAAAAGCGAAAATCCTTGTTTACACGCTTAACGTAGGTAAATTGAGGTGATAAGCACATAAACTGTGTACGGATTGTGAGCACAGACTGATAGGCGATACAACTGTCAAATACAGTATAACTTGATCGATAACTTATTTATATTGAATTGCCTTTTTCGAAAATATTTATATTCTATCTCAATCTTTATGTCTTAAATATGCCATGTTTGAGTTCTGTTTTGTAACATGCCGATTTTTTTTTAATATGAATATTTATTTTGCAAATGTCATCAGTATAAAATATATATAATATAAAAGTATGAAACACATCTTGAGTATTCCTTCCTTTTTCACCTCGGCACACCTGGTTGTACCTGTAAATAGGTGTATTTTTACGTCACGCGATTTGATGCTCTTACATGCACTTGTACGGATATAGCTCCAGACAGTTTACATATTATAAAAGGAGAGAATAACGTAAGCATCCAAACTATATTACCAACCAAGTACCAGCAAATACTAAGACATTACAGAACTAAAGATGCTACAAAAATATACAAATATTGACATGTTTTGTGACTGGAGTAGATATGATTGGATATTATTTTTGTTGCACTGAAGCGAACGGTTTTGTATGCTAGCAGAAGATGCTTACTCTCCCCAGTCAACTGTTCTTCTTACTTTAACATTTTGCTTGATTTTTAAATTAAGCGATAGGACTTTGATATTTCATATGCTAGTATTATTCCTTGTGAGAATATAGCTATCGTTTAACACCAAGGTTGATACTGTTATCGTGACATAGTATTGGCTTAACTACACAAAAAGATAACTGTTGAAGGAGCTATGGTATTTCACAAACACATCATGTTCACTTGTTGTATATCTTCGGTTTATGATGCTATCCTTTGACTTCAACATACAATTAGTAAATTTTACTTTGCTGGACAGCGATGTTCCCAGACTGCCACCATACGGTATTTACACTTCTTGTTCTCATGATTTGACTTGCATGATGAAAATTAACAAGAAAGTATTTTCCATATCACTAACTAGTTGAACCTGGAAATTTTACATGAATTAGTTTGTTCTCCTATCGAAATTTTGGAAATTACAGGTTATAGTATGTGTTATTTGGAATTTATTTGTCTTCATTTTAAGACTTGATCAAAGTCAAACTTTAATCGAATTGTAAAAAAGAATCAATCGCCTTTTTTACCATGGATATAATGCTGAAGCCATTAGAAGAATTTCAAGCATGGGACTGGATCTTTTTTTAATTTTTGAACTAGCACCTTTTTCAAAATTGCATACGGACAAACCGTGACTGCAGGACTCTATGAGGAGCACCGACCAATTTTTGTGAGGGAAGACTTGTCCTGTGTGAAGGTTGGTCGGAATTCTGTTACTTGTTGAAGTTGTTTTGTCTGATTAGTTCTGTTTGTTACGATTATGCGGGTGTGTTCCACTATGGTCAGTACAGGGTGGTACTGCTTGGTATCTCGATCACAAGGTATATTTCCATACGGCTGACGGCTGCAAAGATTTGAATATGTTAAAGAGAAACACATGTGTTAGCATACAGGTCACATATAGGGAACTTGGACGGAAAGACAACGCCGTACATGCTTTTATATCAGCTTTTAATTCACCAAGCGTATAGTGTCCCTATACTTTCAAGGTCATGACGCCCCTTCTCAACATTTTCGTTTCAAGCCAAAACATAACAGCTATGTCACTTACATTCATGTAGCCAAGTTGATCAACTTCGTTTTTTCAACGCATTCGAAAATTTCTGTGATCAAAATTTCTTGATTTCTAAAACGTGGGTCCTATAGCATCATATCCCATCCATCCTACTACGTCTTTCGGTACATTCTAGGGCGTACTTTCACACTCTTTGGTTATATTACATTGTTTAGATTGAGGATCACTGGCGAGGGTTAAGTACCCGATTCGCGCATGTCTGGTCCATGCTGCAAATTTATCTGTTCTTAAATGTTACTATTGAATTTGAAGACGTTTAACATTCATGTAATGGATGTAACTGTGACGTTTCTGTGCGTTTTGGCATCAGAGACTCTCATTTTCAGAGCTAAAAACGAGGCCAATCTGATTGAGAGTCAGTTCTCATGTTGACATTATGCTTTACCTGCATATAGATCTGACAAGTATTCATAAGAGGTCGTATCAACGGTAAAACTGGGAAGTGCTCATGACTTAATGATATGAAACAAACATACTATTGTTGACAAGTATACACAATGCTATATCGATTGGCAGTTATAAATTGTGTGGTATATCCTGCTTAAAAGGTGAACTTTTCAATTCTTTTGCTCATCAAAGGTATTTTGCATTAAAAACAAAGATTTTTGGATAAAATTCTTCCGCAATTCAGATTCAGCTTCCATCATTGGTCACCTGCGTAGAGATCTGACAATGAAACCGAAGAAGGACATGTTCTGTGTCCAAGGGGAGGGGGGGGGGTAATAAAAAGGAATTTATGCAGAACGCAAAAATATATTGTTCCATTTCATGAAGTCATGAGCACTTCCCACTTTGACCGTTGATACGACCTCTTATGAATATCTGTCAGATCTATATGCAGGTAAAGCATAATGTCAATATAAGAACTGACTCTCAATCAGATTGGCCTCGTCTTTTCCTCTGAAAATGAAAGTCTCTGATGCCAGAAGCCGCTGAACCGTCACAGTTACTTTCCATTACATGAATGTAATTGACATATCTGTTATGGTTTGGCATGAAACGAAAATCTTGAGAAGGCTCGTCATGACCTTGAATGTATAGGGACACAGACCGCCGTCATACACGCTAGGTGAATTGAAAGCTGATGCTGAACACGTACGGCGTTGTCTTTCCATCCAAGTCTCCTGTCTGTGACCTTTGTGTTAACACCTTCTGTGTTTGCCTTTACATTTTGTAACATATTCAAATCTTTGCAGTGGCATAAGCTTGCGTCCTGTATGCCATTGCGATACGTACAGTATAGATGTGGACTATTTGCAAAATAGGAATAACGTCTCACCAACTGTGAGGAACGTTGATATGTGATAAAAAGCAAGGCCATGTTACAATCTGACATTCAATGTAAAAAGTACAACGTTCAAATTGTTTAGCGGAACCTTTTTGCAGGAAATGAAAGTGGTATGTACATACATGTCAACGTGTCGGTAACTCGGAGCGTGTAATTACTGACACGACGTAAATGTTATGATTATATCGAGGAAATATTATCATAATGAGGTCCAAAATACACCAAAATATCACACAGAATTTCACGTGCAACCTTATATGGAAAATAAAATACACTACAATGGATCCGTATCTTGTTACTATAGCCAATAATCTCCTACTTGAACTTCGCTTTGATAGATCATTCTGTCAAGTTGTGTGTGCACAGGTTGGCGCCTTAGATTAATTCATGTCATTGTTTAAAACTACTTCCTTTGATTTTTATGTATTTATATATATTATGATATTTATCAAAATATGTAAGATTTATAGATCAGTACAGTGCAAAGGTTACTAGTAACAAGTTTATGTATTTTGAAAAAATAAACATCTAGAATTTTGAAACAAGAATGATTTCTTCTCAGAAACTAGGACAGGCATTTCATATATTACAAAAATGTATATTTTCGTAGAAAAAGAAGATAACGATACAGATAATATCAGCAAAGAAGGTAATTGAAGGTAATTGACAAATGTGAAAACACAAAGAAAGCAAGAACAACGAAGGATACCAAAGGTACAAGGAGTAAAACACACACATAAACAGTGGGCAATCAGTACCAACTTCGTAGCAAATTGTGTAGTTATCAGGTTAACGTGCACACAACCCTTTTCTATTTACCTAGTGGTGAAAAAGAACACGACACAGGGGCCCAAGAAACACGCATATGGATATGTAAATGGATATAAAAAACAGAAGGCATACGAAATACAGTCTGTGCTCTGCCGAGCTCATACATGTGAGGAGTCCGACTGACATTCAGAGAGGACAGGTAGTCTAAAGAAGTTTGGACAGGGCCCGACATGGAGTTCTGTCATCACAGTCAGTCAGTGTGCAATTCTTAAGAATGCGCTGGTACAAGGCTGTAGATTGGTCCGGTATACCAAGCCAAGAAAGGAGGGGATCTCCAACAACACCCGGTTGTAGGACCAACAACAAAACCAAAAAACAACAATTGCAAAAACACAAAGCAGTCACGCCACGAAAGAGACGCAAATGGTACAAGGAACGTCAAATCACATAGAAACATCAAACACAAATGACTACACATAAACCAACGAGACCAATGGGCAACCATGGCCAACTTAGGGTGGCCATTTGCCACGTCAGTAGGAGACGGTGTGGTTATCCTGGATTACGTGCGCATTACCCTCCCACTTTTCCGATTACCAAGATGTCTCGAAGAACGTACAGTTGTGGTGTAAAATAACCTCCTCACTATGAGATGAACATATGTAAATAGACATCAAGTGTCTGTCTGGTGACAGCAGGATCATATCCACGGTACAAAATGTGTTTAATGATTCTAACACAATTTTGATGATAATTCTGTCTACCTTTGATCCTTCTTATTTTGATAATTATGTCACCATAAAATGCAGGTTGTGAATTACCCAAAGTAATATATTCTATTGTTTGTATAGATCCGATTTTCAATAGAAGTTGACGATAATTTTTGTAAAATTTCCAGAAACTCTTTACTAGTTTATGAATACTATAACTGAAAACCTTGACCTAAAAGTTTCTTGGTAATTTGTAAATTTTTGCTTTGAAAATCCAAATCATCAGTGAATGCTCTTGCATGCCGGATGAGCTGCGAAATGTATATACCGTACAGACGGTAATTTAGGTAACATTACCAATATACTATGTTGAATCCAAACTCATATCTTTTGTCGTACACATTTGTATGAATATCTCCATTAACAATTTTGGCTTTTTGTCACACACGCACATGTATGAATCTCTCCATTAACAATTTTGTTATTTAGGTTCAAAAATGGTGTTTCTGTGTTCGTAACGTTTACCTTATTTAGAGTCAATTCTTGTGGATAAATAGCATTTTTATACTTTTTAAAAACATGATTGTAGATAATAAGAATATCATCCAGGTACCTAGAAGTACCAAAGAAACATTTCAAATCATCATGTTTTCTTTGCTTTTGAAGTTTCAAGTTTCGTATCTAACAGGAAGCTTAAATCCTATTTAAATTTCTCCCTTCTTATTATTTAAATGCAAGGGAGGAGGTTCGCTCATTAGCCACACAAAATTATCAACAACACAAAAATGATTGTGAGCAGCGCCATAGTGAATGAATTCGATGAACAAAGATGAACACTATAATTGAAAAATGTAACTCAAATGATCACAAAGGCTGCCAAACATAATTATTTCTTGAGGAATGTTCTATTACAGAATATTACCGGTATTAGAAAATACTCCCACAACAAGTGATACAATTTGTTTGTTTACATATGTTCTAAACTAAATAAAATAATTCAGACTAATCAGAAAGGAGCTAGATCTTTAGCAGTTTATATGTGTGCGGTGCAGCACAAAATAATTTCAACAGCGCTATTCTTTTTTCCATTTTCCATTTTACAAAAAACTTCTATGGAGATTAAAATAATACTATCAACTTAAACAATCTGCAAAAAAAAAAAAAAAAAATAAAAAAAACCCCGCAAAATTGAATCCCCAATGGAAACGAGACGAGGATTAAGTATCTGAAACGTGTATGTATGGTCCATGCTGCAATCTTATCTGTTCTTTAAAGATGCTATTGAAGTTGAACACGTTTAATATCAGGTGTCCTGGGAGTGTAAGCATCTCTTGTTTGCTAGCAACAATTGTCCCAGGCCTTGGAAATTGCAGAAAAAACGTCATATCCGGTTTGTTTTATTTGGTAAATTGTTAAATTCAGTATTTTGGATGGTTCTAACTTAACATATCTTCCAACATGGAGGACATCGATATATTATAATGTTTCAATTTTTTCATTGTATTGCAGTGACAAATGCAGCTGCTCACAAACTACCAATGGTTCAGTAGCTTTTCGGTTAGCCACGAAGTCGTTGTAGTTTGAGCTTGCTCCGGAATAGCGTATCAAGTGTAACAGATAGGGACGAGGAATATTACTGATAAGGAAAAAGAAATCGGTAATTTGAAGTTGAAGTCATTTGTCATATATTGTAGATCAGTTCAGCTCAGTTCAGTTGATCGTTTTCGTCAAAAGATATCATGAGATTCAGTGGTTTCTTTCACATCTAGTTCTCAGGGATATAGATTATGCTAAGGTAATCAGCATAATTGTGATTATTAGTTGAGTGCACGTGATCGATATGCACGTATCTGTATGTAAAATTGAATATGAGTGCTAGGTGTTTATTTCAGTGAGATAGCAAAAATGCAGGTAGTCATTTCAACGTATTTATCTCTGTTGCAGGTATAGATCTGAATTTCAATACAAGCTGGGAGTATTTTTGTAGAGAGAAACTCGGCAGAGTTTTTCGTATGCTCTATGGTTTAGATATTTGTCATATATTAAATTGATAGTCTGTTTGTTACTTGGGCACCTGTGCTGTCTTATGTGTGTGATCATCTTACAGTGATGAGGTTATTCTTCGAGACCACTGGGTAAACGTACAAGTAGGAGAGTTGTACCGATGTTATCCGGATAACCACATCATTTGCAACTAATGTCAGCACCGATTCCTTATTTGTCTAATTGGTTTATGTCTAGTCATTTGTGTTCAGTGCTTTGATGCCTTTGTTTTTTCTCCTTGTCCATTGCCCTTTTGCATCAATTACTGTCCTTGTCTAATTCTGTGTTTATGCATCGGGATGTTTCAGAGTTTTGTTGTGGATATTGCATCCGAGTCTCGTTGGAGATCTCCTTTTTTCAGAGACACTTTCCTTGCTGTTGACACAGGTATGTGTAGACGAAAGTTCCGAATCTAACGTTGATGATTGCAAGGTCACCTGTAACAATATGACCAGCTTGTTTGTATAGACATTTTTCACATTCTCACGAAGTAGGACAGAATTTACTTCAGAATAAAGATTTTTGCAGGTAAAGAAACATTTCAAAATACTAGAACAACATAAAGACAATGAACACCTGTACTTTCGGAAAGCATTCCTTCTGGCCAGCAGAGCGAAGACAATTTTTGAGATGTTGTCCGTTATTTTTTTGGGTCGGTGAGTCGAATTTTCTTGAAATGTTTTGTCACCTTATATTGTGAAAAGACGTGTGTACGCTCAATGTTTTGTGTCTCTCATGAGAGATTAACAGAGGGATGGATTGACTTGGTGAAAAACAAGAGAGTTTTATTTCCTTATGTATACCCTCCTACAAATTCTTTCGTCCTTGTTAACAGAACTATTACATAAATACTTTTTATATAGTTTGTATTGGAATCTCCCACTATTTAACAACTTCGATTACAGAATACTATTAACGCTAAATAATAAGACTTGTTCAGTATACTTATGAAGATTACGCTATGCAATGTTCTACTTGAAATGAAAGTAAATATAATTAGTATGCATGTATGCAAATTTACAAAAAAGTTTCTAAAATTGGATCATTCAATTAACATTCCTATTACTTTGTACAAGAATTATGATGAATTGCACTTTTAAATAAAACGATTGGTAAGTGCATTTGACCTTTCTCTGACAAAGTATGATTGATGACTTTATAATTCTATGAACTGACAAGAAGTTAAGACTTTCTTATTTCACAGAAACAGCGTGTTTGTACGATACATCCACGCTCCAGTTCCGTGTAATCGATGTAAGCATGCAGCTTTTTCACAGACTCCCTACTCTACTTGGATATCTTTGTCAGGATTCTCCGCAGAATTTCGTTTAGTTCCATGAATTTCTTATTACTTATTCGGGGACACGAAGGATTTCTCCGAAACATGATACTGACTTGATTAAAGTTTTTCTGTGTAAGAAAATGTTATATTACAAAAAGTAAGATATTATGTCGACAGTAAAAGATTTAATAACAGAACTCTTCTTCTAATACGACACACAAATACAGATGAGAAAGAAAAAAAGTAAGAAAATTACTAAAAGGGGAAAATATGAAAAATGAAAGGGAATAAATTAACCACTAATGTGGCTAAAGTTCCAGCTAGAGCTCATGTGTGTGGCATCCCTCGTCCGTCACCATGGACAAGCTTAAAATAGGCTATCCTCCTTTGATAAATTTCTTCAGAACAATGCTGATTTATATGGACAAACTGAGAACATAATAATGGTCCTTACGGATCTGCTCGGAAGTCATTTTTTTATTTCATTTTTGGTTTGCCAGAAATGTTTTTTTTTTTATGTAGAACTACATATACGTTGAATAACTTTGAATGCAAAAGAGTATATTACCTCAAGAATTTCACAACCTAATTTTTATGGTGACATACTAAAGAGATAAAGAAGATCCTCACAACAATCTCAACAGCAATCATAATAGAGCACCAAATTGAGCATCGACGGACCCCATGGGTATGATCCTGGTGTCACCAGAAGGACATACTCTCGATGGTATTTGACACATCCAGAGCACTGTATACCATCACATTCATAAGAATATTGTTCTCTGATTAATTGTAGGACTGTAGCAAAACACCGAACCATCCCTATGAGAAAACACAAAGGTGACAATCACAGTAACGCAAATGAGACACGAAACACCAACTACGGCATCATAACGTTAACCAAACAAAAAAAAAAAAAATACACATAAACCAACGAGAATGAGACCAATGGGCAATCATACAATGTACATGAGTTCAACCCTCCTTCTTTTCCGTTTATCCATATGTCTCGAAGAACCCACAATTGTTGTTTGTAATATCTTCGCACTGTAAGATGACCACAATAATTCAAGGGCCCAAGTAACTGACCAAGTACATGTAACTTATTCTGTTTTCTAGAAAGGAAATTCGACTGATGACGCGATTAACTTATACTTATGGAAAATCACTTCCAAAGTAGTGGAGTCTGTAGGAGCAGGAAGGTAAGATTCCAGGCGGAGAATATGGACAGCGTGCTTATTATTCTGTCGTAATAGCTAGTATTTCTTGAGAGTGAATGTTCCAGTAGGCCTAACGAATGATTTGTTACACGATATAATGACATGTAATACGATCTAACAGGATGGTTAGTCCTGTGATAACATAATGGTATATGAAGATGGACACGTTGACATCTTGTGTTATTGGATAAGCATTAATGATTGAAAGTACAATAAGAGCTGTTTCATAATTTTTATTTGTTTTCCTTTAGGAAGAAGCGGAAGAAATCTGAACTGATATTATACTATTATAATAATTCATTTTCGAAGATTCTATAACTTTAAGATTTTAAAAATAAAACATTACAGAGTGAGATAAAACCTTGATTACCAGAATCGTTGGGAATAAGTGGACCATATGAAACTGAAGTATCTTTTTCATTCTTTTAGATATAGGTATAATTAAAGGAACTTATGAAATGTAATGGAGAGCATTCCTCAAAATGATGCTGGTACAACAGAGGAACATAAATAACACAGGGATGTCTAAATCAATAATCACCATTCCGTAATTCTTCTCTGGTAAGTAACATTCGGACCAGCGTTAAGGATATACATAATGCCGCATAAGCAGAAAATTTTGCGAGTGATTTGGAATCGCGAAAATATATCCCCGCGAAAAGTTGTGTTTGATAAAGTATATCAGTATATCAGTTACATTTTGTCTTCATTGTACATGTGCCATTCTTCACTTTTTTTCTGATCGTTAAGAGAAGTGAATCGAATATATTCTTATGATATAACTAGCTAAAAATTAGATAATAAAAGGTACATAACAGTAACATAATGTGTTCATATTTGTTTGTTATTTAGGAATCGCGAAAAATTGTACTCGCGAAAATAAAGACACCCTATTTTACCATTAAATCGCGAAATTTGATATTCGCGAAAAATTCTGGTTATACCTTATTTCTTCTTATTAAAATCTTATCAGTATAGTCTTGTGAAAAGTCCTTATTCTGATATATCTTTATATCAGTCCTGATTTCTTCTCGAATGTTAGATGATCAACAAAGCTTACAAACCAGCACGTTTTGACCCATTTCATGTACAAGTCCCATATATAGATCAAGATGAGAAAGTGTCTAATTTCAAAGAGCCCGATGTTATCATAGACCTAACCGTCTTCCAAAAGCACCCTGTTATTATGAGTTTCCAGTAATTACCATTCAAATAGTACGTCAAAGCCAAAGCGACAGTCATGTGGAAGAGTTAGAGTTACGCTCAGTTCTAGGAAATGCAGCTTATGCTCCTACAGATTATTCTATCTAGTAAAGGGATAGTCAATCATAAATATGTTCCATCAACTTCTGCATTCGACAGAAGAATAAAATAAAGATGTTGTTTACTCGCATAGTCAAAATAAAATGAAGATCTACATTTATTCCACTTGAAATCAAGTCGTTCAATAGCGAATAAGTATTTTTTTACTCTAGATGCGGTACATCATTCGGATGCAGCTCTTTAAAAATAATCTCTAAGCAACTACCTCAGAGAAACTTTGGACGACCATATGTGTACACATAACCCTCCAAATATCTACGGATACTGAAGCAAATGTAACCAAATGATAAAACTCTTAACGTGATACAAAATTGTCATATGAAAATCAATTGTACGTCGACAACCACACCATTTGCTTATAGTAGATGGCCGTCCAAAATCGGCGCCGGGTGCACATTGGTCTCCTTCTTTTTATGTGTTGTCATAAATGTTTGATGTTTTTGTACGTCTGTTTTGATTATTTTGTATGGTGTTCTAGTGATTTTTGTCGTGTTTTTTGTGCTTTGAAGTTTTTGTCTGATGTCATTTACGTGTCACTTTCTTGTGGGTTTGTTTCGCTGGGTGGGTGCAGTGTTGTCATGCTGGAGAGCATCCCCTTTTTGTCAATCATGGCAGAAACAAAAAACATTTCTTTATTCCTGGAATTCAATTCATTCAATCTTCAACCTATCGGAGAAATTCTTAACTTCACATTCAATTGTCTCTTCCATTGGTATACATGTAAAAATTGATCGATTAATGTCGTTTTAAACGAAAAGGTAAACCATATCCAATCAAGCAATAATCTTCTGATCTCAGCGTAAAGTACATTCAAAACTGAAAGAAAGGAGAGGATCTCCAACAACACTCGGTTACAGAACCCACAGCAAAACCTCAGAACACCAAATGCAAAAACACAGAGCAGACAAGCTTAGAAAGAGACGTTAAAGGGACGAAATCACCAACTCACACCATAGAAACATGAAACACAAAAGACCACACATAGACCAAAGGGCAACCGGTGCCGACTTAGGACGGCCATCTGCCACGCAAGTAGTAGACGGTGTAATTATCCGGATTACGTGTGCACAACCCTCCTACTTTTCCGATTTCGTAGAGGTCTCGAAGAACGCACAATTGTGGTGTAAAATAACCTTCTCACTGTCAGATGAACATACAAACAGACTGCATGACGCATGGGCCCAAGAAACACAGATGGATATGTAAATGGATATAAAAAACAGAAAACTTACGAAATACAGTCCGTGCTCTGCCGACTGTAGCGAGCTCATGCGTGTGATCATCCGAAGAGTTCAACTGACATTCAGAGAGGACAGGTGGTCGGGGCCGTTTCTTCTCTAAAGAGGTTTGGACCGGGCCCGACATGGAGTTCTGTCGTCGCAGTCCATCAGAGTGCAATTCTTAAGAATGCGCTGGTACAAGGCTGCTGATTGGTCCAGTACCAAGCCAAGTGTCCGTCTGGTGACAGAAGGATCATATCCACGGTACAAAAGGCTCTTGATAATTCTAACGCAATTTCGATGGTAATTCAATCGTAGATAATCATATACATGCCAGAAGACCATAGACAAGACATACTAAGTAGCACCATTGAAAATAATAATATGGAAGGCCAAACTGTATTCGATGCCAACGTATGGCCTTTATCTGCTTAATACATAGCAAATACCGGTACTACTGGTATGCACTCTCCTTAACCCTCTGATTGGACATATAGAGGTCTCCCCAATCTTCTATCAGCGAAGGAAAACCAAAAAAAAAAAAAAAAAAACCAATTCAGGAGGGAGCTCGGTCGGGCATGTTGGAGGTATCCAATCAACCGTGGGCTTTGACAAAATTTCAGAAAGGACATGGGATCACAACCCAATTTAGACATATGCCATGGAGTATCAATGTCACGGTTATTTAGTGTACAATACTGACGAGGATTCAATATCCAAAACACGTGTCTAGTAAAATAAAATTGGTACTATAGAACATTTATTTCAATATTGACAATTTCAACCACTAGGCTGGTATCGCTGCTGGTGGACTGTAAGTCCCCGAGGATACCGCTCACTTAGTTTTAGTGTTTACGGACTGCATTGAAGTAAATTCTAAATTTCCTGTCATCAAATTAGACCTTAATTTCTAAAACTAAGGGGTCTCTCTCTCTCATTGCATAGCTCTGCCCTTAGCTAGGGTTTCGGCATATTTTTTTCGGTCATGTTTAGAATTGTCTTCCTTGCGCCTACCCTACGACTTTTGGCCATATTAACCCTACACAAAATTTGGAGCCGCTAATTTTGGCAAGAGGAAATTAATAGTCTATATTGTAGATGGCGCTAGGAAAATTCACTTTGGTTTTATTTAAACTGACATGAAGCACAACTGACGAGGATTCAATTTCCGAAACACGTGTCTAGTACAATAAAATTGGTACTATAGAACATATTTTCAATATTGAAATGTTCTTTCAAACTGTGAAGAAAAACGTGTGCCAAACCAGATGCTAGGCAGCAGCATTTGAAAATAAAAGTTAAACATTCGGGGCACCAGACATGAATGAGTATAGGCCTTGTACCATGCATAATGTACATTGTATGGCTTCAGGATGAGGAGTGGCATTGACTCATTCGGGTCCCCTCGCCCTTTATTTGTAACGACATATTAAGACTCGGACGCCAATGGTGGAAAGATTTACATCAAATTGATGTAAAAGTAGATAGGCACTTTTTCAACATCCAAATTCTCCAACTTGAGTGAGTAATGTTGTGAGTAACGCATTTGTTAGCAGCGATCCAGTGTTATAACTTGTATTTCATGATAGATTATAGACCAACGTGGATTTTTTTTTTAAATGGAACCCTCCAACGTCCGATTCTTATTTTTCGAATAAAACCCGAATGGGGATTGACTATTTTGTTTACAATTTCGATTTTAAACAATTTCATCTTCCTTCCTAGTTTGATTGTCAAAGACAGTGAAATTCCGGAAGAAGCTGTATTTTCGATACAGGGCTTATAATGTTCTATACAACGCATCTTTTAAAGACTGAGGCTTGTGAGACATGCTCGATACCGTAAAACATAAATAAAGAAATTCCAGAGGAAGCTTTTTATACAATGCTCATAATACATTATAAAACACAACATCCTGTTGTCCACAGAAACTGAAAAATCTTGAGACTCGTGAATCATGGAATTTAGACATGCTCGATGAGATAATTGTAATTTGCCAGAAATGCCAAACAATTTTTTAAAGGAATCATGAATCTAATAAACAAGGAAGCTTAGCCATGAAATATCATGAAAGGTTTCGTAAAGGACAATGCCATAATTAATTGTTAGATAACATTTGTAGAGAAAACATAGACGCGTGCACAAAATACCTTTGTGTATTGTTTTCGACAAGGAGAAAGAGCTACATTCATCTTAAGGGAAATGATTAGGAACAAGACTAAAAATGACTAATAATCTGTCTTCTTGCTTAATACAGATTGTTATCATTCTCTGTAAGGACCTTTTCAACACAGGAGCGAAGATTAATGATTTGCATACATCATCAAAATAATAACATGTGGAAAGTCGTGTTGGAAAAAAAGAGGGGATCTCCAACAAGACTCGGCTGCAGCACAACTGCAACACACCAAACAACCCAAGTGAAACCACAGAGAAGACACACACACATCAAGAGACGAGGAACAGCAAAACGAGACATCAAACATCGAACATAAAAGGCAACACATAAACCAACGAGACCCATGGGCAATCGGTGCCGACTTAGGACGGTCATCAGCCACGTTAGTAACAGATGGTGTGGTTATCCTGGATAACGTGTACACAACCCTCCCACTTTTCCGGTTCCGGAAACTTGGAATTTCCATTCTTAGCATCCATTATGTTTACTACACAAAAACTTTGAGTAAACAAATCAAAAGTGTTTGAAAACACAATGAAAACAATTCAATAGACATACAACGACATTGACACAGAGCGATAAGACAAACAGTTAAAGTAAACACGCCAAAACACGAACACAATACAGAGGGCGACCAATGTGCATCCGGCACCGCATTTGGACAGTCAAACAATGTTGCTGTTATCAGGATTACTTTCAAATAATCCTCCCACTTTTCCAAATACTTACAGGTATTCCGAGATGCACACCTGCTGTTTAAACAAAATTCCTTCTAAGTATAATGTGACATCATGAACAAGGGAGCTCATGATCAATCATGTGAGAAATCCGACCAACTTTCTGATATAGGACAAAGGATCAGGACCCAGTCTTCTCTGACGAGATTTGGACAACACCCGCCATGGAGTCCCGTCGTAACAGTTCATTGATCAGCGTCCAATACAGGAATAGATGTACATTCCGAATTTTAGATTGCAACACTACCCTGCTTAAATTTCTTTTTATGACATACAAAATTTTCCTTAAATTTCTTTTCATGACTAACATCGTCGCTGAGGAAGTTCTACGGTCGATATGGGGAACTCGTCATACACTATGATGTCCCACTTTCCAGAATGGTGGATGATATTCTGTCATAGACCATTTGAACCATCCAACCAAAGATTGTACTCTACATCTTCCGAAATGGAAGTAACCGGATGTGACAGTTCTACCGAATTGAAGCGACGGGTGTTGCATGCAAGCAGGAGATGCTTACTCTTCCTGGGCACCCGGTCTCACTCTCATATCGGGAGTTCGCTTCTTTTCATATGGTGGAGGTTTTTGTTTGTTTGCTTTGGTTCCTGTTTTATCCTGATTTTGTATGCCTTCGGTTTCTGATTTTCTGGGTTATCGATTTTGTGCTGTAAACAGGGGTATGGTCATTATCCATATTTGTCATACATTGGTATCATATCCATGGCAAAGAAGGCAACAGCTGTTGTGGAGTTTTTTTTTTCTCAATCTCTATTGAATGTTGAACGTCTTCAATTTCAATAGAATCATTTAAGAGCAGATAAATTTTCAGCGTGGACCAGACATGCACGTTTCGGGTATTTAACCCTCGTCAGTGATCCTCAATCTAAACAATGTGATATTGCCAAAGAGTGTAAAAATCATTATACACAAAAATCTATCGAAAGATGTAGCAGGATGGGTGGTATATGATGCTACAGGACCCACGTTTTAGAAATTTCAAGAAATTTTGATAACAAATTTTCGAATGCGTTGAAGAGACAGATGATCAACCGAAGCTGATCGAACTTGGCTATATGTGCCCTCGGGGGCTCCTGGTCCACCAGCAGTGACACTCACCAAGTGGTTCAAATGTTAAACGTCTTCAATTTCAATAGCATCATTTAAGAGCAGATAAATTTTCAGCATGGATCAGACATGCACGTTTCGGGTGTTTAACCCTCGTCAGTGATCCTCAATCTAAACAATGTGATATTGCCAAAGAGTGTGAAAATTATTATATACAAAAATCTACCGAAAGACGTAGCACGATGGATGGGATATGATGCTACAGGACCCACGTTTTCGAAATTTTAAGAAATTTTGAAAACAAATTTTCGAATGCGTTGAAGAGACAGATGATCAACCGAAGCTGATCGAACTTGGTTACATGTGCCCTCGGGGACTCCTGGTCCACCAAAGTTTGATTTGCATTTGCTATTGCCTACTAGTGTTTATCGAGTCATCCTATAAAGAAGGCAAAGGAATTCCAAATGAAACATATACCCTGATGCTGGAATTGTCCAAAAGTACGATAAAGACCCCAAATTTCGAAAGGAAGTTCACTTTATCATTATTACTCCATACGTAAGTGATACTTTCTGGTGTTGTGAATCTTAGTGACTGAATCTGGTATGATCTACCCTTTTGTTTATGTTTTAATGTGTTTACCATTCATTTGAGGTAGACGAGGTGGCATTGATATGAGCACATGAACGGAACAGTGAATACTTTGATTTAAGTTCTTTATCAATTGTCTATATTGAAATATATTCCATAGTGCCAACCCTACTGCACCAGACACGCCTCGGATACCGAATCCCCACCAGCAGCACCTGATGTCAAACAAGTTGAACAAGGCCAAAGTGAATTTCCCTGGCGCCATCTACAATATAGACTTTTAATTTCCTCTTGTCAAGAAACAATGAGAAATTTTATGTATTGTGTATTCAGAAGCGTATTTACCAAAAATCGTTGAAGGATAGTCGCAAGGAGCATAATTCTAAAATGACCAAAATATTATACCGATAACCCAGCTAAGGACAGAGCTTTGTAATGAGGGAGATACCCCTTAGTTTTAGACATCTAGGTCTAATTTGATGACAGAAAATTTAAAATAAATTTCAATGCAGTACGTAAACACCAAAAACTAGGCGAGCGATATCATTGGGGATTTACAATCCACCAGCAGCGATACCAACCTAGTGGTTGAAATTATCAATGACAAATATGGATAATGACCATATCCCAAAAGATAGACTAGTACAGAATCGATAATGCAGAAAATCATAAACCGAAGGCATACAAAATCAGGATAAAACAAGAACCAAAGCAAACAAACAAAACCCTCCATCATATGAAAAGAAGCGAACTCCCAATATGGGAGTGAGAACATACTGAAGACAGAAAGATATATTAGTAATATTTAGAATGTTTCATTGTTTTAGAAAGTGCGTGAGCACTGTTTTGTTATGGATCTTTATTCCACGATGGACATTCTAAGAAAGAAAAGTCTTTCACACAATAAAGGAGCTCTAGTGTCTTATGTTTTCTTTTTTATTTAGCGTTTGGTCAATAATCATTTGCTGACACGTTTTTTTTTCAGAAATGTCTCATAAAATCAAAGATACAACTTGGCGATGTATGATCAAATAAGGAAGAGAAATCGTACGAGGCACAGCGGTTAAGTATACAGAAGGAATGATTGTCAACAGCTTTAGTTTAATGACACGTACGGTTTTGTTTGAACGGAATTTCCTTTTACTGGAAAAGCTGATAACATTTACAAAGTCAATCATAGACGTCGGATTGGCCTCAGATTTTAAAACGGGGAACTCCCGAAAGCAACCATAATTTTTCGTTAAAAACTATCATATCTTTGGAAAAGAGGAGTAAGATGAGGGCTTTTTTAAGGGTTCTTTTGATTCCATCAGAAGTGTTAGCAATCAGTCTCATTCTTTCAAAGATACTATAATTATATTTATTTTTTTTACTATACTATGAGTTTAAACGATGTAATATGTTTAAAACCTGACAAATTAAGCTCAAATACGCCAAAATATATTTTATCGGATTCTCCACGTTTTTATCAAACTCCGAAGCTCGCCTGGACGAAAATTCGGAGAAATAATATCTCATGGCATGGCATTCGTCGACAAAACTTTTATTCTGGCTATTTTCATTTGAAAACAAAAGTGATAGACATGTACGTAGACTTTTCCTTATGACCAGAGCTTTCATTTGATACTATGAAATTTGACCTGGTGACCTTGCACTCTGAGGAAATGTGTAAAACATTAACCTTGGATTAATATTTTAAGACAAAACACATCACTGCTGGTGGACCAAGAGTCCCCGAGGGCACATGTAGCCAAGTTCGATCAACTTCGGTTGATCGTCTGTCTCTTCAACGCATTTAAAATTTTCTGTTACACAATTCTTGAAATTTCCAAAACGTGGGTCCTGTAGCATCATATCCCACCCATTCTGTCACGTCTTTTTGGTACATTTTTGGACATATTAATTTTCATACTTTTTGGCCATATCACATTGTTTAGACTGAGGATCACTGACGAGGGTTTAGTAACCGAAACGTGCATGTCTGGTCCATGCTGTAAATCTATCAGGTTTTAAATCATGCTATTGAATTTAAAGACGTTCAACATTTGAACTACTTGGTGAGTGTCACTGCTGGTGGACCAAGAGTCCCCGAGGGCACATGTAGCCAAGTTCGATCAACTTCGGTTGATCGTCTGTCTCTTCAACGCATTTAAAATTTTCTGTTACAAAATTCTTGAAATTTCCAAAACGTGGGTCCTGTAGCATCATATCCCACCCATTCTGTCACGTCTTTTTGGTACATTTTTGGACATACTAATTTTCATACTTTTTGGCCATATCACATTGTTTAGACTGAGGATCACTGACGAGGGTTTAGTAACCGAAACGTGCATGTCTGGTCCATGCTGTAAATCTATCAGGTTTTAAATCATGCTATTGAATTTAAAGACGTTCAACATTTGAACTACTTGGTGAGTGTCACTGCTGGTGGACCAAGAGTCCCCGAGGTTACATGTAGCCAAGTTCGATCAACTTCGGTTGATCGTCTGTCTCTTCAACGCATTTAAAATTTTCTGTTACAAAATTCTTGAAATTTCCAAAACGTGGGTCCTGTAGCATCATATCCCACCCATTCTGTCACGTCTTTTTGGTACATTTTTGGACATACTAATTTTCATACTTTTTGGCCATATTACATTGTATAGACTGAGGATCACTGACGAGGGTTTAGTAACCGAAACGTGCATGTCTGGTCCATGCTGTAAATCTATCAGGTTTTAAATCATGCTATTGAATTTAAAGACGTTCAACATTTGAACTACTTGATGAGTGTCACTGCTGGTGGACCAAGAGTCCCCGAGGGCACATGTAGCCAAATTCGATCAACTTCGGTTGATCGTCTGTCTCTTCAACGCATTCAAAATTTTCTGTTACAAAATTCTTAATTAATTCTGAATTTAAATACGTTTAACATTACCACTATAGCTTGGTCCGTATAGAACTGTTCTATGCTAACAGTAAGTATACATTAGTAAGGACTTGCAAGTTGACAAAAGTTTAATACTGATCTGTCATTTTGACACTAAATTACCTTTTTTCATATTCAAATTCAAATTCTCTATTAAAATCACCATAATGGCATAAAGTCAATGTTTTACAAAATATCAAACAACAATCATAAAAAAGAAATGCTTACATAAATTGATATTCTTCAAGAGAATGGTAAATATAATATAGAAATGAACTATATAGTATAGTATTTTTAAAAATATGTACATAACATATACCTCTGCTAAATAGGCAACATGCAATTGGGGGCTATAGTATCTGACATGTAAATTCCTAATGATAAGTATGGACTTTCATTTGGATCATGCATGACTTTTAGTGTAGTGGCCTTGACCTTATAAAATAACCAACATTATGCAGGGAATTTGCATTCGTTTCATTACTCTTATTTTTGAGACAATAATCTCTTTCGGTGATCTTAGTTGTTTCTAGCCGCGGAAACGGCCAACGACACTTAGATATTTGGTTGGTAGGGGTGTGTTGGCCACGGGAATCTACATTGAACAAATCCTGAACCCAAATTCACGAATCGGCAAATTTTCCAGGGGATTATTGACTATGTCTCACTCGAATAAAATTAAACTAAACGATCGGCAATCATATTTTACCTTGTTAAGCTTTAATATCAATGAAATGGCCGGGCTTGCCTCCGCTTCGTCTCTTCGAATTCAAGCGCCATGTTTATAGTTTACACTCATGCGTCAGGTCAAACATGTGACACCGCGAGGTTGTTTCCATAACAACGTCCATACATATGGGTCGAGGTGTCACGTGAATAAATTCACGCCAAAATAACATTTTTAGAAAAATATGTTCATAATGTTGGTAAAAATAGCAAATTAACTTTCTGATTTGAATACCAATAGTGAACGAAGTGTACGCATATGTGTATTATCCTGACTAAAAGTGACGTTACGCTGACGCTAACAGAAATGGACAAACCGAACTCAGAGTCACGGACAGACAAACCGGTCAATATTTTCCTTCATGGTTTCTGAAACTTATCTGCAAGCAAGGGTTCCTTCTGCATTCAAACAAAGTGGACAAAATAAGGTCAAACGGGCATGACGTCCTCATTTTCTTATGTTGTCGAAATGACGTCATAGGAATTTGCCTTGTCTGTTTGTGTTCCCGAATGTCGTCTCCAGGCATCTGAGAACGAAGCTTTGATCCCGATGCAAGAATATCAGTATTTTATAATTGTACGTAACAATCTTAAAACAATATTTCCTGAAACCAAAGAATGTTTTTCCGTAAAAATGACCTAAAATCTGCAGAAAAATGACGAAAAATTGAAAATTCCTTGCGTAACGCGCAGGCTCGAAAATGTGAAAAAGCGTGCAGTCGGAAATCGAGCGAAACGACATCGATATTTTTAAAACATGCCAAGCATGCAATTATGTCATTAATATAATCAATTATGATTTATGGTCGAACTTTTTCTTTCCTATTTCATTTCATTTTTATCCTAAAAGTTTGGTATCACAGTTTCTTATTTCCGTTAGTATATATTTATAAGAGATGAAACAAAAATGTACATTTATACCTTCCATGTACTCATTGATTTACATTTATCCGTACACTTTATAGTTTCATCCACAAACTATGCTTTTTGTTTAAGATTTGAGGGGGTGGACAGAGTGGAATGGAGGGGGCAGGAAGGGGGCGGGAGAACAGGTAGAAAGGGGTGAGAGGGAGTGAAAGGGGTGGGAGGGGAGAGAGGGTGCGGGAGGGGGAGAGAAGAATGTAAGGTAGGGGGGGGGGGGAAGGGGTGGGAGGGCTGAAGAGAGGTACATGTACACCTGCCCATCCCCCCAATTTGTATGATTTTATATCTTTGTTATCTTTATATTATAATACACGTAACTCTGCATCATGAACACCAGGGCCCATTTTGATCAATAATTTATCTGTGTGCTGTATTATGTATTAGTACTGTATATTGATATTGGAATCGTATCGATACCCAAATGCTGAGTAAATGTTGTAGTCTAAATGTCCATTTTGATGCAGTCTCAACGTCCGTTACGTCTATATTTTACTTCTATTCCTTTTATTTTGTTTTTGAAATAATGGAAAACATCCATTTCTTATTTATTTTTTGTTCTTTTTATAAAAAGTCTTCATTAATAAAAACATAAAAACTCCTTTTATTGATGCATTATGATGATTTATTTGAGAAAAATGACATAATGTGTATTGTATTGAAAATATTGAGTATTGAAGCAAAATATTGTATTGTATTGAAAAATTATTTCAATATACAGCACTATCATGTATACACATTGGATTATAAATCGTAAATACATTTTTTTTTAATTCCTTTAATGTATGCCCAACATGACCTATAATTTATTGCCGTATGTTTAATAATGAACGATTGATTTATCCAAAAATGAAATAAATAAACAAATTAATCAATACATAAATAACAACCAGTGCAGTTGACTCTCCCCGTATACTTTTTTGTCACTCTCCATATTTGTTCGACTCTAGGAATATTTTATATAGTTATCCCCTATATAGATCTACAGTCAGCCAAACACATGTCACTAACCCCTGTTCCGTTCTTTCATATTTTGGTGTGCCACGAAGGAGCTGATAAGATACAAGGGCTGTATTTAGCCCTGAATCTCATCAAGTAATTCTTCTACTCAATGATCTATACGCAAGAAAAACTTGATCATTACTGTAAAATGTAAATATATTTAGAGATTTCTCATACAACTTTTATTTTTGTAAGCTTATTTGTAGATACTTAAATTACAGTCCAAAGTGTAGGGTGTAGCCATGTTGAAAAGAAGCTAATATCGATCAAAAAAAAAAAAAAAAAAAAAAAACTCGTTGAAAATTAAGAACTATTTGGCTAATATAGATATCTATAAACTTTAAAACATAGTTATAGTCTGATCAAGATACTAAAAGTCAAATTTAAAAGACTAGTTTCAACTTTATCCATAAATTTTAACATCTTTTATCTGAAATACGGTTGTATTTTGAATCCATTGGCTACGAAGTAGGCATTTTATCGATAAATACACACTGCGTAGAAATAACTCTTGTTTATTTCATTCCAAAATATTGTGTATTTCATGTGAACATGTTTAGAATAAACAAATGAAAAAAGGAGACTTTTGCTTATATTATGGCCTAAAACACAGATTTGTAAAAAGCCCCCCACCCTCCCTTTTTCGTCTCTGGGGCATCCACCCCTTTTGCTACAGAACCCCACTTTGTCAAAAGATATACTTTCTGTAAATGTGACGTTCTGTAGCTAAGGGGACGGGGGACAATACTTGAAAAAACTTTTCCATTTTCCATTGATTTCTATAGAAAAAAGACAAATTTTCCCCAAAATTTAGGAAAACGATGCATTATAACTGCTGATTATAATGAAACCAAGAGCTAGCATTTACGCCTAGTATGTATGTAAAGAAAGACAACTCTGATTGAAGATTGAAAACTTCCCCATTCTTGGCTTTTGGGCGAGATGGTGCTTTATTATTCTAGAACCATTCATATTACCATTGAAATTTCGTCCTCCGATCAAAAAAAAAAAAAAAAAAAAAAGAAAAAAAAAAAAAAGAAGAAGAAGAAGAAGAAGAAAAAAAAAAAAAAAATCGAAGGGCCCTCTCAAAAGCCTACCCCAAAACAATACTGATACGTACTCTTGGTTATATGCAAATTTAATCCTTGTGACCATGTACACTGATTGGCCATGAATATTAAAGTCAGGAAAGTTTAGGGAGAATTTAGCTTTGAGAGGTCATGCAGGCCCCCCTGAATTGGGAATTTCCCTATTTCCCCCGTTTGTACGTATATTCTCTTCAAAATCATAAGCTGGACATTCCCCGGAAAGATTGGAACTCCTCTCCAGCTGAAAGTTTTGAAATCACTTAAGTCTACTGAGATCCGACAAACCAGTGGCGGATTTAGGATTTCAGAAGGGGGGGGGGGGGGCGAAGTCCAGCTTCAAAAAAAAATTGTTAAAAGAAAAAACAAACAAACAACAACCGGAGATGAATGTAAACGCGGGGGTGGGGTGGTGGCTGGGTGGGATGAGTGTTATCTAACTCATATGAAAACAGGCATGCGTAGCGAGCCGGACATTTTGGAATGAAATACGATTTATCTCTCTCTCTCTCTCTCTCTCTCTCTCTCTCTCTCTCTCTCTCTCTGTATGGTTTTCCATGCTCTATTTTTGTTTTACCAAAAAGAGGAATGATAGGGAAGTTAAGGACATTGCAACCTCGTTATTCACCTGTCTGACCTGGCTATAGAAGATTGGTCCGTGAAGCATTTAGTACTTATTCAAGATTCACTTTGAATTTGCATATGTTTAAATATATGGATCCATTAAAGCAAAATAGCACAGAAAGGTGAAGGCACAGTGAGGATGGAAAATTGACATATATGACATGAAATAATAAGTACGACGAGCGAAGCGAACTCTTTCCAGAAGTAATGAGATTGAGCATATTATTATATTATAGGGTATTCTGAATCAATAACTTTGGATGAAAAATGGCGAGAGGGTCCTGTAAATCTGCCACTGCAAAAATGGCCCATAATTTATATATATATAGAATTTAACTTCTGAGATAGCCTACATTTGTGCCTTGAACCGAGTACTTAACATTAAATTCGGCTTGAAGTCAGAACTTTCAAGATAAGATGTTGCATTTCAAGAGAGAGTCTTGAATTTTGAAGATTATATCTTGTCTTTAAGAAATGATAAGATAGATTTTCAAGTGAGTTTCAGTAAGAAGAGAGCAAGTTAGTTCAATGACTTATTTAAAAATAGAAACAGATCTGTTTATAAATCCTTGCCGGTTTAGTTGAAATTTCAAGTATCTCAGTTGTCTGCACAAAATGAATTTGATTAACATATTGCCCTTTTCAATATCTGCAAGTGAATTATTTAAAACTTACACAAGTTTAATTGAAATTATCCGACAAACCGGGCAATTTCAAAATGAACGCACAAGTAATGTCAACATGATACGTGTGTACTTCTGCTTCTGCCGCGTAATAACCACAATCAACTTGATGATTATTATGCTATGACTTACTGGTGCGCAAATTTAAAAACTGGATAAAAACATGGTAAGAAAGAGGTTTAGGCTTTGGACACCTGAGACTTGAAAGCCCCAAGTGTTCTCGCTGACACTATACTGTACCTGGTGGCAGCGAATTTGTATATCAATATCTCTTCAGTAAAATATGAAAGAGTCCATGATTGAATTTACAACACTGCATAAGAAGAAACAAACAAAACAAAGAATATCTAAATACCCCCCCCCCCCCCTAATTTTTCATGTGATTTCACAAATTTAAAATAAGGCGGGAACCGTGGTGATTCACCTGTGAACCCCGAACAAACATCAAAACACATTCAATATGGCTGCCAAACGATGTAGTGGAAGCGATGACCGATGGTGAATTAAACAAAAAAGGCTCCATATATTCGAAAAGGTGAATAGATTATTCTATTGAAAATTAATTGATAACATTTATAACTTTATTTTTCCGCAATATTTTTTCTAAAACTTTGCGATCAGAATGAAATATTTCTATTTTCAGACTCCGGCCTACGGAGGAATTCGACCTATTTTGACTTCGGTTCCCACATATGACATCTGATTAGCCTTGGGTAGCCTAATTTTTCGAAATCACCAGTATATCATCTTGTAATTTTGCTGTCAGATCGCGGGGCTAAAATGGTAGAACCAGATCCAAGAAGACGTGTCAAGCTGTACTTGCTAAATGCTGATCGACAATGGGTCGACAGAGGAACTGGACATGTGACATCATCTTACGTTGAGAGATTGAAAGGAGTTTCTTTGATTGTTAGATCAGAAACCGATGGTAATGGATAAGACTGTCTCGTTCTAAAATTTGTTTCCAACATAGCAAAACTTGAGGTCTTAGTCGTAAAAATGTGTACTGTAAATAAGCAATGTTCCTGCACAGAACTTCAGAAGCATTGTTATATAAAACAAAATTGATGTGGAATGACATCCACGAGGTAATTTGGTGTTACTATATGATATGGTAAGCCAGGTATTTCATTAAAATGTGGCATCCAGCAGCTTTTCCTGTTTTTAATGAAATCCCAGTCTAAATTTCCTCTGACCATATTATTTACTCCTGTCCACGCAGTTCGCTTCAGAAATCGGTAAATTGAAGTTTCCTCTACTTTGTCGGCAAATTTTGCAATTGAAATTTATATAAGGGGATGATAGATCTTGAGCTCTCTTAACTCATGGTTAGAGCTGCAACAAGACAGGAACATCTCGATTCGGTTCGATTTCGATTTTTATGTCTCGATTCAATTTTTTTCGGTTTGAATTATTTACGCTATAATTTTACCTGTAATTTTTTTTCCTTTTATTTGGAAATTTTATTGAAAATCTCATCTCAGTCAAAAATTTATGTTCAAGTGAAGGTACTGTACATATATGATATACATGTATGTATTTATGTATTACGTGGAAATATTATTTAAAGACACCCCCAATCCACAGAACAGTGTGCACAAAGGTACACGATAATTAAACGGATCATATGAAGAAGTGCATACTTGGTAAATAATTTAAAAGAGGCATTTGAAACTGGGGTAGCACTCGTCGAAATGCAGCAAAAGTCGCCGGCTCAAATTTCCTCTGATCCTGTATTTTCTGTACGAATTGCACTTGAAAGGTTCATCTTTTATTCTAAATCACCACATTAAATCATTCTTTTTGGAATCTTGTGATTAGTGAATCTTTAAAGTTGAAATTAGATCCTTTTCTGCATTATTTAGACTATTCGACTCGAACCGTTTCTGACCACAACCGTAAACGACTCACGATTCGAGTCGTAGCTAAGAATCGTGATTCTCTGTGTACGTGATGAATCATTGCAGCTCTGCTAATGGTGTAACATAATGATACTGTAGATGTACCTACGATTAATACTTCGCTCACAGTGAAAGAAAATAGTTTTAGATAGGGAGTTTTCTTTAATTTTAGTGCAACGTTGCCAATGTTTTACACTGAGTCTATGGAGAACGTTGACAACATCACGCTAAAATGAACATAGAAAACTCCCCATCTCAAACTATTTTCTTTGACTGTGAGCGCAGTATTAATCAAAGGTACATCTTATACTAGTCCTATATCAAGCAAGTTTTGTGTAAAGAGCTTGAAAAGATCTGTCTCAAAGTCAAATTATGAAATATCTCAGGGACTACAGCAGAGTCTAGATTTTCTTTTTTCAAAATCTACTTGCCACGGGCAATTCATGACATAGAATTTATTTGCCCGACCCCAAAAATCACTTGCCTGATAAAAGTTATAGGTTACTGCAAATTATCTATAAGCCATTTTGAAATGTGGCATATCAAGGGAATCAAGTGATTGATTCCTCAATATAAATTAAAACCCTATCTTAAAATTGGAGATAAAAAAAAACCTGAATGAAGAGGAAAAAAACATTTTAGTATGTCTATCTACTTCTACTTGCCCACAGGCAAGTGAACACCTGCTTTGGCATTTGCTGAATTAACTTTTCACTTGCCATGGGAAATGGGAATTCTAGACCCCTGTGCAGGTACCTGAAATAATTCTTATTGAATTATTTTGACTGTGAAATAAAGCAATTTTTTTAATGAAAAAATTTTTAATGAAAAAATTGTTGAATATTGACATTGTTTTAGAATTATTTTTAAGAGACAAAGTACAACATAGTATGGTCTTATCTTTCAGGAACAATTCTACTTGAATCAAAGATACAGCCAGATACTGCCTATACTAAACAACAGGTTTGTATATAGCCATATTGACATTTAATACATGCAATACTATGTACAAAGAGAAAATAAGTACAAGTAAAAGATCTGTTCATTTAAAGATACTGCAGTGAAGATGAAACATTCAGATTTTAATGAGATTTCAGAATGTTCCAATAATGCTTCATCCATTATTGTCATATCTGTACTTCTATTTTTTTGCAGGAAACTTTGATTGTTTGGTCAGAAGCTGAAAATTATGATTTGGCTCTAAGTTTTCAGGAGGGAAATAGCTGTGAGGAAGTGTGGGCCAAAATTTGTGCGGTAAGATTGTCTAACTACACTTGTACTTGCAAAAACATTTTGGGTCTAAATAGTGAAAAAGGACATTATTTAAATATGTTAAACAATTTTAGGCTAGAAAAAATAAAATGACTATAAATTCATCTTGAGATATTCTGTATTTGTATCTAATATCATACATGTATGTATTTTAATCAAAATGTGATAAGTCAATTCAAATCTGAATTTCTTTCATAGATACAAGGGAGAGATCCATCTGTAGAGGTGACACAAGACATTATAGAGGAATCAGAGGATGAGCACTTTGAGGAGATGCCTGTAGCTGCCTCTCCCATTGAGCTACCTCCGTGTGAACTGAGTAGATTAGAAGAAATCTCCGAACTTCTATCGCATGCCTCACTCTCACCTGTACGCAAAGAAAAGTTTGCTCAGGCTATAGAATCAGAGGGATACATTAAACAGCTGTTAGATCTTTTTCATGTTTGTGAGGACCTGGAAAACCTTGACGGACTGCATCATCTGTATGAAATTTTCAAAAGCATTTTTCTCCTAAATCGGAACGAGCTTTTTGAAATCATGTTTGCAGACAATACAATATTTGACGTTGTGGGAGTGCTGGAGTATAATCCCTCACAGCCATTACCAGATAGACACAGAGAGTACTTAAAAAACATAGCCAAATTCAAGGAGGTTATACCGATATGTAAACCTGAACTACTGAATAAAATACATCAGACTTACAGAGTGCAGTATATACAGGATGTTATACTTCCCACCCCATCAGTATTTGAGGAAAACATTCTATCGACATTAACTTCATTTTTGTTTTTTAACAAGGTTGAAATTGTAGGAATGATCCAGGTAAAGTTTCATGATATTTGTTTTTTATGGTGTGGTATTTCAACTTTTATTCCTGAACCTATAAAAAGACTTGTACATGAGGAAAGTAATTGATCACAAATATGGAGAAAGTGATCAGTCAACAATTTTTTGTGTGCTATTAATAAGATCAATACCGAAGAACTCATATACATCTAACAAAAGTTACAGGGATCTTTTCACTCACTTTCTAATTGTTCTCCATTGTCTTGACGTCATCAATTTACTTGGGCAGAAAAGGTGCCCAAGTTTTGAACATTGGTTTAGGCAGGTAACTAAATGCAGAATGGACATGCTGCACGCGCTGTAGTTGCGATCTTGCATATTAGGTGTCATCAATACTACTTGCAGGAAATGTCAACCTGAGTCCATCTTAAGGTCATCTTCAAGGCCAAGGTGACACTAAGTGTGGGTCAAACATTTCAGAAAGCAACAATTGTTTGCTTTAACATTTTTAACGATCTAGATTTTATTGTGACTTGGCTAATAAAATAAATCTCTACTATTTAAATCAATCTCCAGGGAATTTATAAAGTGGTTTTCTTAAGGTACATGTATATATGCACGTATGAATAAGACAATTTTTGTAAGAAATGAAGCAAATTGTATTCCAGGAAGAAGAAAACTTTTTACCAAGTCTGTTTGCACAGCTGACCGATGATGAGACAGATGATGAACATCGCAGGGATTTGGTATTATTTCTCAAGGAATTCTGTACTTTCTCACAAACTCTACAACCTCAAAGCAGGGAAAATTTTTTCAAGGTAAGATGCTATGCTAAAGCAGATTTAGTTACTCTGCAGTATACAAAAGTGTGTTGTATTTTGAAAAGTTTGAATCAGTACAGTTGATATCCTAGCAAAATGTAGGAAATCGGCCCAGTTAATGAAATTGTTCAAGGATTAGAAAAATCTGCTATACATGTAGGATATGAGTTGCATATTGTTATACATGCAAGTCAAAAACAACTATTGGTAGAATTTTATCATAATTTTGATATATTAATCATTTTGCATATTCATGTCCTTGTTATATTTGGGATCTGAGGTGTATCTTTTGTCATGCAGAGTCCCTGAAAAGTAAATATGGATTTGCCAATAACAATTTTGTTAGATCTGAGAAATATAACTATTATTTGGACCGATAAAAATCACCAAATATCAGTTATTTCATGGAAGGATGCAAGAACTCTGCACAACTCAGAATACATGTATTGTTCAAGATTTATAAGTTATAAACCCTGTATAAAGATACATCTGTCTATATCCATCAAATATTTAATGTTATTTGAATTGACAACCTTGTATATGTAAAACTTTGATTTTTTTTTTCATTTCAGACACTGTCTAATCTAGGAGTATTGTCAGCCTTAGAACTTATTCTGGTGAGTTGACTGCAGCACGTTATTAATTAATTGTTGCTTTACAATACACTGATACATGCATGGAAATAATTCAGTAAAAGTTTATTTGTTTGCAGATTATTTACATGTATGTATTACATGTATATGTTTGTGTACTTTTTTTTCCAAATGTTCAAAACCATCGCTATTCTAGGCTCAAAATGTTAAAGTCTGAAATATCTACATGTAGTAGCTAGCTGCTACCATACCAAAACAGCTTATTTTACTACCTTAACCTATTCAAGACATAAAGGATCTCAAGTGATTTTCTATTTCATACAGTATTTATGAAACGAGTTGTGCGATTTTTACATTCCCCATTTAGACACTTTAAAATCATCTTCCATTTTACTCCTTTTATTTTCATCTCTGCTGTAGTTACATGTACTTATAGTATGTAAATGAACGATGCAAGCAGTTCATTGTAGTCTACATCTGCATTAGAGTTGTCCACGGTCGCATGGACCATTTGTATGTACATGTGTATTACATACAGTACATTTAAAACAACTCATATTAATATATGATTATAGGGGTTAGAGGATGAGAAGATGAAGTCAGCAGCAATAGACATATTTTCATACATTGTGGAGTTCAGTCCGTCCATGGTCAGAGAATTCATTCTGAAAGAAGGCCAAAGTCAAGATGATGTAAGTTCCATTATTCTTTCGAAGTGCTCAATTTAAAGTTTTAAACCTATGCATGTACATTGTGACAGTTTCAGTTATTTTATTTTCATGTTACAACCAAAGGTATATTGACATTAATATGAATTATGGCAAAGCCCTTGAAGCGAAGCGAAGACAGTGCATGAAAATTCCGGCAAAATTTGCATGGGCCATCTAGTCGCTTTTTGCAGTGTTTATATAGGATACGAAACTATGGATTTAAAAATTTTCATATAGTATACGAAACTAAGGATTCAAAAATTTTTAGTGTCCTGTTGCAGACATATAACCCAACACTTTTCAACCATTTCACTACTTTTCATCCTCGCTTTATATTACTCAATATAAAAACGATTATACTCTATTTAGATACAAAATAGGGATCTGGAATAAGAAATATGTTCGTAAAAAAACTGACTAAAATGGCAGTGCACATAAGGTAGTGATTCCTGGTTGAAGAAAATTGAATTGTCAGTATGCAGTGTGCGAAACTAACTTTTAAGTCCTATAGACATTCGGTCCACAGTAATTTTAGTTCCTATAGACCTCAGCGTTTTCCTATAGACCGAAATAAAAAGGCACAGAAATCAGAATGTTATTGCATTTTATTTGCTAAAATCATCTGCCAATCATTTAGTTATATTATTTCTCAATTTGGTCAGGGACGTATATAAAATTTTTATATGTCCCTGATTTGGTAGACAATTTGTGTGATGGGATTTTCATTTCAAGTTCATTTTGTTCTCTTTCCTTGTCAGATTCACTGTCAATATCTGATTCATCACTAGAATTAGCACATGCCGGGTTTCGTTTCGTGCCCGGGTGTGCACCTTCAACATATTTCAACCGGTCAAAGAACGACATCGCAACCGGCTTTAGATGACGAAAGGACGATATGAAAAACAGAAGTACAACAACACATCACCGTTTCACAGGTGCTCAAATAATCATTGGTAGTACAAATAGGCTGGATTTAGGCCATGTTAAATTAGGAGTGTAACGATATACCGCGTTTCGGTATATCGCGGTATAAAGTTCACAGTTCGGTACACGGTACAGCCAGGTCGCGTATCACGGTATCTTTCAAATCCGTTTTTCGTTTAAAATCGACTCGTTTATTTCTGAATCTTTAGTCCGAATTTGTTTACATTAACTATGATGGCGGCGCCTGAGTACATCAATCCTTCGTCAAACTTGAATGAAACAGATAGAGAGCTGTTTAGGCTTCCTTTTGCACAGAGAATAAGCTAGCATGAATGAAAACCAATAACTAGCACTGCTTTAAATTTGAATTTTGATGACACGTCTTACGAGGCGGAAATCATGCATCATGACCCACCAAAAGCAATGTACGTTGTGCAGTTGTAATATTGGATCAACATTTTTTTATGCTCATGAGCTAATATATTGAAAAGTAAAGTACTGACATTTTAAGTTGATTTCTATGTTCTTATTCTGTTTCTGGGTTTTACTAAAAGATTAATTTTCCATTATAGTAATTGCAGGATAACTGATAATCAATATTCTCTCTGCATAATCACAAGCAAAATGGCATTGTCTAAATGAATTTAAGCATTTTCTGTACATACAGCAAAGTACTGATAGCGTATTTGCCAACGCAATTTGTTATCTTTATTGATTCCGAAACTTAACTGTTCACTTGAGTCTGTATCGCGATACGTATCGTATCGTGAGGCTGTATCGCGATACGTATCGTATCGTGAGGTGAGCGTATCGTTACATCCCTATGTTAAATATTTATATCCATTCACGTGTAAAATATTGAACAGAAGGCGTCCTAATGTTACCGTAAATATGGAACGTGCTGTGATTACACTTAAATATTTATCGGGTACCTTTTGGATAATTTAACTTCTTTTATAAGTAACGATTGAAAATGACACACAGCGGGTTTTTTTTCTGCAGTTGAAATAAAAACTTCTCATCGGCGGCGGTATCTGAGAAATGACCGATCAATTTTATATGGCCTTACCTGCTCTTGCTAAGCTATTGCTGTGCGAAGAGCAAACATTTACATGACTCAGGTCAGATTTCCTATAGACAAGTCGGTCTACCAAGTTTTTTATCTCTATAGACCGACCAGAATAACTATAGACATTGTCTATCCGTCCACCGTTAATTTCGCACACTGAGTATGTATCTTTTCTTCTTTATTTTCGTTCATTATTGAGATACTTCCTTTCAGGAAGTATCTTACTGTTATGGTAACTGCTTCAAAGTATGCAAATTGAGATACTGCCACTTTGTACCTCAAAATATAGTGCTGTGTCTAGTTCAGGAATTAGCTGTCTACCACATACAAAATGCAAGAACAAGAATATTTTCCATCTTGAAAACAGTTTCAATTTCATATAGAATAAATATACCACAAGATCAGCTATAATTCTTGTTTTCATATCACAGTGGTGGCGTAGCAACATACTACTTTGTTTATGTCAATGTTAGGAAAGATAGCTCAAAAATTGCATTGAAGTTATAGAGTTGTCTTTCTTATATCAACACTGAGGTTAGATAAACATAGTTTGTGTATTATAAGCTTCACATATGCATCCTGTGTTAAAAAATAATCATCATTGCCTTAAGATAAAATTATTCAACATTTTAATATCTGCTGACAATAAATTTTGTGTAGATCTAGAAGTATCTCTCAGGACCTTAAGTCCTTTGATTTTCACTTGTTTCGTATGTATGTGTTACCATTAAAGCTTGCTCAGAGCAAGCCGGCCCATTGGGCCCCATTGCTCGCTTTGCTTCGCTACTATTATTCTATTCAAGTTTATGTTCAGTTTAAGGAGTGCTTGATTGTTAAAAATGTTAGAACCAGAGGTATATGTACATACTTTTATTCTACATTCAAATATACACTGTAGGTTCAGTTTAAGAAGTGCCTGATTGTTAAAAATGCTATACATTCTTATGATGGTGCTATTAAAGATCAGGCATTTCACAGTTCCCGCAACACAAGAAATAAAGTTTACTTTCCTTCGTTAAAATCCTGCCAACAAAAATTGTTAACAAGTTGAACTACCAATATGATATAAACAGGTGTTAATTATGGACAGGCTATGAACACAATCTCCTACGCATGCATCCGATTTCAGTTCCGCTATTCTTCACTTTGAAATCTACCTCTGCCGTCATCGCCTATTGTTTGTCTGCAAGATTCTTGCAGGCTGGAACTGGGGCTTCATATTTGTAAATAAAGTATTGCAAGTATATACAATCAAGTTTGACTACATTAATGAGGTATACAGTGTATATGCAATGCTTTTCTTTAGATGCAATACGATGCAGTATCGGGGATTCTTTCTTCATTTGTATGTTGCCAACACGATCAACTGAGCGATAAGTCTCCAGTAAAAATGCAAATTCTAGCTATAAATCGAAACCTACTGTCTTTAGACGTGAGTCTTGTAAATTTTCCTACATCAAGATAAGAATCGCTTCCTTCATTGCCCATTTACTGGCCCTTAAACTCTCAAATATGTGCCTCTGCCTTTGAATCTTTTGCACTGTTTACATCAGAAGTCGGAATGACATCACAGTGACGACATGCTGTACCTGCGATGCCTCTCCGGCGTTATCATTGCGTGAAATTGCGTAGAAAAATAGCGATAACTGCAAGCTTATATTGCAAGCCTGTGCCGCCTATGACCTTGTTGCAAGTTGGCTATGAACAGTCATTGGTAGGCGTAACATGTACAGGACAGTTGCAATTGCCAGTATATATGTACTTTTTTGCTTAATTTTGCTGATTTGTAGGATACATGGTAGAAGTGTGCTTCATGAAAATACATGTTTATATTGATTTTAGGAAATATTCATGTAAAAAAATGGCTACATTTTCAAACCCTAGACATAAAATGTAGGTTTGTATTGTTTGTATTGTTACAGGATGATCTGCTGATCAACTTAGTCATAGAACAGATGATAAATGACACAGATCCAGGTATGTTGTTATTTCAACTTTGACTTTGAACATTGTTTCCTGTAGGTTCCGTTCTCCAACACATTCATATTATACATGTAGACGTTCCATTCTCCAACACATTCATATTATACATGTAGACGTTCCATTCTCCAACACATTCATATTATACATGTAGACGTTCCATTCTCCAACACATTCATATTATACATGTAGACGTTCCATTCTCCAACACATTCATATTATACATGTAGACGTTCCATTCTCCAACACATTCATATTATACATGTAGACGTTCCATTCTCCAACACATTCATATTATACATGTAGACATTCCATTCTCCAACACATTCATATTATACATGTAGACGTTCCATTCTCCAACACATTCATATTATACATGTAGACGTTCCATTCTCCAACACATTCATATTATACATGTAGACGTTCCATTCTCCAACACATTCATATTATACATGTAGACGTTCCATTCTCCAACACATTCATATTATACATGTAGACGTTCCATTCTCCAACACATTCATATTATACATGTAGACGTTCCATTCTCCAACACATTCATATTATACATGTAGACGTTCCATTCTCCAACACATTCATATTATACATGTAGACGTTCCATTCTCCAACACATTCATATTATACATGTAGACGTTCCATTCTCCAACACATTCATATTATACATGTAGACATTCCATTCTCCAACACATTCATATTATACATGTAGACGTTCCATTCTCCAACACATTCATATTATACATGTAGACGTTCCATTCTCCAACACATTCATATTATACATGTAGACGTTCCATTCTCCAACACATTCATATTATACATGTAGACGTTCCATTCTCCAACACATTCATATTATACATGTAGACGTTCCATTCTCCAACACATTCATATTATACATGTAGACATTCCATTCTCCAACACATTCATATTATACATGTAGACATTCCATTCTCCAACACATTCATATTATACATGTAGACGTTCCATTCTCCAACACATTCATATTATACATGTAGTTCTTTTTGATTAAACCACTCCTCTCATTGGCGGAATACTGTATGTGCTCATATGAAACTGGTATTATAGGTATCCAGTCTTGTCTGTTTGTCTGCATCCATACCTGTATCTTACATAGATGTACAAAATAATACATTAAAATTATTCATGGAGGTAGATTATATGTTAATCATGATAATTGTAAGTTAATTTAAGGTATTGACGTTGAGGTTTGACCTAGTGTTGTAACCAGATAAGATGCTAAGATATCCACCGACTATCAATTCAATTTTTGAGAATCGATTTATACACTTCTTCGCAAAATGTTCTCTCTTCACACGAAATGAAACTAGAAATGTATCAGAATGGGAGACATGACTACGGACGCAAGTACATACATATAAAGAGAGTAACATGTACCGGTATATCTCTAGATAGGCAAATCGAGATACATGTATGTCAAAGTTTTTAGATTGTGGTGAAAGTCATTCGGACATAAAGGTACTGTCCTTCTGAATTAAGTAAAAAAGGTTGAAGCAGTCAGTCCGAAAGTCACCAGACATACTGGTACCAGACAAACCTGTTAAAATTTGCTTCGGTCTGATAACATATTTCAACTTTATCTATTAAAATAAACATGAATAGTCTCGCATCTTGATTACTGACAGATTCTTCAAATTACTGTTAAAAATGTATTTCATTACTGTTGGTAAATGAAAATGGTGTATTGGTTTATATGCCTTGAGTCTTTTCAGCTTATTTATCATGTTTATATTTTATAGGTATTTATCTTTGATTTTCTCTTTTACAGAATTGGGAGGTGCTGTACAGCTAATGGCAACTATCAAGCTTTTAATAGACCCTGAAAACATGCTTCCAACATCAAATGTAAGTAAAGCAAAGCTAATATGTTATGTTTTTAGAATTATTGAAAACATGCTTCCAACATCAAATGTGTAAAGCAAAGCTAATATGTTATGTTTTTAGAATTATTGAAATTCGATTCAAAGACTCATGATCATAGAAATTCAAACTAGAATCTTAGATTTATGCCCATGACAAGAGATTTAAAGACTCTTTTGGTCTGTTTGTTAGTCTATTACCAATAACATTGTGAAACATAGGATCTGTAAAATCTCATCTTGCTCTAGGATGTTAATGGTGATTGATTTTTTAAGACAACGCCATGGCTCTGAAATGATCTCTTATTGTAATATAGTGCCTTTTTTGGTACTCTTCTTGTTAAGTAATCTCAAAAAACTAATAGATCTAAGGATGACTATTGGTACTGTACAGGTCCCTAGTAGGCCATTTTACCATCCATAGTTTGTCATATGGCATCAAGTTTTCTATACAAGAAAATTAAGTGTACTCTGCCGCCAGACCTTCTGGACTAAAATTGTCTATTACATGTATGTTTATGATAGTGGATCCAATTACAATTTCTTTATTCTTTATTTATTGCAATTATTTCATATTATTCAATGATTTATTGATATATAATTAGTACATATCAACCTGGTGGAGATAAAATAGAATCCAATCCTCATCAGTGGCACTTTAAACCGAAGTTATTCGGAGAAGCTAAAATAATTCAGTGGTGACCCCATCTAATTTTCTAGATTTCAAGCACAGTAGGGCGGCTGAGCGGGTTTTGCACGTGTGGCGATATACTGGAAAATGTGAGTCCCCAAACTGGTGACACACTCTTGCTCATCTGTGAAAAAAATTACCTCCGGATTTTCATCAGTTTGAAATGCTGCATCTCAGGATGTTTACTTTTTAGATCACCCAAGCCAAGTTACAAGTTAGCTACAGTCATAGCCATCTGTCTGAAGTTTGTCTTCTCTCACATGATTTACTTTCTACATTTTATTAAGTCTTCTTGTCCAGAACAACTTAAGGGATTTTAATTTAATTTTATTAGAAAGAAATTCTATTGGTCACTTACAAGTGTTGTTTTTTCGTCCAGATCTATCAACAAATTGGACAAACACAGGAAAAATGTAGTCCCCTGGGGGACACTCTGTATGCTAAGTTCTTGAGAACCAAAGCATGGATATACATGTACATGTACAAACCAAAAGAATTAGATTGATCAATATTTTAAATTCCAATCAAAAGTTAAATTTTTAATGTTTTTGAAGGGAGGGGCATAATTTTAATGCATTTTCATCTTCTCCAGAGTAACTGAAAAAATTTGATATCTGTATTTGTATTTATTATTCTTTGATAGAAAAGAAGAAAATAAAGGAGCCTATCATAATTCTAATTTGTATCAGATGAGCGCTATAGGCCCACTTTGGCCTCTTGTTCACTAGATTTATAAGTTATCAATTTCTTTGATTTAAAAGATTTCAAAGATTTGTTCTACACTATCTTTCAACATTGAAATAGGTTTGGCTCAGTTTTTCCGGAAAAGAAAATTAATTCATTGCCTTGAAAATGCAAAAAAAAAAAAAAAAAAAAATAGTTCCTTATTTTGTAGCTCAACTGAGCAATAAAAAAGTGAGCTATAGTCATAGCAGGTCGTCCATCTGTAGTTTTCCTCTGTTATATGATGCAAACATTTTTTACCTTTTTTTAACTTTTCCTTGCAACTACAGCTTAGAATTTTACTGAACTTGTTAGGACACAAGCACTCAAGGTACTCTTAGTACTAAGATTGTATTCACCAGGCACAATATCAATTTCATTGATGTTAAAGATAAAATCAACATGGATAGGATAGAAACTTTGATAGATGTAGTGCTTTTTTTATCAAATTTTGATAGTTTTGATAATATGTAGCTTTCCTTAGCAAAGCTCCAGTGAGTAATAGTCATAAATTTGCATCTTTTTCACCATTCTTCCGATTAAACAAGATCAATATGGTTCTTAGGTGAGAGATATAGGACCACTTAGGCCTCTTGGTGATAGTATCCATCAAATTGGCTGACACATGTAAATATTTCTTGTTGTACGTCATGTGTATAAGGTGAGCAATATAGGCCCACTTGTATATTCTTCAACAGATAAATAAATAAATTTCTATAATGCAAAACAGATATAAATTTCTTTCATGTAAAGATTTGCTTTTATGCAATCTATTGATATAATTAGTCATAGCATGTCGTCTATTGTTATCTTTGTCTGTTGTAAACACATTTATCTTCCTCTCTGCTACCATTGCACATGATTCCATATTGTGAAATATCAAGTACTAAATGCCCTCTCATCTGAAGTTTTTAATTTTTACCTGAGATGCCAAAATAAGATTGTTTGTGGTTTGATCTGATCAGGTGATTGTGGGATTCCAAACTTTGCTTAAGTGAAAGAAAATAAGGATCATCATGATCATGGGGATTGGCTTGGTTGAATTAGGTACTATAAATGGTTCAGAGTATGCGGTTTATAAATAGATTTTCTGCAACAAAGTTATATGTTATTTTGATTTTTGATGTAATGACATTAAGTGTTTTAAGATTATGGAGTGATTGTTAACAATGACGCCTGATTGATTGCATATTTCTAATATAGCTTTAACAAAGATTACCACACGAGCAAAACCTTTTTTAGCTCGCCAGGATGAAAAAGTACGGAGAGCTAATGCCATACCCTCGGCGTCATTGTCGTCGTCGTCGTCCGTAGACAAAACTTATACCTAGGCAATATCTCTTTAACTATAAGGGGTATGGCTTATATATTTCACATGTAGATACCTTGTGACAAGACCTTTCATTTGAGACCATGACCTTTGACCTAGAGACCTTGACCTTGGACTTTGACCTACTTTTCAAAAACTTTAACCTGGTTTCTGACAAAAATCTGTATAGGCGAGCTATGTAATCTTTGATTACCCTATGTTTTGTCATCCTAATGTGTCTAGTCTGTCAACAGTGAGTTCAAATTGCGTGTAAGGTCTATGTTATGTGATATGAAATATGTGGCTAAAACCGAGGGATTTTGCAAGGATGTATGCCTCCTGTAATTTTTGTATGATAATATCAAGGCTACATGTATGATGTAACTTTAAATTAATCACTGGCCAAAGAAAAGCTTGTCTATAACACCTTAAAAGGAGAGTAAGGTTTTAAAAGACACTGTTGCAAGGTACACAATTACGAAATCCACACTGCAATAGAGAATAAGTACATTATATGTAATAAAGAGTTTAAAATACAACTATATTACATTTCATAAACTTAACTTGTACTTTTGCTACATACGTATTGTATCATTTTGTTGAATATTAAATTGTAAATTGTGTTCTCTGATGTTTGAAATAGCAGTATTTACTTTATCATATTTATGATTTTCTTATTTTTCCAGAAAACTGAAAAAACAGAGTTTCTGGGATTTTTCTACAAACGCAGTATGCATGTTTTGACAGCTCCATTATTCGCCAACACAGTCGCAGAAATGCCTAGTAAAGGTATGACTAAGGGAAGGGGGGGGGGGGGGGGGGGGGGTGGTGGTTATGACCAGTGTAATTTTGATAAGATTTGAAGTATTCTCTTATCAGTATATGATGCAGTCATGTTCCAGTGCTTTTAAGTCTAAAGATCTATCTTGATATGATCTTGAAAAAAAAGTTGAAAGTACATCATCGTCATGTATTTATTTCAATTTTTAGATAAGAGAGAAAAATGTCTTGACCAGGCTTTCTACTGTTCCTACTTTTTCCTACTATTTCCTACTTTTCCTACTTTTTATTTTGATCCTATTTTTTCCTACTTTTTCTTCAAAACCTCCTACTTTTTCATCTCAAAAGTAAAAAATTACTTGCTTCACTTGTCATCGACATCTGATTCAAAGTTTTTTTTTTTAAATTTCAGGCTCGCTTCGCTCGCCAATACTATATATTTTACATGAAAAATCAATCTGTCCTTATTTCTCTCTGTGATTACTCAAAGATGAATATTACCAGTCTACAATCATTGCTTACTGTGATTTGTGTGTCATACTTACTGAAAATTGTCGCTAAAAGGGATGGAAAATTTCCTACTTTTCCCCTATTAATTCCTACTTTTTCCTATTTTTCTCCTACTTTTTTTCATTGACTACTCCTACTTTTTTCCTACTTTTTCATCAAGGCAGAGTAGAAAGCCTGTTTTTACATGAAAAATCAATCTGTCCTTATTTCTCTCTGTGATTTCCTCAAAGATGAAAATCACCAGTCTTCAATCGTTGCTTACTGTGATTTGTGTGTCATACTTAATGAAAATTGTTGCTAAAAGTGATCGAAAATTTCCTACTTTTCCCCTATTAATTCCTACTTTTTCCTATTTTTCTCCTACTTTTTTTCATTGACTTCTCCTACTTTTTTCCTACTTTTTCATCAAGGTAGAGTAGAAAGCCTGCAAGTTCACTGAAGTCATGAGCAGTTTGTTAAATGAAATTTGTAATTTGTGAGAACTACATGTATCATTTTACTCATTATGTTAACTATAAAGACATGCATATGGTATTTTTTCAGATGATTTCCAGACAGCACAGTTACAAAGTTTGATTCTTGAGTTACTTACGTTCTGTGTAGAGCATCATGCATACCATATAAAGAACTATATCATCAGCAAAGATTTGCTACGCAGGGTTTTAGTACTTCTCAAATCAGGGCATGCATTTGTGGCACTATGTAAGTACTCCTAAACAGATAATTTGTCATTCAGTATATGTAGCAATAACTGTACCAGTTAGTGCCTGTAACAGTATAAATAGATTTATTTTGTGAAAAACATATACTGTGATTCTGTGGTAAAAGTTTTTGATTCTGATTGTGCATATGCAGAGATGTTGAAATCTGTTAAACTCTTATCATAAATTTTAGTAATTTTGTCAGTCTGGGCAAGGAAAGCACTGCAAAGTTTTGTCAGTCAGGACAATTTTTTGTCTGACATTTTTTTCAGACTGACACTTTTCGACATCTCTGCATATGATGAACACTTGTTACATTACATGTATATCTTAATTGTGCTTTTTGATAAGAATTCAATGAGACATAAATTGAATTAAAAGCAATTAAAATTCCATATTGTGTAGTAAACTTTTACCACAGAATCACTTTCTTTTGAAAACTATTTTTCATGTTTGAAGTTACATGTAAGTGATAATTGATAACTTGCAGACAAATCAAATGTTTGGGAGGGGGGAAGATAAAACTTAGCTATTAGTATTTTCATGTGAAAGAATGAATAAAACAAAGAATAAACTACACTTCTTACAAACTCTGTTACCATGCATGTTATGTTTTGCTTGAAAATATCTACGGTATATTTATTATTATATGTTATTTATTTACTTGTAGGTGCATTACGTTTTATGCGTAGGATAATAGGATTAAAGGATGAATTTTATAATCGTTACATCACCAAAGGCTGCCTGTTTAAGCCAGTCGTCATGGCTTTTCTTGAAAATGGCAACAGATATAATCTCGTCAATTCTGCAATGATAGATTTATTTGAATTCATCAAAAGTGTAAGTTTATTCCATTTATTCCTTACCTTACACAGTTCTTTTAAAATGTTTTCATCTCTTTCATCAGTCTTTACATAAACTACACTGAACCAAACAAGTTCTATTAGACATTGTATAGTTTGTTAAACAATCTCTACTAACTCAGTAAACTTTATAGAAGCCTTGGGCATTATATATTTAAATTAGTGACTTTTTGTGAAGACGGATGTGTTTCAATTTTATAAAAAAGTTTTTATTGATATTAGTGAAGTAATTTCCATGATTTATGAAATACTTAATCATGCACTATTTTAAGAGATTGTTCTTTAATTTGCATGGTAAGACAAGATCTTTGATCGGACATGTTTTACTTACAGGAGGATATCAAAACTTTGTGCTCACATATCGTAGAAAATCACATGAAAGATTTAGAGACAGTTTCATATGTTAACACGTTTAAAAACCTCAAGGCTCGTTATGATCAACAGCAGGATCGACTCAAAGACAAACCATGCTTAGATGGGTATGCAATATTGAGTTTTCTGTGCTTATTTTGATATAAACACAAATAGTGATTACATGTATTTAGGGAATAACTAGCCTCTGAGGTTTTATTTGCAGACGGTAAATGCTGATTTTATGGTTGCAAACTGAGGTTTTCCATCGACGCATTAGCCAAGCCAGAAAACGGATGTTTGCACTGTAAAAGCAGCATTTACCATTAGCAAACATACCGTCAGTATCTGATTATTCCCATTCTAATTAAGGATTCCGACTATTCCGTCGGAATCCTTTCTGTTATTGCAATGTCTTTTCTTTATTCTTATTATTATTCTTATTATTATTATTATTATTATTTTTATTCTTACCCCCTCATCATTTCCAGAGACTTTATTCAAAGGTCTTTTAACACAGAGCAAAACGGATGGTACCATTAGAAAGAGAATATCAAGATCTTCTTTAACTATTTTTTTGTTTGTCGATAAGCTCACCAATGCCCCCACTAGAGGTCATCAAAGGTCAAATCTTTAAACACTTATAACTCCTAAACTAACCGTACGATTTGAACGAAATCTGTTTTAAAATGTTCTTTCGGAAAATTGTAAACTTTTATACCCTTACATGCTCGATAAAATATTTACGGTTTTCGCGCTATTCTAAGTTGAAAATGGAACTTTAAATTGGCACAGTGCCAATTTCTACAGTTTTTGAGATTTTGAGTTGAAACTTTGATAGTAGGTTACTTATAGGTGGTCATTTAATGTTGACCTACTTTCAAGGTCAAATTTTCATTCTCAAGGTCACAACAAACTTTTGCCTATAAAACAAAAAGTATTTGACCTTCAAAGTTCAAACTTCATACATATTATCATTAAACCAAGCTCTTTCACCTTGACCTTGACCCAAGGTCAAATTCTGATTCTCAAGGTCTCAACAAACTTTAGTCTATAAAACAAAGATTATTTGACCTTGTGAGTTCAAACATTACACAAATATTCCTTGCAACAAACCCTCTCACCATGACCTTGACTCAAGGTCATTTGTACGATTTCAAGGTCACAACCGACTTTGGTTGATTAGATATTGAGCTTTGCTCAGATTAAGATCAATCATGATGAGAATGATTACAATACTTATCTTTCATTTATGACATTGGTTCAAGGTCAAATAATTATTTTCAATGTCATAACAATCATTTAGTCTTGTAGAATTCACATACTTTGTCCTATACTATTTATTCTTCACACAAGTAGTCCTTCTTGTTTGAACTCAACATAGTATAAGAAAGATAACTCTTTTATTTTTGTTCTCTGTTTCCTTTTTTTTTTTCTTAGTAGTATTACATATCTGTACTTTCATGTTGTTGTCATTTTCTTTTAAGAGAAATGATCTCATTGCAAAATCATTGTGCAATCCTGTTTTGAGATAGTAATTGTAAATGATTTTGATATTGATAGAACATGGAGTTTAAAGCTTTCGTAAAACTGAAAGGTATCTATTATTCTTTTCTTCTATTTTGTTGATAAATGAACAAGAGTCCCAAGTTAGACATAAGCTCTTTTGACTCATTTGCTGTGTACTAAAGCAACTATTTTTTTTCCATCTTCTTTTTTCGGATTTTAACGCTTCAGTTCCGAGGAAGGTCTAATAAAGGAGGAATCCGTCTGTTGCTTGCAACAGTAGCCATCTAGTTCAATCTATATTTCTGTGAATATAAAGCAAAATGTGGAGTTGGCAACGTCAAAGCCCAGTATGTTCTCGATTTACAGCTGTAACTAAGGAGCAAACAACCAATGAAATTCTGCGTTATAGCGACATTGCATTAGAATTTGTGAATCATATGAGGAATTGTTGACAAGCCTGAGCTTTACAATTTTACTTCAGTTTTATAAAATATGTAGTTTCCGAAGTGTGACACCTTAGATGACCCAATTTGTAATATACTGTGGGCCATGTTAAGCAAGAATATGTAAATGATAAGGAAAACACATGTATACACATGTACATCCTGATTCATACATGTGTATATGTGATGAAGAAATACAGACATTTGATATTTTCCGTTTCTGATGTTAAAGAAGCAATGTTTAAACTTGGTAGATAGAAACAGGTGATAAATACAAAGTCGCAGTTTTTATTTAACCAGGACCTTTATAGGTGTGATATTCTTACAGAGCAACATCATTGCTACAGAACAATCGATTTCGTCGTGACGCAAGGACGTTAGAGGAAGAGGAGGAGATGTGGTTTGAACAAGATGATGACGTAGACGACAGTGAACCTATAGTACCGATGAACGATGTACCAAAAAGCAAGTTAGATGCAGATCTAGATCAAATTAACAGATTTTTAGAAAGTAAAAAAGGTACATGTATTGCTATTTTCCTTCTGTCCATGTGTTACAAATAATTTTCATGTCCCTTTATACTTTATTGTTGAAAATACTTCAGAAAATTCTGTAAAGTGTATACTGTACCTTTCAGCCTTGCATCTATTGTCTTCATATTATAGCATGTAGTCACGATCCAAAGGTTGTGAGATAAAATGTGCAAGGCCACTTTAAGTTTTATGATGTTCGTGTGTCTGCAAATTCTGTGTGAAATTGACATCCTAATTTTAAAGCAGTTTTATATGTAATTGTTCATATCCCAAACAGTTGAATAAACATTTGCTGAGTTTCAGAATTTTGATTTTACAGGAATGTGCTTGAGTCTTTGTAATACATTGTCAAAATATAGGACATGAGAAAGATACAGATGTAGTAGGCTGAAAGTGAAAGTTAATGTAGTCAAGGTGGTGCTTTGTCAATGTTAGGTATAAGTTTGCTTACTTAAAATAATAACCAATTAAATGTTATATTGTTGCCTTATTTTCAGTAAGAGAAGCGTCAGATTCCCGAGACTCGCCTCCTAGGATAATCAACAAATCCATCAGCATTGCCTTAAAGACGGGAACCCTGAATAATAGTCCTGTAAATAGTCCTCATGGTTCACCGGGTAGTCCAGGAAGCCCACCGGGCAGTCCAAGCCCTGTGGGTACTCCCTGCCCTACACCAAACTGTTCTCCTCAAACACCCACCTCATCTCCACAGACAGACCAAAACTCTATCACACAGAAAAGGGTAAGACTTCATGTTATTATAACACACTTGACAGTTAGGGATCACTTTGGCTGGAGTCTGTCTGTCACAGACCAGAACTCGTAAGTTGTAAGTGATAGTAAGTTGATATTTCAAAGATGTATACCTTTTGACCAGACCATTCTGCACATACCAAAATTCTGTTGACCTTGACTTTTGACCTGCTTTTGAAAAACTTCAATATTGGGCATACTTTTTGAATGGTAGGTTATAGGACTCGTATTTTATTGCTGATTATTTTTGTCCTGTAGACAATAGGACACGGTATAAAATTCATAATTAATTAAGCTGCCACATGTTCTTTGAACACTTGATCTACATGTATTTTTAGTAAGACGTGACAAATGTCTGGGGAGCTTATACCATAGCCTGAGTGTCTTCTTCGGTTGCATGGACATAACTTTAACCTTGGCTGTATCTCATGAACTATAATTTGTAGGGCTTTGTTATTTCACATGTAGGTGACTAGACCCTTTAAATTTCGGAACTTGACCCAGACCTCAGAGTACTAATAACCTGTAAATATAAATGTAAACCCAGGCTGTATCTTATGAACTATAAGAGGTACATGTATGAGTTTGATATTCACATGTAGATTCCTTATGATCAGTTCTTTCATTTTGTGCCCTGTTTACACGACGGGTTTAATGCGCATTAAATCGAATTTAATGCGCATAAGATTTAGCTGCGTTCACACGGAGAATCTAATACGCATTAGTTTAATTCGCATTAGATTTAATGCGCATTAGATTTTGTCGTGTGAACGCAAAGCGAATCTAATTCGCATTAAATCTAGCGCATGCGTATATGAGTAACTAGAATTCTACAGTACATTTCCATCATAACTGGGCACCTTTAATCAACCTTGGACCTCGAAACATAGAATAAGGGGTTAAAGTACTTGATTTCATTCACAATGAACACTCTAAGTAAGTAGATGCGTCTCTTTACTTGCGTAGAGTGACAATATATCATGACGTCATTTTATCTAACAATGACGTCATGCAATGCATGCATAAGCCCATCTTACGAAGAGGTAAATTATTATGAGCAAAACAATATACAGTCATGCATTCGACCCGTTTACTTTCTAAAGTATACGGCTCTCAGTGCAAATATACCAAAATCTAATGCGCATTAGAATTTGTCGTGTGAACGCAATGCGAATCTAATTCGCGTTAAAGTAAAGCGCATCAAATCTAATGCGAATTAGATTTAATGCGCACTCGTGTGAACAGGGCATTGGACCTTGAATTTTGACCTAGTGTCCTTGACCTTGGAGTTTAACCTACTTTTAAAAAAATTTAACCCAGGCTATTTCTCATGAACTAAGGAAAGGGCTTTAGTATTTCACATGTAGGTTCCTTTTATTTTGGACCTTTACTTTTGACCTAGTGACCTAAGGCCAAACAAAAAAATATGTTTGTTTCCTGTAACATGCCAAAAATTGAGAGGGTCGGTAGGTAGGAAAATCTTTTTTTTTTTTTTTTTTTTTTTTTTTTTTTTTTTTTTTGTCAGAGGGCAGATGCAATTTTGAAAGAGGGAGGGAACTGAAAATGGTAAGTCCAGGATTTTTTGGTGACATTTTGTTGAGTCCCATCATTTATAATTTCATTTATTGATTCTGGAACTCAACTTACTGCTATTTAAGATGTTTGTTATTAGAGATTGCGTGGGTGGTGTACATAGCTGCAGCCATTATTGTGGGCACAATGTACATAAGCTGAAGCTTATTCAGCATGATTAAATTTTAAAATGACTATTATACATACATACTCTTTGGGGTGGAGGAGTAAAGATGAGGTTGGTAGGGGGCCTCTGGTGACTATCACCTTTCTTTTTGAGCTGATATGTATTATTCTATAAACTATAAATAGCGACTCTCTTTGCATGATTGGCTGATAAGGTCATTGACGCTCCTGAATAAATCACTGTATACCACGGTTTAAAAACAGACTGGTATTACCCTCACTTAGTTCTGCAAATGGCGTCGTTATTGATAGTGAATCATATATGAAATTATAGAATAAAACAGTTATGGACTTTTAACTCAGTATATATGATGTGATATTTACTCACTATGAAAATATTGACCTTGACTTTGCTTCAGTCAATATTTTCATAGTGAGTCAATATCACATCATATATACTAAGTGAGAAGTCCATAATTGTATAAGTTACATAGTAAACCCCTCCCTCTGCATTCCAAAGCAATATTATAATTATTGTTATCTGAACATGCAGTAACCCCATCCCATGAATAGTTTCTTGATCACTGTAAGTAATGGACTGCAATTGAGTCTTTATTTAATCCAAATATTAAGTTATCAGTTAGCTTTTATGATTGAGAAATTCATGACAGGTTGTGGAAATTTGAATAATCGATTTTAGATTTTTTACAGGTGGGGGGGGGGGGGGGGGGGGGGGGGGGTGGCTGCGTTACATGAAACAAGAAAAGAAGACCCCCCCCTGTAAAAAATCTAAAATCCCCCCCCCCCCCCCCGGAAGTCCACACTTCTCTAGGTTGTGGAAATTATGTGCAATTAAAAAAATGTTAATTTTCCTGCAAATTGCAAGGATTGGGAAGGCTATTCACCATGCGACATAAAAAATGGTCCATAAAATCGGCAACTCGCTGGGCCCACTGGTGCGCATTATTCTACGAATCGTACGATGTCCATTTTCGGTTTTTAAATCTGTAGAAAAATTCTGACCACTCAAAGTCGTATTTATGTTGCAATGTAGCAGTAGCATGTGGATCACAGATTACTGTACATGGCCAGTCAGAAGAACAAATTCTTTTGTTCCGCTCACCCGAAAGGTTCTTTGCTATTATGATACAATATTGATTTTTTCTCCGACGTTCTTTTTATCCTTGTTTAAATCTCCAACGACCACTTACTAACTTATCTACATAAAGGTACTAACTTCTTGTGTATGCGTTCGTCCGTAAAATTATCATGTCATTGACTCATTAATTTTACGTGGTCATTTTGAGTTTGTACAGAAATGTTAATGATTGCAGTCACCCCCTTTCTAAAATAGTCCGTCTTTATAAACTTTTAAAAAATCGTCTGCTCTTCATCAGTTATGTCCAGGTGACAAATACACTATACAAGTAACGTGAGAAGATAATCACTTTAATCCTTTCGAATTCTCAACACTTGGTCACTCATGTGAAACGGATTAAATCTACCTGGTGGTCAGGTGTGAACTACATGTACTCACTGTAGTAATTTACGACAAGAGGCGCTATGTACGTAATATGATCACGGATCGTCGGAAAGAAAATTTAAAGATAACGGGATGCTTCCAAAGACGAGTCTGGGTTGCATGACTTGCATTAATTTTAAGGTTTTTCGATTCTTATTAGGCAGTATAGGGAAAATGGTGAAAAAAAAATCAGAGTCGGCACGATTTTTGACGGTCGGTCGGGTTACAGGAAACAAACAACTTTTTTGTTTGGCCTAAGTCTTATTGTATAAACTTTACAACTTACAAATGACATTTATGTTTAGTGGGTCTGGTAGATTATCCTGACAATTTATCAGTAACATTTATATTTACAGCCAGGATTAGTGGGTCTAGTAGATTATCCTGACAATTTATCAGTAACATTTATATTTACAGCCAGGATTAGTGGGTCTGGTAGATTATCCTGACAATTTATCAGTAACATTTATATTTACAGCCAGGATTAGTGGGTCTAGTAGATTATCCTGACAATTTATCAGTAACATTTAAATTAACATCCAGGATTAGTGGGTCTGGTAGATTATCCTGACAATTTATCAGTAACATTTATATTTACAGCCAGGATTAGTGGGTCTGGTAGATTATCCTGACAATTTATCAGTAACATTTATATTTACAGCCAGTATTAGTGGGTCTGGTAGATTATCCTGACAATTTATCAGTAACATTTATATTTACAGCCAGAATTAGTGGGTCTAGTAGATTATCCTGACAATTTATCAGTAACATTTATATTTACAGCCAGGATTAGTGGGTCTGGTAGATTATCCTGACAATTTATCAGTAACATTTATATTTACAGCCAGGATTAGTGGGTCTGGTAGATTATCCTGACAATTTATCAGTAACATCAGTGGCGGATCCAGCGCCCCCTTTGCTGGGGGGTCAAGGGGCGAATTTTGCCGATTTTTACTGGAAATGGGACAAAATATAGGGTTTTTTGAAAAATTTTGGGTCAGTGCCGGGGGGGGGGGGGGGGACGCCCCCTCCACACACCCCTAAATCCGCCACTGAACATTTATATTTACAGCCAGGATTAGTGGGTCTGGTAGATTATCCTGACAATTTATCAGTAATATTTATATTTACAGCCAGGATTAGTGGGTCTGGTAGATTATCCTGATGAAGACTCAGAGGAGGAGGATGAAGATGAAGTTCCCACAGCCAAACGACAAAGGATAGCCACGTAGCACCAGCTGTATAAAGTAGCTTAGGACTTCTTAACGGTGCCAAATGTCTGGTACAATATAATGGGCTGTATGACTGGAGGGAGCATTCCACCGTGTGTGACGGACAGGGAACAGAGATATACTGTCTCTAACAGCAGTGTTGTAATATCTCCATGTTGTCACAATCCACCAACTCACTGCTAGGATACGTGATGGAGGGTGTTTGCTGATACCATGTGTGTATCGGCCGTGACGATCTGCCAGGCAGGTTTTATACGGCAGTCCTCTGACCTCTCTCTGTTGTGTATGACGTTAGGGGTCAGACAGGGGTGCTAGCTCAGACTGTGATTCATCATGATCTACTCGGGTCATGTAATAATTAGATTGTCATTTGTATGTCAAGAGTATAAAATTTTATTTGAAAGAGGAAGGGTACAAGAGCTTGTTAGCATTACAGCTTCATTTGATCATATATTTTGTCATGAAATGATGCTTTGTTCAGCTCACCTTCATACAAATCCTGAATTAAGTGTATTATGTATGATAATCGAATGACACTGTGTTGAAAGGTATGAGAGTTCTATTAGTGTCAAATGGTGAAAGTAGTGCTATTTTTGGATGTATCATTGCATCATCAATGCATGGTTCTTTTTTAACTCTAGATTATTTATGAAATAGGCTGGCCCTGCTGATCCTCTGACTATGAAATAATATTCACTCTTCTTAGATTCATGAAAATTCATGTATCTTTTGGGATAATTCAAAGGTTTATTCTTTAGTTAAAATGAATTCCAAGAATTGTAGGTCCATAGTTACATGATGTAGAAAAAAGTATCTTTCTTACTCACTGACCATAGGCAACACCTTGCTTAAAGGACCAATGCTTATTTTCATTAATATTTGAAAATGCGAAGGAGATAATCATTTCAGAATTTAATTTAATTCACAAAGAAAAAGAATATTACTAGTAAATTTTTTATACATGATATCATTTGTGTGCAGACAGTTTTCTGTTGTTAACTCAGGTGTTCTTTAATCACTCTTAAAATGTATTAAATTTCATTTTGTCAATACTGATGAGGATTTGATGACAGGAGAGCAAGTTTTAGATGTAGGTATGAAATGGTATATTACTCAAATACTGAGGACATCGTACATGTACTGTGCCAAGAAACAAACACAGAATACACAATTAATGTCGATCTTTGACTTCATTATATGTAAAATGTCCAAATAAGACATGGTTCAGGGTATGTGCTTTAGATGGTCTTGATTGACCTAATTGTTGATGGTACAAAACTGAGTTTGTAGATATGATCAGTGAACGATGTTTTTGTATGCATTTACATTTCGTCAGCTAAAAGCAATCTGCATAAGAATGAAGACAAGTTGAGAAGATTAAGACGAAACAAAATGGTGGTGAAGCATTTTGGTAACACACCAGAGGCAGCATATAGTACTATTTTTAACCATTTGTTTGGTGCAAGAATTACGTACATTTATTTTAAATGGAGTTTTGTATGTTTAAGAGTATGTATGTATATATATGAAGAATGATTCTAATTTAAGAAAGTCATAGATGAATGAAATGGAATTCTTGAACCAGTTTCTCATTGGAGAGCAGTCATTTTAAATTTATGTTTTATATGATGTAAATTGTGATGAAATATTTGAGAAAACTATGAAAGTTTATAAAATAATGAAAAAAAAAAGAAAAAAAAGAAGATGAGAAAAATAAATGCAGTATATGAAGAAGCAAGAAATGTTTTACTATTCTTTATGATTCTGCAGTTACAATGCTAGTAATATGTACCAAAAGTTAAATGACGCAAGTATTTGGTTATATTGATTGTAAAGATTTGACCTGGTGATTTTACGTGCCACCTATAAATGATAATGGATACGGTAGATTGGATTTATCTTTTGGTTTGATCTGCTGTCTTGTTGCCTGGAATGGCTGAATCAATATGTTTGTCTGTGAAAGTTAGATAAGTTTTGACAGTGAGGTTTTATGTAATGTTTTTAAGCCCTTTTATGTGACATGATCTGTAGTGTGATTTATGATGTTTAGTTCATGTCCTTGGAAGCCTTTACTTACACTTTCCGTGTACATACAATGAAAGCTTGGGTTTCTCTGAAGTACCTATATACAGAGAGTTTCATAAAAATGACTCGAAGCAAGTACTGTAGGTCCTTAGACCAGGAGTTCATATTGACACATCCTTTTTCGGCATCATCTTAAAACTGTATTGGCTATCACCAAACCTCATAAAGAATCAACCAAAATTGTTTTTCAACTTTATCTGCTAATATGGCAACAATTGATGCTATCTTTGATTTGATGGTCTTTTCAGCTTCTCATGAACGTCTGCTCTATATTTCTTAGAACTTGCAGTTAGCACATACTGAATGCTTACATCCTGGCTGGGTCATCATCTGTCAAAAGGAGACATCCTCTGTCAAAACTGTGTTTTCAACCCGATCTTAGAACGATGGATACAAACGGCTGTCGAGGAAGATGCAAACACTATTGATCATTATTTGGAAATGTAAACAAAAGCACCAGCAAGCAAGGCAATCTTATGTTAAATTAGGTACATGACACACGAAGCAAAAAGACAAATGTTGACATGGAAGTGGAGGTCATTACAGCTTATTGTGTTACTGTAGATGTAGTTATCCGGATAAGGAGCGTACAACCATCTCTTATCTGGTTACCTGCAAAGATGTGTCTAAAAGAGACGATGGACACGATAAGACGACTTTTAAGTGCATAAAGGGCGAACTGCCTTTTACAGCTGGTGATAAAAGCTGATGAGTCAACCCTCATATAGGACGAGAACGGGCCTTTTCAACTCTACTGTCAGTGTGCAATGCTTCAAATTGATCATGATATATCAAACTCCCCCCGGTCGAGGTCCCTTCTGAAAGTAATTGGTTTTAGGTAACCGATCACTGGTAGAAGTTTGCATGATATGTAAAAATATCGCAAACAACTTGTTACATGTATATTAGCGCTACCTTTCTTCACTTTCGACGTATGGTTAATTTGATCAAGCATCGTTGATTCTGTCTGTCATGACGAGTTTGTACGAGCTTTTTAAAAAGAATATACATGTATTTGTAGGCAAAAAAAAAAAGCATTTTCATGGACTGAAACTTGTAACTGATGTCACTTTTCACTTTGAAAATAAAAGCTAAATTTTCCATAGCTTTTCGTCCAAGAACTCGTGGAAAATATTTATTATACACAATATGGTAAAACTTTATGTAAGTTGATTCGAAAATGCCTTTGAAATTCCGTTTTACATCTTTTAATTTTGTTATACATATAATGGTATATGATTTATTCAGGTGAAATCAAGTCACAGGACAATAAACACGAATAGAAGCAACACAATATAATCTATGACAATGTAAGTGAAATCTTAACAAAAATGAATAAAATTTACGAAAAACCCTGAATTTGAACTTTAATAATGCTAGAGAATATTTCTTTATTGAAAAGAAAAAATTAAAAATTTGTAAATCGAATTATTGATTGTAAATCTACTTATTGTAAATTGTAAATCTATTTATTGTAAATTGTAAAAATTGTAAATCTATAAATTGTTAATCCACTTAATGTAAATTGTATATCTATTTATTGTAAAAATTGTTAATCTATTTATTGAAAATACCGCATCAGAAAAAATCCTTGCAGGCATGACTTCATAACATATTACATACCTTCAGAAAGTAAATATACCAGACTACATGATTAATATTTTAAAACATCTAGATCCGATATTGAGAGCCGGAAACGTACGAGATATTCCGAGAGTTCTTTGATTAAAGAACAAAGCAGTGGTTGATTTAGAGCCCCCCTTTTTTTCACCCAAAGTTATTGATTCAGAATACTCTTTTTATGCATAATATCTTCACTTTTGGGGAAATTTTCGGCTCGCTTCGCCCGCCGCACTTATTTTTCATTAACTTTCTATTTTTTCGTCTTCACTTTGTCTTCAACTTTCTTTGTCATCGTGTTTGAACGGATTCATATGTCATAAACATATACACGAGGGGGGACTAATTGAAACATAAGAAAAAGTAAAAAAAAAAAAAGTAAACTAGACTGAAAATAGAGGACTGAATATATGTATTGAACAGACTAATGTAATCAGTGGCAGTGGCTTGATATTATAGTTCCCTAACCAACGTACCTTGGTGCCCACTGTTGTTGACTGACATAATTACATACATGTACATGTATGCAGAAATTTATGTTGTTTAACATTGTTGTTCTGTAGTAATATCTTCTGTCATGTATGCCTCTCGGGGCCCAATTTTTTTTTGGCAATAAAGTGTATTGTATTGTATTGTATTGTATACAAAATTCAAAATCAAATAACACTTGAATAATTACCAAATGCTTCATTTTCATGGGCCGATCTAACCAGGTTAGACATGTGGATAGTGGGGGTTGCAATGCCCTAATCTTCCCAACCTTTCTTAATTGGTCAAACAAAAATAGAGCATGGAAAATGATGAGAGAGATTGTATTCTTATAAATGACAAAATGTAACCAATTACGGCTCGTTCCGCTCGCCAATATACAGAAGGAAGTTGTATAGACATGAATGGATGAATTATAATTTTCCGGCTTGCTATATACGCTCGCCAGTCTACCTATAAACTAAAAAAAGTAAATGTATCAAGAAACTCTTTATCTTGTACATGCAGTTGGAATGAAACCCCCTCCCCCACTTCTTAGTCTTGAGATTCACGTTTTTCGCCTTCGACCTTTCTTTTCTTTTCTTTTCTTTTTTTTTTTTTGGTTTGTCAGTTTTGTGAACAATTTTCAACTGAAACCTTGCCCCCCCCCCCCTTTCTGAAATCCTAGATCCGCCACTGCAAAGTATAATGCATTTATATGTGGCATGTCAACAGATCTATTTATCAATCATCATTGATCAGTTAGTTGTTAATCTTGTGTTCACCGAAGTGATCAAAGCGACATGCTTTCGTAACCCTACTATATCGTGTACAGGTCTTTTCGGGCCACAAGTGTAAACAAACGTAGTATTTTATCATTTATGATCGTAACGGAGGTGTATAAATTTGGGAACACAGGTGTGTCATATTGAGTATGTCGGACAGTCTCTCCCCCGCGGCCGTGACCCTGGCCGGTCTGACCACTGCCTCCCTGGTCAAGTATGTGGCTAGTGCATGGATATCGTCACGGGCCGTCTCTCACAAGGACTTTGAGTACGTGGGTACTGTAAAAGAATTGAATGTGTATCCTGTAAAATCACTGCGAGGTCTTAGTGTACAAACAGCGAAATCAACAACACTTGGGTTACATTATGGTGGAGTGGGTGACAGGTAGGATTCTGTATTATACAGTTCTTTTAAAGAACTATATACATCTTTACATATTGAATAATAATATGCGCGGATCCAGTCTTTTTTTTTCGGGGGGGGGGGGGGGTTGTCTGGCGTCTAGTCTTAAGACTTAAAGGAAAGTGTACTCGGAAAAACGAGCATTCTGTAGATGAAATCATCACCAAAATGAGTGAAATTTACTGGTTGTGGCTCAAAAGTAGCTTTATTGATAATTTGCCAAATCTATTCAATACTAATCATAAGTATTTGACTAGAAAATATTTAAAAAAAAACATTCAATCCTGATCTTTTGCTTGTCCAAGCAGTCATTTACCTTATCTTAGTACTTCCCAAAATATTCCCATACGTTTTAAATTTTCCCAATTGCCTGTATATGACACGATCTTGAAACAAATTGTCTGAAATGCAACAGAAGAAGCTAAGGTTAAGGTCAATGTTAGGAGAAATCAACTAAAAATTGTTTCCAGATGAAAACTCAATTACTATTTTACCCATTCAAATCGAATTTGGATAAATGCATTCTGACATAAGGAGGAGAAGACGCTTATTAATATGAATTTTGAAGTCAATTGGTCAAGGTAATTACTGTTTTCGAGATGAGAAATCAAGAATCCCTTCACATATTCAAACCAAATTTGGATATAGGGTTAAACTTATTTTTGAAGAGACTTGAAGCATTTTGATTTTGGGAAAGGTCACTGCTAGGATAAATAGATCTTTTAAAATATAGATGATAGATGAACAACTCTATCACTTGTCAGAACCAAATTTTGATATACACTTATTGGTTTTTAGGTCAATAGATCCGGTCTCGTATGAATGAATTATTTCTTACCAACTTATTTATATATATCAAGACGAATGTCTGTTCACATGTTGTTTACGTCAACGATATAGGTATATTTTTATTGACGTTCTACTTCTTGTCCATGATCGAAGTTACCTGGTGGGGAATACTTTTTCGTTCCGTGAGCCTTGTGCAGTATGGAAAGTTTATTAAAAGTACATGTAATAGCCTCGATAAGGAGGCGCTGGAACATATAAAATACCACATAATCATTGATTGTTCAAAGTGGAATATAAGGCACGGTCCGTTTTATATTCGGGGGGGGGGGGGGGCTTGTTTTTTGCTTGCTTCGCTCGCAATAGTTTTCTATCAAAACATGATTTATCTAATGGCAAAGTTCAAATATGAAAATAAAGAATAAAGAAAAAAAGAATGCTTAATATAACATAAAAAAGTCTTCCTTAAAGGCTTAAATATATTATCAATATAATGTATTACTATTAATAGATACATGGTCTTAATTTTTTATAATAGAAAGCTTTGAGGGAGAACTTCGGTTCAATTCTAAATATAAAAGATGTCCAGAAGACTATCCCCATAGACCCTCTTTTGTTTACTAAGGATGCTATTGTAAAATTAGTTTATTTCTCTGTTTAATAGCGAATTAATTTTTTGCTTAAATATTTTAGTTTTGAGTAAAAATAAATAATTTCTATCGATAAAACACAAACATTCTTCACATCACTTGTGAGAAAAAAAAAAATCTTGCTCCAACTTTGCAGGAAAAATATTATTTTGAACCGGTCCGGGCGAAAAAAAAGACTAAAATCTTTAACCCAATATCAAATGGACCGTGCCTAAAAGGGACTTTAGGGCCGTTGCATTCTATTTTTCTTCAGAAATTGGGTAATCCGCACGGCAGACGGTGGTTACGTAACACAGCGCCAGGAGCCGAGTTTGGCGTTGGTCAGAACACGCCTCCAGGATGACAAGCTGTTGTTGGACGCACCGGGTATGGATACCCTGGATCTGCCAATACATCCACAGATTGTATCCGCAATGATGAAAGAAGTGCAGTAAGTATGCATAGGTGTCATTTTCGGTTAAATAATCGCGGAAATCAGCAATTTTGTCAAAGAATTGTCGCTCTGTCTGTAAAATTAAAATGCACGCAATTTAGTCTAAATATTTGCCAAGATTACCTTATTAAAAATAGATCATAGGTCCTCTTGCATTAAATTGATACGTGCATACATTTATATAATATATTGGACTTTGATCTCAGTTGTATTTTGCTCATTGTTAAGATACTTCCTTTCAGGAAGTCTCTCACTGTTACGGTAACTGCTTCAATTTGAGATACCGCCGCTTTGCAACCTACCTCAAAATGTAGTGCTTTTTCTAATTTAAGAATTTGCTGTCGACACATGCAAAATGCAAGAACAAGGATATTGTCCTTCTTGAAAAAAAAAAAATCAATCTCATCTAAAGTATCACAACAAAAATCAACGACACATTTCTTGCTTTCACTGCACGTTGGTGGCGTAATAATATATTACTTTTGATTAGAGTAACTTATAAGAGTTTTCTTCCTTATATTAAGACGAAACGATGAGAAACGAAAGTAGAAACAAAGCATGATCTTGTTGAAAGAAATAGGAAATTCTGGTAATTGAAATGAGAATTTAAAAAATAACCACCAATAATAAACTTAAAGTAACACTGGAACTACAGACAACCGCTCTTTTATCAAATATATGGTAGACGATATTGCCTGTATAATTTGATTGCATAAACCCTCGACCATGTCATAGGTGCTTGTGGACGTGGATGTTTTTTTTTTTGTTGTTGTTTTTTTTAAGATAAAAATAAACTACAACAAGTTAAAAAAAAAGAATGTGTGTCGTCTTTTTTTTCTAATGTTTATCTCGAGATGACCCCCCGAAAATTTTCTCTATATCAAAAAACAAAACAAAACAAAACAAAACAAAAAACAACAAAACAAAAAACAAAACAAAACAAAAACAAACAAAACAAAAAACAAAAAACAAAACAAACAAACAAAAAAAAAAAAAAAAAAAAAAACCAAAAACAAAAAAAAAAAAAAAAAAAAAGGACACACACTCTTTCTTTCTTTTTTAACTTGTTGTACATATTTAGTTTATTTTTATCTTAATAAAAAAAAAAAAAAACCAAAAACAAAGCAAAAGAAAACAATCACGTCCACGAGCACCTATGGACCATGTAACATATACCAAAATTTACGACAAAGCAAGATCTATTCAATGACATAGATTTTATCTTATTTTTTGCATGGCAAAAATATCAAAATCGGTTTTATCCAGTTTCCGAAGTGAGCCGCGCAAACAGTAGACATGCATGCATGGTCTTTTTAGTCTCTATAGAGCCAAACGGGTTAATCAATTTTAGACACTGCTCCAGGTTAAAGTCATGAGAAAAATTTGTTATTTAAAGTATACCACTTCTAGTAAATATAAACAGTTTGTGCTGTTTATAGAACACATAGAAATGAATAATTTATTTTTTTATAATAAAGCTTCAAATGCATATATGCATCCTATGTAAAAAATAATCATCATCATTTAAATACCTAAACAATAAAATGATTCAACATTCATCTGCTTACATTAAATTTTGAAAAGAAGTATCTCTTGGGACCTTCAGTCCTTTGATTTTTACATGTTCAATAAAATCTTTTAGAATTAAAACGGACGTGACACCTTGTCTTGACTGTGGGGATAAGGCGGGGTCGTGGGTGGACCAGTACCTGAAGAGGAAGGGGTTAAGGATAGTATTCTGTCCCCCAGATACTGAGAAAAGGGACGCCATCAATGCCAAGAAGCTGTGGGAACACAATGCTAAGGAGGGAGATCTGGTTAGTCAGTCCTTTATCTTTTACATGCTGCTATATTCAATGTAGAGGTAACATCGAATACAGCAAGATATTAATATTACTGATCTTGACTGTCATTTTGTTATGGCATAGAAAATATGATGTACGAAACAACTGCATAAGGACTATTAAGGAGTGCATTAAAATCAAGTACAAAACTGACAGTGAGCGATTTTCGATTTATTCTGATTTCAGCTACTTAAATTAATGTTTTGCATATTCTACTTTATAAATATGCTTAGGTCGATATCGATTGATTCTGTCTGTTTAACAATATCCCAAATATACAGCTAGCGTTCCAGGATTACTGTGGATACATGCTGATGACCACGTCTTCTCTGGACGCTCTGAATCAAAAACTGACCAAGAAGGTGACCATGCATCCATTCCGTCCAAATATCGTGGTGGATGGTCCTCCAGCTTTTGACGAGGTAAATACGAAGGCTAATTGATATGTTGTGAGCCTCGACGTATTGCTTGATTTGAATTTTATCAGACATTTTGCATTATTTTTCTGCATAATCCCATTCGGTATCTATACAGTGTAAGGGCCTCAATACCGCTTTTAAAGAACTCCTTATCTTGACTGATCAGAAAGCCATCTATTGCAAGTATGACGTCATCATCGGACTGAAAGTCCCATGGGTGCCAGAAATAGCTGCTTTCAGTTATGGGAATAGATGAAAGTGATGGAGCAAGATCAGGTGAATAAGGCGGATGCTCAATCAAATTAAAGCCTCAGTCATGAATGACAGCCATGAATGACATTGACAGACTTGTGAACAGGAGCATTGTCCTGATGGAACAACACACCTTTAAGTGTAATATTTCCCGTAACTGTGTCAGTATGCGCCATTGATTGTTTGTCCTTTTTCGGGATAATCTATCAGCAGAATAATTTCTGCATGCCAGAAAACGGAGGCTCACAACATATCAATCAGTCCGCGTATTTTAGAATTATATACAAACATGGCTTCTGTTTTTAAATGCTTTCATCATGACACCATTTTGTTTGTCATTTGCTCATTTGTTATATTTTGAAGGTGACCCTTATTTCTGTGAGTCTGATGCCTAATTACCTTTGAGAGTTTGATAACACATCAAGCAAGTCATAACCAAATACATGTATATATGAAAGTGTACAACGTTACTTTCAAGTCAAGCTCACATTTAGGGTCAAATAGGTAACATACGTACGTGTTCAAGGACAGTCTAGTAATTTTGTGAAATTATATATTGGCTCTTTGAAAGTCGTTCTCTATCTCATTGGATCGCACGAGCTTGCTTAATTAAGTCGGCAGAACATGTATCCTTATTGTAAATGAATGATGCTTTCACATAAAAAATATGCAAACTTTCGTTATAATAAAAGACTATTAGATAGATAAAAATTACTTTACAGGACAGGTGGACGGAGGTCAGAATTGGAAACTCTACCTTCAGAACCATAGATATGTGTACAAGGTAAGTATACGTGTACACATAATTGTTGTGTCAAATTTATAAGGTATCAATCGTATAAAAATGTTGAATATCTTTGCTGTAAGAGATGTCATCTTATATTCTGGTTTGATATTTTTGGACGTCTGAGCGATTTTGTTTTTCTCTCATATAATTAATGAGGATCCTTTTTACAGATGTATATTCACCACCGTGGACCAGGAAACTGGCATCAAATCAAAGGATGAGGAACCACTGAAAACTCTCAAAACGTAAGTTACAATTACAGTTATATCTTGCAAAAGTCCTTGAAAAACATTTGTTTTCCAATGCCCAAGAATGCTTTACAGATTAAGATAAACTATTGATTACAGATTCCGTGTGAGACCTCCATACAACCCTAAACCCGTCCTGGGCATCCACCTCGCCATGGACACCAGCGATCACATTAAAGTAGGAGACAAGGTGTACGTCAAACGTCAATGAATATCACAGTTATGGGCAGATGCCATATCACATCGGCATTTTACACAGCGATATCTCACGGACTGAAGAGGGAGCAAAGTCCAACATCCTCATACCCCGGTATTATGCAGAATAAAGATAATAAATCTACCATTGATCAAGCTTCGTTGATTGTTTTCCCGATTCTGTTCTAGAATTTATAAATAATATTGTTGACAAGACACTACTAATTTATATGATTTTCAACGCAGTGTATCTATATTGAAAATTTATCATATATTTATTTATATAAGTAGATGAAAAGAGAGGTAGAATACTAGTTTTGTAACATCAATATCATGTCCTACATATCATGTCCAAAGGAGATGTTCATTTAGGATTCCGTATCACGTGCGTATATCTTCATTGTGGTGCTGTAAGAAAATGATATTAAATGTCAAGATTTTTTGTTTATTGTACCAATTATAAAATAAATTTTTACTAATTTGTTTAATTCTGTTTTCTGCTTTGATAATTTGTGAAAATAGTAGTGATAAGAAAAAATCATGTTATTTTAAAATACATAATTTGTTTTATAGTTTTACATATACTACATACCGCTACATGTGTCTCCAGATACAATATTCCTAACAAAGTCCACAGTACATCTTTCGCATACATTATCCCTAATGATGACACTAGGTCCTTGATTCTGAATCTGAACGCACTCATCTACAGATTTTCCTGCTTCTAGTAAGACTAACTTTCCTTTGATGATAGATGAAGCTTTGATAACGCCCCCACGTGACTGAGTTGTTACGGAGTAAGTACATTTGGATACAAAGTCCGATTCGAACGTGCAGTCGCCTCTGAGCTGTGTCGTGCTGCCACATGATGAGTGTGTTGTTGTGACAGTGCAAGGGGATCCTGTGGTCAGAAGTATAAGATTTAATATTTGGACTAAGAAAGAAAACTTGGAATGCAATTTGAAAAGCAGAACATGTTTTGAAATACAGATGAAATTTGTGACTAGTATAGCTGAAAACGTCGAAGCCGAAGCTGGAATATGAACAAATTCTGTATTTGAGAGTGACTACTGTACCTGATGGTGGAGAATCTCCAGGTGGCTCCTCTTCCGGTTCTTCACTCACTGTTAAAAAAATATTTGTCATATTAATATATTCAAGCAAGAACTATATTGATACTTTATTAGCTTATCAGGCACCAAAATACATGAACATTGTAGAAATGACTTTTATTTCTTTGTGTTTTTATACACATGAAGTCACTCACCTGTACATTCCTTTTCTCCGTCTCCCGTATAGCCGATGTCACAGACACACTTGTACTCTCCGTCCCAGTTTCGGCATTGTGCATACTGATGACAGTTCAATACACGCTGCTTTATCTGCATCTCATTTCGTCCACCCACTTTGACGCATGTTTGAATCAAATCACAATTTGTTAAAGGACCGGTAGCATTTATCTGGAACAAATAACACGTCATATCTCTTTTAGGCTGAGGACATTACAGTAACACCAAGAGACTCTTTGCTCTGACTACACAGAACACATTACACTCACACCCAACTGACCCAGAGTAATCAAAGCAAACGCATCGAGAAATGAAACGCGGATGGCAAAACACGAGACAGACCATTGTGTACCGACTTTGGAGGCCATCAGCTATGCAGTAGTGAATGATGATGTGACTCGGTATAAAAGTTATGATCTAAAGTGATTAGAAAATTAGAGACTGCGGAACATACTTAGCACGGCAAATTACAGCTGTAGAAATGCTGTAGACCTAAGTGTGATATTTGGAAGTTTGCTAGTTATCGCTTGCGGCTTTAATCCTATTTCGTAAGTTTCTTATTGCTAATAGTAATGAGTGAATGAAAGTCAAACACAGAAACCGAAACCAGATTCCAAAAACCACAATAGCAAGTTTCACGAATTTTGGAAAAAAAGACAAAACAGAACTTTCTCACGAGAAAAGAAAAATTGGACAGACAGACGGAGACAACGACACAGCTGCACTGAAAATCGAAGGACAACTTATATGATGGACTATCTCCAGTGCAAGTGCAGACGGCATTGTAGGTGGCGCTGTCAAAATACGCCGTAATAATATTCAATGTATCACATGAATCATGTTCCATACCTAATGCAATTGTATTATCAATGTACGTATGAATAAAAAAGGAAGCCCATAGCCCATCCAAATTTCTGTCTTAGTGGTACCCGAATTTTCGCTGGCTGGCCACCAAATGACCAAAAATCATTGTAAATTTGACACTCATTTGACAAAAAAAGTACTAGTTAGTTTTTGGAATAAAGATATGTGTACCAGAGCATCGGAACACGTTTGCACTACGCTTTCATGTTTTGAGTACTCTTCAAATGTGACTCGTTAACTCCAGCCATGTTATTTTAAAAAATCCTCTGATTCCCTTTACAAGGAGACTTACCGGGTAATATTCATCCTTGAACCAGCAGCCACAGTCTTCTTCCCTTACACACTGATTTCCACTCAGTACAAATCCTTCCTTACATTCACAGCCTTCCTGGGGTGCCACATTACAGATTTCTGGTCCCTCTGGATGTTGACAAGTTGCTTGGCAATCAACAATGGCGGGGTTGTACTGCTCATTCTTTCTGCACGTTAAAGCTGAAACAAAGTAATTCTCGTCAATGTGATTTCTATATTCATTTAGAATGTGCAAATTTTGACCATCGATAAATTGACTGAAAGTGAAACAACTTATAAAGATGGTTGCGTACGACAGAAGTCTTTGGATCTCCAGATCACTTTTCCATATCCACGTGCGAGGCAAGTTTCTGCAAATGATTCCAAGGCCATACACGCCATTTCCCGCGCAACATCGTCCTTTGAATCGAAGGAGCAGACATCATCTTGGCAAGACTTGAAGAATTGATCTGACAAGTTATTGTCAGCGTCGATACATTCAGCGAATGGCCCATTTTTATCCTTAATCATTCCACAGTAAGAATTGGTTGCGATCTTTCTCAGCCAAAATGTAGAGCAGGTAAAATCAACATCTTTGGTTTTGCATCTGAAAGGTTTAAGCATAGCTCATAATTTATCAAATGTTAATCTCCAATATTGTTGCTGATCCAATATTATATTTAAGAGATAACATATGCCATAGATTACCCTCCACTTACTTTTTGCTATTCTTGGAGAGATCGTCGAACACTTTGTAGCTGTCACCAATGATAGAATATTTGTTTTTGCTTTTACTGACGTCCTTTCCGTTCTTTGTGCGCATGTCATTCTTCCTACCATCACAGTTTCCGCATATTCCGTGTACTGATCTTCCCAGAGACTTCGGAATGGTGACTGAGATTGAATGTTTTCCATCAAAAGTCACCACGAGGCCACATGCTGTCGTGACGACTATAAAGCGACCCCTGTTGGCTACATGTAATTTGGACTCTTCTGACGTATACGGAGTAAAGGCGTTTTGATTATTGACCTGAAAAGCATCAAGCGAATTACATTCATATTGCGTTATGGGAAAGACACTTTGCACTGACCACATTAGTACATAACCGCAGGATGAGCGAAAATTTGTACGGGCTAATTATATATATATGTAATGTTGAGACTTTTTCTTTATATGTTATGGTAATATTAAAGAGTCTTTTGTAGGAATTCACTGACATACGGTCGTCTTTACGTGTGTAATTACCGTGAGTCTTCGCTTCTGATGAAGTCTGACGTGTGTCCCTGGAACTTTGACATCAACGATGCGTGTGAATGAGACTTTAGCGTTCTTATTTTGACGTCGGTTTTTTACTTCTACAGAAAACGTACAATCGTCATCAGCTACATGTTCTGCCAATGTGTATTTGCAGTTTCCTTGGAAATGTATCATCTGACCATCAAACGTGCGATAATGAGGGTCTCCGTTTCCAGTGCACGTGCATGAATCTATGAATAAAAGGTAATGAAAAATATCATCATCAAAAGAATGTAATGTACGAGTTGAAAGAGAAATACACGTTAATGAAATATCAGATTTCGGTAAGACCTTTGTCATAAATATGACCATCCTAAAGTGTTTGTTCTGTGTTTTTTAGCTCGCCGGGACGAATGTCCGGAGAGCTATTGTCATACCCCCGGTGTCGGCGTTGGCGTCTGCGTCTGCGTCTGCGTCTGCGTCTGCGTGCGCGTGCACAAAAACTTTAACCTTGCTTATAACTTTTAAACCAATACAGATTGGGCTTTCATATTTCACATGTGCATTCCTTGTGACAAGACCTTTCCATGGATACCAAAATTTTTGACCTTGTGACCTTGACCTTGGAGATTGACCTACTTTTGAAAAACTTTAACCTTGGCCATATTTTTGGAATGGTAAGTGATAGGGCTTTGATATTTCACATGTGTATTTCTTGTGACAAGACCTTTCCATGGATACCAAAATTTTTGACCTTGTGACCTCGACCTTGGAGATTGACCTACTTTTGAAAAACTTTAACCTTGGCCATATTTTTGGAATGGTAAGTGATAGGGCTTTGATATTTCACATGTGTATTCCTTGTGACAAGACCTTTCCATGGATACCAAAATTTTTGACCTTGTGACCTTGACCTTGGAGATGATTGACCTACTTTTGAAAAACTTTAACCTTGGCCATATTTTTTGATTGGTAAGTGATAGGGCTTTGATATTTCACATGTGCATTCCTTGTGATAAGACCTTTTTTATTGTTGTTGTTGCAATTTACATATGGTTGCCACCGGCGAGCTATGTTGTCATTCTGACAAGTCTGGTTCATTGAGTGTTTTGGGGTTTTGCTGTTGGCGCTGCAGCCGAGTTCTGTTGGAGATTCCCTCCTTTCTTCTCATCGGTTTGTTTACCAGTCACATGAATACGGAGAGACATATAATTAGACAATTCTAGTTAGATCGAATAGTAAGTGGATGTTTGGGAAGGTCACTAACATGGCAATATACAGCCCCGACCAGTCGAAAGTTTAACGCCGAGCTGACGAAATTTTGAAAGCTAAATTCGAAAGTTTCGTTAACTATTCGTCAGCGATTTTTTGAAAGCTACTGAGATGACGAGATTTTGAAAGCTCTAAAAAGCTTTCGAAAAATCGCTGACGAAAATTTCGTTAACTAATCTTAGTTAACGAAAGATTTGAAAGCTATGAGCTTTCAAATTTTCGTCATCTCGGAGCTTTCAAAATATTTGAAAGCAATCGCTGACGAAATTTTGAAAGCAATCGCTGACGAAAATTTTGAAAGCAATCGCTGACGAAAATTTTGAAAGCTATCGCTGACGAAAATTTTGAAAGCTATCGCTGACGAAAATTTTGAAAGCTTTTTGAACGCTCGGGTGCCATATTGTTTTTTGATATGGCTGCAGTACGCCTCGGGCGAATTCCTCTGCTCAGTTTAGAGGATGAAAGAAGCCGTCTCTTTATCGGCGTGGCACTTTAAAAATTCACCGATTGTGAAATATCTGTCAAAAATTCCGACAGTCACAGAGAAGCCAGGGTTTCACTGGATATAAATTCCCCTCATTTAGTCAGAATTTGGCCGGTCAGATGTAAATTTTCTGGTATATATATACATTTAGATTTTAGATGAAATGGAAGTTGTTCATATATACACTTAAAGATGGAATACCTTTACAGGTAATACAAATACAGGTAAATTCAGGTAACTAATTAGTGCAAAGCATACCCTTTTGATGGCCCCATTCACCCCCAATTAACATAATGTTATTTTAATCAAGTAGGTGTATGGGGGAACACACCGATCTGGGAAACACGGAATCTTCAAATAAACTTATAAAAATAAACAAGATACAATATTTAATTTAATCCAGGAATATATATTTTCATAATTTAATCTGAATAAACATCATAATTAATACTATTTCATCAAGCAAATTATGAAGATGATTGCTTTGATTTCGGCCACCTTGGTTTTCTCGACACAGAATAGCTTACGAGAAAAGCTTTCAAAAATTTTGAAAGCTAGTTAACGAAATTCTCGTCAGCGATTAGCTTTCAAAAATTTTGAAAGCTATAGTTAACGAAATTTTCGTCAGCGATTAGCTTTCAAAAATTTTGAAAGCTATAGCTGACGAAATTTCGTTAACTATAGCTTTCAAATTTTTTGAAAGCTAATCGCTGACGAAATTTCGTTAACTATAGCTTTCAAAATTTTTGAAAGCTATCGCTGACGAAAATTTTGAAAGCTAGGGAATCGCTGACGAAAATTAGTTAACGAAAAATCGCTGACGAAATTTCGTCATCTCTTGAGGATTCAAAATTTTGAAAGCAATCGCTGACGAAATTTTGAAAGCTAAGCTTTCAAAAAGCTTTCAATTCGTTTACGAATTGAAAGCGAATATTAAACTTTCGACTGGTCGGGGCTGTATAAGAAATACATAACGTGGCAGATCAACATTCGAAGCCAAGTATAAGAATAGCCACATTCATCTCTAGGAAAGTGAATTGCAATGATTCATGGCAAATTGATCATTTGCATAATGAATTGGATTGTATTAATTGATTAATAGAATGTAAATGACAATATAATGTAAATGTAAAACTTTAGCACAAAAGGTATCTAAACTTATTGAAGAATGTTACTGTCTTACCCTGGCAGGTTTTTATTCCGTCTCCATATAGACCTTGCTGGCAGAGACAAACTCCATCGATACATCGGGCTTTTTCGTGGCACTGGTATTTGCCTCCACACAATTCTGATTAAATTGAGGAACAAAAATATAATAAGGTATATTGGGAAAAAAGATTTTTGACATGTTTATGAATGTTAAACGTCTTCAAATTTAATAGCATCATTTAAGAAAAGATAAATTTGCAGCATGGACCAGACATGCACGTTTCGGATATTTAACCCTCGTCAGTGTTTCTCAATATAAACAATGTAATATGGCCAAAAAGTGTGAAAGTTATTATGTTCAAAATGTATCGAAAGACGTATCAGGGCAGTACAGGATGCTACAGGAATTTCAAGAAATTTTGAAAACAGAAATGTTCGAATGCATTGAAAATGTCGAAGGGTTCCAACTCTCCACCATCTTGAAGAAAATTCCAAACCAATTTACATGCACCAGACACGTGTTTCGAATATTAAATTCTCATCAGCGATGCTTTCAGCGGAGCCACCAAAAATAATTTCAGTAATTTAATTTTTTGAAGTTCGATTTTTTACATTTACATTACAGAGAGCGCGCGGCTCCAAATTTCCTGTAGGGTCGATTCAGTAGCATATCCAAATAAAATCTATGTTCATAATAGCATTGGAGGGATGGTGCTAAGATGTTAAACTCCTTTAATTTCGATGATATTTAAAAAAAATATATTTGATGTCACATTGAGAAAAGGCCAAAACAAAGCTTCTTTCAGGTGACAGAGCTGGAAAGAAGTAATTAATACACTTGACAAACATCAGGCCACGGGGAACGATTTTAACTGCTCCACACTGCAACGTGAAATAAGTGTCTATATTAATAATGTCGAAGGGGAAGAAACGATCAACCCAAGTAAGACAACAATATGTGGTTTAATTCTACTAGAGAATAATACATGCTGTTTAGGTCAGCATACCATTGCATTGTTTGATGCCATCACCGAAGAATCCGTCCTTACAGACACATTGTTGAACACCATCTATTCTACTGCATTCAGCGTTTCTATGACAACGCTGTCCCGATCTGGCCTTCAGAAGCTGGGGTCCGTTTGCCGTCAAGGTGCAAACCCATGTGGTGGCACAGTCCGATGACTCTTTGGTGGCATTTACCTATGTTAAAATGGTGTCGAAAACAATCCTTAAAAAGAACTTTTCTCTAAGTTTTTTTAAAAGTACATGATACCATTGCATATTAATATTAATGACCGATATAAACAAATTCAAAACTAATTGGAATATTTACCGGCAAGTAATCTCCATTCTTCAATCTGCACCCACATTCCTCTTTCTTAACACATTCAGTGCCACTCAGAAGGAAGCCCGGCAAGCATGCGCAGCCCTCCGTGCTCTTAACCGGACAATTCTCTTCTGCTTTCGGATTTGCACACGTCGCTGGACATCCATTCATGTAGCTTTTGTACACTTGGTTGGCTCCACATTTGAGAGCTGAAGCCAGAAATTAAGATATCAGTACATAGATTCAGATTATAAACTTTCAAAATGAATTAAAATTCAAAGTATCTCTCCAAATAGAAGAAAATAAGATTATTTATGAAAGTCTTTTCTTACGGCAGAATTGATCAGTTCTCCAGTTAAAGGACAGTCCTAGTTCAACACATTCTGCGTCCAGATTCTCAAAAGCTCGACACACCACATTTCTCCTCTCCTCCTCGTTATTATAATAACTACATACGTCATATTTACATGACTCGTACATCTGAATGGCGAAATTCCTCTTAATCGCTAAGCAGATTTTAAAAGGTGATTTGTCCCGTCTTGCAAAGTCCATGAAGCCGCAGTGATCAATCTGTGAGGCCACTTTGTTCATCTGTCGGGTACACTTAACCTCGTCTTCCTCTGTATTACAACTGAAAAATACAACGAAGGTAGTTCGAATTACGTAAAAAAAACCTAGATATAGGGCAATAGTCTTTTTTATTCCCAAAAATACAGTCATATGTAACACTAACAATTTTGAATTGATTTTACAAACTCAGCTAGGCAATCCAAATATGCATCGAAAGGACAATGTTCAACACTCGTGACATAACTGATAAAGCATTTCTGTACGGCTATTTACCTCTTTTGTGGTTTATCAGAATCATCGGGGACCTGGTAACTCCTACCAATCAAGGAATATTTCTTCTTGCTCCTCCTCACATCCTTGCCCTCCTTTGTTCGGTAGTCGTCTTTCTTCCTGTTACAGTTCCCACACAATCCTGTCATCATCCCGCGGTACCTGTACGGAACTCCCACACGTACGACAGACTTACCATCGTATCTCAGTACCACGTTACAAGCCGTGACAACTTGGACAAATCTTCCGCTTGGGAAAATGGAGATCTCACCGTCATTTTCATATACTGGAAGTACTTTGCGCTCACCGTCAACCTACAAAGAAATGATCCACCGATAAGCGCCTTTTTGAACATGCATAGGAGATGAAATGAAAACTTGTATTCACATTATGCAAGACATTATGTATAACCATTGTGAGAATTACATTAGTGTGAAAGACCAACTCACGTATATTTTGCCATCTTTTGCCAGTCTGATAGTTCTGTTGTATATATGGAGATCCACCATTCTGGTATATGTCACCCGACGATTTGATCCACGATGTTCGTTTTTCACTTCCACATTGAATGAACATTTGTCGTTTGTAACGAGGGATTTGGTCATGGTATACTTACAGTTGCCCATAAAATGTATCATCTGTCCGTCGTACGTCCGGTAATGTGGATCGCCTGATGCTGAACATGTGCACAATCCTATACAAATATAACATTATCAATCATTGTCATGCAAGCAGGAATTGATCTCATTTCCTCGGAATCTGGTTCCACTCATTATATATTGGATTTTCACAACGAGGTAAGTTATTTCATTTTTTATTTGATCTTCTCTTAAATTTCAGCGATTGATTCTTAATTTTTAAGGGTTCCACTTATTTTGAGCCCCTGATTTTAATTGAAAATGCAATGGGTATCTCTCTTTTTCATGGCGATGTAAAATATTTTACTTTCAACAAAATAGTTATAAGATATAAACATGTAACGTTTGAATTTGATGTATAAACAATTCAATGACCAGACTTACTGTCACAGGATTTGATTCCATCTCCAAAGTACCCCTGGGCACATTTACATTTTCCTCGCCTGCAAAATGCCTTCTCATGGCACTTGTACTTACCGCGACACAGTGCTATGAAGATAACAGATGACATTAAGATGTGGTACTATGGAAGCCGCAACGAATATCCAATGTTATTTGATTTTGACAAAAAGAAATATTTTGAATTGGTGATAAACATCGAAGACATTTTTTGCCTGATCTGTGCATCAAAATGTACATCGATACAATCACCGAATTTGACAGGCTTCCATGCAGCTGTTGCATGCAATCAAGAGACGCTGACTCTCCCTGGGCACCTGGTCTCACTTCGGAATATTGTTCATTCCGTGGTTCGCAACCGTTTCGATGGGAATTCACACGATTTTGCCTTGCCTTCTCGACTTTGAGACCGAATAACTGTTAGGCACCTCTTTGATGTTTATCTCAACATTTATGGTTATGTATCAACTCAAGTTTTCTTGTTTAAAAAAAAATTACATCTGAAGTGTACCAAAGAAAACAAAAATATGATGAAATGTCAATGTTGGGATAATGCATTTTTACTTTCATTTTTGAAGGTGAACATTAGTTCCTTTTCATTCATTCATAAATAACTCTGGTGTAAAGAATGGTAAGTCCGTATACAGATTAGCCCTTTCTTTTCATACTCGCCTAGCAAATGGTAGGGGTAAATAATGATGAACATGTTCATCTAGTCCTTTATTTTGTCATCCTTATTACTTTGTTGGGCTTAGTGTTGTGAATTGTTCTTTTGTTCTGCGTCAGTTTGTTAGTTTGGTGAATCTGTGTTACTCCTCCCGTGCACCTGGTCCCACCTCTAGCTTGCTAGGGGTCCGTCGATTGTGAATGTTATTGAGATTATCGTCATGATCTACTTTAACTCATTTGTGTGAAACGTATGCCCTTTGTCGTGTGGAGCTAGAAAAATGTTCCCCGCGAGGGGTTTGACAATAAGTGTTTTGAATATTTTTCCCTGACATGGTCGCCATAACACTTTCTTTATAGACATAACCCCAGACAGTGCATATATTTTAGATATTGTTTTCATTTTCATGCGTGAACATCGACGGCGGATGCGGCTAGTCAAACAGGAGATGCTTCCTCCTCCCGGGCACCTGGTCCCACCTCTAGCTTGCTAGGGGCCTATCGATACTCAATTTTGTGCTCCATTGTAAATGCTGTTGAGATTATTGTCAGGATCTTCTTTCACTCACTTGGTTGTTTTTATTGCAATCTTCTTGTTCAGCTGTTGTCACTGTAATGTGGAATGGTTGAAGATCTTATCTTAATTTATATATCATATACTTTATTCACTTACGTTTGCAACTCTTAATACCGTCTCCAAAGTAACCCTTTTTACACAGACATTTCTTTTCCCCATTTTCATCGTAGTCACAAGATGCCTTCTTGTTACACTTCTTCTGCTTTGCTATTTCCACAAACTTAGGAGCCTTTCCTTTTTGTCTTTGACACTCAAGTGTTCGTCGACAGTCTTCAGTGGTGAATTTTGTTCCAATCTGAAGATACGTAAAAATTGGTCGTATTAACAAATTAATGAACGTTTCATAGAGTACACCATGGACGTCTGGCTTGCAGATCGACTTACACAATCAAGGTCTTCTAACTATTACTGTTTGTTATGATTTCTCATGGTATATTTTAGCTTTTTTAGCTTTACCATGCATGTTTATAATCTATAAAAGTCGATTTTGTAATCCAGAAAAAAATGACGATTAAAAGATAAATATTTTCGGTAAAAACATACTGCTATTGACGAGCCGGAAGATCTTGGAAGGGAACATACTCTTCAACATTGGAAAGGAGAGAACACTTTTAGTACTCAATTGTTAATAACTTATAGTTTCTTCTGGTTTTAAACAAAATACGAATGAAATACCGGGAAATAGTCCTTATGCGAGTTAGTGCATCCACAGTCTGTTTCTTTGACGCATTCCCCGTCACTTAGGACGTATCCTTTCTTACAGAAGCATCCCTCTCTGGGCTCTAACGGACAATTCTGCTTTGGATTAGGATTGGCACACGAAGGTGAGCAACCAGGACCATTGTATAGGAACTCCATGTTGGGATCGTCACACTTCATAGCTACAAGGAAAATAGCATATCAAAGATATGTCTCTTTTTCTGAAATTCCATATGACCTTGGCCCAGGTCGAATTTGAATGAGGTCCTTCCGACTTGTATTAGCTTTCTTAAGATAGTTCTTCATTCTTCCTTTATTTTCCATTGATGAAACACATCTACTTATTAACAATAACTCATATTTTACTCTGAAAAATGCATCATCTAAACTACAGGAAATTTTTCTTTTTTGATAAAAATAATGATTACAATGGATAACTTATTTTCCAATTCAATAACTTACGACACATCTTAGAGGACCTCCATTGAAGAGCTATTCCATTTTCAGCACATTCCTCGGCAAAAGCTTCAAGTGATGTGCACTTGGCGGTGGCAAACATGGTAGGGTCCTCTTCTAGTGAACAGACATCGAATTTACAGGAATCATAGAACTCCTGAGCTAGTTCTGGAAAAGCCTCTACACACTCTCTAAACACACCCTTCTTATCTAATATAGCTCCACAGAAATCCAAGGTCGGAATGGACTTCTCTAGTTTCTTGGAACATGATGTTGGCGGTGCCTCAACAGTTATACATCTTGAAATTTTGGAAAGGATATATTATAAGTCATGTTTATTAAGATCGTAACTTTAACTACTTTGTTAAAATTTTCGATCTTCATTTTTAGAAATGAGCAAATAGCGAATTTTGATATAAAAAACGGGTACCTTACCTCTCTGGCGAATTCTTGTCATTGACCATAAAGCTCTCACCCACCAATGAATATCTGTTTTTCATCTTACTGACATCGGTACCGTCTTTTGTTGACATGTCGTCTATCTTATTTCCATTGCAGTTTCCACAGAGACCGATCATGTTGTTTTCGTATTTACTTGGAACCACAACACTCACTGAATGACGTCCATCAAAATTAACTTTAATTCCACACCCTGTCCAGACTTGTACATATCTTCCGCTTTTGAAAACTTTAAAGACACCCTTGTTTTCCATTATAGGAAGATATTTCCTCTTCCCATTCACCTGTGAGTTTTCAAAATACATTTTTCAGACATCTTTTTTACTCTTTGACGAAATAGTAACAATTGGTAGAAAATAAAATACATTGATAGATAACATGAGACAAGAAATCATTTACTGCACCGGTCAACTTTGTTTTACTGCACTGGTGCAGTGTCAAATCAATAATCTTAGACTGTAAAGCTGCTTTAATTAAGCTTGCAAACTAAAAATTTATGGGTTCCTATTATATTATAGTTTCTTAATTTTCTGACCGTACTTACCAACACCTTGCCTTTCGGCAATAGCCTCACAGACAATCCGTATATTTGTACGTCTACATATCGTGTATATGACACCCTGGTATTCTGTCCCCGATGTTCATTTTTCACCTCTACATTAAATGCGCATGCGTCCCCATTTTTGGTAGACTTGGTGAGTGTATACCTACAACTCCCCATGAAGTGAATGATGTTACCATCGTAGGTTTTATAGTGAGGATCTCCTGATGCCATACACAGACACGATTCTGATATAAAGAGGAAAGTATTATTAGAATTCAATACAGTTTTTTAAATCAAGAGTTACATGCTGGTTTCTGATGCTTTCTTCTTTTCACTATTCTTTCTGCCGAGAGCGTTTGCATTTTAGCTTTTCATCTTTACAAAAACAGTACATTACTTCCTTAATTTCTTCATTGACTGCATACTCGTGTTTACTATATTCATACCTTCCAATTTCTATGTATGCATTATACATTTTCAATACAAATGAAAAGGGAGCTTACTTTCACATTCCCTGACACCGTCTCCATAGAAACCTCTTTTACAAACACATCGATTTTTGCGACATCGAGCATTCTCATGGCATTCGATTCCTCCACAAATCTCTTGATAAAAATAAAGAGTGGTTAAATACATGAAGGAGAACATGTTTTCTGAATCACAGACTTACTATATTTCGTTTACACATCTAACTACTTACTCTCTTTTTTACATTGTGTGTATCCATCTCCCACGTATCCTTTTTTACATACACATGCGCGTTCACCCTCTTCATTGAGTCTACAGGAAGCAAATTTGGCGCATTTCCTTTGAGAGGGAATTCGAACTAAGCGTGGCTTTTGACCTTTCTTTACTTGCTTACACATATATGATGAACTGCAATCACCACTATCCTTCTTGGCTCCAATCTGAAAAGACAGAATCAAAAGAGTTTTTATGCGATTGCTATCTTGTTTGAACTTATCTAAAATGTATTAAGTTTTCTACTATCAAATATTTTTATACATCATTGAAGTAGTGATTAGCTAAACCGACATGTCGTTATGAACAGTTTCATTATTCATAATGTGAAACGGAATACATAGGAATTCCTTCTAACTCTTGGTTGTTTTTCTATGATTGCTGTAGCCGAGTCCTTTTGAAAGCTTTCCTCCTTTTTGTTTTTGGAGAAATGTACCTTTTCGCTTCAACAGATGACTTTTATCATCATGAGTTTTTCGTTTTTTTTTTTCTTTAAAAAAAGATAAGTAGGTTGTTCTCAATTTGTATAATTAGTCACAGAAGGATTTGAAGGCTTAATCAAATCGACTACATTTTTATGATACGGCAGTGATTCAACTCTATACATTCTTGAAGAAAATTTCAAATCAATTTTCATATACCAGTTACGTGTTTCGAATATTAAATTTTGTGATGTTTTCAGCCAAAGTGCTTTTTTCAGACGCCACCGAAATTCATTCTACTAGCACCCTCTGGTTTTATTTTTAGAATTTAAAATTGTACATTTACTTTACAGTGAGTGCGCGGCTCCTAATGTCCTATAAGGTCGATTCAGTAGCATATCCAAATATAATCTATATTCAAAATAACATTGGAGGGATGGTGCTAATATCTAGATTGTATTCATCTAGCTTGTATTCTAGAAAAGTAATTCTTACTGGGAAGTACTCTCCGTTGTTATCTATGCAGCCACATTCCGTCTCGCGGACACATTTTCCGTCACTCATGACGAAACCCTTTTTACAGAAGCATCCCTCTGTTGGTTCTAAGTCACATGATGTTGGTTTGGGTTCTAAACAGGTAGCAGGGCAGGCCAAACCAGATGATAAATATTCCATATTTGGGTCCTCACATGTCATTGCTTTAGAATTGAAATCGCAAGAATTAATCATTTGACTGAATGAAAACGTCATCGTTATCAAATATAAATTGTGAACATAAACACAGAGTCAATTAACATAAACATTTACTTACGACAGAAAGATGAGGTTCGCCATTTCACGCTCACTCCATTTTCTTCACATTCTTCAGCAAATGCTTCTACAGAGTCGCACTTTTCTGTCGACAGAAGCCGTTCCTCCTTGTCTATAGAGCATATGTCGAATTTACATGATTCAAAGAACTGCTTGGCTAAGTCTGGGAACTGCCTGATGCAGTCCTTGAAAGCTCCTTTCTTGTCGATGATAAGACCACAATAGGCATTTGTTGCCACCAATTTGGACATCTTGTTATCACATGTAACTGGAGGTGACTCCTGTGTAATGCATCTGAAGGAAAAGAAATAATCTTTTGTTTGTCTGCCCAGCTGTACGAAAAGATTCATTAAGTTATCTTTGGCCAAGTTGTATATTTTAAACAAATTCTTACTTTCCAGTCTCATCGTCTTGATCTATAACTGCAAAACTATCACCGACCAAGGAGTACCGATTCTTGTCTTTCTTGACGTCTTTTCCCTCTTTTGTTCTAAAATCGTCATTTCTATCCCCGTTACAATTACCACAAAGTCCCTCCATGGCGTTTCTATATTTTCCTGGTACAATAACACTGACAGCATGATGTCCGTCAAACTTGACCTTGACGCCACATGATGACCAAACTTGGACAAAGCGACCACTTTGAAACACCTTCAGCTTTCCTTCGTTTTCCTTTATCGGTAAATGCCTTCTTCTACCGGATATCTGCAATTTTGCTATTGTTAATATGCAGATGTGATAAATTTAATTATGTTTAGCAAATTATTCAATCATTTTTATCAATAATAATTAAAATCATCATTATCATCATCATCATCTTGGTTACTTTTACCTACCAGTACTTTTCTTTGTGGAAGAATCCTGACAGTTTTACCATAAATTGTGACATCAACAGATTTCGTGAAAGAAACACGTGTATTGCCACCTCTATGTTCATTTTTCACTTCCACATTAAAGGCACATTCATCATTAGAATCCTTTGATTTCGTCATTGTGTATTTACAGATTCCCATAAAGTGAATAATTGAGCCATCGTAAGTCTTATAGTGTGGGTCTCCAGATGCCATACATAAACAGGACTCTGAAAGTTTACCAAAACGTCATTGTCAATACCAACGCTTTATAGACCTCATGTATCCAAAAGCTCAATCAAGACATTCAATTTGTTTGGCAAAAAATCTTATTTAATGAAAATGAAAGTTGAGAAATCAAAATATATACGAGTAATGGTAAAGGTACAGTCAAATAAGAAAGAGGCGCAAGAGTTTGCCGTTATATTTTCAAACTGTTGCTAAGCAAGAATTTCATGTGTGAAAACTTCCCTTTATAATTGTATCATAGTCCAAAGTTCCTACTTTCACACTGTTTTATTCCATCGCCAGAAAATCCACGTTTACATTTGCACCTGCCCTTTCTGCAAACTGCATTCTCGTGACATTTGCCGGCACATGGATCTGATCATTGTATAAAAAGAGAAAATCAAAAAGGCAAAATAACACTTACCTTTCAGCATTTACTGAAGTCTTTATAAAAAAACATAATCGATTTTACGTCTTGAAACCGAATAAAATCCCAGACATCCCAATCTTTCCCAACTCAATACATAATTCAATTACTTTAGGATAAAAAATTGGTAGAATATATATACAAGGTTCGTAAATCTTGACCTACTAAACGTGCAAATTTTTTCTATCATGTAAAATATCGGCTGAGGCGGATCGATTTTCAAACGTATCTTAAAGGCCGATTTCCATTTCCATTGAAGTGTAAATTTTTTTTCGATAAAAAGTGCACGAAAACTTAGAAGTGTTTCAAATAGGATATAGAAAGGAATTATGATGGTTACTTTATCCATTGCCACATGATTGATGTAATCGTATTTCTAACATATGATACCATTGTTTGATTTCTTCTCTTTTTTGAAGTCTGTTCTGTATATAGAGATACGCCATGTTCCTCCGCACATCTGTTTGACGTTCCCAGGACAAGGTCTGTCACATTCTTTCTTAGGCCTTTCTGGGTACTCTTTAGGATTATCACCACAGAGACACTGGCTTCCATACTGTGTAAGATTACGTATTTGGTAATGATGATACCATTGACAAACAGATTGTATAAATTTCGACACAAAATTTGCCCGATCATCAAAGGCAAAGAGAAATTGGTATGTTGTCTGTCTTCTTGATTTTTACGCACGTGTTATACGTGGAGTACACAGGTCAAGTGAGGAAAGCATGACATCCAAGTATCAAGTAACATCGATGGTATATCGTTGTGTACTTGTGTGCTGGTGGTCATAAGAAGGTTCTCATACTCTGTGTTTTTTTTAAACTATGACCGTATAGAATTAATTATTCTAATTATGCTGGTTGATTAATTCATAGAAGGATGTATTTAATTTATATTCTCACCTCTACACCAGCGTATTTCCTACCCTTAAGTCTACATGTATTGATACATCTCTCCACTGTGTTAAGATTATCATGATAAAAATCCTGTAGTATTCTACTTCCTCTATCTTCGAAGCATCCAACGTATGGATCTTCATCTGAAAATTGCAAATCAAACTTTGATACATAAGAAGGAACACTATACAAAATTTGTCATGTTTTATCGTATTTTTATGAGTTCTTTAGAAACCAATTAAAATATAAAGAAAAAATATTTCTATTCTTTTCTACAATGTACTGCAGCTTTAACATGTAACGATGAGTTCTTCCCAACTTCCACTTTAAGTATTGTCCATTTGCCTACCTGGTCGTTCACATTTTTTATATCCGTCTCCTGTGTAGCCTTTATTACAGACACAAGCCCGCTCGCCGTCACCATTTAGTCTACAAGATGCGAATTTGACACACTTTCTGGTGGAAGCTGTTTTCACAAACCTAGCTTTCTGGCCTTTCTTTGTCTGCTTACACGTGTAAGAGGATGTACAGTCTCCACTGTCTTTTCTGGCTCCGATCTGTTATGATTATTGTGTGAAAGATACATGTTAAATTATTTTTTGCGTTTAATTCAGAAGCATGAACATAAAGGTCGTAAATTAAAGCTTTCCGATTACCTTTGATGAAGCTTTCCAGGATAGGTTAAATGAATATACTTCAACTTAGTGGAAAAAAAAATTATGTATCTGTAGGAATGAATTGGGAGATCTTTGTTTTCCAGAACATATCTCAAAGGGAAGGTTCGATCAATGATGATTAAAAAGATTTTCCCTTTTGTCGGTACTTTGCTGCGTTATTCGGTATTAATATTCAGACTGAAATTAGGACTAAAAGTATGGACGTAAAGAAAAAGGGGATTATCTCCAGCATTGACCACCCTGCACTCACCCAGCGAAAAAAAAACCCTCAAGAAAGTGACAAAGAAATGACATCATACAACACTACAACGTAAAACCTTACAGGATAATATTCTCCGTTTTTATCTGTACAGCCACATTCCGTCTGACGGACGCATTTTCCGTCACTCATGACGAAACCCTTTTTACAGAAGCATCCCTCTGTTGGTTCTAAGTCACATGATGTTGGTTTGGGTTCTAAACAGGTAGCAGGGCAGGCAAAACCAACAGATAAATACTCCATGTTTGGGTCCTCACATTTCATTGCTTTTGAATAAAAAATACCAGAATTTAAATTCATATATACAATAACTGTCTTTTGAAATCTTTATACTTCTATAATCTACAATGGATCCAGGAATTACATTCCATGATGCGCGTAAGCGTATTATGAGAAGCACAATTCCTGGATCCATTTAGGCATATTATTGTTTACTATGTGTATAGGAATGAACAATGGTGGAAATGTACTTACGACAGAAAGATGATGTTCGCCATTTCACGCTCACTCCATTCTCTTCACATTCTTCAGCAAATGCCTCGACGGAATCACACTTTTCTGACGACAGTAATTTTGCATCTTTATCTATTGAGCATATGTCGAATTTACATGATTCAAAGAACTGCTTGGCTAAGTCTGGGAACTGCCTAATGCAGTCCTTGAAAGCTCCTTTCTTGTCGATGATAAGACCACAATAGGCATTTGTTGACACCAATTTGGACATCTTTTTATCACATGTAACTGGTGGTGACTCCTGTGTTATACACCTGAAGTAAAAAGAAGAGCTTTTTTAGATCATATTAAGTATAAGTTATTTTTCTTAAGGATTATCTAACACTCAGCCAATTATACTCTTCAAAAGAAGAAACGCATATAACAATATTACAAGGTATTATTATTCTTTAATATGCACAAGCTATTGATTATGTGACCTTATTTGTTTACATTAATGATGGTATAGAGATAGGACAAGCAGTTTAGGGCTTAATTACGATTTTTTGATTATCATAAAATCTCTTTTTAGGTAAAAACATGAAATTTTGAATTTTCGATTTTTTATGTTTTTATGCATTTTACATGTTTATGAGGAATTTGAATTTTGCCCAAGTCAAAGTTCATTGATGCCCATAAAAAAATTGAACTTTAATTTCTTCGGGTCACTTCCGCTTTAATGCAATGCATGCTTACAATGTCCGATGCCATGCGTTTGAACATTGCGACGTGATCGAATGACTCCCACATGTGAGTAATACTCAGTAAAGTTCAAGGATCAAAAAGTCAAATTTAGAAGATTTTTCTCCTTATGAAACAAATTTCTCTCGATAAAACTGATTCGCAAATTCAAGGAATGCGACGAACCCTGGATGACGTCCTAGAATAAAACTTCATTATGCGTAGTAATGCCGCCAAATGTTATGAGATTATCGCTGTTAAGTATGGTGTATCCGTTGGTTAATCGAATCAAAACATTTTCAAATGATATGGAAAACAAGCGCATACGGATCTCCGAAAAATACACAATTTGGCCTCTAAAAGAACATCGAGGGCATATTGTTTTTGTGTCATTTTAACTAACATTTAAAAACATGAAAGAAGTTCTCGTTGAAAGCTTAGGGTCTGAAAATACCATTTTGTACATTTGGTTTGATTTTGTCTATTAAAATGATAAATGTGATTATTTTATATGTGCACTAAGGATAAAATGAACAAATACTATGCGTTTCTTTTTTTGATGAGTATATTATAATGTGTGATTTATTAAGGAATTAAATCCATGAAACTATTGGCTCGTCTTGATGACAAACAACAACTATTTTGTTTAAGAACTGTTTCTTTTCAGTATACAATTACTTTCCGGTTTCATCATCTTCATCCATTACTGCAAAACTATCACCGACCAAGGAATACCGATTCTTGTCTTTCTTGACGTCTTTCCCCTCTTTTGTTCTAAAATCGTCGTTTCTATCCCCGTTACAATTACCACAAAGTCCCTCCATGGCGTTTCTATATTTTCCTGGTACAATAACACTGACAGCATGATGTCCGTCAAATTTGACCTTGACGCCACATGATGACCAAACTTGGACAAAGCGACCACTTTGAAACACCTTCAGCTTTCCGTCATTTTCCTTTATTGGTAAATGTCTTCTTCTACCGGATATCTGCAATATGTTTGTTCTATGTTGTTAAAATATAGATAGATTTTGATAGATTATGTTTCATTTTTTAGCAAATAGACTAATATTTGTTATCAACAATATTTCAAATCATCATCATCATCATCATCATGTACCTACCAGTACTTTTCTTTGTGGAAGGATCCTGACTGTTTTACCATAGATTGTGACATCAACAGATTTCGTGAAAGAAACACGTGTATTCCCTCCTCTACGTTCATTTTTCACTTCCACATTAAAGGCACATTCATCATTTGAATCCTTTGATTTCGTCATTGTGTATTTACAGATTCCCATAAAGTGAATAATTGAGCCATCGTAAGTCTTATAGTGTGGGTCTCCAGATGCCATACATAAACAGGACTCTGAAAAATGGAGCATGCCTCTCAAAATAAAAATTTATCGGTGAGTCTGATAAACTGCATTAACGTCTTTACAACATACTCTTACGTTTTCTTGGAGAAGAGAAATGAAAATCGGGACAGAGAATGCAAACAACAGTAGTGTTAAAACTTATGACACGGAGTTCAAGGGATGGCAGTGGCAATATTTTGATAGTTTGCTTGGAATCGATAACGTGCTTGAAAAGTTTTATCATTCAATTGAAATTTAGAAGATAACTCTTACTTTCACATTGTTTTATTCCATCGCCGTAAAATCCACGTTTGCATTTACATTTTCCTTTCCTGCAGATTGCGTTTTTGTGACATCTATCTGCACACGGATCTGTTCACCGTCAAAATAAAAGCCAAATAAAATGTTCATTTATTATTTAGAACTGTGCATTATATCATTACTTTTAGAAACCTTCCCAGATATCATTTCTAAGAAAATAGTTTAGATTGGCAAATTCCATTCGTTATATTTTAAAGTATTTAAAGATATCAAAATCTGAAGGAGACATAAATTTTTATAGTATTTCCACTAATAAAACAACGGAGGGGATCTTTAAAAAGAGTCGGTTGCAGAACAAAACATCGGGACATCCAAAGTCGGCACCTATTGTCAAGCGATCTGATTGGTTTATGTGCAGTCTATTGTGTGTAGTGTTTTATATCGTATTTGGTGTTCCTTGTCCTTTGTGCGTCTCATTTTCTGTGCTGGTCAACTAAATGGGTATATCGATGTTTTGCTCCGGGTGCTGCAACCGAGTCTTGTTTGAGATCCCCTCCTTTTTGAAAGATTTTGTCATAAATATTTTATTACCTGCTTTCTTCACAGTTTTGCCGTATGTTCTGTAGATAGAAATACGCCATGTTCCTCCACACATTTCTTTCTTGTTCCCAGGACAAGGTCTGTTACATTCCTTTTCAGGCTTTCTTGGGTATTTCTTAGGGTTATTGCCACAGAAACACTGACTTCCATACTATGTAAGCATACATGCATGTTAACATGAGAATATGGTAAAAGTTTAGTACATTTTTACAGATAGCGGAGGGTAGACCGCTCTAGATTTGTCTTATTGTTCGTCTTCTTCTTTAAAGCTGGAATAATAGAATCTATTACCCCTTTGTACAAGGACAGGGAAATCCCACCCGAGTATCAAAGATTTGCGGTCCACGATGAGGCTTGCCGAGTCGTGCACGTTGCAAATCTTTGATACGAGGATTGGACTTCCCTGTCCCTGTACAAAGGGGTGATTATTTTTCTCTCACCTATATATTCACATTTATTTTAACCACGGTTTGAATATTAAAGCTCCGGGGTAAGCTCGGAGGAATATGGACCCATGTGTCTTCGGATTTAGGTTTTAATATCACTTTAGCTAGACGTTGTAATGACATTTTGACCATGGGCTGAAGGTCTATTTTGTATGGCATGAGCAAACCGGATGAGATGACTTTGATTCGTTAATACACAGGCAATACCCCCAAAAAGAAAGCTCTGTTGTGTGCTACCGAGAAAGAAATTGTGAAAGGTTGGTGACATGAAGCGGTAATATATAATATTTTCACCTCAACACCGGCGTACTTTCTGCCCTTTTTTCTACACCTATCGATGCATCTTTTGACTGTGTTTTTCGTATCAGTATTAGAATCTTGAAGTATTCTACTTCCTCTATCTTCAAAGCACCCTACGTATCGATCCGGAACTGAAAAAAAATCGAGAGGTATTCCATAGCAACAATATTTTCATCTTCTGTGCACTTATAATTTGAGCAGAAACAGGATAAAAAATGGGAAAAATATTAGCGGAACTTTAAGCGCATTTGACTTATTTTTTATAATAATCTATAAGAGTTAAGTGATTTAGGTCAGTCTTAAATTAGCGAAAACTCAACAGCGCTAACTCTGCTAAATTACCTTGTCTATTGCAACCACTTCATCCGACATCTTTATTTAAATTCAACAAATGGTGAAATTCATGTATTTTATGTTTTATGTACGTAGAAATTTATCGTTTTGTAGTTCTTTACTAGTATGAAAGAGTCAATTAAGAGGTAAATATGTAGCTAGATATTTCTATGTAACATCTCTTATTTATGTTTATAATTTTACTTATATTACCATCTTCCGTTGGTGCAGTAGGTTTGATAGTTGGCTTCTTTGGAACATCTGAAATATGATAAACCGTCATGAAACATGACTGTATACGAGTTAGAACCTACAATTTTAATATTTTAAGCCAGTTTCTATTTGAATAACTCTTACAACAACAATTATAAAAACGAAATTTATGTAGAAGGTAACGTAGTGTAATGCTGTTTCTGTAGTACATGCTTACTGTCCTGTTAACTAAATCCAGAGCACCCTGTTTGGGCGATTTATTCTGTCGTCTGAAGAATTTTGCTATAAATTATTGTTTCAGAGAATTGACCTCCTTTAGTCGTCACTGGAAATTAACTTCAACTTACCCTATCAGCTGCCTTCAAACCGCAATATGAAAAAATAGAATGTTTACGGGAAATTCCCATGTTAATTTCAAGCCTCCGCCATATTGTTCTTCGTGTCAACAATAGTAAACAGTGACGTCAAAGCCTCCGACGTCACACATTTTCAGCGATTTTACTATAGAAAATCCCCGTAGACTTTTTATTTTCCGTCCTATTTCTAACTTAGTTGACGCACAGCCAAAACAATGTTATTTTCTGTTACGACTAAAGGAGTACTATAAAACTGATACCTTTTTGGAAGATGACATTATCATATTTTAGAGAAAACCGGGAAAACATGGTGCTCTGGAATTAGTGAACAGGACAGTAGGAAACAGATGCTCTTGTATTGGAAAAATAGACAAAACAATAGAAATAATACTGTAATCGACGAATAATATTGTGTGAAATTCAATCTTAAAACATGGAAGTTGTATCTTATGTATGTTAAAAGTTTTCAAATTCAATAACATAATTTAAGAACAGATAAATTTGCAGCGTGGACTAGACATGCACGTTTCGGGTACTTAACCATCGTCAGTGTTTCTCATCACTGATGAGAATTTAATATTGGAAACACGTGTCTGGTGCATGGAATTTTCTTCAAGAAGGTATAGAGTTGGAGAATCTAGTATGCCAAAAGGTGTGAAAGTTATTATTTCCAAAAATGTACCGAAAGACGTAGATGGATGGGTGGGATATGATTCATGTCGAACCCGAACATCTTAGGAGAACTGCCGTGCTAAATTGTCAGTCTGAGAAGACATCGACGAAGTAAAAGTTATTTTGCTTACTTTCACATCTGTAATTAACCTCCAGGTATTTCCGAACTCCAGGACATGGGTCTTTATACACATCATTTGATGAGTAGAGTTGGCATTTGTTCTTTCCGTCACACAGTCCCCTAAGGATCACATTAGCCAGCTTGGCTGAACAATCAACATTCTTTCTGCTTCTGCAATAATTCTTATTACGCCGTCTTCCGTACAAAGTAGACTGTATGCGAAGAACCTGGTCTTTTCCACATTTTATTTCTCTCCTTTGTTTTTCACAAAGTCGAGTAAAACCTTTTTTGGAATGAAAGAAAGTTAAAATAAGTGAAATAAAAAAAAAAAAAGAAAAAAAAAATCACACACACATAGAAAGGACGGAGTTTTATAGAAGAAATTCTACTTACGGATTGGATTGCTTTTCTTCTTCTCGGGCCCGGGTTTTCGCTCTCCAGATTGTTTGCTTTTGCTTTTACTTTTGCTTTTGGGTTTCGATGATTTTCGTTTTCTATGTTTACTTTTTTTCCCTTTCCTTTTCGATTTGTCTTTACTTTTTGATTTAGATTTGCTTTTAGATCTCTTTTTCCTAGGATGTTCCCTCTCATATGCTTTTGTGTCGCCATTTTTCTTTATATCTTGAACAAAATAGCGTCATAAATATATTCAATATAATGTTTTGTGATGTGTACTAAAAAAGTGCAACACTAAACTGTAAAGTGACATTAATCCGTTGATTTTTCCCTTATTTTAGTCATGTGCAAATAAAAAGCTCATACCAGTCATATTACATTTTTTAGATTTAAATATGTGTAAATAAACTTTGTGTATAAGATAATATCACTCATATACCTTTATCCTTTCTATTATCCTTTGGCGAGGTTTTCGCTATTCCCGCAATAGTCGGCACATTTTGCAATTTCTTTGGAATTTCCAATTTTTCTAAGTTTTCTTTAATTAGACTTTTGCTGTCACGTTTGCTTTTCTCTTTAGTCTTCTTCCCTATAAATATTACATACTTTCTCGAAAATATTTTTTTTGAATTGAGAAAAAGTCGATTCATTATTTCAAAGCATGCAGATCGCGTGCGTTAGAATGACATTTTACTCGCGGATGACAGGAGAGAGTATTCAAGAGGAACCTAGCAAAAGTAAAAGAAAAAAAAGGTATTTTTCTTTTCAGATCCTTGCTGTTTTCGCCGTTATAGGGTCTTGTTGAAAATTTCTTCTTATATAATTTCTTTCTTCCTGATCTGATTTTTTATTTAAGTCTTCGTATCATAGTTTTCATATTCTGATCTTTTATATATGCTTGGTTCAGTTATGAAATAATCCTACTTTTCTTTGCATTTCCCATCGCCTCTTCAAAATCATAGCGTCTTCGACAATAATGAGGTACTTGCCTCAATATTAAATTTATTATGATACTTTTCTTTATTTGTAAAAACAAAATTGGATAAGAGAAAACAAGGAAGAATTTTATTCTTCCTTGTTTTCTCTTATCCAATTCTGTTTTTTGGCTAGAGATAGAGTTTATGTATAATCTTTTTATGCAACAAATAAATGTACCAAAATTTGATTTAGATAACATAAATTGTGTTTTGGATATTGACATCTTTTGTATATTTCACTTGATTTTAAAGAAGGTTTATGCAAGATGTCATTTATGGAATAAGTTGATAACCATAGACCTACCCTTCTTTTTGTTATCCTTTGATGAGCTCTTCACTGTCCCTGCCACTTTATGCACATCTTGTAAATGTTTTGGGATTCTCAGTTTTCCTGTTTTTCCTTTACTTACACCTTTGCTGTCATGTTTTCCTTTCCTTTGACTTTTCTTCCCTATAATCATAATATATTGGTATTCATTTAATTTGATTTACACTTTCTAAGGACTATAAGTTCAATATTTGTATCACTTTATCACAAATAAAGCTGCAATTTATGGTATTGGTAATTCTTTTTGAATAAAAACAATATGCACAAAGAGAGCATTAATTACCTTTTCCACTTGTTGTAGCTAAGATAAGAAATAAGATGAAGATGACCAAGAATAATTTCACTCTCATGATGAAGTCTCACTGGTAGAGGAATATGTACCCGTCTCCTATTTATACCCTACACTAGGGGCACAGAAGGGGAGGGGTCATCATATGTTGCATCCCTCCTTCTATTGCTGAGCATAACATCATTATAAATATAAATCAACCAATGAAAAAATGCATTATCTAACAATGGCATTATGTAAATATAAAGATTTTGTTACACTGGATGATTTAATTATGCAAAATCTTCTTTTGATTGCAAAATGATGCATCATTACTATCACTATATCTTTTTGATATAGATCAAGTAGTAACAATTACTATTTGATAGGAGAATATCAACTATCTCATATGTCAGACATTTGAAAAGAATAGTTTGACCACAATTACACATCATCAACATTAACACAGATGTTCATATTTACATAGATCTACAGTTGTCCTATCAAAGAAGGCGATCAATATGAACATAATGAAAATAAATTATAATATTGTTCAAATTCCACATGAAATCCATATAGATTAGCCTCAGTCCTTTAAAGTGACGTATAATACAAACAAAATTAAGAATTGTTTAGGTCAACGAAAGGTTATAATAAAAAAGGCCTTTTAAGTAAAAAATGAAATAAATAGATAAAGACGTGGGTGAATAAAATGATATGATAAATCAACGTAGCAACTACTAATTTTTTTAATTTGAAATGGAATATTAAACATGCGAAAGTAATACGCATTAATTTAAATTGGCTAACAAGAAAAAGTACAATGACAAAAAGCTAACTTGTACTTAGAGGTCCGTCGATGCTCAATGTGGTGCTCTATTGTGAGTGCTGTTGAGATTATCGTCAGGATCTTCTTTAACTCATTTTAAAATTAAATACGGATGAATTGAACAAAGTATATAAACTAACTGGTATTTAAAATTTAGATATTAAACAAGCTGTAGACTTGCTGAAGTCCTTATATCAAATAAATTTTAAACGTAAATACCATCTTCCATAATCGCGTTTCCGATACATTCCAATAGAGTAGGACGGTTAGGACTTATCGGAACCGTAATTTATGAAGATGTGTTAATACATTTAAGTGACTTAAATTATTCCTTTTATCAATGGAAAGCAGACGTTTTCTTCTTTGTTTCGTGATATCTGCAACCGATTGCTCACTGCATACAGTTTCTTTTCAAATTTATTTTTTCGTTGATAATAAAATGACAAATATGGATAATGACCATATCCCTGTATACAGCAAGAAATCGATAATTCAGAAACTCAGAAACCGAAGGCATACAAAATCAGGATAAAACAGGAACCAAAGCAAACAAACAAAATACCTCCATCATATTCACATTTTATCTGATATAAGGACTGGAACAAGATAAAACAAGGTGATACTCACTAATCAACTTTCAAATAATTGATTAATTTTTATTTGGAATGCCGCTATATAACTTAATCATAATTAGAAACATGCATGTCTGGTGAACCGAATTTGTAACTTTTTAATTTAAGAGGACATAACTCTAACAAGAAAGTTAGATTTTTTTTATATTTATATAGAATAATATTCTAATTTTATACTCTTTATTGATGATTCATATAATCTTATTGCATGTTCCGCCATGTCATTTTTATACTTTTTTTTGCTATAAAAGAATAATCCTGAAACTCATTTTTAATAATGTTCATTTGTATTTCATGATAATAGAAGGCAATTTAAGGAAAGTCTCAATTCTATTTGATATATTTATTTCGTGATAGCAGCAAATGAATTTACCAATTTATAAAAGACAAATTGGTCAAAAGAGAGTTATTATTGGCAATGATATATACATGGAGAGAGAGAGAGAGAGAGAGAGAGAGAGAGAGAGAGAGAGAGAGAGAGAGAGAGAGAGAGAGAGAGAGAGAGAGGAGAGCAGTTATGAGAGGTTATTGCAAGGTGTTTGAATTGTCAATATTTAAATATATGCTCTATAGTACCAATTTCATTGTACTAGACGCGTATTTCGGATATTTGAATCCTCCTCGGTAGTACTTCATGGAAACAGTTGAAGTGAATTTTTCTTGGCGCCATTTTCAATACAGAGTTTTAATTTTCTCTTGCCAAAATGAGCGGCTCCAAAGATTGTGTAGGGTTTATTCAGAAGCGCATTTCAGTGAAAAAATATTACCAAAAACCGTTGGAGGGTAGGTACAAGAAGCTTAATTCTAAATATGACCGAAAAAATATGCCGAAACCCCAGCTAAGGATAGAGCTATGCAATGAGGGAGATATATCTTAGTTTTAGAACTTAGGTCTAATTTGATGACAGGAAATTTATAGTAAAACTAGGTGAGCGATATCCTCGGGGACTTACAGTCCACCTGCAGCGATACCAGCCTAGTGGTAGAAATTGTCAATATTGAAATATCTGTTCTATAGTACTAATTTCATTGTACTAGACATGTGTTTCGGATATTTGAATCCTCTTCAGTTGTACTTAGAATGGAAGAGTAGAATATTAGATCATAACCAACAATACTGCGTCTGCTAGTTTCATATATAAAGCTTTATACCTTTATACTTCTAGGTATCTGCAAAATATTCTAAATATTGACAATCATGCTTTTGAATTTTATAAGAATGAAATTTATCAACAAGAATCATTACTTTACAAGACAAACGTTACAAACATAGAAACACCATTTTGAACCCAATTGAGTTAAAGAAGATAACAAAAGTGTGAACGTATATGACAAAAAAGATGATTTTGGATTCAACATGGTAAATTTCCCCTGGCTTGACGGTGATGGTCCAGGACTACCGTCATACGGCATTTACATATCACAGCTCATCCGGTACGCTAGAGCATGTACTTATGATTTGGATTTTCACAGTAGAAATTTACAAATTACAAAGAAACTTTTATGTCAAGGTTTCCGTTTTCATAAACTAGCTAAGACGCGTACGTTCTGGAAATTTTTCAAAAATTACAGTTCACTTCTTTCAAAATTCGGATGTATACAAACAACAGAGTATATTACTTTAGGTATAACACAACCTGCCTTTTATGGTGATATGATAAACAAAATTAGAAGGATCAAAGGTAGATAGCATAACAATCGAAAATGCGTCAGAATTATCAAACGCCTTTTATACCGTGGATGTGATCCTAATGTCACCAGGCGGAAACTAGACTTGGTACTTGACGAATCTACAGTCTTGTACCAGCGCATTCTTTAGACTTGCACTCTGTTTGACTGTGACGACGGGACTCCATAACGGGCCCTGTCCAAACCTCTTTAGAGAAGGGCCCCGACCACCTGTCCTCTCTCAATGTTAATCGGACTCCTCGGGTGATAAAATACATGAGCTTGCTACAGCCGGCAGAGCACGGACTATATTACGCCCTCTTTATATATTCATTTACATATTCATCTGTGTTGCTTTGGCCCCTGTGTTTTGCGGTCTTGTTTGTGTGGTCATCTAACAGTGAGGAGGTTGTTTTACACCACAACTGTGCGTCTGGGTAATCGGAAAAGTGAGTGAGTTTGCGCACGTAATCCAGGACAACTACACAATTTCCTATTTGTGTGGCAAATGGACGTCCAAAGTCGGCACCGGTTACCCATGGGTCTCGTTGGTTTATGTGTAGTCTTTTGTGTTTGATGTTTATATGTCGTATGTCTCTTTTTCGTCTCTTAATGTGCTCGTTTTTGTGTTTTCACATCGGGTGTTTTGGTGTTTTGCTGTTAGTGCTGTAACAGACTCTGTCTTTGTGCTGTACATTATATTCCTCTTCTTCACTTATTAGCACTATTTCACTTAAAGCAAGATTGAAATTTTCATTATTTTTCGCGATTGATGTGAAAACATAAAAAATGACTCGCAAAAATTCCAAACACACAAACAAATAATTCCTATAATGTATATCATTAATTTGTAAATAACTTGTCTTTGTTCAAACAAATTTTCACTTGTCGAGATGAAATGAAACGTGAGATAAAAACGTATTAAGTATATGTTTAAAGAAGAAGTAATTAGAAATTCAATTCGGTAGATACAAAAGAAAACAAAATATAAAATGCATTCCCGAAAGATTAATCAAGCCACACAGACAATTTTTACCCTTTAATCGCGAAATTTTCGGGAAAAAATTCTTCGGTATAAAGGAAGAAAAGAAAAGAGGAAGGAATAAATGTGCTGTTTGACAGCATAGCATATATCTACAAACCTAAATATATTTTGTTCAAATTGAACTAAATGAAAATGTATAATACAATCCATGCAAACAATATTCCACACATTATCTATTTCTGTGCTAGGACGAATTCATGTCTACTTCATCAATACACCTTTGCCAAATAAAAAGTTGCGATGCCGAAATGAATTGAAAATGTTTTTTTCGTACATGTACACCATATTGTTAGTTTACGGATAATAATCACATATGCTGCATGTCCGGAAAAAGGAGTTTTTCACATCAAAAAGAGCAGATCAATTCTGGTGTTCTTTGAAACATCAAAAGAAAAATGATTGATATCAATGTGGATATTCTGAATTATCCAATCACTTTTGAGAAAGCACTTTAAAATTGCATGATAAGATAATGAAAATCCTGACGACAATCTCAACAGCATTCGTAATAGAGCAACAAATTGATCATCGATGGACCCCTAGTAAGCTTGTAGTGGGCCCTGGTGCCCAGGAGGAGTCAGCTTCCCATGGTTGGCTAGCCGCACGCGCCGTCGATTTTCGCGAAAATGAAAACGATGACAAATATGGACAATGATCATATCAAAATACACAGTACAAAATAGATAATTCAGAAAATTGCAAACCAAAGGCATACGAAATCAGGATAAAACAGGAGCCAAAACAAACAAACAAAAATCTGAACCAAATGAAAAGAAGCGAACTCCCAATTAGCGTGAGAGATATCTAAAAAAAGGAGGCTATGCCTATATTGAAAGTACTACGACGACCATGTCAGATAAAACATTTTTAAATGTTGAAAGTACTATGACGACCATGTCAGATAAAACATTTTTAAATGTCAGACCCCTTAGGTATTAATCAAAGTTAAAAAGAAATAGTTCTAGACATAGTAAATCATCAATCGTCGAACATTTCTGATAAAGCAAAGGAAGCAATAATGCATGGATCCAAATATTCTCAGTCTACATGAGAACAGCTGATCAATGAGACTATAATATTTGAATTTTGTGAACATGGCCTAGGTTCTACTCAAGATAAAGCTCTATGTTTATTTCTGATACAGGCTTTATAGGAACTTTTACATATAGTAATCACAAATGAGTCCAATTATCATATGTATGGTATGTGGTCAAGATTAAATGTTTTCTGTACATTTTAAGTTCATATTAACAAACTTGAGTTGCTATTTCACTGACAAATGTAAAATACATCAGAAGGACAAAAAACAAAAAACAAAAAAACAAAACAAAACAACCCCCCCCCCCAACAACAACAACAACAAACAAACAAACAAAAAAAGAAAGAAAACACAACAGAATAAAACAAATCCAAACCAAAAAAAAAAAAAAAAATTAAAGAGGGAGAGAGAAAAAAAGCAATCCACAAGTAATGAAAACATCCCAAAAATAAGAAAAAACATAAGTAAAAGTAAAACAAAAACCCCGCTTATTATACGTATTGTGTACTGACGTTGATTAAACAACTTTTGAAAGAATGATATGGTGACAAATATGGATAATGACCATTAACCAGATAATTCAGAAAATCATAAACCGAAGGCAAACAAAATCAGGATGAATCAGGAACCAAAGCAAACGAACAAAAAATTCCAACATAAATAGAAGCGAACTCCCAATATGCGAGTGAGATCAGGTGCCAAGGAAGAGTCAGCATCTCCGGCTTCAATTCGGTAGAATTGTTACATCCGGTTACTTCCATTTCGGAAGATACAAGTATATGCTGTGGTTGGATGGTTCAGATGGTCTAAGACAGAATATCATTCGAGTATATTCATTGGTTGGATGGTTCAAATGGCATAAGACAGAATACCATGCTAAAATTATTTGTTTGAATTTTCTTTAAGATAAACAGTATTTAGAGATGGATAAGCTTCGGCGATTGACCAAATTATATACAATGAGGCTTCTTGAAAAACCTATCAAATTCCACAATTTGATAGGATCGAGAATCATTATTGCTCTTATTTTTTGTTGATGTTGATATTTATTGAGAAACTGTCAATTCAGAAAGATTAACTGCAATATGTCGCTGATTTCTTGAGGAGAAAAAGACAACTAAAAGAATAAAAAAGTAGAATATACTGGTCAAATTTCTTAATTGTTTTATAGGTTAATTGTGAGTAAAGGTCGTAATATCGTCAATAATTCGTAACATTGTTGACATGAACGGAAATGATACAATAAGGAAATGCTGTAAGGAGACAATCTGTTACAGGCTTATATGGTTCTACGTCAGCACAGTGAACTTCAAATACAATTGTGTAAACAAAACTGAAGTTATAATGACAATAAGGGTGTTGTACCTCGTATTGGCCTCAGGTTAAGACAAACTAGCTAGACAATAGGGGTCAGCATCGATCTGTACCCTGGGCACGAATGATGACTCCATTTCCACAAAACCTGTTCAATCTAGATGATAGTGCAAGATAAGCTATTTATTTTGATTGTAACATTTGGAACAGTTAAGATAAGATACTGGACTTAGAGAAATATAACTTTGCGCATATTATGCACTGAAATCTAATAGCAGAACATATATTTTAATATTGATAATCTTAATAACACAGTGTTTTGGCATACAAAATAAGTGAAAGCGCAAATCAAAAAGAAAGGAGGGATTATCCAAGACGATCGACTCCTTTGTAGTTTGTATTACAAACAGCAAAACACCCAACGCAAAAACACAGAGTAGATATGCACAGCAAGAGATGCAAAAGGGAACCAAATACATCAAATTTTCAAAAACACAAAAGGCTACACATAAACGAATGTGACGGACTTAGGGACGACCATCTGGTACGTTAGCAGCAAATTGTGTAGTTAACTTGATTACGTGCGCACAACCCTTACATTTTTTCAGGTTACTTAGAGGAACACTTGTTTTGTATAATAAACTCCCCTCTGTCGGTTGACCACGCAATAAAGACAGCAAACTTCAGGGAGCCAATTAACATGCAGATGAATATTGACATAGAAAGAAAAAAAAACCGCAACGCAACTAAAACAGTCTACAAAGGAGCCAAATTGAATCGGAAATGGAGATAGTATCAGGTACATAGCGAGGGCAGTACCATTTAATATCTAATAACGAATTTCAACATTCATCAATTGCAAACCGCTTCAAGACAAATACTGAGTCTTAGTCCCTTACTCACTGCACCATCCCACATATGATTTTCGCATCCTTATATAGAAACAACATTTGGAGACGCTTATTTACCTAGAATAGATAATGTCGAAGGGTTCCAACTCTCTACCTTCTTAAAGACAACTGCAAACCAATTAACATGCACCAAACACGTGTTTCGAACATCAAATTCCCACCAGCGACGCCCCCAGCGGAGCCACCAAAAATAATTTCAGCAGCGCCCTCTTTAATTTTTTTAAGTTAGATTCTTAACCCACCCCCATTACAGACAGCGCGCGGCTCCAAACCTCCCGTAGGTTCGACCCAGCAGCACATCCAAACAAAATCTATGTTCCAAATAGCATTGGAGGGATGGTGCCAAGATGTTAACCTCCCTCAACTTCGACGACACCCATCGGCGAAACGGCCAGTTTCCGAAAAAGCAAAAAATGTATATGATGTCACATTGACAAAAGGCCAAAACAAAGCCTCCCTCAGGTGACAGAGCTAGAAAGAAGTAATTAATACACTTGACAAACATCAGGCCACAGGGAAAAATTTTAACAGTTCCACACTTCAACGTGAAATAAGTGTCTATATTAATAATGTCGAAGGGTTCCAACTCTCTACCTTCTTGAAGACAACTCCAAACCAATTTACATGCACCAAACACGTGTTTCGAACATTAAATTCTCACCAGCGACGCCCCCAGCGGAGCCATAAAAAAAATTTCAACAGCGCCCTCTTTAATTTTTTGAAGTTAGATTTTTACACCCACACCGCAGACAGCGCGCGGCTCCAAACCTCCCGTAGGGTCGACCCAGCAGCACATCCAAACAAAATCTATAAATGATCCACACTGCAACGTGAAATAAGTGTCTATATTAATAATGTCGAAGGGTTCGTTTTGTCGAAGAGTAACAAAACGAGGTAACAAAATATTTTTGATATTAATTATTATTGATTGTATCTTTTAGGTCACGTTTGCTGGAATTTCCACTGATGAAAATTCGTTATCTGAAATAAACATGTGCACAGAATTTGAGAAAAACAGAATGAAAAGTAAAGACTCTTTTCTTTGGTCAGTATTATTTATTCATCATAAAAAATCCGAGTCAAAATTGTTCTTTCATACCAATAGGAGAAAGGAACCTACTGTCCTTTCTACTAAATCCAGAACACCCTGTTTTGGTGATTTTCTCAGCCTTCTTTGGAATTTTCCAAATATCTATTGTCTCCCGTAGATTGAACTTCTTTAGTCGTAACAGGAAATGTGCATGAACTCACCTTTTCAACTGTGAAACCTGCAATACGAAAAAGAAAACGTCCACGGGAAATTTCCATGTTACTTTTAGCCTGCCACCATATTGTTCTCCGTATCAACAATGGTAAACAGTGACGTCATGGTGTCCGACGTCACGCATTTTAGGCATTTTTACTATAGAAAATTCCCGTAGACATTTTTTTTCCGTCGTATTTTTTAACAAAGCACGCACAACCAAGATTAAAACGTTCTAAAGACTGGATATCAAGTTTTAAGATGACAACATTATACTTCGGAGAAATTCGCCAAAACAGGGTGCTCTGGATTTATTGAACAGGACAGTAAATATCTGTCCTACTTGAAGGTTGTTCGAAACATCTTATGTGGTTGTTTACATGTTCGCCACATCCAACAGATCATACACGGCCTTTGTAGGCTCTTTGTTTTTTCTTTTGATAGTTGGTTAACGTTCATTGTTCTATTATTACCGCCATCTTTCAGTAGGATATAGTTTCAATCACTCTTTAGGAGGGGGTGGACAGGGTGAAAGGGAGGCGGGAGGAAGGGGGAGGGAGGAGGGAGAGAGGGGGAGGAAGGAGGGAGGGAAGGGGAAAAACAGGGAGGGAGGAGGGAGAGAAGGGGGCGGGAGGGGGGAGGTAAGGAAAGGGTGGAAAGGAGGGGGAGGGAGGAGAGGGCGGGAGGAGGGAGGTAAGGGGGAGGGAGGAGGGAGAGAGGTACCCCCCTGTCCGCCCCCCCCCCCTTTAGCAACATTGGATAAGCGTCCGTAATCTGGAGTGCCAAACATTTTGTCATCAATGTAATGAATATCCTCTATCACTGTGTATGTCACAATGTTTGTAAAAACAATGGCGCTTTATTTTCTAACTAGTCAACTATTGTAAAAATATCAGTTTAGACAAGGATATAGGCTATGAAAAGATAGAATCTTATCTAATTATTTCAGTTTCTGTTTTCTTTCCTCCATTTGAGCATTTTATTTATTATCGTGGTTTCACCAACTTAAGTCACGTGATGCTACACAGTGTCGATAGTAGGTGCCAATTTTTTTGGGCACGTCTAATAACCTATTAATGCCCGTTTGAGTGGGTACTATTCTCTCATAGTGTTGCTTTTGGAAGGAATAGTGCCCGAGCGTTAGCGAGGACACTATTTACCTTCCAAAAGCAACGCAACAGTATGAGTGAATAGTACCCACCCGAACGGGCATTAATGGGTTAGTCCACAACATGACATCAACACCAATTTTAAAAGGACAGAGTATAGCTATTCAGTTTTTTTTTCAAGGAAGAGGCGACACCTATATATAGCGCATTACTCTCCAGGCGACGTAACTCAATAAAGCAAAAAGCAATGGTGCATTTAATTTACTTTACCACTACTTTTACCTCACCTCTGCGCTGGTTAGGGATTAGGCCGTGGTATTTAATATTTGTTTTCCACCCAGGTGTTTAAAAAAGGCACCCTCCAGCTAGGCAAAAACAAACATACAAATTTGGTATATTGTTGTCAATAAGATGTATTATTCTGACATGCGGTATTTAATGCACATATCCCCTGCACAGGTCAGGGAACGGGAATGCTTTTAAAGCTATGGCGGGGTTAAAATAGATCCATTTGAGCCGTATTTCGATTCGAGTAATAAAGCCGTAGTGGAACTCTTTTTCGGTAAGCCAGGAAACCTTTATCAATCGCGAATTGTGTGCGAGTTTATGCTTTTTTTTATCTGGTATTTTCTCTCAAAAGGTACCAGCCTGCACACGTAAAACATAATATTTCACAGCCATGGCTTTACATTGTTCAATACACAATCCTGTCCTGAGGCTATCCAACTACAGTTACCTTTTAAAGCTGATCTGTCACTTTTTGACCATTTAAATGTGAAAGTATAATCAACAGACGGACGGAGATGCAGACGGAGAGATTATTTATCTATGTAGCAAAAATTACAAGGCTTAATGTTTCTTCGTCTGAAAAGGGGAAATTTACATAAAATGTACCCATAAGTTTTATGTCTATGATTTGAAATGTACCCGTAAAAAGTCCGGGAAGGTCAGCTTTAAAAGTTAACTGTAGTAGTCAATACTCGAGAGCAAGATTATGTAACCCCTAACCGCAGTGACCACTGAGGCGTAGAGGTGAGGTAAAAGTAGTGGTAAAGTAAATTAAATGCAACTGCTCTAATATTCTCTCATAGTCCCCGCGTGCTCAACCAATGACATTCCAAGGAATGTGATTCACTAATATTCTGTAGTATATGTTTTATATCAACGGTGTGTTTCAAGGTTTTCGAAATTTGATTTTTTTATATGTATATTGCTTTCAAGTGTCCATAGAATAATTCGTATATCATCCCATTTCTCTTCAAGTTGGTTAATACAACAAGGGCGTTCAATAAAACATTAAGCCCCTCCCCTACAATACATGCAACATCAGTTTTTAAAGAATCAAAATAGTCCATAATTGTTTTACTTCATTTCACCTACATGACTAATATTTATATTAAATACACATAAGTAATTAGTAATATAACTAGATGGCTACTGTTGCAAGCAACAGACGGATTCCTCCTTTATTAGACCTTCCTCGGAACTGAAGTGTTAAAATTCGAATAAAGAAGATCGAAAAAAAGAATAGTTGCTTTAGAACCTTATTCACTTCTACTAATGAGTCAAAAGAGCTTATGTCTAACTTGGGACTCTTATTTATTTATTGACAAAATAGAAGAAAAAGATGATAAATACCTTTCAAGTTTAGGAAAGCTTTAAACTCATTGATCTATTCTATCCATTTTGAATTCTTTAAAATTACTATGATCCCAAAAAGAATTGCACAATGAGTTAGCAATGAGAAAATTTCTATAAATAGAAAATGACAACAACATGAAAGTACAGACAAGTAATACTACTAAGACATAAAAGGAAAAAAGAGAACAAGAATAAAAGAGTTATCTGTCTTACTATGTAAAGTTCAAATAAGATGTACTACTTGAATGAAGAATAAATAGTTAAGGACAAAATCTTGTGAATTCTACAAGAGTAAATGTTTGTTATAACCTTGAAAAAAGTTTATTTGACCTTGAACCAAGGTCATGGATAAAAGATAAGCATTTGAGTTTATTCTCATCAAGATTCCTCTTCATCTAATCAAAGCTCATTATTTTATCAACAAAAGTCTGTTGTGACCTTGAAATCGAAAAAATGACCTTGGGTCAAGGTCAAGGTGAAAGGACTTGATGCAAGGAATATTTGCGCCAAGTTTGAACTCTCAAGGACAAATGGTCTTTGTTCTATAGGCAAAAATTTGTTGTGACCTTGAGAATCAAAAGTTGACCTTGGGTCAAGATCAAGGTGAAAGGACTTGGCTGAATGATTGTATTTATGAAGTTTGAACTGTCAAGGTCAAATAGTCTTTGTTCTATAGGCAAAAGTTTGTTGTGACCTTGAGAATAATAATTTGACCTTGAAACTAGGTCATCATCAATGACTACCTATAAGTAGCCTACCATCCAAGTTTCAACTCAAAATCTCGAAAACTGTAGGAATTGGCACTGTGCCAATTTAAAGTTCCATTTTCAACTCAAAATAGCACGAAAACCGTAAATATTTTATCGAGCATGTAAGCGTATAAAAGTTTGCAAATTTTTCAAAGAATGATATGAAACAAATTTCATTCAAATCGTGGGATTAATTTAGAAGTTATAAGAGTTTAAAGATTTGACCTTTGATGACATCTAGCGGGGGCATTGGTGAGCTTATCGACAAACAAAAAATAGTTTAAGAAGATCTTTGTATGCTCTTTCTAATGGTACCATCCTTTTTGCTCTGTGTTGAAAGACCTTTGAGTAAAGTGTCTGGAAATGGAAAGGGGTAAGAATAATAAGAATAATAATAATAAGAACTAGATGGCTACTGTTGCAAGCAACAGACGGATTCCTCCTTTATTAGACCTTCCTCGGAACTGAAGTGTTAAAATCCGAATAAAGAAGATGAAAAAAGAATAGTTGCTTTAGTACCTTATTCACTTCAGCAAATGAGTCAAAAGAGCCTATGTCTAACTTGGGACTCTTATCTATTTATCGACTAAAAAGAAGAAAAAGATGATAAATACCTTTCAAGTTTAGGAAGGATTTAAACTCCTAGATCTATTCTATCCATTTTGAATCCTTTTAAATTACTATTCCAAAAAGAATTGCACAATGAATTAGCAATGAGAAAATTTCTATAAATAGAGAATGACAACAGCATGAAAGTACAGACAAGTAATGCTACTAAGATAAAAAAGAAGGAAACAGAGAACAAGAATAAAAGATTTATCTATCTTACTATGTAAAGTTCAAATAAGAAGTACTACTTGTGTGAAAAATAATTATTTAAGAACAAAATCCTATCAATCCTACAAGAGTAAATGTTTGTTATGACCTTGAAAAAGTTTATTTGACCTTGAACGAAGGTCATGGATGAAAGATAAGCATTTTAGTTTATTCTCATCAAGGTTTCTTTTCATCTATTCAAAGCTCAATATTTTATCAACAAAAGTCTGTTGTGACCTCGAAATCGAACAAATGACCTTGGGTCAAGGTCAAGGTGAAAGTACTTGATGCAAGAAGTATTTGCGCCAAGTTTGAACTCTCAAGGTCAAATGGTCTTTGTTCTATAGGAAAAATTTTGTTGTGACCTTGGGAATGAGAATTTGACCTTGGGTCAAGGTCAAGGTGAAAGGGCTTGGATCAATGATTGTATTTATGAAGTTTGAACTGTCAAGGTCAAATTATCTTTGTTCTATAGGCAAAAGTTTGTTGTGACCTTGAGAATCATAATTTGACCTTGAAACTAGGTCATCATCAATGACTACCTATAAGTAACCAACCATCCAAGTTTCAACTCAAAATCTCAAAAACTGTAGAAATTGGCACTGTGCCAATTTAAAGTTCCATTTTCAACTCGGAATAGCTCGAAAACCGTATATATTTTATCGAGCATGTAAGCGTATAAAAGTTTACAATTTTCCCAAAGAACATTTTAAAACAAATTTCGTTCAAATCGTATGGTTAATTTAGGAGTTATATGATATGTACTAAGAATGAAAAATAAAGAAACAGAGTACAAGAATGAAAGAGTTATCTATCTTACTATTTAAAATTCACATAAGAAGGACTACTTGTGTGAAGAAAAATAGTTAAGGACAAAATCCTGTGAATTCTACAAGAGTAAATGTTTGTTATGACATTGCAAAAACTTATTTGACCTTAAACCAAGGTCATGGATAAAAGATAAGCATTTGAGTTTATTCTCATCAAGATTCAATTTCATCTAATCAAAGCTCAATATTTTATCAACAAAAGTCTGTTGTGACCTTGAAATCGAACAAATAACCTTGGGTCAAGGTCAAGGTGAAAGGACTTGATGCAAGGAATATTTGCGCCAAGTTTGAACTGTCAAGGACAAATGGTCTTTGTTCTATAGGCAAAAATTTGTTGTGACCTTGAGAATCAAAATTTGACCTTGGGTCAAGGTTAAGGTGAAAGGGCTTGGCTCAATGATTGTATTTATGAAGTTTGAACTGTCAAGGTCAAATAGTCTTTGTTCTATAGGCAAAAGTTTGTTGTGACCTTGAGAATCATAATTTGACCTTGAAACTAGGTCATCATCAATGACTACCTATAAGTAGCCTACCATCCAAGTTTCAACTCAAAATCTCGAAAAATGTAGGAATTGGCACTGTGCCAATTTAAAGGTCCATTTTCAACTCAAAATAGCGCGAAAACCGTAAATATTTCATCGAGCATGTAAGCGTATAAAAGTTTGCAAATTTTCCAAAAAATGATATAAAACAAAATTCGTTGAAATCGTTTGATTAATTTAGAAGTTATAAGAGTTTAAAGATTTGACCTTTGATGACATCTAGCGAGGGCATTGGTGAAATTATCGACAAACAAAAAATAGTTTAAGAAGATCTTTGTCTGCTCTTTCAAATGGTACCATCCTTTTTGCTCTGTGGTGAAAGACCTTTGAATAAAGTGTCTGGAAATGGAAAGGGGTAAGAATAATAAGAATAACTAGATGGCTATTGTTGCAAGCAACAGACGGATTCCTCCTTTCTTAGACCTTCCTCGGAACTGAAGTGTTAAAATCCGAATAAAAAAGATGGAAAAAAGAAAAGTTGCCTAAGTACCTTATTCACTTCAGCAAATGGGTCAAAAGAGCTTATGTCTAACTTGGGACTCTTATTTATTTATCAACAAAATATAAGAAGATAAAAAATTAAGTACCTTTCATTTTTACGAAAGCTTTAAACTCCATGCTCTATCAATATCAAATCCTTTACAATTACTTTCTCAAAACAGAATTGCACAATGATTTTGCAATGAGATCATTTCTATTAATAGAAAATGACAACAACATGAAAGTACAGATATGTAATGCTACTAAGAATAAAAAAAGAAACAGAGAACAAGAATAAAAGAGTTATTTTTCTTATACTATGTTATGTTCAAATAAGAAGGACTACTGGAGTGAAGAATAAATAGTATAGGACAAAAAGTGTAAATTCTACAAGAGTAAATAATTCTTAAGACCTTGAGAATGATTATTTGGCCTTTAACCAATGTCAGGGATGAAAGCTAAGTATTGTGATTATTCTCATCACGATTGATCTTAATCTGAGCAAAGCTCAATATCTAATCAACCAAAGTCAGTTGTGACCTTGAAATCAAACAAATGACCTTGGGTCAAGGTCATGATGAAAGAGTTTGATGCAAGGAATATTTGTGTAAAGTTTGAACTGTCAAGGTCAAACAGTCTTTGATTTTAAAAAATTAAGTTTGTTGTGACCTTGAAAATCAGAATTTGACCTTGGGTCAAGGTCAAGGTGAAAGAGCTGGGCCCAAGCATGATATGTATAAAGCATGAACTCTGAATGTCAAATAGTCTTTGTTTTGTAGGAAAAAGTTGCTGTGACCTTGAGAATGAGAATTTGACCTTGGGTCAAGGTCAAGGTGAAAGAGCATGACTGAACAATAATTTATATGAAGTTTAAACTCTGAAGGTCAAATAGTCTTTGTTCTATAGGCAAAAGTTTGTTGTGACCTTGAGCATCAGAATTTGACCTTGGGTCAAGGTCAAGGTGAAAGAGCTTGGTTTAATGATATTATGTATGAAGTTTGAACTTTGAATGTCTAATAGTCTTTGTTCTATAGGCAAAAGTTTGTTGTGACCTTGAGAATCAAAATTTGACCTTGGGTCAAGGTCAAGGTGAAAGAGCTTGGTTTAATGATATTATGTATGAAGTTTGAACTCTGAAGGTCAAATAGTCTTTGTTCTACAGGCAAAAGTTTGTTGTGACCTTGAGAATGAAAATTTGACCTTGAAAGTAGGTCAACATTAAATGACTACCTATAAGTAACCTAGTATCCAAGTTTCAACTCAAAATCTGAAAAACTGTAGAAATTGGCACTTTGCCAATTTAAAGTTCCATTTTCAACTCGGAATAGCTCGAAAACTGTAAATATTTTATCGAGCATGTAAGCGTATAAAAGTTTACAAATTTCCCAAAGAACATTTTAAAACAAATTTCGTTCAAATCGTTCGGTTAGTTTAGGAGTTATAAGAGTTTAAAGATTTGACCTTTGATGACCTCTAGCGGGGACATATGTGAACTTTTCGACGACAATTTTTTTTTACCTCAAGATCTTTATATGCTCTTTCACATGATACTTTTCGTTTTATCATAAGAAGTTATACTTTTTTGTACAGTGACTGGAACAATCTGGGGGTAAGAATAATAATAATAAGAATAACTAGATGGCTACTGTTGCAAGCAACAGACGGATTCCTCCTTTATTAGACCTTCCTCGGAACTGAAGTGTTAAAATCCGAATAAAGAAGATGGAAAAAAGAAAAGTTGCTTAAGTACCTTATTCACTTCAGCAAATGGGTCAAAAGAGCTTATGTCTAACTTGGGACTCTTCTTTATTAATCAACAAAATAGAAGAAGAAAAAAAATTAAGTACCTTTCATCTTTACGAAAGCTTTAAACTCCATGCTCTATCAATATCAAATCCTTTACAATTACTTTCTCAAAACAGAATTGCACAATGATTTTGCAATGAGATAATTTCTATTAATAGAAAATGACAACAACATGAAAGGACAGATATGTAATGCGACTAAGAATAAAAAAAAAGAAACAGAGAACAAGAATAAAAGAGTTATCTTTCTTATACTATGTTAAGTTCAAATAAGAAGGACTACTTGTGTGAAGAATAAATAGTATAGGACAAAAAGTGTAAATTATACAAGAGTAAATAATTGTTTTAAAAGACATTGAGAATGATTATTTGGCCTTTAACCAATGTCATGGATGAAAGCTAAGTATTGTGATTATTCTCATCACGATTGATCCTAATCTGAGCAAAGCTCAATATTTAAATCAACCAAAGTCAGTTGTGACCTTGAAATCAAACAAATGACCTTGGGTCAAGGTCATGATGAAAGCGTTTGATGCAAGGAATATTTGTGTAAAGTTTGGACTGTCAAGGTCAAACAGTCTTTGTTTTATAAACTAAAGTTTGTTGTGACCTTGAAAATCAGAATTTGACCTTGGGTCAAGGTCAAGGTGAAAGAGCTGGGCCCAAGCATGATGTGTATAAAGCATGATCTCTGAAGGTCAAATAGTCTTTGTTTTGTAGGAAAAAGTTGCTGTGACCTTGAGAATGAGAATTTGACCTTGGGTCAAGGTCAAGGTGAAAGAGCATGACTGAAAAATAATTTGTATGAAGTTTAAACTCTGATGGTCAAATAGTCTTTGTTCTATAGGCAAAAGTTTGTTGTGACCTTGAGAATCAGAATTAAACCTAGGGTCAAGGTCAAGGTGAAAGAGATTGGTTTAATGATAATATGTATGAAGTTCGAACTTTGAATGTCTAATAGTCTTTGTTCTATAGGCAAAAGTTTGTTGTGACCTTGAGAATCAAAATTTGACCTTGGGTCAAGGTTAAGGTGAAAAAGCTTGGTTTAATGATATTATGTATGAAGTTTGAACTCTGCAGGTCTAATAGTTTTTGTTCTATTGGCAAAAGTTTGTTGTGACCTTGAGAATCAAAATTTGACCTTGGGTCAAGGTCAAGGTGAAAGAGCTTGGTTTAACGATATTATGTATGAAGTTTGAACTATGAAGGTCAAATAGTTTTTGTTCTACAGGCAAAAGTTTGTTGTGACCTTGAGAATGAAAATTTGACCTTGAAAGTAGGTCAACATTAAATGACTACCTATAAGTAACCTACTGTCCAAGTTTCAACTGAAAATCTCAAAAACTGTAGAAATTGGCACTTTGCCAATTTAAAGTTCCATTTTCAACTCGGAATAACTCGAAAACCGTAAATATTTTATCGAGCATGTAAGCGTATAAAAGTTTGCAAATTTCCCAAAGAACATTTTAAAACAAATTTCGTTCAAATCGTACGGTTAGTTTAGGAGTTATAAGAGTTTAAAGATTTGAACTTTGATGACCTCTAGCGGGGGCATATGTGAACTTTTCGACGACAAAATTTTTTTACCTCAAGATCTTTATATGCTCTTTCACATGATACTTTTCGTTTTATCATAAGAAGTTAAACTTTTTTGTACAGTGACTGGAACGATCTGGGGGTAAGAATAATAATAATAATAATAATAATAAGAATAATAATAAGAATAAAGAAAAGACAATACAATAACAGAAAGGATTCCGACGGAATAGTCGGAATCCTTAACTAGATGGCTACTGTTGCAAGCAACAGACGGATTCCTCCTTTATTAGACCTTCCTCGGAACTGAAGTGTTAAAATCCGAATAAAGAAGATGAAAAAAGAATAGTTGCTTTAGTACCTTATTCACTTCAGCAAACGAGTCAAAAGAGCTTAAGTCTAACTTGGGACTCTTATCTATTTATCGACAAAAAAGAAGAAAAAGACTATGAATACCTTTCAAGTTTAGGAAGGCTTTAAACTCCTATATCTATTCTATCCATTTTGAATCCTTTTAAATTACTATCCCAAAAAGAATTGCACAATGAATTAGCAATGAGAAAATTTCTATAAATAGAGAACAGCATGAAAGTACAGACAAGTAATGCTACTAAGATAAAAAAGGAAACAGAGAACAAGAATAAAAGAGTTATCTATCTTACTATGTAAAGTTCAAATAAGAAGTACTACTTCTGTGAAGAATAAATATTTAAGAACAAAATCCTATCAATCCTACACGAGTAAATGTTTGTTATGACCTTGAAAAAGTCTATTTTACCTTGAACCAAGGTCATGGATGAAAGATAAGCATTTTAGTTAATTCTCATCAAGATTTCTTTTTATCTATTCAAAGCTCAATATTTTATCGACAAAAGTCTGTTGTGACCTTGAAATCGAACAAATGACCTTGGGTCAAGGTCAAGGTGAAAGGACTTGATGCAAGGAATATTTGCGTCAAGTTTTAACTCTCAATGTCAAATGGTCTTTGTTCTATAGAAAAAATTTTGCTGTGACCTTGAGAATGAGAATTTGACCTTGGGTCAAGGTCAAGGTGAAAGGGCTTGGATCAATGATTGTATTTGTGAAGTTTGAACTGTCAAGGTCAAATAGTTTTTGTTCTATAGGCAAAAGTTTGTTGTGACCTTGAGAATCATAATTTGACCTTGAAACTAGGTCATCATCAATGACTACCTATAAGTAACCTACCATCCAAGTTTCAACTCAAAATCTCAAAAACTGTAGAAATTGGCACTGTGCCAATTTAAAGTTCCATTTTCAACTCAAAATAGCGCGAAAACCGTAAATATTTTATCGGGCATGTAAGCGTATAAAAGTTTGCAAATATCCCAAAGAACAATATAAAACAAATTTCGTTAAAATAGCACGGTTAGTTTAGGAGTTATAAGGTTTTAAAGATTTTACCTTTGATGACCTCTAGCAGGGGCATATGTGAACTTTTCGACAAGAAAAAAATTTTAAATTTAGATCTTCATATGCTCTTTCACATGGTACTTACCGTTTTTTCATATGATGCTGTACTTTTTTGTAAAGTGACCGGAACGGTTTGTGGGTAAGAATAATAATAATAATAAGAATAATAAGAATAAAGAAAAAAAAATACAATAACAGAAAGGATTCCGACGGAAGTCGGAATCCTTAATAATAAGAACTAGATGGCTACTGTTGCAAGCAACAGACGGATTCCTCCTTTATTAGACCTTCCTCGGAACTGAAGTGCTAAAATCCGAATAAAGAAGATGGAAAAAAGAATAGTTGCTTAAGTACCATATTAACTTCAGCAAATGAGTCAAAAGAGCTTATGTCTAATTTGGGACTCTTATTTATTTATCAACAAAATAGAAGAAAAACTAATAAATACCTTTCATGTTTACGAAAGCTTTAAACTCCATGCACAATCAATATCTAATCCTTTACAATGACTTTCTCAAAAAAGAATTGCACAATGATTTTGCAATGAGATAATTTCTATTAATAGAAAATGACATCAACATGAAACTACTGATATGTAATGCTACTAAGAATAAAAAAGAAAGAAACAGAGTACAAGAATAAAAGAGTTATCTATCTTACTATGTAAAGTTCAAATAAGGAGTACTACTTGTGTGAAGAATAAATAGTTAAGGACAAAATCCTGTGAATTCTACAAGAGTAAATGTTTGTTATGACCTTGAAAAAGTTTATTTGACCTTTAACCAAAGTCATGGATAAAAGATAAGCATTTGAGTTATTCTCATCAAGAGTCCACTTCATCTAATCAAAGCTCAATATTTTATCGACAAAAGTCTGATGTGACCTTGAAATTGAACAAGTGACCTTGGGTCAAGGTCAAGGTGAAAGGACTTGATGCAAGGAATATTTCCGCCAAGTTTGAACTCTCAAGGTCAAATGGTCTTTGTTCTATAGGCAAAAGTTTGTTGTGACCTTGAGAATGAGAATTTGACCTTGGGCCAAGGTCAAGGTGAAAGGGCTTGGCTCAATGATTGTATTTATGAAGTTTGAACTGTCAAGGTCAAATAGTCTTTGTTCTATAGGCAAAAGTTTGTTGTGACCTTGAGAATCATAATGTGACCTTGAAACTAGGTCATCATTAATGACTACCTATTAGTAGCCTACCATCCAAGTTTCAACTCAAAATCTCAAAAACTGTAGAAGTTGGCACTGTGCCAATTTAAAGTTCCATTTTCAACTCAAAATAGCACGAAAACCGTAAATATTTTATCGAGCATGTAAGCGTATAAAAGTTTGCAAATTTCCCAAAAATCAATATAAAACAAATTTCGTACAAATCGTACGGTTAGTTTAGGAGTTATAAGTGTTTAAAGATTTGACCTTTGATGACCTCTAGCGGGGGCATACGTGAACTTTTCGACAAGAAAAAAAATTTAAATGAAGATCTTTATTTGCTCTTTCACATGATACTTTCCATTTTATCATATGATGCGTTACTTTGTTGTAACGTCTCTGGATTGGATTGGGGGTAAGAATAATAATAATAAGAATAATAAGAATAAAGAAAAGACAATACAATAACAGAAAGGATTCCGACGGAAATCGGAATCCTTAATAAAGAAAAGACAATACAATAACAGAAAGGATTCCGACGGAATAGTCGGAATCCTTAATAAGAATAAGAATAAAGAAAAGACATTGCAATAACAGAAAGGATTCCGACGGAATAGTCGGAATCCTTAATAAGAATAAAGAAAAGACATTGCAATAACAGAAAGGATTCCGACGGAATAGTCGGAATCCTTAATAAAGAAAAGACATTGCAATAACAGAAAGGATTCCGACGGAATAGTCGGAATCCTTAATGATAGATATAAACAGTTATTAAGATAGAAAACTACTATATCGCTTGCTCACATTAAACCCAGTCTCGATACTCAAAGTGGTTAAAGACATCAAACTATTCTAACATCATCATATATGTAACAGTGTTTCAAAACATAATGAAGAAAATTTTTAAAAGAACATTACAGTTTCTTTTTGAGGAAGCAAAGTGTCATAAAGTTTATATTTCTAAATCTGACTGTGATTCATCTTATAATGACACAAGTCATTGTTGTTAGACAAGATACAGTCAGGAAAACAATCATCGTGTTCTACTTTAGGGTCGTCATTTTCATCCCATTCATATAGCTGATTTCCGCAAGCATAACACTGGCATATGTCCGACTGTCCTATAATGATACAAAAGAGCACATATATTCACCAATTATTGAATAAGACAACCATACAAATGCTGTTTATCTATTTAAAGATATAATTACATTTATTTGGGAAAAGTAAATTCAAATTCTGATCCTATTTGATATTTGATTTGATTTGAAATGAGTACTATTTGCAGTGAATATTTGTAAATCATTATTAAACTCAAAGGGATATGCTGTTATCTAACACATCTTTGTCATGCATATAAATTGTGTGAATGATTTGCTAACTGACTTGATCAAGGTATTTTGAAGCCCCCGTAACCTGAGAATGGGGACATATCATTTTGACATCCCCTTGTTTTTGTCTGACTGCCCGTCTGTCTGTCCGTCAACAAAGTTTAACTTTGGTCATAAATTCCAAGTTGTTATGGCTTTTCCATTTCTTCTTATATGACCTAGGATTGATACCAAAATGTTGACCTTGGAACATTGGCCTTGAAGTGCGTCCTTCTTTTCAGTAAAATGATGGAGTTGGGGCGTTCGCGTTTCAGAAACAAAGTGAGTCTTCATATATTTCTGTCATTGCAAAGAGAATTTATGTGACGGATACTAAATGACCTAGTTCAAATCTAGGGCTGTAAATTTCAAAATGTTGGTAAAAGCGTCGTATTAACTTAAGAAGAGAAAGAATGACTAGCAGGAAACACTACTTGAAATTATGGATGTTTACAGGCTTTCTATTTACATATACAAGTTACCACGAATTTAAACTTGAATGTGGTTCGATTAAGGAGAGGTTGATGATGAATACAATCAAAACAATTTTGATGGTTGAGCTAAACAGTTGAAAAACGCATAATGAAACGACAAAGACGAACACGATCTCTTATTCCGTAAGAAGATTCAGCTAATATAACGAATTTAACCGTACTGAAAATATCAACACGGGAATATTTTAACAAAAGGAAATCACCTGTCAATCACATATTTCGTAATGACAAAAACACTTTAATTCAATTCATGAATTAAAAATAGTAAGAAAGTTTTACCTGTATAAAATAACCCGGCCTTTGCTATCTTATCGGGTACAGGTAACATTTGATCATGAGGCCAAGTATCGAATGTGGTCATTCTTTGATCAAGTGAACTATACTCTGGATGCTTGACATTTTCTAATATCAACTTCTCAATGTTTTCCCTCTTCACGAATGGGCAGTTGGGGTAGAATTTTTTATGGCATTGCCCGACATCATCGTCAGTGGTCCAGCCACTCAGGACGCCACCACAGTGCGCACACTGTACCTTGTCACTATGACCGTCACCGATATACAGAAACCCATCCTCTGTCAACTGTTCTCTCAGATTGGCCAATGTCACAGGAAATCTGCCGAATGTCCTCTGTCGATATTCTTTGTCAGACTTGTATACTTGGAGACGGTCCATTGGATCCTGTGGGGTGATGTCATGTCCAATATTTGACGGAGATAGGAACGCTACAGCCATGATAAATACTCTATCGGATTCTCCAACTAAAGTAATAGATATACCGGTGGTCAATTAAAAAATTGCGATGCAAATTCCTTTAATGTAGATGAAAATTAAAACATAAAAGATGTTTCAGTCATAAAACCTTAATCGTACTTCTCCTTGCTGCTTTCTGAAATAAATATGAATAGTTCCCATTCTTATATGGAATTGTTAAACACAGACGTTGCACATTAAAATGGCAACATATTTTTGAATGCTTTGGAAAGAAAAATCTTTTTTTTCTTCCTGTTAAATATTGCGTTCAGCGTCAGATAAAAATAGACATGCTTGTATATTTAAACATGTCCAGCCAATCAGAGCGTTGACGGGAATGAAACATTTGTAAAAGAAAAAAAATATTTCCGCATTTGTTTATTTATCTAAATGTGCATTCGAAAATTTTCATGTCTTATTAACAGGTTTAATATTTGTATGGATATATGAAACTATAGCATATAGCATATACCTGAGACTGTAATCAAATCGAAAGTATAAGGTCAAAGTAGTAACATGACAACAAAATATACGTCTATGGAAAGGTATTCAAGAGAAGTGTAGAAATAAATACCTGTCTAAAACTTTCGGAGCTGAGCTCCTACTGTGCCATCTAATGTTGCCAGTGAGGTGCAAGAAAATGAAGTTAGCGGAAAGTTTGAGTAAAGGGTTTCAATTTCCGACCATGATAGATGCCTGAGAAGTACGTGTAGCAAATGCTGTTATCGCATGATTTACTATCCCTATCAATATCAATAAAGTGTTTGTTGAATAGTAAAATGGAGAAAATGATTATGTAACATATGTTTATCGTACACGAACAATTTAAGGCTGTTGATGATAGATAATACCTATGTACTTTAACATCTGCGCATCTTTAACAGTTAGATTTTAGGCAGTTGATACTGGATTAAAAAAGTGGTAGAGGCGAGTTACGTCCACCGAACTTATAATTATAAAGATTTGAATACGATATTAGATAGATTACTACACGGGATTCCATAATGGAATATTTGGGGAATCGGACAGGAGATTATCTCAACAAGACCGGTTGTAGGACACCAAAGGGGCAAGGAAGAAATGAAAATATTCAACATACAAGGCTTCACATCAAGAAACCTTACCAATGGGCAAAGTTCGTATTGCGCTTACAAGTAATCCACGCTTATTTTGCTTTCTTGAAGTTTTTGCTTCTGAAAAGGTTGTATAGTAGTAGTAGTATAAGTATTTGAACGATAGTGCTTATTTACATATTTTCCTTTATGTGACCATGAAAGATCTGCTTTGCACATTCCTGCACATTTGTTCTTGTCATCGGGAATAGGCATAATTACCATTAGCATAAGTGTAACGTCAGCTCTGTGTGTAGCTCTCTAGCGTGAAAATCACGAAGAGTGCTTAGTTCGGGAAATTTCTGGGGCAACACTGCAAAGCGAGAAAATTTCACAGAACGCGTCATTTTCTTTGCTCTAATATTCATTTCAAGATTAAATATGTCGACAAAACGTTGCATATATCTTCTTTCGTTCCATATGATATTAGTTTTTGTTCCAGATACATGGAACATGACACGAAATCGGGAGAAAGATGATGATCCCTTGCATTGTCAAAGGTGCACTGTCCAAAGACAGTAAAATAGACCAACCCATCTGTGTATACAAAAATTATGATAACTGATTCATCTGTAACAAATCATACTAGGAAAGGACGAGAAAATATTGTGTTAAACGGTTTAATTCAAAGGGAAATAGGGGGGGGGGGACTGGATGTTCGAGAACGGCAGACCTTCCTCCCCCTCTGCGAGGTTTTTTTTCAGATCAAGAGAATGGATGCATGTTTACGATGAGAACTTGCATAAAACACAAATAAGATAGAAAGATAATTAATGTAACATTTTCCCAAAAGCGACCTTCATTATGGAGACTGGGTAGGCGAACTCATCCCGCAAGTGCGATGATCAATCTCTATATGGTAGGGGGTACTGTTTGGCATGGGCGGATCTAGGATTCTATTCCGGAGGCGGGGGGGGGGTCCTCAGTTCCGAATATTTTGAAGAGAAAAAAAAAGAACACAAGAAAATAAAGTCCTTCATACTAATGATTGTCATTTCTGTTTATAATTATAATTAAAACAGAAGTATAAAATCTTGAATTTTTACATCGTAGTAGTCAATTAATGATTGTTAGTTCTTATATGTAGACACAACAAATGGCGAGCAACAGCGAGACAGTAAATTTTTTTCAGATTTGGAATAAAATCCTCTATTCGTGTCTTTTTTCAATTTTATTACTCTTAGTACCCTTGTTTTAATGACCAAGGTGTAAAGAATAAAGGTTGTATAGGAAAGCGCGGCATCGTTTGAAAATAACGTATGTAATAAATTCTTGCAAGCGAGCATTAGAAAATATTTGAAATGCTTACGGCAAAATATTATCATAATGAATGATTTCCAATACAAATTCATGTTAAATTTTTCAAATATAATGACAACAAAAGGGGAATCGGGGCGTTATCTAATGAATTATGTGTATTTATATATTTTTTAAAACTATGCTTCGAAAATTCCAGGGGGGGGGAGGGAGGGGGTTCCGGTGGACCTTTGGAGCCGCGCCTGATTTGGTATCTCATGCAGTGTTTAGGAAATGCGCTTGATTGCCGGGGAATCTCCAGTGGATTTTGTCAATGTCATGTGGAATTTTGGGAAATTTGAAACATAGTACATATATACAGGAAAACTCCCCAAAAATAGAAAATGGCACGTTAAGTTCAAAATCTATATCAGCTGAAAATTAAATGTACTGCAGATTGCTTCATACAACTTCATTCAAAAGTACAAAAAAGGCTGACGGAAACCGCCATCTCTGCAATACAAGTGTAATTTTATCTCATGAATTTTCAAATAGCTGATCAAAAAAGAAAAATGTGCACTATTTTATGATGATTGCACCAGTAAAAGGATATCAATTTCCGACGGAGCTACCCCAGACTACAGTACCCTTCCTCAATCGGCACTTCGTGTCTCGAATCGGCCCATTGGAATAACCCCAACCCCACCCGAGCCACTTCGAACAGTCACAAGTTCACTCTGCATTCGTCCCTGTTTTTGTCCTTTTGAAAGGAATCTGTCAACATTTTCATCTGTCTATTTCATTGAAGTACGTTTTCATATAAAAATCAACAACATCTTCTTCACCAAAATAGTTGTGAAAAATCAGTAAGAATTACGCTAGGAAAATCAATGAATAACAATGTATAAGGGGGAAACAGCAAGACCACCCTATCACTATATGTTGCACATACTTATCTTGATTTTCAGTACCCGAAACGTGCATGTCTGGTCCATGCTGAAATTGTATCTGTTCTTAAATGATGCAATTGAATTTGAAGACGTTTAACATTTCAAATACGGTTACATTTCTTGGTTTAGTAAAGAGGAGACAAAACTTATTTTTCAAAATCACAATACGCCACTCTTTAAGATAACCCTAATGAGTTAAAGAAGATCCTGACAATAATCTCAACAGCACTCACAATAGAGCACCAAACTGAGCATCGACGGACCCCCAGCAAGCTGGAGGTGGGATCAGGTGCCCGGGAGGAGTAAGCATCCCCTGTTGGCTAGCCGCACCCGCCGTCGACGTTCATGCACGAAAATAAAAACTATATAAAATACATACATTGCGCTGTCCGATGGTATATCTATATAGAAAGTGCTATGGCGACCACGTCAGGGAAAAATATTCAAAACACTTACTGTCAAACCCCTCGCGGGGAACTTTTTTACGAGCTCCACACGGCAAAGGGCATAAGTGTGACACTAATGAGTTAAAGAAGATCCTGACAATAATCTCAACAGCACTCACAATAGAGCACCAAACTGAGCATCGACGGACCCCCAGCAAGCTGGAGGTGGGATCAGGTGCCCGGGAGGAGTAAGCATCCCCTAACAAACGAAGAAAATAAACAGGAAAGATAAAACAATTGAATAAGAATGTGAAAAAAGGAAACGGAAAAAATAATGCTATTACGACGTCCGCATGATTATCCTTAGTTCCTTCCAGTATATTGTATTCTTTCTCCCTGTGTGTCAGACAAAGGAGGGGATCGTCAATAACGCCAGGCTGCAGCACCCACAGCAAAACAGCAAAACACCCAATGCAAAAACACAGAGCAGACAAGCACAGGAAGAGACGCAAAAGGGACAAGGAACGTCAACGCACAACACAGAAACATCATACAAAAAGGACTACATGTTAACCAACGAGACCAATGGGAAACCGGTGCCCACGTTTGATATCAATTTACATATTCATCTGTGTTGCTTGGGCCCCTGCATTTTGCGGTCTTATTTGTATGCGGTCATCTGACAGTGAGGAGGTTGTTTTACAAACGTACGTTATTCGAGACCTTTGGGTAATCTGAAAATTGGGAGGGTTGTGCGCACGTAATCCAGGATAACCACACCTTCTGCTATTTCCGTGGCAGATGGCCGTCCTAAGAGGGCGTACGTAATACAACCAGTGCTATATGCCATCGCGAGCTCATGTTTGTTATCACCCGAGGAGTCCGACTGACATTCAGAGAGGACAGGTGGTCGGAGCCCTGTCTTCTCTGAAGTGATTTGGATAAGGCCTGTCATGGAGTCCCGTCGTCACAGTCAGTTAGAGGGCAAGTTTTAAGAATATGCTGGTACAAGACTGCAGATTGGTCAAGTACCAAGCCTAGTGTCCGTCTGGTGACATTAGGATCATATCAACGGTATAAAAGGCGTTTGATAATAATGATAATACGGAAATGTTCCAACTCTATACCTTCATGAAGACAAAACAAAGGAGGGGATCTCCAACAACACCAGGTTGTAGCACCCACAGCAAAACCCCAAAACACCCAATGCAAAAACACAAAGCAGACAAGCACAGAAAGAGACTCGTAAGGGACAAGGAACGTCAACGCACAAACATCAAACACAAAGGACTACACATAAACCAACGAGACCAATGGGCAACCGGTGCCGACTTAGGACGGCCATCTGCCATAGAAATAGTAGAAGGTATGGTTATCTTGGATTACGTGCGCACAACCCTCCCACTTTTCCGATTACCCAGAGGTCTCGAAGAACGTATAATTGTGGTGTAAAACAACCTCCTCACTGTCAGATGACCACACACAAACAAGACCGCGAAACACAGGGGCCCAAGCAACACAGATGAATATGTAAATGGATATAAAAAGAGGGCGTACGTAATACAATCCGTGCTCTGCCGCCGCGAGCTCATGTATGTTATCACCCGAGGAGTCCGACTGACATTCAGAGAGGACAGGTGTTCGGGGCCCTGTCTTCTCTAAAGAGATTTGGACAGGGCCCGTCATGGAGTCCCGTCGTCACAGTCAGTCAGAGTGCAAGTTTTAAGAATGCGCTTGTACAAGACTGTAGATTGGTCAAGTACCAATTCCGTACCAATTTGTCCTGCATCTGACACGTGTTTCGAATATTAAATTCTCATCAGTGATGCTTCCAGCGGAGCCACCAAAATTCATTTCAGTAGCACCCTCTTTAATGTTTTGAATTTAGATTTGTACATTTACTTTACAGAGAGTGCGCTGCTCCAATTCCCTGTGGGGTCGATTCAGTAGCATATCTAAATAAAACATATGTTCAAAATAGAATAGGATGGATGGTGCTAAGATGTTAACCTCCCTTAATTTCGGTGATAGTATGAATGGAATGATAAGTTTTCGGAAATGCAAAATAATATCTATGATGTCAAATGGATAAAGGACCAAAACAAAGCTTCTCTCAGGCGACAGAGCTGGAAAGAAGTAATTAATACACTTCTAAAGATCAGGTCACGGGGAACGATGACGCAAATTCGATAGTAATGTTGTTTATCTTTGATCCTTCTTATCTTGTTAATTATGTCATCATAAAATGCAGGTTGTAAAATACCAAAAATAATATACTCTGTTGCCTGTATTGGTTTTAATTTCAAAAGAAGTTGACAATATTTTTTTGTGAAATTTCCAGAAAGTCTTTACTAGTTTGTGAAAGCAAAAACCTTGTCCTTAAAGTTTCTTGGTAAGTTGATGAGAATTTAATATTCGAAACACGTGTCTGGTGCATGGAAGTTGGTTTGGAATTTTATTCAGGAAGGTTTAGAGTTGGAACCCTTCGACATTATTAATATAAACACTTATTTCACGTTGCAGTGTGGAGCAGTTAAAATCGTTCCCGTGACCTTATGTTTGTCAAGTGTATCAATTACTTCTTTCCAGCTCTGTCACCTGAAAGAAGCTTTGTTTTGGCCTTTTAGTGGAGCAACCAAGTCGCTAAATTTGAAATTTTAATCAACCCACCTAACACAGGGCTAATTTTTATATCAAACGAAAGAATATAACATGGGACATCAGATTTGACCTGTCGTAAAAAATTCGTATGGTCAGAATTACTGTAAATTCAGAGAAAAGCGGAAAATTAGTAAAATTCAAAATCATAGGTATTTTAACAAGAATTATCATCCTTTAATAAATGAAAAGTCAAACTGACCGAAATCAATGTCAATATGCTAATTGAAGTCAAATGAAAATTTTTGGATCAAATTGATTTTTCTAATTTCAACTTCATGGATGAATGAGAACAAATTCTAAGATAAATTGGTAAAATTGAAATGTTCAATACTTTCACTTCAATATTAAGAATGTTAATTCGAAGATAAGAATTAACATACAGAAACGATATTTTGATATGTGAATGTGTTTTTAGGAAAGTTTGATAGAGATCGATTGAAAAACTTAAGAGTACCAGGCAAATGAAGTGCCCCACCCCAAACTTTGTTATAAGCGATTCACTGCAATATAAACTAGGATATGTTTTCTCGATAATACGGAGTAAAACTAAATAATTACGGCTAAATCAAGTTTTAACATATAATAATGAATGAAAAGTATCGCTTTATTTCAAAGAAGATGACATATTTACATCAATAATTTTGAAAAATAATTTTTTTTCTGTACTATCTATGTTCTTGTAATTTCAAACATTGTGATGGACGCAGCCGAATTTTAGAAATAATTAAGTATAACAAAGATTTTATGATCAACAAAACATGGAATTATGCAATGCAATTTAGTTCCACAAGCGTAACTGCCTATACGACCCCATCACATTCGAGGCAATCATGGCATTTTCTTTCTCTGTTTGACCTTGTGACAACAGTTGTCGCTAAAACGTAGCTTAAAGGCATCGTTCTACAGGTATTGTCGTAGCAAACTGACATGACCGGGCGGAGCTTATTTTCACCTGGTCATCGGAAGAGTTTATTACTTCTGACCAGGTGATAAAAGCCATATAAAATTACAGGTAATGAGTATTTACTCTAATTCCGATGTGCAATTGATAATCTATCTACCCTAAAATTGTATCAATTCGTCTCAATTGCTTGATTGAATTAGCTCCGCCCGGTCAGGTTTTTTTGCTACGACAATAGATGATAATAGGGGATAGCCTCTGATTTCTAGTTTTGGTTCTCTAGTTGTTAACTATGACAAAACCTACTTTGTAAAAGAAAAGTCAGATTCTGAAAATAAGTACACTGAAACAGACATTATTCAGATGTTAAACTTTCTGATCGACAACATTTTTGTGGTGTTTGGAGGAAAGGTCTTCCAGCAAATTGTCGGAATTCCAATGGGGACCAGTTGTGCCCCACTCCTTGCCGACATTTTCCTTTACTCGTACGAAGCTGAATTCATCCAATCTTTGGTCTCTGAAGGGAAAAGATACTTAGCTTCTGACTTCAACTTCACTTACAGATACATAGACGATGTGTTGTCCATCAATAATCCAAAATTCGCGGATTACCTGAGCAGTATCTATCCTTCGGAGCTTGAAGTCAAAGAAACTACAGAGACAAATAATTCAGCATCCTATTTGGACATAATGTTGTCCTACGACACTGATGGTCACATGAACACCTCACTCTATGACAAACGTGACGACTTCAATTTCTTTTCTGAGTAGCAACATCCCTTCATCGCCTGCTTATGGCGTGTTCATATCTCAGTTGATACGCTATGCCAGAGCAAGTACCAAATATACGGATTTTGTTCTGAGAGCTAGGCGTCTTTCAGATAAGCTTGTCAATCAGGGATATGTTTGTGACCGACTAACATCGTCACTGAGGAAGTTCTACTGTCGATATGGGGAACTCGTCATACACTATGATGTCCCACTATCCAGAATGGTGGATGATATTCTGTCATAGAACATTTGAACCATCCAACCAAAGATTGTACTCTATATCTTCCAAAATGGAAGTAACCGGATGTGACAGTTCTACCGAATTGAAGCGACGGGTGTTGCATGCAAGCAGGAGATGCTAACTCTTCCTGGGCACCTGGTCTCACTCTCATATCGGGAGTTCGCTTCTTTTCATATGGTGGAGGTTTTTGTTTTTGTTTGTTTTGGTTCCTGTTTTATCCTGATTTTGTATGCCTTCGGTTTCTGATTTTCTGAATTATCGATTTTGTACTGTAGACAGGGATATGGTCATTATCCATATTTGTCATTCTGATTGATTGATCGTTGATGGCCATTATACGATATTGTATGTTTTTGTTGGGTTTGTTTTTTACTGTCTGTTTCTATATAAATGAAACGGAAAAGATACAAACAAATAGTGAACATCAAACAACCACATTTAAAAGAATTAAAGACGCTCACATAAAACTACCAGCCGAGAGGCAATATTCAGATAGAAATGACCACACAATAAAGGGTGTTCTATTCTCTGAGGTCTCATGCTGATCTGTCAACATATCAGTCTCGTCGATACAAAAGTTGAATTTTACTATGTTGTATCGCATCTTGGACTCTTTAATATCCATCGTTGAAGGTCGATGCTTTGCTGTTGGAATAGTTTCTTCTTGGACACATTTCACCGACTATTCTTTGCGTCATACTTTCACACTTTTTCAATTTTATTTCTTTATTCGGAGCTCTTTGGGAAATTTTATACGGCCATTGACGCGCCAACATTCTAGGCTCCTGTTGCGGCGAATTGTTCGTTGTCAACAGACGGTTCCTTTTCGTGATATAACCTTTTATTTTTTTATTGTATTGTAGACGTATGTAGTCCTTATTAATGTAGGAACTGCCCAATTAAATTACCAATATTACATATGACAATGCGGTGTTTGTGCGTATGTACAGCATTATAAATTAAAGCCCCCCCCCCGTGACCCTTGAGGACTTTCCATTGGATCTCACGGAGATATCAAATGGGTTCTCTGACTCAGTATATCTTGAAAAGCATCCATTTGATTTTGTAACAGTTACACATCTGAACGAAGAGTAAGTGCGGATGCTAAAAGGGATAAATTGCACAACGTTAACCCAAGGCATATCGTAATGTTTAAAACACAGATAACGAAGAGCCCAAACTCTGACCAATGTACTTTACATGTATATTAACATCTCTGTGGTACCAAAATAAACGTCAAAAGATACTTTTCGTAATTTTATATAAACTTAATGCATTTGTCTTCAATTCACGTATTTTCATTTCAACTTGTCACGAATGGGTTTCCATACACGGTCTTACCACGACATATTAAAAAGAAGTATTTTTCATTAATTTTTAAACAGTATGATGTAATTCCACTTTCTGCATTTAACTTTTATCAAAAATATGTATGTATACCAGTTGATGGGTACGATTTGATAGAAACTGTAACACGTGGTCGACCGAATCTTCATCTACGGAAACTAATTTGTGAAATGACGCTTAAATCAAAAGTATATACGCTTTAGGTTTTTACATTTATTTATGGCCCCTTAGAAAAATGATCAATAAAAAGGCATTGGAAATAATAAACAGATATTTCTCGATATGTTTCGAGACAAAAATTTAGTCTCTGTGCTTCAAAGAAAATATTAACACGGATTCTTCATATTTCACAGAAATTTGCATAAAACTGTAATTTTTAGAGAGAGAAGAAGATATTCTTCCTCCAAAACAATAATATAACATGTGTACGTATCTAATTGCATTGATTGCAACGACTTTCTATACAAAAAAGAACAAAATATAGGAATACCGAGGATATAAACGATAAATATTTCGTTTTAATTTTTCACGATTTTATCGCTTTTTACCCAATTTAAACAAAATCTGACCGTGGCATATTCTTTACGACAGCTCTATTTGAAAGCAGGGGTATTCAGCAAAAGGTTCAGACCAAATTCAGGCCTGTGTTAGGTGTTTTGATTAAACTCGAAAACTAAGCTTCTTTTTTAAATTGGTCGCTCTACTATTTTATCACTGTGGTATCATATATTATTTTTTGCCATTTCGGAAACTAGCCCTTTCACCGATAAATATCATCGAAATTAAGGAGTTTTACATCTTAGCACCATCCCTCAGATGCTATTTTGAACATAGATTTAATTTGGATATGCTACTGAATCGACCCTCAAGGAAATTTGGAGCCGCGCACTCTCTGTAATGTGAATGTACAAATCTAAATTCAAAAAAGCTACTGAAATGATTTTTGGTGGCTCAGCAAGAAGCATCACTGATGAGAATTTAATATTCGAAACACGTATCTGGTGCATGGAAATTGGTTTGGAATTTTCTTCATGAAGGTTTAGAGTAGGAACCCTTCGACATTATTGTAAATTTTTACGATAAAAATCCAAAACATTTGCTCTAGCATACCGGATGAGCTGTGAAATATAGATACCATAGGGCGGTAATCTAGGAACATCACCGTCAAGCCAGGGGAAATTTACTATGTTTAATCCAAAATCATGTGTTTTGTCATACACACTTGTATGAATCTCTCCATTAACAATTTTATTTTGATATCTAGGTCCAAAAATGGTGTATCTGTGTTTATAGCGTGTGCCTTGTTCCAAATTAATTCTTGTGGATAAATAACATTTTTATACTTTTCAAAAAACAGGATTGTCGATAGTAAGAATATCATCCATGTACCTAGATGTAGCAATGAAAATTTCTCATCATAATTTTTTCTTTGCTTTTGAAGATTTTGGATGAATTCCTTTCATACGTGTATACGTATACGTGTATAAAAATAAATCTGAAACAAGAGGCGCACAATAAGTACCCATAGGAATCCCTACAACTTGCTTGTGGAGTTTCTCACCAAATCTCACATAAATGTTGTCCAAAAGGAAGGACAAGGCAATACACAGGTCACCACATGTCTATGATTTGTATGATTTGTAATCTGTGGCGGAGAAGAAACACTTCGATTCAGATGTACAAATATAAGTTTTCCCCTCTCGATAAAAAAAAACCCCTCAAAATAAGAACAGATCACAAAAAACATCCCCTCCAAAAAAATTTACTTATATATTCACATGATAGTTTATAAATAAACGCATTCGGTTATATATATTATTTCAATGCAAGGATAGGACATTATTTCGGAACATTGATTTCTTTAATCCCTGCCCCGGCTTTATTTCCCTTTCACTGTGTCTTTCAACATTAAAGATTCGTTACATGTGTATTAATCATTTTTTAAAATCATTTTTTTGGGTTTGTTTTTGCTTTATTTGTCTTTGTTTCTTTCTTACGTTGAATGTCCGTTTTCTTTTCAATAGACACGTGTGAACCGTACAGCTATACAGAGTGTTAGATGTAATTTTTTTTTTTGCAATAACCCCTAAAACTCCTCTTATAATTATTACATCGAAAGTTTTAATTTATGATTGGAATATTTTGATTAATCATTGGTATTTTCTGAGTCAAAATTAATAAAATTTGCTAAAACATTATCTTACATCCTTGAAGGTTACACTGTTTCATAAAGTTTATATTTCTAAATCTGACTGTGATTATAATGACACAAGTCATTGTTGTTAGACAAGATACAGTCAGGAAAACAATCATCGTGTTCTACTTTAGGGTCGTCATTTTCATCCCATTCATATAGCTGATTTCCGCAAGCATAACACTGGCATATGTCCGACTGTCCTATAATGATACAAAAGAGCACATATATTCACCAATTATTGAATAAGACAACCATACAAATGTTGTTTATCTGTTAGAAGATATAATTACATTTATTTAGGAAAAGGAAATTCAAATTCTGTTCCTATTTGATATATGATTTGATTTGAAATGAGTACTATTTGCAGTGAATATTTAAACTCAGAGGGATATGCTGTTATCTAATACATCTTTGTCATGCATATAAATTGTGTGAATGATTTGCTAACTGACTTGATCAAGGTATTTTGAAGCCCCCGTAACCTGAGAATGGGGACATATCATTTTGACATCCCCTTGTTTTTGTCTGACTGTCCGTCTGTCTGTCCGTCAACAAAGTTTAACTTTGGTCATAAATTCCAAGTTGTTATGGCTTTTCCATTTCTTCTTATATGACCTAGGATTGATACCAAAATGTTGACCTTGGAACATTGACCTTGAAGTGCGTCCTTCTTTTCAGTAAAATGATGGAGTTGGGGCGTTCGCGTTTCAGAAACAAAATGAGTCTTCATATATTCCTCTCATTGCAAAGAGAATTTATGTGAAGGATACTAAATGACCTAGTTCAAATCTAGGGCTGTAAATTTCAAAATGTTGGTAAAAGCGTCGTATTAACTTAAGAAGAGAAAGAATGACTAGCAGGAAACACTACTTAAAATTATGGATGTTTACAGGCTTGCTAATTAGTACTTTACGTATACAAGTTACCACGAATTTATACTTGAATATGGTTCGATTAAGGAGAGGTTGAGGAGGAATAATCAAAACAACTTTGATGGTTGAGCTAAACAGTTGAAAAACGCATAATGAAATATAACGAATTTAACCGTACTGAAAAAATCAACACGGGCATATTTTAACAAAAGGAAATCACCTGTCAATCACATATTTCGTAATGACAAAAACACTTTCATTCAATTTATGAATTAAAAATAGTAAGAAAGTTTTACCTGTATAAAATAACCCGGCCTTTGCTATCTTATCGGGTACAGGTAACATTTGGTCATGAGGCCAAGTATCGAATGTGGTCATTCTTTTATCCAGTGAACTATACTCTGGATGCTTGACATTTTCTAATATCAACTTCTCAATGTTTTCCCTCTTCACGAATGGGCAGTTGGGATAGAATTTTTTATGGCATTGCCTGACATCATCGTCAGTGGTCCAGCCACTCAGGACGCCACCACAGTGCGCACACTGTACCTTGTCACTATGACCGTCACCGATATACAGAAACCCATCCTCTGTCAACTGTTCTCTCAGATTGGCCAATGTCACAGGAAATCTGCCGAATGTCCTCTGTCGATATTCTTTGTCAGACTTGTATACTTGGAGACGGTCCATTGGATCCTGTGGGGTGATGTCATGTCCAATATTTGATGGAGATAGGAACGCTACAGCCATGATGAATACTCTATCGGATTCTCAAACTAAAGTGATAGATATTCCGGTAGTCAATTAAAAAATTGCAATGCAAATTCCTTTAATGTAGATGAAAATTAAAACATAAAAGAAAATTCAGTTATAAAACCTTAATCGTACCTCTTCTGCTGCTTTCTGAAACAAATATGAATAGTTCCAAAACTTATATAGAAGTTGCACATTAAATTAGCAAGATGTTTTGGAAAGCTTTGGAAAGAAAAATCTGTTGGTTTTTTTTCTTTCTTCCTGTTACATATTGTGTACGGCGTCAGATAAAAATAGACATGCTTGTACATTTAACATGTCCAGCCAATCAGAGCGTTGAAATACAGGAAAATACAGGAAAAGAAAAATTATTTCCGCATTTGTTTATTTATCTAAATATGCATTCGAAAATTTTCATGTCTAATTAACAGGTTTAATATTTGTATGGATATATGAAAGTATAGCATATAGCATATACCTGGGGCTGTAATCAAATCGAAAGTATAATTGTAAGTTGATAAGGTCAAAGTAGTAACATGACAACAAGAAAGGTATTCATGAGAAGTGTAGAAAAAAAAATACCTGTGTAAAACTATCGGAGCTGCGCTCCTCCTGTGTCAGGCCATCTAATGCCAGTGAGGTGCAAGTAAAAGATGTTAGCTGAAAGTTTGAGTAGGGGGTTTTCATTTCCGTCCATGATAGATGTCTGAGAAGTACGTGTAAGCACGGGAAATTTCACGTCATTGAAAGTACTGTTATCCCATGATTCACCATCAATATCAATTAAGTGTTTGTTGAAAAGTAAAATGTTGGAAAAGATGATGTGACATATTTTTATCGTACAACTTTGCTCAGCTCAACTGTCTATCTGAATTGTATATTAAGGAATTCGGACAGGAGATGATCTCAAACAGGACCAGTTACAGGACACCAAAGGGACAAGGAAGACAATTATCGAAGTTGACACGAAGACATTCAATATACAAGGCGTCACATAAAGAAACCACAACAATGGGCAAAGTACTTATTCCGCTTGTAATCCACAATTTTAATCCTCATTTTGCTTTCTTGAATTTTTTTTTTTTGCTTCTGAAAAGAATGTATAGTAGTAGTAGTAATAGTAGTAGTAAAAATATTTGAACGTTAGTGTTCTATTAACATATTTTCCTTTATGTGAACATGAAAGACCTGCTTTGCACATTTCTGCACATCCGATATTTCATATTTGTCCTTGTCATCGGGAATTGTATATTCAAGAATGTATGAATTAAAAAAAGAATGCAGGTAAAAAGGAAGAGTTCAATTGTGTGCGTTGTAAGTATTTTTAAAAGATGTTTTGTTTGAGTTCTCGTTTCTTTAAGCAACAACTCGCAATTGTTGAAAGATCTACCATATGCTTGAGACATGAGACATGATGAAATGTATAGTTGGTATTGATCAATTTGACAAATTTACATTACAGGAAAGTGGATGACACTTCATTGAAAATGAACGATTTTGGAAGGAAAAATAGGAAAATATAAAGCTTTGTAATATTTTAATCCTAAATTCATTTTTCTCATTTAATCATGAAATCATTTCTTGACATTGTTGACAAATTTGTTAGTATTTGACAAAGATTCATCCATAGAATTTCTAATAATTAGCTATCAACTACAGTCAATTGGCTCGGAATTGCAATTTTTTGAACGATAATATTATATCTTATTCCAGTATCCTACCTTTGTTTAGAACACAATTCATCTCATCTTTTCCATATGTAAGTGCAATATATTTATGCAGATTTTGATAGTTAAATCAAAATTAATTTCCTATAGCTTTACGAGAACTAGAATTATACTTTTAATATTATGACGTCATCAAGAAATTCATGGAAATGTTGAAAAATGCATATTTCAAATTCTCATAGAAAATTTTCCTGTGGATAGAATCAAATATAAGTTTGTATAATCCAGGACAGACAAGTAATATATAATTTCAGAAATTTTGAGAAAAATTAAATTTGGCGTCCAAGTGTTCAATACCTCCTTAATATCATTAGTATAATCAGGGGCCAACCCTAGCTGTCAGTACAATGAATGTGGTTATATTGATTTAAAAAAATGAATCTAATATATTTTCTGAACATTGATGCAGGTATCACCCGAAAAATTTGATGGACAACTACGCGCAATGATGCAGTTTTCCGTCAATTTTTCGGGTGATACCTGCATCAATAGAAAAAAAAATATAAGATTAATCTCTTATCATTTTATATCCTCTACATATGGAAAACAGGCTGTTTTCTTGGATCTAATAACAATTAATCCCCGCACTATATCTCGTAAGTTCGGGAGTTGTGCAGTGATACAACTTCCTCCCAAAACGGAAACAAGTTATGGCAACCGACATGATTCAAACAGCGAACGATTGTCTCTTTTTATCTTTGGAATAAGGACACCCAACAGGGACAGTTAATCTTTTAGTAAGTAAAATAGAAATGGTACCCTTGAAATTTCAAGCAAACATTAACAAATGGTATTTTCGGCTACGAGCTTATTCGTGTTTGAAGGAATCCCCGGTTCTAAAAATAGTGCTATAAAAAGACCTTCGTGAAAACTTTGTTGATCGATGCATCAACAAAATTTCTTTGCCAATCAGAATCTTCGTTTCTTGAAAATAACAATGGAAATTAAATGATCTAAATAATAGATCACTTATAAATGTTTTATGCTTACTGTATAAAATGATAGGTTCTCTTTTATTCATATTTGTCACCAGTCGTACATCTGTAGAACAACACAAGGTAGACAATAAACCAGGCTAAAGTTGCACAAAATCAATTGTCTATAAACAACAATGTTCATACTTGGATTAATCTCAAGTAAAACACTATATACGTGTTCAGAAATATCAGAATATTTACATTATCTGATAGCAGACAAATATTACAAAAAGGAAGGAGTTAATCTCCGTCAAAACTCCATGGCAATTCCACCAGCAACACTCCATAACATTCAAATGTAAAAGTACAAAAACAACTGATACCCCGGTATATCTGTACACAAACCAGAAGTCTCTGATGAGACTGAAGCTCTCCTGGTTGTTTGCCTAAATTAATCTAAGTGCCACTCTCATTTTCCAAAAAGAAGGAGGAGATCTCAAACAAGACCCCGTTGCAGCATCAACAGTAAAACACCAAAACACCCGATGCAAAAACACAAAAGACGAGTACAGCACGAGACGGAAAAGAGACACACGACATGTAAACATCAAACACAAAAGACTACACATAAACCGACGAGACCAATGGGTAACCGGTGCCGACTTTGGACGGCCATCTGTCACGCAAGTAGCAAATGGTGTGGTTATCCTGGGTTACGTGCGCACAACCCTCTCACTTCTCCAATTACCCAGAGGTCTCCAAGACCCTTAGATCAGGGGCTCAAACAAAATACAAGACCAGAGAATGATTAATATAATGGAAAAAGAATTAACTCTCTATCAATTTTACTTTCAGAGAATTGGTGTTCACAAGATAACATGATAGAGTTATACATGCAGAGACGAAAATTACCACATCCATTTTCCATGAACCTGGGGGTCAGGGGTTCAAACAATAAAAGGTGCACATCTAGACCACAGACTGAAAATAATGCAAAATTAATTATCTTTCTATCAATTATACTTTCTGAGAATTGATGCCAGCAAGATTAAATAGTTATATAGGAGAAAATGACCAAGCCCATTTTTCAAGATCCTTGGGGTCAGGCCCTCAAACAAAATATCAGGTGCACATCTAGATCACAGCCTGATAATAATGTTTAAAGAATTATCTCTCTATCAATTATACTTTCTGAGAATTAGACAAGATTAGAGAGTTGTACAGGAGAAATGACCACACCCATTTTCCAAGACCCTAGGGGTCAGGGGCTCAAACAAAATATCAGGTGCACATCTAGACTACAGACTGAGAATAATGCAAAAACAACTATCTTTCTATCAGTTATACTTTCTGAGAATTGGTGCTCACAAGATTACATAGAGTTATATAGGAGAAAATGACCACACCAATTTTCCAAGAATCTTGGGGTCAGGGGCTCAAACAAAATATCAGGTACACATCTAGACCACAGAGTGAGAATAAAGCAAAAACAATAATCTTTCTATCAATTATACTTCCTGAGAATTGGTGCTCACAAGATTACATAGAGTTATGTAGGAGAAATGACCACACCCATTTTCAAAGACCCTGGGGGTCTGGGGCTCAATCAAAATATCAGGTTCACATCTAGACTACAGACTGAGAATAAAGTAAAAGCAATTATCTTTTTATCAGTTATACTTTCTGAGAAGTGGTGCTCACAAGATTACATAGAGTTATTTAGGAGAAAATGACCACACCCATTTTCCAAGACCCTGGGGGTCAGGTGTTCAAACAAAATATCAGGTGCACATCTAGACCACAGACTGAGAATAATGCAAAAACAATTATCTTTCTATCAATTATACTTCCTGAGAATTGGTGCTCACAAGATTACATAGTTACATAGGAGAAAATGACCACAACCATTTTCCAAGACCCTTGGGGTCAGGGGCTCAAACAAAATATCAGGTGCACAACTAGACCACAGGCCCATTATAATGCAAAAAGAATTTATTTTGTACTATTCACAGATTCAGAGGATTCGCGCTCACAAGAAAAGTTTAACAGACGGACAGACGGCCGGACGCCGGACACAGGGCGATCGCATAAGCTCGACTGGTCTTTGACCAGTAGAGCTAAAAAGAGATATCACATCACAAGCACAATATTCTCTATATATGCATCACAGTTGCCAGTCTACACTAATTCTCGTTTGATGAAATCGCTGCTTTCATGTAAAACTATATCTTAAAATTTAGATCACCGAGGGTTCAGTTTGCAAGATAGAAGAGCATTTTTTCTATAGAACTTATGCATGGTGATGTAGTCAGGATGTTTTCATACTAAAATGCAATACACTCAAAGGACCTGTAACGTTAAGAGCCGTTATCTGCCCAATTTTTACTTGCGATACCAGCTCAACCAGTATCATTTAAATCGTGTCGTGTGCGTGAAATTATTTCATTTCAAGTATCTTTAATTAAATATAGTAGTTTTGTTCACATAATTATAAAAAACAAGCTATATTTTTACGTAGATGCGAGGGTGGGGGTCTTTTTTATGATGTGAATAATACGAGTGAAATGTCGAAAATTTTGTAAGAATCGGTCGATTTTGTTGATCGAAATGTCAAAATGAACTACAATGAGAAGATTCAATAAGAAATATCGTGCTTAAACAAGATTTTCTCCAAATATTATATTCCGGATTTATGAGACAGTTAGCCGCAGAAACGGCCAACGACACTTGGATATTTGGTTGGTAGGGGTGTGTTGGCCGCAGGAAAGTACATTGAACAACGTCATATGAATGGACGTTGTTATGGAAACAACCTCGTGGTGTCACGTGTTTGACGAGGTTGTTTCCATAACAACGTCCATTCATATGGATCGAGGTGTCACGTGTTTGACCTGACGCATGAGTGTAAACTTACAACATGGCGCTTGAATTCGAAGAGACGAAGCGGAGGCAAGTAGAATCCCGGCCGTATCATTGATATTAAAGCTTAACAAGGTAAAATATGATTGCCGATCGTTTAGTTTTATTTTATTTGAGTGAGACACAGTCAATAATTCCCCAGAAAATTTGCCGATTCGTGCCGGCCATATCCTAAATTTGGGTCCCGGGTTTGTTCAATGTACTTTCCTGCGGCCAACACACCCCTACCAACCAAATATCCAAGTGTCGTTGGCCGTTTCTGCGGCTATGAGACAGTAAACACGTGGTCAGAGATATAAAATCGAACACTCACTCTCACTTCTATTGCACAACTACCAATGCGGACGTTATAAAAAAAAAAGTTTGAATTAGCCTTTTTTCAGTGTATAAAATTATATTTCTTTTACATTTAGCATCATTACATTTTCTAAAGACTTTGTGCATGTAACAGAAGAAGTTTTGAGCATTTTCCCAAGATTGACTGTCGTTAACGCAAATTGTTAACTTTTATTGCGAGGGGTTGTTGAATTATCAATGCCAAAAAGTAAAATAAAGGAGTTTGTTATCGAAAAGTAAACAACGACGAATATTTTTGTTGAAATTTTATTAATTAGAAGCTATTATTAAAGAAGTTAATTATTTGCCGAAAGCGAGTCAAATACCAATTAGTAATACTCAGTTAAGTTCAAATCTTTCCTTCACCCCTACCCGCCCAATCGCAGTTTTGTAAATTGACTATTGTCCCCCCCCCTTTGGAACACAACTCCGCTTTTACCGAACCAGAAGTCTCTGATGAGACTGAAGCTCTACTGGCTGTTTTGTTAAATTCACTGAGTTGACATCCATTTTCCAACCCTGGGGGACAGGGACTCACACAAAATATCAGATGCACATCAACACCACAGACACATAATACATGTAATGCTAAAAGAATTTACTCTCCATGAATTATTGGTATACTTTCTGAGATCTGGTGTTCACAAGATTACAAAGACTTATACATGAGAAAATGACCATACCTATTTTCAAAGACGGGTAAGTCTTAAGCAGAATCTCCGGCACACAATCAGATCACAGACTCATGGAATGGGAAAGGAAATATCTCTCTACAGTATCAATTATACTTTCTGAGAACTGGTGTTCACTAGATTACAGAGTTAAATAGGAGAGCATGACCACACCCATTTCAAAGACCCTAGGGTTCAGATGCTGAAACGAAATAGCAGGCACACACATACAATGTAGAAAAGAAACTGATTATAATGCAAAAAGAATTATCTCTCCATCAATTATACTTTCTGAGAATTGATGTTCACAAGGTAACATAGTTTATACTGGAGAAAATGACCACACCAATGTCCAAGACAATGGGGTTCAGGGGCTCAAACAAAATATGAGGGCACAAATAGACCAGGGACTGATTATAATGCAAACAGAATTATCTCTCTACCAATTTTACTTTCTGAGAATTGATGTTCACAAGGTAACATAGACTTATATAGGAGAAAATGACCACACCCGTTTCCAAGACCCTGGGGGTCAGGGGCTCAAACAAAATATCAGGGGCACAACTAGACCAGAGACTGATTATATTGCTAAAAGAATTATTTCTCTATCAATTATACTTTTTGAGAATTGATGTTCACTAGATTACATAGACATATATAGGAGAAAATGACCACACCCATTTCCAAGACAATGGGGGTCAAAGGCTCAAACAAAATATCAGGTGCACAACTGGACCAGAGACTGATTATATTGCAAAAAGAATTATTCCTCTATCAATTATACTTTCTGAGAACTGGTGTTCACTAGATTACATAGATTTATATAGGAGAAAATGACCACACCCATTTTTGAAGACGCTGGGGGTCAGAGGCTCAAACAAAATATCAGGTGTACAACTAGACCAGAGATTGATTATATTGCAAAAAGAATTATCTCTATAACAATTATACTTTCTGAGAATTGATGTTCACAAGGTAACATAGATTTATATAGGAGAAAATGACCACACCCATTTTTGAAGACCCTGGGGGTCAGAGGCTCAAACAAAATATCAGGTGCACAACTAGACCAGAGACTGATTATATTGCAAAAAGAATTATTTCTCTATCAATTATACTTTCTGAGATTTGGTGTTCACTAGATTACATAGACTTGTATAGGAGAAAATGACCACACCCATTTTTGAAGACCCTGGGGATCAGAGGCTCAAACAAAATATCAGGTGCACAACTGGACCAGAGACTGATTATATTGCAAAAAGAATTATTTCTCTATCAATTATACTTTCTGAGAATTGGTGTTCACTAGATTACATAGACTTATATAGGAGAAAATGACCACACCCATTTTTGAAGACCCTGGGGGTCAGAGGCTCAAACAAAATATCAGGTGCACAACTAGACCATGGACCAAACTAAATGCAAAAAGAATTAGCTTTCTATCATTTATGGCTTCAGAGGAGTTGCGCTCACAAAAAATTGTTAACAGACAGACAGACAGACGGAGGGACGGACGCCGGACAACATGGTATCGCATAAGCTCGACTGGTCTTTGACCAGTAGAGCTAAAAATTGTATTTTGAAAATACATCTTAGGTAGAAGTGGTGTTGTGTTCCAAGGGGGGGGGGGAACGATATTCTATGAAAACTTTTCCGATTTTCATTGATTTCTCATTTATATTCAAATAAATCTCTATTACAGCAATTTTATGAAATTTTTTCTCCAGAGTTTGGAGGGGTTTTCTCTTTTAAAATGTTTCATCAACTTGATTACAGAAATGAAGTACTTTGAAATTTCATTATTTTTTGGGTGGATTTTACGCCTTATCGTTACAGGTCCTTCAAGACTATCATCTTCAGAAACTACATTGGCTGTGCATATATTTTGTAATGGTCACTGCAACGTCGCCTTGTTTTTTTTTTGTAAACAAGATACGCTTTGTACTTACGGTACATCATTTTATACCTCTGACACACCTTTAAGGTAGTTTGAACATTTCTGCAAGTTTTATTTACGTGTATTTCATTCAAACCTTGACGATATGATGCCCATTGTTAGTCCCTACCGGCAACGCCAAAGGGGACTCTTAGTTTTTTTCTTTGTTTTCCTAAACATTTACATTTAGAAAATTTCAAAAGATTTTAACCAAATCCAATCTGTAACCTTGACTTTGAAACTAAGTTAAATGTATGTTTCTTTCTCCAATTATAAGCAGTAAGTACACAGAGTCGTTCTGTGATTGAATGACAATGTGTATGTCAATTATGACCAATTCACATCTATGACCATGACCCCTGACCTTGATTGGGTACCTTCTTTCATCATAAAGTAAACCAAGCAGTCATTTGGGCCCTTACATTATTTACCACACACTACTCCTCCAATTAAGAGGATAACATATTAAGTATTCATGTTAAATTGGAAGCACATTAGATTCTCAATTATATTTAATTTAGATTTGTTTACAGATGTACACATACTACACATTAATATGACTATAATACAAAATAACAAAGACTTCTGTACCTAACAACGTATTCATGTCAATACTTTAATATAAATTAATGGCAATTTCTCTCATTCTAGAATATATGTAATGATCAGGCTCATGAATTGTGGAGTAATCTCCGATGCATCCATCAGATTTCTGTTCTGCTTTTCTTCACTTTGAAATCGACAAGCATGTGCCGCCTATGACCTTGTTGCAAGTTGCAAATGGAACTATGAATGACTCAAATTTCAATTCATGTGACAATGGTATTAGATGCATACGGGAGAGGAGACAGAGTTTTCTTCTCATTGCATGCTATCTCTGCGTCATAAACAAACAATTTGATTATGCAAAAATATAATCTAAAATTATGTTGATTTTTCTTGGCTATGTTACTTGATTGGCTGAACAGACCAAAATTTGCATTTTTCCAGATTTGTTCATTTTAAACTTGTTTTGTTTTATTTTTTAACCCTAAAGTATTCAACATAGTTTTTCATAAAAAAAATCTTCCATTCTACTATAAATCTTGCAAAAATCTAAACAAGCCTAAGGTTTTACATTATTTTGATTTCATATCAGACTATGAAAGAATCTCATGATAGTATTAATACATTTGATGCCTACTTTATTTTATAGATGCATCTGATATAATTCAACATTGTGTCATATTCCATTTATATCCTGAGAGCAACTTTAAACCATGCAGAAAAATTTCATTCAATTGGAATCTTCATAAATCACGTAAACTTTGCCTCAAATTTAGTACACTTGTAAATTAGTGTACATGTACTCTTAAATAAATGCAGTAATAAAAGTACATCATAACAAAATTTATACAAAATGACATAAAAATGTACACATGCAATATGTCACTTAATTGTAGTACTAGTTTAGGATAAATTGTGTTTAGAATCCTTTGAAAACATTGAATTCCTTGAAATATTGAAATATAAAAAAAAGTTTATTGTAAAATATCATGAAGGATATACATGTATATATATTTATAGAAATGAGAATAATAGGTTCTATCACGATCTACTGAGTGAGACATAAAAAATTTACACGAGTGACAGAAATTTAACCTCGTCCTGAGTAAAGAGTAGCTTTACAAGGGAAAAGATTAAAAATTTCTGTCACGAGTGTAAATTTTTATGTCTCAATCAGTGGAGAGTGAAAGAATCTATTTCTTCTAAAATGGACCACAAGAAAAAAGTGAATTAAATCAAAGTTTCATGCCATCTATCGCCATGTTTTCTGACGCCGTTACTGTGACGTCACAAAAAGATTCTCTTTTATCATTGGTCAATAGGAGCCTTTGAGACAACTTATGTGTCTTGCATATGCTTGCAAAATCTTGACTCGTGCGATGTTTTTTTTTCTATTTTTTACAAGATAACTCTAACTGGAAATTTTTCCTGTAAACTAAGATTTCTATGAAAAGAGATTTCTCAAAGATGCATCACATGTTCATCAGAGGACATCATTGAAACCAATGTACTGTTATTTCACAATTAGCTTATATTGAGTATGCTTTTCCTTAGGAAATGGTTAAATGTTTGAGAAGATGTATTTTATCGATAAATGCTGAACTTCATGTATGCATACCGGTACCATGTAAAACAAGACAAAAATAACTTGTTCAGAAAGCGCATATACAAATGTGCTAAATACAGGTACAATATCAAATCAAAATTTTTAATATAGGATCTGCTAACATGTATTCACTATTTAAATAAACAAAACAGGATAATAGCAAAAAGGTAATGTAAACATTTTACACCAATATATCAATCTTTTTTATAAAACAATATTTTCAAGATTCACCATCTGATTCAAGGTGAGTAGTAAATTATAGTAGTTCACTAAATATACCTTGACAGCCGAGTCATAGTAATGATTTTTTGAAGAACAGAAACCTACGAACCTTCATTAAGGTTATATATACCGGTATATAAATCACTCACAAAAATGAAGAGGTGAATTCATAGAACTGTGGTCCCACTTTTGATATTTGTCTGAATTAATGTACATCTATTGTAGGTCAAAATCCAATGTCAAATTTACAAGGTCAAAAGTCAATGTATCAAATGAAAGCTCTTGTTAAGCTGTCACCCCTATAGTTCATGAAATATCACTCAGGTTAAAGTTTTGTAAAAATATGCCGAAGTCAAAGATCAAAAATTCAAAATGAAGGTCAAAGTCCAAGGTCACTTGATCAATAGGCTGGTTAACAAATGAAGGCTTTCTTTCATCCCAAGGTCAAGCTCACATTGTCTAAATTTTAATTTTACACAAAGGCAACACACATCAAATGTAGAAGCCCCATCATAACCAAAAACCATCATCACAATCAATAGTTATGTCGAAGGTTTAAAGTTTTTATCAAAAGTAGGTCAAACTCCAAGGTCAAATTAATAAGCTAAAATATTCCAATAAAGATCTTTTTACATGGAATGAAGATGTGAAATATGAAAATCTTACGGTATTTCTAGCCAATCAAAGTTTATGCTCAAGAATTCAGTTTATTGAATGTAGGTCAAAACCTAAGGTAGATGCTACAAGATCAAAAATTTTCAAAGGATCAAAATAAACTTATTGTTAAAAATACTCATATGATATACACAAGCCCCATTTTAAATACCATTCAAAAGTTATGCTGTAGGTAAAAGTTTTTGTACCTTACAGACAGATGTACAACATAAAAGAACTTCTGATTTAGCAAACATGTGCGACAACAACAAGAACAAAGATCAGATAAGCAAAGAATCTCCTTGAATCTGCATATCTAACATCATATTTATAAGCTGTGTGAATTAAACATTTGACCTTGAGTATATATGGCCATTGATTCATTCATCCATTCTTAATATTTGTAAAAGTTTTTGTCATTCTTTATTTTATCATACGATCACAGAATAAATTTATACCGGTTGACTTCACCAGATATTGTTTACAGAAATCTGGTCATTCTATGTTTATCTTGTCTTCTAATGAGTTCATAGGAATTTTCCAAAATCATGACCTTGAGCTATGACCTTGAAAATCATTAAAGTCCATTCTTTCTCCAAAATATTTAGATGGCTTGGTGATTCTACAATTTTCATTTGTACTTTTCTGTGTTGTCATGATGTATGTGGATCACACATTTAACATGCTAAAACATTATATCATGATACTATTATCTTTGTTTTAGAAGAATAATAATTTAAAAAATAGTCATGAGATGAAAAGGACAACTGCCGAGTGGTCAGTGGTGTTATACCATGTACATAATATAGATAATGAAACTGACAAGAATTGATTTCACTGAATTCAAAATGAAGTACAATATGATGTACATCCAACTCACAGAGATTCCTCCATCTTAGGACAATATGAGATGAAAAGGACAACTGCCGAGTGGTCAGTGGTGTTATACCATGTACATAATATGGATAATCAAACTGACAAGAATTGATTTCACTGAATTCAAAATGAAGTACAATACGATGTACATCCAACTCACAGAGATTCCTCCATCTTAGGACAAAAAAATCCCTAATTTCATACAAGATAGAACATTTATGGTGATCCATTCCTTTTATGTCAAAACAGAACCAATCTATGACTCAATCACCTCAGCACAAGAAAAAACAGATTTTTATCTCATCACTGAGCCTTTTCTAATTTCATGGACAACTTAAGGTTAAAGAGAATAAAAACCCCAAAAATTTGAAAACTAAAAACTTAATAAGATATAAACTAAATCATTTGAAATACTAATTAATTTAGTCATACAAGTAGACATACTACATTCATTCAGAGAATGATGTTTGTGCTGCCATGTCTGTGGCCTGCAGGCTGGCCTGCACTGTGTTTGTGGACTGTATCGTGCCTGTGGTCTGCAGGCTGGCCTGCGCTGTATGTATTCTGTCCATTGCCACATCTACCACAGTGGCCTGCATACTGGCCTTCATGGCCTTTATTTGGGCCTGGGCCGTCACGTTTATCGGAGACACCATGTGACTGAGCTGTTCTTCTTCCCACACTAACCCTTCATCGTCCTCCTCCTCTCCTTCCTCAGGGCTTACATCCTCCCCTTGATGGCGCTTTATATGTCTCTTAAGGTAGCGAGGCTGTGTGAATGTTTTTGAGCATATGTAGCAGCCATAAACACCTTGACGTAAGTGAATCGAGAGATGCTGGTGTAGGTTAGCCTGCGACGCAAATATTTTGAAGCACACTTCACACTGGAAAGGTTTATCAGGAGTAGGTTCCTCGACCTCTACTGGCTCCTGGGGCCTATTATGTCTATCAAGGTGTCGCTTCAGGTAGCGCTCCTGCATGAACTGTTTACCACACAAGTGACACGTACAGGTTGGAGTGATCAAATGAACACTTTGATGCCTCTCACAATCCTGCTTTGATTTGAATCTCTGTGTGCAATGTGGGCAAGGAAATTTACGTTCATCTGAATGAGACTGAAGGTGACGCTTTAGAATTGTCATGTTTGAACAGGTTTTACCACATATAGAACATGGTATATGCTCATTTTTCAGGTGAGTTTGCATGTGTTGTTTGAGCTCAAAGCCACTAACAAACCGTTTGTCACATAACGAACATGGAAACTGCCGATCATTGAGATGACGCCTTTTGTGTTTTGCCAAGCTGCTGTTTAGTTCCTTTCCACATATGTCACATTTGTATGGCTTCTTTCCTGTAAAGACAATCATATATTAAACACATGTAATGCTATTTTCATTAAAAGAGATCATAGTGGACTTCTTCTGGGAAATATGACCATTTACAAATTAACTGCAACCAACATAAATACTAAAAATTCCTCAATATTTCATTACCTATACAATAGATTATAGAGAGTTTTGTAAACAATTCTGAGAACAGAAACAAAAAGAGAGTGTAATCAAAGATTACAAAGCTCACCTCATGGCAGCATTTTATCATAGCAGAAAGCAGTCAAAGATTACACAATTTTAAATTTGAAAATCTGTCCAACTGAGAACCAACAAAAATGTTACCACACAAAAACAAAATAGAAAAGGGAAGTAGAGAATTTCATTTATTGACAAGTTAAAAGTCATGTTTGTAAAACATTAATGCCCCCCTACCCCTTCTGTGATTAAAGTCCGTCACAACTTTATACTTGCATTGATACAACCTATGGGGGTATAAAGTAACAGTGTAATGAAAAAAGTCAAAGAAGTATAACTGTCAGGAGGACCTGTATTTACAGCATTTATGCTTTGTTAAAGCTCTTCTTCTAATAAACTTCTACAAGGTAATTAATAGTATTCTATCAAATAATCATATTCAACAAACCTGACACTGAACAGAATGTTGGTAAATTTTCCAACCAAAATTCAAGGGGCATAACTCTGTCAAATTTTTTTGATCAGATTCGAAGTGCAAGGGGCATAACTCTGTCAAAATTCTTTTGATCAGACCAAAATATAAACTTGACCTGGATTTTCATTTGATGTGTCTGTACACAAAATTTCATTTGAATATGTGAATCCACTCCAGAGGTATTGAACGGAAACTGATGTCGTGGACCGACCGCCCGTCCGATGGACCGACAGACAGAAAGTCAGACAGCGGCAAAGCAATATGTCCCCTCTTCTTCAAAGGGGGGCATAAAAATTTTTGATTGAACCCAAATATGAACTTGACCTACATTTTAATTTGATGTGTCTGAAAACAAAATTTCATTTCAATATGTAACTCCACTCAAGAGATATTGAACGGAAACCCTGAAATTTTGGTATTTTTCGAAGTGCAAGGGGCATAACTCTGTCCAAATTTTGTTCATCGGACCTAAATATGAACTTGACCTAATAGATTTTCATTTGATGTGTCTGTATACAAAATTTCATTTCAATATGTAACTCCACTCAAGAGATATTGAACAGAAACCCTGAAGTTTTGGTATTTTTCGAAGTGCAAGGGGCATAACTCTGTCCAAATTTTTTTGATCAGACCTAAATATGAACTTGACCTGGATTTTCATTTGATGTGTCTGTATACAAAATTTCACTTCAATATGTAACTCCACTCAAGAGATATTGAACAGAAACCCTGAAATTTTGGAATTTTTCGAAGTGCAAGGGACATAACTCTGTCAAAATTTTTTCGATCGGACCTTAATTCGAACTTGACCTGGATTTTCATTTGATGTGTCTGTATACAAAATTTCACTTCAATATGTAACTCCACTCAAGAGATATTGAACAGAAACCCTGAAATTTTGGTATTTTTCGAAATGCAAGGGGCATAACTCTGTCAATTTTTTTTTTATTGGACCCAAATATGAACTTGACCTAGATTTTTGTTTGATGTGACTGTATACAAAATTTCATTTCAATATGTGAATCCATTCCAGAGATATTGAACGGAAACTGATGTCGCGGACCGACCGACAGACCGACCGACAGACAGACCGACCGACAGCGGCAAACCTATATTTCCCCTCTTCTTCGAAGGGGGGGCATAAAAATTGATTTCCAAATCTTCCTAACATGTGCACCCAAGCAGAAATTATAGGTCATGACCTACATTTGAACGTAGATTTGTGATTTACTCATAAAAATGTATCATCTGTGCTTCCTAGTACTTATAAAAGAGAAATAAAACTTCTTAACATTGATACCCAAATCTTCCTAACATGAGCACTCAAGTGAACAAGTTAAAAGTCATGTTTGTAAAACATTAATGCCCCCCTACCCCTTCTGTGATTAAAGTCTGTCACAACTTTATACTTGCATTGATACAACCTATGGGGGTATAAAGTAACAGTTTCATTTCAATACGTAACTCCACTCAAGAGATATTGAACAGAAACCCTGAAGTTTTGGTATTTTTCAAAGTGCAAAGGGGCATAACTCTGTCCAAATTTTTTTGATCGGACCTAAATATGAACTTGACCTAGATTTTCATTTGATGTGTCTGTATACAAAATTTCATTTTTATATGTAACTCCACTCAAGAGATATTGAACGGAAACCCTGAAATTTTGGTATTTTTCGAGTGCAAGGGGCATTACTCTGTCAAAATTTTGTTGATTGGACCCAAATAAGAACTTGACCTAGATTGTCATTTGATGTATCCATATACAAAATTTCATTTCAATATGTAACTCCACTCAAGAGATATTGAACGGAAACCCTGAAATTTTGGTTTTTTTCGAAGTGCAAGGGGCATAACTCTGTCAAAATTTTGTTGATTGGACCCAAATAAGAACTTGACCTAGATTGTCATTTGATGAGTCTGTATACAAAATTTCATTTTTATATGTAACTCCACTCAAGAGATATTGAACGGAAACCCTGAAATTTTGGTATTTTTCGAGTGCAAGGGGCATTACTCTGTCAAAATTTTGTTGATTGGACCCAAATAAGAACTTGACCTAGATTGTCATTTGATGTATCCGTATACAAAATTTCATTTCAATATGTAACTCCACTCAAGAGATATTGAACGGAAACCCTGAAATTTTGGTATTTTTCGAAGTGCAAGGGGCATAACTCTGTCAAATTTTTTCCGATCGGACCTTAATACGAACTTGACCTAGATTTTCATTTGATGTGTCTGTATACAAAATTTCATATCAATATGTAACTCCATTCAAGAGATATTGAACGGAAACCCTGAAATTTTGGTATTTTTCGAAATGCAAGGGGCATAACTCTGTCAAAATTTTTTTGATCGGACCCAAATATGAACTTGACCTAGATTTTTGTTTGATGTGTCTGTATACAAAATTTCATTTCAATATGTGAATCTGCTCAAAAGATATTGAACGGAAACCCTGAAATTTTGGTATTTTTCGAAATGCAAGGGGCATAACTCTGTCAAATTTTTTCCGATCGGACCTTAATACGAACTTGACCTAGATTTTCATTTGATGTGTCTGTATACAAAATTTCATATCAATATGTAACTCCATTCAAGAGATATTGAACGGAAACCCTGAAATTTTGGTATTTTTCGAAATGCAAGGGGCATAACTCTGTCAAAATTTTTTTGATCGGACCCAAATATGAACTTGACCTAGATTTTTGTTTGATGTGTCTGTATACAAAATTTCATTTCAATATGTGAATCCGCTCAAAAGATATTGAACGGAAACCCTGAAATTTTGGAATTTTTCGAAGTGCAAGGGGCATAACTCTGTAAAATTTTTTTCGATCGGACCTTAATACGAACTTGACCTGGATTTTCATTTGATGTGTCTGTATACAAAATTTCATTTCAATATGTAACTCCATTCAAGAGATATTGAACGGAAACCCTGAAATTTTGGTATTTTTCGAAATGCAAGGTGCATAACTCTGTCAAAATTTTGTTGATCGGACCCAAATATAAACTTGACCTAGATTTTCATTTGATGTGTCTGTATACAAAATTTCATTTCAATATGTGAATCCACTCAAGAGATATTGAACGGAAACCCTGAAATTTTGGTATTTTTCAAATTGCAAGGGGCATAACTCTGTCAAAATTTTTTTGATCGGACCCAAATATGAACTTGACCTAGATTTTTGTTTGATGTGTCTGTATACAAAATTTCATTTCAATATGTGAATCCGCTCAAAAGATATTGAACGGAAACCCTGAAATTTTGGTATTTTTCGAAGTGCAAGGGGCATAACTCTGTCAAAATTTTTTTGATCGGACCCAAATACAAACTTGACCTGGATTTTCATTTGATGTGTCTGTATACAAAATTTCATTTCAATATGTAACTCCATTCAAGAGATATTGAACGGAAACCCTGAAATTTTGGTATTTTTCGAAATGCAAGGGGCATAACTCTGTCAAGATTTTGTTGATCGGACCCAAATATGAACTTGACCTAGATTTTCATTTGATGTGTCTGTATACAAAATTTCATTTCAATATGTGCATCCACTCAAGAGATATTGAACGGAAACCCTGAAATTTTGGTATTTTTCGAAATGCAAGGGGCATAACTCTGTCAAAATTTTTTTGATCGGACCCAAATATGAACTTGACCTAGATTTTTGTTTGATGTGTCTGTATACAAAATTTCATTTCAATATGTGAATCCATTCCAGAGATATTGAACGGAAACTGATGTTGCGGACCGACCGACAGACCGACCGACAGACCAACAGACCGACCGACAGCGGCAAACCTATATGTCCCCTCTTCTTCGAAGGGGGGCATAAAAATATAGGTCATGACCTACATTTGAACGTAGATTTGTGATCTACTCATAAAGACGCATCATCTGTGCAAGTTTGGACTTCCTAGCACTTATAAATAAAGAAATTAAATTTCTGAACATACTAGTATGGACGCGGATGCCGACGACAGGGTGATTGAATAAGCTCCCTCTCACTTCATGAGGTGAGCTAATGAAATTTGTTTGTAAAACATCATGCTTCCCTCGGCAGCTTTCTTTACAAAATGTATAAAGACAAGGTCAAGGTTAACATTCATGTAGGAGATAAAAGAAAGATCTATTACAAGAAATACTGTACAAATGTGAAATATGGTAGCTCTTTGACTTGTAGTATTGAAAATTTTGCTTTAGTTTTTCAGGAATAGGTTAAGCATTGAGGAAAACAATCTTAGTATTTCAAGAAGAGGGGATATCAAGGGAAAACAAAGAAGTGATAAATGATAGCCCTCTGACTTACTATTGAAGTAAAAAGTCAAAAGTGACAGTTTTCATGAAGCAAGTAAAATTGTTACAAAAAGATCAAGAAGTGAAAAACTTGGATATCAAATGAAAGGTTTTCCTCCATGTGAAATATTACAGTGTAATCAATTATCATTTCCTCAAATAAAGCAAAGTTAAAAAAGTTTAAGACAAAAAAAAAAGACAAATAAACCAATCAAATATAATATACAGTAGACAAAAAGGATAATTATGATATACATTTTAGCCACCAATCTTTAAAACAAGGATGTAGAAAATGAATCATTTTGGCTTCAAATTATGGTGAATGTCAAAAACCTAACCTGTATGAATGGTCATATGTCTCTTTAGATGACCTGCTTCTCTAAATGATATACCACATTCACAGCATACAAAAGGCTTATCTCCCGTATGACATCGTTTATGATTCCTCAGTAGATCATTACGTGTAAATACTTTACCACACTCCTCACATATCAAAGATTTCTTCTCTCGTGGACCCTTCTCTGAAATTATATACTTACATGTATTTGATTTTCAAATATCATTTTACAATTACAATGCATGTATATGTACATACAAACATACAATTCATTATTATCATTGTTAACATCTTAATTCATGGTTAGTTTTGGGTACAACAAATCATAATTTGCATTCATTCAGTTAATGGAGGTACTTTAAATGTGCTGCATATTTGCTGTTATTGATAATTGCTGTTTTTTTATTCCTCCTAGGTTAAGTTTAAACTGGTATTTATTTCACTTTCATATTCAATATAAGTATAGGTAATTAAGATAATGCAGGATTAGGAAACAAGTATGATACTTATATAAATCCTTTTCCTATAACATCCAAAGTTTGATCTTTACTTTTGACCTCAGATTTCTAGGTACCTCCATGGAGAGACTCTATTTGTGTACTTTCATGAATGTGTGTCGTCTTTGTAATGATATAACATTTAATAATGATTTATTCAATATACAAACAATGTATATGCACTACAATAACTTGTTTCCTATAGCATCATATCCCACCCATCCTGCTTCATCTTTCGGTATTTTTTGGACATAATTTTCAAAGTTTTTGCCATATTTCATTGCTTGGACTGAGGACTACTGACGAGGGTACCTGAAACATGCATGTCTGGTCCAATCTGCTTTAAATTTATCTGTTCTAAAATTGAAGACATTACATAAACTAACATTCTTAAACCCAACTTTCCAGTTAACAGGCAAGCCAGACCAGCTGTGTTACAAGCATTCCAATTGTGCGTTACAATGATATTCATTTGCTCATCATGGCCTAATGCATGCACAGTATTTGAAATCATAACATCATTTTTTAGTAAAGCAAAATTATTGCACAATTATTCATGAATTCAAATTGTTTTTTTGTTTTTGTTTTAAATATAGACAGAAAATGTACATTGCCTGAAAGATTAAAATATTTGAATATTTTTTAGAAATTGCAAAAGAATATATTCTAACCTTTCTTTTCCTTTGGTACTTTGGCTTTCTTTTCTCGCTTCTTTTTCTTTTTTGTAGTTTCTTCTTCTACTTTGTTATCACCAAAAACATCCCAATCATCACAGGAATCTGCCTTCACAGAGTCTACTGCTTCCTCAATTTTGTCCTTGGGTTTCACTACTGTCTTTTTCTTTCTGGTACGTCGTTTCCTGGTCTTAGTCTTTGGTTTCTCTGTGTATGAGTAATCATCGTTATCTTCAAGTTCTGTGTCCTCGTCCATAATGGGATTATAATCTACATCATCAGCGCTGTCATCTTTATTTTTCATTGTTAGTTTCTGTGGACTAGCCCTTTTTCTGCGTTTTTTAGCAGGACTTGGTTCTTGACAAACACTCTCATTTGCTCGAGCCATAACTTTAGCAGTAACTGACTTCACTGACTCTTCTACAATGTTTTTTGTGTCTATTTCCGTTTTTCCCTGTTTACGCTTTTTAGCTTTAGTGATGTTTTTTAGAGATTCCTCAATCATAGCTTTCAAGTTATCTTCAGTTATATTGACCACGGTACCGCCTGAATCATTTTTCAACATGGTGAACAATGCATTTCCATTAGCTTGAACATCTGACATTTCTGAGTTAGGTGCTATAGTTTTTTGCCTCTTTCGGGCATTGCTAATTTTGCGTTTATTCTTTCGTCCAGGTGTAGTTTTGGGCACAGTAAAATTACTACTGCAGGGTTCACTTTCATCATGTATAAGTTCTTCCTTGATAACTTTATTGTGATGTTCTGATGAGTCGGGGAGTGTCATCAGAACAGTTTCACTGTCTGTATGGATCTCTCCATTATCATCAATGCTTTCTGCTTTTAAAGAGGATTGTAGAATTTCCTCCTCTCTGTCTCTACCTTCAGACAAGTTGTCAGATTCACCACCACTACAATCCCCATTTTCATGTGGTATCTTTGTGGAGTATTTCTCAAGGCCTGTAGATACTATTCCTTTAGAGCCCAAGTCACTTAATGTAGCTTCTGTCCTACTACATTCCTCCTCATTGTCCTGAGTGGTACCTCGTTTCTGATCCAGCTCCCTCCTCTCATCCTGTTTCTCTAGAGTATCTTCAAAATCCTCACTAGGGGCAACATACTTAATCTCTGTCGTCACATATCCACTATCTTGTTCATTCTGGATAACGTCTTGCTCAGTGTGAACTGCGTCTTCTTCATTCTGAACGCCATCTTCTTCATTATGAACAACATTCTTTGATCCTACAGGCTGCCTAGATGATTGTAAATTGTCTTGATACTGCTTCTCAAAATTGTCCAGAAAGTTTCTGACATTGATATGGATGGGCTGATGACCACCTACCATAAACTGAGACTGAGAATTCTGCCCTGTGACACCATCATTCAGGCAATACCCTTCCTCAGTAGAATGAATCCTGAATCTGCTGTTAAAGCTGTCATGAGCCTCTATACAGTTTCTGATTCCTATACTTCTAGAATCATTTGGAAAAGAAGTGTTCCCAATATGTGTATTGCCTATAGGAGAAGATTTACTGCTGTCATGATGTATGTTCCCTATGTGAGCTGAGTTATTCATTCTGTACTGCTGGAACCAAGGCCCCTCTTCATTGTTTCTAGAGTAATCCATTTCCTTGCTTGTCCTCACATTATGTTCTATTCACCAGGGCTCCTACAAGAAAAAAAAAATCAAACTGACAGACCATTGAAAATTGAATTCATAAAATATTGAACAATTCAAATTAAAATTTGGAATTAATTCAAAATAAAGAACACCAATGCCCCTATTAGCACCTTTGTCAGTAAAACATCTTGTCACCAAAACTTAGAAAAAATCTTGATAAAAAGTTGTCAACAAAACTTAGAAAAAATCTTGATAAGAACTCGTCACCAAAACTTATAGCAGAAATTTTTTATAAAAACCTGTAACAAAACTTAGAAAATATGACCGATGTAGCTTCTTCTAGAATCTTACAACATATTGGTAACATTTTCTGTGTTTTTAAGTTGTCACCAAAACTTAGAAAAAAATTGTTCAAAATAAAGAACACACCAATGCCCCTATTAGCACCTTTGTCAGTAAAACATCTTGTCACCAAAACTTAGAAAAAATCTTGATAAAAAGTCGTCAACAAAACTTAGAAAAAATCTTGATAAGAACTCGTCACCAAAACTTATAGCAGAAATTTTTTATAAAAACCTGTAACAAAACTTAGAAAATATGACCGATGTAGCTTCTTCTAGAATCTTACAACATATTGGTAACATTTTCTGTGTTTTTAAGTTGTCACCAAAACTTAGAAAAAAATTGTTCAAAATAAAGAACACACCAATGCCCCTATTAGCACCTTTGTCAGTAAAACATCTTGTCACCAAAACTTAGAAAAAATCTTGTTAAAAACTTGTCACCAAAACTTAGTATAATTGACCGATGTGTCACATTTTCTAAGTTTTTTTTTAAAGTCGTAACAAAAACTTAGAAAAAAATTGTTAAAAACTTGTCACCAAAACTTAGTTTAATTGACCGATGTGTCACATTTTCTAAGTTTTTTTAAAGTTGTCACCAAAACTTAGAAAAAATCTTGTTAAAAACTTGTCACCAAAACTTAGTATAATTGACCGATGTGTCACATTTTCTAAGTTTTTTTTTAAAGTCGTAACAAAAACTTAGAAAAAAATTGTTAAAAACTTGTCACCAAAACTTAGATAATTTGACCAATGTAGCTTTGAATCTTTTCAACTTATCGTTCACATTTTGTTTTGAAAGTTGAAGTTTTGAAAACTCGTCACCAAAAGTTTTTTATTAAATTCTATAAGATCTTTATCGATTGTGATTAATTTAATATTGAAAATGGCTACAAATCGGTAAAATAATAAGAAATATACAATATGAAACGCACTCATAATTGTATCTTTACAAAATAATATTCATATTTCCTATGTTATTGTGAAATATGGACTTTTTAAAAAGAATTGAGAGAACAAATTATAGAATGGAGAGAAGAAATTAAAGAATGGAGAGAAGAACAGAGGAAAAGCTTGTTTAGGTGTAAGTGTCTTTGTTTGGTTAGAATATCACTGTGTGCATGTGTTTGTTATGATGTGAAGCCTTATCCTGTAATTATATAATTAATTTTGTAATCGTTATGTCTCCCCCCCAACGGGGAGGAGACATATTGGTTTTGCCTTCGTTGTCCGTCTGTCCCATATCGTGTCCGGTCTATATCTCCTGATCCGTTTGCCCGATCACTTTCATATTTTAGTATGTTGTTGCTTATGATCCTAAGGTTTCACATCATCTTGACCCAAGGTCATGTGACCAAGGTCAAGGTCACTTAGTGCATTTTTAATGAAATTATGCATACAATCCTGTTTGAGCTATATCTCTTGAACCGTTTGCCGGATCATTTTCATATTTTAGTATGTTGTTGCTTATGACCCAATGCTTCACATCACCTTGACCCAAGGTCATGTGACCAAGGTCAAGGTCACTTAGTACATTTTAATGAAATTGTACATACATTCCTGTCAGGGCTATTTCTCTTGAACTGTTTGCCGGATCACTTTCATATTTTAGTATGTTGTTGCTTATGACCTGAAGGCTTCACATCACCTTGACCCAAGGTCATGTGACCAAGGTCAAGGTCATATACTACATTTGTAATGAAATTGTACATATTTTCTTGTCTAGGCTTTACCCCTTGGACCGCATAATGGATTGCTTTCAAGTTTAAGTATGTATTTGCTCATGACCAAAAGGTTTCACCTTGACCCATGGTCATTTGATCAAGGTCAAAGTTAATAAGTACATTTTAATGAAATTTATCGATTTTTATGTTTCAAATTTTGGTGACGAGTTTTTATCAAAATTTCTATGATAAGTTTTGGTGACGAGTTTGTATCGAGGATTCTTATGTCTAAGTTTTGGTGACGAGTTTTTATCAAGATTTTTTCCAAGTTTTCGTGACATCTTTTTAAGGCAAAAAAATCTAAGTTTTGGTGACGACTTTTTATCAAGATTTTTTTTAAAGTTTTGGTGACAAGATGTCTGGTCAAGTAGTCACCTGGTTATGAATTGACCAGACAACTTGTCACCAAAATGGTCAGGTTACGAGTTGTCTTTTTTTGGTTACAAGTTGTCTTGTTATGAGTTGTTTTATTTACGAAGTGTCCTGATACCAGTAAAATTATCTATAGTAATGATATTTTTCTAAGGATTCAAAAAATAGCTATACATGTAGTACTTCATTGGTTTTCATATATATCCTTGTTTAGTTATGTTAGCAGCACAAAGGGTTAAAGATTTAAATACATATCATGTCTATGAGATATTTAAGACTTTTAAGATATTTAAGACATATCATGACTTTTAAGATATTCAAGACATATCATATTTAAGACTTATAAGATATTTAAGACATATCATGTCTTTGAGAATTTAAGCGAAATTTTCTGGTACCTCTTTAAATTCAGATTACTTGTAAGAGCAAGATTATTTTTTTCTGACTCATCATAAGCAAATTTATTTTTTCATCAAAATTCAGAGCAAAATGATATTTATCAAAAAAAAAACCCAGAACCCCCCCCCCCCCCCCGGCCCCAGCATATCAAATGAACCATGCCTTAATAGCAAAAATTGTCAATAAAGAAGAGAAAATTTCAATTTTCCGCTTTCTGAAGTGAGCTGCGCTGACAGTAGTGTACTAGCTACAAGTTCCTCTTCTTCTTCCGATTAAAGGGCGTCGGGATATTTCGTACGGATGTCTTTTCGTACTGAGTTCTTTCATACTTTTTGTTTCGAAAATTGGGATCTTTCATACCGATCGGTGGGATAATTCGTACCAGTACGAAAGATAAGTATTTTGATATATATAACAATATTTGTGTTTGGAATCTTCTTTATTGAAATGCACAATGTATGATCGGTGGCCGTATACTAAATTTCAAAGGGTCGGATTCATTTTAGTTAGTTGAAATAAGATTGTTTTAACTGAAAATATTGGTTAAAAGGCACCTGTTCACTAAAAAACCAAGCTTGTAATGAAAACAATCGTTTTATGCTGTTTATTAAAAATTTTAAAGTATTCTTTATGGGTACCTGTAAAATGCGAAACGAAAAGAAACGAAACAAAATGGAAACGAAACGAAATGAAAGCGAAACGAAATGAAACGAAACAAAATGAAACGAAATAAACAAAATGAAATGAAATGAAACGAAATGGGAACAAAATGAAACGAAATTTATTTACTGGTTAGTTTTTTTTTTTTTTTTTTTTGGGGGGGGGGGGGGTTGAAATATCTGTTTTGAAAGTGAGAATGAAAGATCCAGAGGGGATCTGATGGTCAGGATACCCTTTTAACATGTTTAATATAAATCATTAAGTATGAAAAGGCAATTAGAGTATTAGTGAATATTCTATTTTCAAACCTTTTCAAAGAAAAGGGGTAAAATTTAAAGGGATGAAAGGGTGAGGTTTATATATATGAGGCGAAAATTTGTTTGTTCAAGCAAAAATACCACAGAGAAGAAAGGAAAAAGAATATCTTGCTATATTCAATACTGAACCAGTTTGACACTTTTTACAATTATCATGCATTATTTCATCATTATTTCTGGGGTAAGGATTTGAAAATAAGATATTCACTAATAATCTAATTATTTTTCATATTTAATTAGTTATATTGAAAGGGTATCCTGACCATCCAATTACCTAGGCTATGGATCTTTCATTCTCACTTTTAAAACAGATATTTCAACCCCTCCCCCCAACACACACCTCTCACCCCTCCCCCATATAAAAATTAACCAGTTTATAAATTTGGTTTCTTTTTACATGTAGATCTATATGTATTTCGTTTCATTTTGTTACTATTTCGATTCGTTTTGTTTTAATTCGTTTTGTTTTCGTTTCGTTCAATTTTGTTTCGTTTTCATTTCGTTTCGTTTCTTTTCGTTTGCATTTTACAGGTACCCTTTCTTTGTTCCATCTAACAAGTACGAACAATCACACCATCAAAATTTATTAGAAGCTCAAGTTAATCAGTTCTTTATAGTGGAAACATATCATTTTTTTTCTGCAACCAGTACGAAAGAACCGATTAAAGTGAAGAACCGCTACTGCGGCGTTATTGTCTTGAGGATGTCAGAAGAAGTATCTGAGAGAAATTAAATAATTGATATGACATTATGCTTGCCATATGGTAATATTATAGGACTACTCACTGCAGCTTTGGAGTGTACTCTTTTCATCTGTAGAAAAGTGACAGTACACCCCAGGGTATTCCGAAATTGCATCTGCCACTTGACTTGTGAGTGAATACTGGCTTATAAATTAGTTATTTAAGTTTGATACCTGCACATGTTGTAACATACCATTATTTTCTCTAGAATCTTGTCAATTCGGGAAATATAATGAAAAATAGAAAAATATCCTTCTTATTTTCAAAACGGAAAAGAGAAAATACGTGTAATATGAGAGTCAATAACGGTAAGAAAAGACGGATCATTTCTGTACGTGTTTGGAGCCTTTCCTCTTTGTACAGAGTTATAGACAACATCGCTCATTTTTTGGCATTTTTTATATGCTCTATACCCCTGTCCCCCCTCCCCCAGGCAGAAATTTCAAGGGTATGTTTTTTTGAAAGCATATAAAAAATGCCACAAAATGAGCGATGTTTTCACTCTGGCCGTTGTGGCTTTTCTGAGTTTGGGGGAAAACATAAGATTTTACACAAAAATTGCTAAAAAAAGGAAATTAAATATATATCTTTAAAGTTTAGATATTTTCCAAAATCTAAAATGTAATAATATTCATGATTTGTTCTATCAGATGATATAGGTATTTAATTCCTTTCTTGAAAAAAAACCACCTGCTTTTTGTGGTAAAAAGTTACCTTTTTTGCGATTTTTTCATTTGATTTCATATTTTTTTGTATTTGTTAGCATATTGCTGTTTTTACGAGCTATAATTATTACTTTGAATGGTGTAAAATGTTAAAAGAACATGTAAAAGTTCTAATGATGCTTTATATAACCAAATTAAAGATGTAATACATATAGAAAATGTAAGACCTGACGCGTAAAAACAAAGAAATGTGTACATCTACTTAAATAAGATTTAACCTTAGAAAAATAATTATAAGATAATTTCTATTGACACTTTTCTATGAATGATTTTCTTGTGGCTCCCCCAATAATTAGGTCTTACATGCCTTATCCACAAAAAGCTACAACATATTGATCGTGGTGCCATCTACAGGCAAATTAACATTTTGCACGTGCTCCAAAACCTTTCAGATGATTCACAATCGATTTGCGCATAGTCGAATATCTATTAGCGTTTCGCAAAATATCAATAATTCAAGATTATTTCCTTTGAAAACAAAATGTAATCACAACCTGCATTTTATGGTGACATAATTAACAAGATAAGAAGGATCAAAGATAGACAACATAACTATCGAAAATGCGTCAGAATCATCAAACACATTTTATACCGTGGATATGATCCTAATGTCACCAGAGGGACACTATGCTTGGAACTTGACCAATATATGTACAGTCTTGTACCAGCGCATTCTTAAAACTTGCACTCTGACTGACTGTGACGACGGGACTCCATGACGGGCCCTGTCCAAACCTCTTTAGAGAAGACAGGGCCCCGACCACTTGTCCTCTTTGAATGTCAGTCAGACTCCTCGGGTGATAACATACATGAGCTTGCGGCGGCAGAGCACGGATTGTATTACGTATGTGTCTAACAAAAACCACTGAAGAGTCTATTAAAGTTGCAGTTGATAATAAATGTGATGCTCAGCTTTCAATTGGTACTATAGAACATATGTTTCAATATTGACAATTTCAACATTCTGACCCTCAATAATATTGTCTTCAATATATTTGCAAAGGAACTCATATGCCTCTCTGTGAACAGTCTCCGTCTTTTATAAGCTTCTGGATCTGAGTGAGGCACATACGTGTCTTGTGTCACTTCTTGTATATGTAACGTGCAACCTTACAACACACGTCTCATAATTTGGATAGAGCTACTTGCTCCAACATTGATTTGTGGGAACCCCCAGAATATAGCTAGGGAACTGAGCAAATATATGCAAATGATTGTTACAAATGATTGGGGAAATATTTATGATCACCAAAGAATCAATATCAATTACACAAAAGGAATATATAAAAAAAAACGAGTCCTAATCTAACAATAAAACGAATTTATACAAAGGCTCCTATCCGTATTTATCGTATGTAAAAAATAAACTGTGGCTCAGTTTGACTCGGGCTCACTTCGGCTCAGTCTTATCACTGCTCGAGCTCACCTTGACTCAAGCTCACTTCAGCTCTACTAGCTCACTTTAGCTCTAGCTCATTATATTACATGAAGGGGATGAGGCTAAGATTACCGAGTGTACCTTTACCTAGCACTATCAATATGTATTAAATGACTATGGCTAAGGAAAGACTTATTCAGTCACGTCTTGAACCTATTACCTTCGCTTATACGATGTGTACGATTGGAATAGTTTCAACGGAATGGGAACCTGCCTCAAAGGCTGTCTGCCTTTTATATCCTGTGGTCTATTTTGATTGGTTAAAATGCTGTGATTTGATTGGACAAAATACAGGCATCTGAATGGTCAATAATTCTAACAGTTTCAATCCTACTTAATGATCTAAGTGATAGCTCGAATTTACTCTGACACATATAAAATAATAAGGAAAGAAACGTACTGTACGTATTTATCCGGATTTGGATCCTATAATATCATACCGACTTTTAATGTCTTGTTAGGTAATGCTGAATCATTTTGTCACATTACCCACGCCTCACCTCAATGCGTCCTCGCATTGGTACATACAAAACAGAAAACTTAATTAAACTGCATATACTCTATTAAACATAGTATGCATCAAAAGAACAAAATGAGTATAAGATATGTACAATGAGTAAAATTGTCTTCCTGACAAAATGATTTCTGACAAGTTTATAACAGTCACAGCTCACATGATTTCCTCAACCATCTCAATCTTCTCTACATTCTTGTCTCCTTCCTGCCACTTTGTAATGACCCACGTTACCTTCCTCTTCTGTATTGGCTCCGTTTGGGTTCCAGAAGATGTTGTAAGTGTCAATGCGACTGGTGGACGATACAACCTGGAGTTGTCTCCTAATGGGATCAAAGGAGGATGCATGGCATGCCTAGGAGGAAGTTCCAGAGTTGGCCTTTCGATCGCTGGTCTTGTGATGACTGATTCTCCTACATCATTCTCTAGGTCAGACTGAGTTGCCGATGTCTTTCTCTTTGGATTATAGACAGGAGTAGGAGCTGTCCGTTTCCTCATCGTAGGATCAGCAGGCACTGTTGCTTCAATGACTCTTATGTCAGCATCATTTCCTCGATCTTCTGTGTCGGATTCATCCCCAGAAACATCTGCAGAAATATCTCCTATGACATCGCTGAGATTTCCTGGATCCGAGCGTCTCCATTCACCATCTGACTGTGGAACAGTTGCATCACTATCTGAGTGGCGTTTAAGGTGTCTCGAAAGATTTGATGACTTGTTAGTTGCGTAATTACAGTCTGGTTTTGAGCAAAGAAATCTTTTCTCCATCTGCTTTAACCCACATATAGCCAAGTGTTCTTTCATGTTCTCCATATCCATAGTCTTAAAGGGACACATCGGACATTTTCGCTCCTTGCGCGGTGTTGTCTTTGTTTGTGGAGGCATCTGCAAAGACACAAATAGAAAACTCCTTTGTGATTGCATATCAAAACAGGAAAAAAATGAGTTTACTAGGTTTCATTGTCAGAAAGATAACGCGGAGATTTTCGAACTCTTTTACCAGGTAAGGCACTCTCGGTATTAAGGGGCAATTTGGAACCTGATTCTACATTTAAGGATTCAGAGCTAGGAGGACTATCCCTTACTGGATGGTCTGGTTCAGACTTTTCATGTGTCAAGATTTGCTTTTTCTTTAATCGCAGTCTATCAACATGAATCATCTGTGGCATACCCCTTGGACCACAATCAACCTTGTATGTAATGTCTGAGCACTTTTCTAGTATTTTGAATGGTCCTCTCCAGTATTTAGTCAACTTTGGAGAATGGCCAGGTGCATGTCGTGGGAAGTAGACGTACACTTCATCATCAGGTTTGAACTTGTTCCAATTCAATTTCCTGTCATGCAATGTTTTCTGTCTCAACATTGCTCCACTCGAGTGTTGTCTCACAAAGCTATGAGCCGTTTCTAATCTTTCTTTCAGCTCCCATGCCCATTGGTTTGGAGGGATCGGCTTAACTGAGGCAGGCATTTCGTACATGAGGTCGAGCGGAGTTGCAACCTCCCTGCCCATCATAAGGTAATTTGGACTACTCCCTGTAGTCTCTTGTTCCACTGACCTATATGCCATGAGGACATACGGTAGCAGATCATCCCAGTTACTTTGATTCTCATCAACCAAAGTTCTCAACATGGTCAACAACGTCTTGTTGAACCGCTCCACCATACCATCCGACTGAGGGTGGTAAGGTGTTGTACGGGTCTTATCTATGTTCAGTACAGAACACATTTCCGAGAAAACTTTCCCTTCAAATTGTTTTCCCTGATCCGAGTGTACAGTGCTCGGCACCCCGTATCTAGCTATTACCTCTTTTACCAATATCTCTGCGACTGTTATTGCCTCCATGTTAGGCATGGCAAATGCTTCTACCCACTTTGTGAAGTAGTCTGATATAACAAGAATATACTTGTTGCCTCTCTGAGTGGTAGGACTAAGCTCACCAACGATGTCTAAAGCTATCCTCTCCATTGGTGCTCCAGAGCCTAGAATCTGCATTGGTGCTCTTTCTCTCTTTGTGGCTTTCTTAGACATGGTACATATGTCACATGCAGAAATGTACTGTCTCACATCTCTTTGGAGTCCAGGCCAGTAATAACGTTGTCTTATTTTGGACAATGTTTTTGTGATCCCGAGGTGTCCAGCAGTCTTATGATCATGGGATAAGTCTAGCACCTTCCTACGCTCTTTGAAAGGTACAATGGCCTGTAAAGTTTTTCCTTTATGATCTGACCAATTCCTGTAAAGCAGATCATTAGTAATGACTAGCATGTCTCTTTGCGACCATAGTGCTTTTATCATTGGTCCAGCGGAACTAAGCTCATTTTGTGTAGGCTTATGTTTCTCCTCTATCCATCTTCTGACAGTGGATATTTCTTTGTCTTCCCTTTGAATCTCAATGAGTCCGGTATCAGGCTCAATTGAATTATCCTGCTTTACCATAGTCTCTCCAGTATTAACCATGGACACTGATTTGACATGTGTTTCGTTGGACTTTTGCTGTTCCCAGTCCGGATCATATTTACATTGTTTGCATGGGTAGCGACTCAAAGTGTCCGCGTTTCGATGTTGGGACCCAGGTCTATGCTCGATTTTCATGTCATACATTCCGAGTACTTCTATCCAGCGAGCAAGCTGCCCCTCTGGATTTTTGAAGTTTATGAGCCAACGGAGTGAGCCATGATCAGTCCTTATTCTAAATTGTCTACCATATAGGTAATGACGGAAATATTTGACATAGTGTACTACAGCCAAGAGTTCTTTTCTTGTGACGCAATATTTTTGCTCGGCTTTTGATAGAGTTCGACTGGCATAAGCGATAACTCTTTCGTTTCCATCAATGTTCTGACTCAATACAGCTCCAATACCTTTGTCACTGGCGTCTGTATCCAAAATAAACGTTTCCGTAAAGTTTGGATATGCTAAGATCGGTGACTCGATTAACTTGCGTTTCAAAAGATTGAAAGCGTTCTGACAATCTTCTGTCCACTGAAACTTGTTACTATTTGCAAGTTTGTGCAATGGTTTTGCTATAGACGCAAAGCTCTTAATGAAACGTCTATAATAGCTGCAGAACCCAAGGAAAGATCTAACTTCCTTTGTGTTTGTTGGCTCTAGCCATTTTTCAACAGTAGATATCTTATTCGGATCTGTGGAGATCCCTTCCTTTGAGACAACGTGTCCCAAGTAGTCAACCTTCTCGGCGAAGAGAGTACATTTCTTGGCCTTTAACTTTAAGCCTGCGCTTATTAAACGATCAAAAACCTTCTTGAGATTTTGTACCATTGCATCAAATGACTTTCCCAAGACGATAATATCATCCAGATACACTAAACATGTATCCCATTGCAGACCATTGAGCACTGACTCCATTAGCCTCTCGAATGTCGCTGGGGCGTTACAGAGCCCAAACGGCATCACCTTGAATTGGTATAGACCACGCTTTGTTATGAATGCCGTTTTAGGTCTGTCTTGTGGCTCAACAGTGACTTGCCAATAGCCTGATGATAGGTCTAATGTTGAGAACCAGCATGCTCCAGCCAAGTGATCTAAAGTCTCATCTATTCTTGGCAGTGGGAAGGCATCTTTGATAGTTGAGTCGTTCAGTTTTCTGTAGTCTACACAGAAACGTGTAGTACCGTCTTCTTTTCTTGCTAAAACAATAGCAGATGCCCAAGGACTGGTAGACGGCTCAATGACGTCTCTTTTGAGCATATCATTAAGATGTTCTTCTACAACTCCATCAAGATGAACGGGTGTTCTCCTCAAGCGCTGTTTAATGGGGGCTTTTGAGCCCGTGTTGATTGGATGCTTCACTAGATCCGTTCTCCCAAAGTCTTTGTCTCCTTTCGAGAAGACTGATACATATTGCTGCAGTAGCGTCCGCAATTCCTTAGTCTGTTTGTTGCTTAGTTGCTTGCTTGATCTCGAGAGCAGATCCTGAACAGATTCAGGGAGTAATGTATCTTGGTGTATGTTCTCATTTGGAGTTTGAACATCTTTCACTGCCTCTGCTTGTGAAACTGTAGCAACAACAGTTCGTGCATTGATAACTTTCATGTCTTCTGAGACATTCATTATCCTCAGTGGCACTTGTCCATCCATAGTCACTAATGCTTTTCCGACTAGTCCTTTTTCTGAGCTAAGGAACATTTCATCCGGCTCAATGAGTCCTTCTCCAGAGAGTTTTACATGCTCAGGTAAGCAGATATTTCCTCTCGTGATGATCTCTGATCTAGGCGGTATCCTAACTGTATCAGCTAGTGCAATCTTAAAGACCCCTATGTGCCCTTGTGTAATTAATGGTACCGTGTTACCACTTAGTGTCATATTCTGATTACAAATGTCAATGACACATGAGTTTTCTTTCATGAAGTCAAGCCCTATGACTCCTTCTACAGAAACATCTGCTACAAGTACTGGTGTACTGTATGATTTCCCAGCTACGGTAATTGATACTGTTGTAAGGCCAATGATCTTTAATGGCTCGTTGTTAGCTGTGAGGACTTTTCGTTTAACCTCCTGTAATGGAGGAATTGCTGAGGTGGAGGAAATGTTGTTGTATACCTTCTCAGATATAAGGGACAAAGTAGCACCTGTATCAATCAAGAGATGAGCTTCCAAACCTTGGATAAGAGCTTCTATAAAGACTCCAGCTTCTCCTTTGTCTATATTATATCCTACTTTGCTTTTGATATGAGACTGTTTCCCAGCTCCGAAATTTGGTTTGTCCTTTTTGTCTTTGGCACGACCATTCTTTTCCTCCCTACACTCACGCATGATATGACCCTTTCTGCCACAGTTGTAGCATTCTGCATCCTTCTTCCAGTCTCGTGATCGCGGCTTATTCCTATTAAAAGGTTTATCGGGCCTACCCTTTTTGTCTTTCAGTTGGCTCAGCTGAGCTTTCATATCTTTCATTGATTTGGATAACTCACTGACCATTTTTTGTAGCTCGTCCATTGGACTAGGTGTGGTTTCCTCCGTTACCACTGTCTTTAGCATACCCTTCGTCTCGATGATTTTATTTTCAGCCTTCATGTAGGCTTCGAGCTCCACTGCGTGACGAACGGCATCATTTAGGCTCTTAGGTCTCGCTTGTTTAATTCTGAGCCTTAAATCCGAATCTATCAAGGCATCAATGAATTGATCCTTTGCTAATGTTTCCTTTACGTCAGCTTGTACCGTAGGATATGCGAGATTAGTTAGTCTTCTCACATGTTGTGCAAGCTCGGGCAATGACTCAGAAGCTTTTTGTCTCCTCTCTCGGAGTTGTATACGGTATAACTCCATCTGGTCAGGAGGAGCAAATCTATCGTTCAGTGCAGTCACGAGTTCGTCATAGTCCATCTGTGTAGCTGCGGAGAGATTACCAAGCACTCCCTGAGCAAGGCCTCTCAATGACACAGAAAGGAAAAGACCCTTTTCTGTGTAGCTCCATTTGCACAGTGTAGCACATGCCTCAAAATGTGATTTGTAGTCTAGCCAAGATGTACTGCCATCATATGTTGCCGGTTTAATCTTTGGTACATCTTTACGTTGGTCATTAGTTGACTGAGTTGAGGCTCTTGTTGTACTGCCTTGAGTGGTTGATGGGCGTCGCCTCGTTGTGATATTACCAGTGGAAGGGCTTCTATTGTCGTCCCTATTGAGGAATGGACTGAGGTCATATTTTCTGTCCAGGTCATCTGGCTTGAAGCGTACCGACTTTCGATTACCTCCCTTTGGTGTTGAGGTGCTTTGGTCGTCGCTATTTGCTGAGAGATCAGGCTGTTGCATCGTTCCAAAGCCTGAATCTGAGGACCTCAAATTGGCTCGTCTAGAAGTTGCTCCGTCTGCCATGTTATAGGCCAAAATCTGATCTTCGAGCTCTCTAATTGTTTCATCAATATCAGTTAGATCCATTTTAGATTTAGCTCAGTTTAAATAAAGAACACCGCTGCCGCCAAAAATTATGTAACGTGCAACCTTACAACACACGTCTCATAATTTGGATAGAGCTACTTGCTCCAACATTGATTTGTGGGAACCCCCAGAATATAGCTAGGGAACTGAGCAAATATATGCAAATGATTGTTACAAATAATTGGGGAAATATTTATGATCACCAAAGAATCAATATCAATTACACAAAAGGAATATATAAAAAAACGAGTCCTAATCTAACAATAAAACGAATTTATACAAAGGCTCCTTTCCGTATTTATCGTATGTAAAAAATAAACTGTGGCTCAGTTTGACTCGGGCTCACTTCGGCTCAGTCTTATCACTGCTCGAGCTCACCTTGACTCAAGCTCACTTCAGCTCTACTAGCTCACTTTAGCTCTAGCTCATTATATTACATGAAGGGGATGAGGCTAAGATTACCGAGTGTACCTTTACCTAGCACTATCAATATGTATTAAATGACTATGGCTAAGGAAAGACTTATTCAGTCACGTCTTGAACCTATTACCTTCGCTTATACGATGTGTACGGTTGGAATAGTTTCAACGGAATGGGAACCTGCCTCAAAGGCTGTCTGCCTTTTATATCCTGTGGTCTATTTTGATTGGTTAAAATGCTGTGATTTGATTGGACAAAATACAGGCATCTGATTGGTCAATAATTCTAACAGTTTCAATCCTACTTAATGATCTAAGTGATAGCTCGAATTTACTCTGACACATATAAAATAATAAGGAAAGAAACGTACTGTACGTATTTATCCGGATTTGGATCCTATAATATCATACCGACTTTTAATGTCTTGTTAGGTAATGCTGAATCATTTTGTCACATTTACACTGATATTACGAAGCACGCAAAACATCAAGCTCTATTCCCTGGCCCCCATCTTCAGAGTGGTTTCTTTCTGGTGATAGAAAAGCTCCTGAAATCATTATTAATTTTGTCTTGGAATTGGTGTCAGGTTAACCAGAGTACAAAAATACTAGTAGTGCTATAAATAAGAAGAGTTGCTAAGTCAATCACTGATGATATCCGTTATGCTGTGTCAAATGGATAATGGGTAATGCCAAAACATATATTGTTACCAATGACTGTTCGACATCTTACTGGCAATGCTGAGATTGTAACAATACTAAACCGATTTGGACATGCACAGTTATATATGAAGACAATGGAACCTGAGACTGCAATGTGTAATGCATTGACTACTACAGAATCAGTTCTGCCTCCAAATATATCCGCAGATAACAATGCGGTTATTCATTTCTGTTGGGACAATTTCGATTTGAATGAGGAGACTCCATCAGGATCTGGAACAACACATTCAAGTTATGGCATTGTCATACAAGAAGTGTTAGATAGTACCAAGTTGGTTATAGCAGAGTGTAATGGCCCAAAGACAGGTGAAAGAACTCTCAAGCCTAAACAAATCGATATTACCCGGTAAACCTTATCCTCCCTCTGGCAAATTTCTTGCAATCTGATTGGCCGAGAAGAACCGGATATTATGTTGTATTATGCTACTGACGGGATATTACTTTAATATCCCCCTTCCACGAAGACGCTTTACTCGCTGTTGACGTCATCGAGATGCTTTAAAATATGTTGGTCGACGTAAACATAAACAAACCAAAAGCCATCGGCGGGATAAATTCGTTATACAGTGTTTTACAGGGGAGATACAAAAATATATTGGGTCGATGAAAAAAGTTGTATTGGGCTCGGCTTCGCCTCGCCCAATACATCTTTTTCATCGACCCAATATATTTCTGTATCCCCCCTGTAAAACACTGTATAACTAATAATGTTATGCTAAACAGAAAGTTGAGCCAAATCTAACTACTTCTGTATCTGTGCCTGCACATGGCTTTGACTTTAAGTCATCGTGTAACGGTATATTCACGTGGTTTATCTGTAGGATAATTGGAAGTGAGTTTGAAATACAGACTGTGCCATGTTTTTCAGGATGGTTATCAAACACAACAGACCAGACAGAAGAAAAATCAGTTGTTGAATATATGCCGCCACTAAATGTATCAAAGAAAGGAAGGGATCTCCAACAACACCTAGTTGCAGCACCAACAACAACCTCCCAAAACACCCACTGTAAAACACAAAAAGACACGCACAGAAAGAGACGCAGTAGTACAAGGAACGGGAAAACACAGAAAAACATAAAACACAAATGACTACACATAAACCAACGAGACCAATGGGTAAACGGTGCCGACTTAGGACGGCCATCTGCCACGTCAGTAGCAGACGGTGTGGTTATCCTGGATTACGTGCGCACAACCCTCCTACTACTCCGATTACCCAGAGGTCTAGAAGAACGTACAAATGTGGTGTAAAACAACCTCCTCACTGTCAGATGACCACACACAAACAAGACCGCAAAACACAGGGGCCCAAGCAACACAGATGAATATGTAAAAGGATATAAAAAGAGAGGGCATGCGTAATACAACCTCTGCAGACTGTAGCGAGCTAATGTATGTTATCACCCGAGGAGTCCGACTATCATTCAGAGAGGACAGGTGGTCGGGGCCCTGTCTTCTCTAAGGAGGTTTGGACAGGGCCCGTCATGGAGTCCCGTCGTCACAGTCAGTAAGCGTGCAAGTATTAAGGATGCGCTGGTACAAGACTGTAGATTGGTCAAGTATCAAGCCCAGTGTCCGTTTGGTGACATTAGGATCATATCCACGGTATAAGAGGCGTTTGATGATTCTGACGCATTTTCGATGGTAATTCTGTCTACCTTGGATCCCTCTAATTTTGTTGATCATGTCACCATAAAATGCAGGTTGCGAAATACCCAAAGTAATGTACTCTGTTGCTTGTATTGGTCCGAATTTCAAAAGAAGTTGACAATAATTTTTGTAAAATTTCCAGAATGTCTTTACAAGTTTGTGAAAGCGAAAAACTTGGCCTAAAAGTTTCTTGGTTATTTGTAAATTTCTATCATGAAAATCCAAAACATCAGTACATACTCTAGCATACCGGATGAGCTACGAAATGTAGATACCATAAGACGGTAATCTAGGAACATCACCATCAAGCCAGGGAAAATTTACTATGTTGAATCCAAAGTCATCTCTTTTGTCATACACACTTGTATGAATCTCTCCATTAACAATTTTGATATTCAGGTCCAAAAATGGTGTTTCTGTGCTTGTAACGTTCGCCTTGTTTAGAGTCATTTCCTGTGGATAAATAACATTTTTATACTTTTCAAAAACAGGATTGTCGATAGTAAGAATATCAATAAATGAAAGAGCAACAGTGCAGCACATTTTAGATACATCAATGGCAGCAAGCACAGAAGCTGGTCAAGCATATACAATTGTCACATTTGACCTAGCAGTTGCTAAAATTGATTACAATTTGGTTTGGCAATTTCCGGAGAAATATGCAAAAGTCATAGCAAGAATGGGTGTATTCCATACAATATGCACACTCTTTGGTGCGTTGGGTAAGATGTTGAAAGGGAGTGGCTTCACTGAAATCATAATTGAAGCTGGAATTTGTGCCAGTGGGTCATTGGAGAACATAATATCCGGCAAACATCATAACAGAGCACTAAGAATACATAAGCTCTTTGAGGAAGACCTAGAACGGCCTTTATTGCGACAATTTGACAATGCAGATGACAAAAGTGATGGAAAAAATACTATCTCAGATTTTGATACAATGCCGAAGAACCATCGGATGTCAACTTTGAGTCATTGCTTGAATCGGAGGAATTTGTCTTGGGTGAAATATGCTACAGACTAACAAGTCCTGATGGCAAAACAGTTCAAGTATTTCAAGTAAATTCCCTTTCCTCCACACAAGAGGAGGCTGACACTCGAATTATTTTCCATTGTGTTCATGTTCGAGATATAGAGCCAGACAATGCTACAGTACTTGTGAGGTCACTAGACACATATGTTTTTGTTCCACTCATGCATTTCTCTAGTCAGATTAATAGATCTACGTATTGTTTGATACTGGCGTTGGCAATAAGCGTCGTCTTTTAAGTGTTCAAGATCTAGTGCAACATATGGGTACACAAATCTGCTCAATACCTCCAGCCTACCATGCTCTTACTGGCTGTGTTGCAACCAGTGCTTTTGTCCGAAAGGGCAAAATTGCACCCCTTAAATGTCTTGAAAAGAATCTAAATTTCGTATCTCCGTTATCAAGACTTGACCAAGAACATGTTTGTAGCGAAGAGTTGCTTGAAAAGCTGGATGAGTTTGTATGTGTAATTTATCGGAAGCCCAAGTACAAGAATATCAACAAATTGAGGTACAATTGTTTTTTGCAAAAAGAACCAAGGGCATGGTAACATTCTAAATTCCTACAACAGCATACATGTAGATATGAGTCTCCTTCCACCTTGTAGGGGTTCTTTGGAGATGCATTCACGCAGAGTCATCTACCAGACCTACATTTGGCTTCACGCTATAGACAACAGACCTTACCTTCCTGATATTCGAGAGAGTGGATGGAAAGAAGGAGAGAATGGAATAGAATTTGAATGGACAAGTGGGGCCATCGTAACAGAGAAGCTTATTGATATAATATGTGCCTCTGAAACTGACGATAACATATCAGATAACGATGATGATGAAGATGATGTTGAATTGAATAATCTCATTGATGAGATATTTGATGACGATGGGGACTGTGAATAAAAGTCTTATGAGTACAATTAAAAATTAGCCATTCACATCCCCAGCATCGTTATGTATTAGATGTTCATGTCCATGCATATGTGACGTTTTTTGATTCGTTAATGTTGTAGAAGCACTACAAGACAAATACATTTATCATTTTGTACTATTCTTCATGTTCTGAGAAACAGATACATGGTTGTTTATATGCTAACCTAGCAGAAATACCGCTAAGAAAAAACAATAAATTACCATCAATCTCATTTACTTGTTACGGTATTATAATGCTATTGAATTTAAAGACGTTTAACACTTGTAAATTAGGAGTCTCGTTTATCAAAAGTAGCAACTCTAATAAAAGAAACAATACTTAGTAAAATAACGGAAATTACCAATATTTTCAACAACCCATTAAAATTCATGAGTATGCAAATTAAACAATTTCCATGATAGATATCATATGAAAGAAATTTCATCAGTATTCATTTGAGACAAATTTTATTTTTCTAGTATTGATACTAGTTAAGATATTAGATCAAATATGCCCTAACAGATAAGCTTTAGTAATTAAACATTTATCTTTAAGGGGACATAACTCCTATACTACAAGGACTGTGGGGGTGTTTTAGATATTAATCGTATTGTTATAGTCCATACTTTATATGTTAGTACATATAACAAGTCTCTTATATCAATAGTAGCAACACTAAAAGAAACAATAATAAGAAAAGTAACAGAAATTACCAACATTTTCTACAAACTCATTAATATTCATGAGCATGCAAATAAGATAATTTGCATAAGTATATGCCAAGTGAAAGAAACTTTCATAAGCTTTCATTTCAGACCAATTTCACTTTTCTATGATCAATATTAGTCAAGATATTAGACGAAACATGATTTAACAGAATAGCTTTACGTAACGTCAATTGACGTTATCTAAACGCCAGTTACTCCTAAACGCCACAGCGGCCAGAGTGCAAACATCGCTTAAAATATTTGTAAGATGTTGCTCTTCCAAATGAGGTATGTATGCAAAATTCCCCCTTGGGGGACAAACACCCTTCTGGCTCGGGGACTATAACGATTACAATCCCCTTCCCGTTTTACTGAGATTATTCAGCCCCCCCCCCCGGCAGCTGAGACCAAAACATTTATTTGCCCTCATATATTTTTACGGAGTAACACGGTCTATACAGTACTGTTTTCAATGTGGAGTATCTTAGTCACGTGATGTAACTCGGCGTATCTTCGTATTTTTTTGTTTAAGTTCTGTTTGTTTTTAATTTTAAAAAGAAGTTATGTTACGATGATTTATGACCTATTTTCAATTCTATGACAAAAACATAATGGATTTATACTAAAATATAGAGGAATTTTTGTAGAAAAGAAGACATTTTTAAAATACACGTGTGGGAACCTGACATCATGTTTTTGTTCTAAACTTTCAGTCGAGATGCCCATAACATGTATTATTACAATAGAAACTTAAGAAAACGGATATTGAAGTTGCCAAAAACTCGCCAAATCATGCTGTCTTATCATAAAATCATAGTACAGCCTATGGGCGGAATCTTACATATTTTCAGCTCATGTGGGAACCGCGAATTTGACACGGGAATAATCTTTTTTGCATGAACTTCTTCCGACAATAATAGAGAATCATATCAGACAAAGGAGGGTATCTCCAACAACACCAGGCTGCAGCACCCACAGCAAAACACCCAATGCAAAAACACAGAGCAGACAAGCACAGGAAGAGAAGCAAGAGGGACAAGGAACGTCAACGCACAACACAGAAACATCAAACACATAGGACTGCACATAAACCAACGAGAACAATGGGCAACCAGTGCCGACTTAGAACGACCATCTGCCACGGAAATAGCAGAAGGTGTGGTTATCCTGGATTACGTGCGCACAACCCTCCCACTTTTCCGACTACCCAGAGGTCTCGAAGAACGTACAATTGTGATGTAAAACAACCTCCTCACTGTCAGATGACCGCACACACAAACAAGACCGCAGAACGCAGTGACCCAAGCAACACAGATGAATATGTAAATGAATATCAAAAGAAGGCTTACGTAATACAATCCGTGCTCTGCCGCCGCGATCTTAGGTATGTTATCACCCGAGGAATCCGATTGACATTTAGAGAGGACAGGTGGTCGGGGCCCTGTCTTCTCTAAAGAGGTTTGGACAGGGCCCGTCATGGAGTCCCGTCGTCACAGTCAGGTTTAAGGATGCGCTGGTACAAAACTGTAGATTGGTCAAGCACCAAGCCTAGTTTCCGTCTGGTGACATTAGGATCATATCCACGGTATACATGTAAAAGGCATTCCAAGATGATTCTCACGCATTTTCGATAGTTATGTTGTCTATCTTTGTTCCTTCTTATCGTGTTAATTATGTCATTCTTATCTTGTTAATTGTCTTTTAACCTTCTTATCTTGTTAATTATATCAGATGCCCGTAAACCGCTTTACAATCTTCGTTATATACAGTGCCAACTGCGAGCAATGACGCAAACTATAACGTCATAGCTCTGATATGTGAGTGGAATTATTTCTCCGTAACCGTATGCCGTAATAAATGATCATATGTCAGAAAGATCCAAAAGACATAATAGAAACCGCCGATTTGACTAGTTAAGATTTCTCAAAATTTTCTCGGGGCTAGAAATTTGAATTCACACTACGATCGCTAACAAAGAGCGTGAGTGGATCTAGGGAGGGGGGGGGGAGTGGGGTCCGGACCCCCACCCCCACTGAAATCTTTCAAGAGAGGGTCCGATCTTTGCATATTTTAACATAAAATGGTGGCATTAACCAATTTCCTTTGCAAAAATTCGGCTTGCTACGCTCGCGGCTGATAATGAATTATATTGTCATCAATAGTACCTTTCCTTCTTCGAAATTATCGAATAAAAATAAAGATCATTAAGAAAAGGAATTATACATGAATATTTCTCTCTTTTGTTGTTCATATTCAAGGAATTTTTCACGTACATGTACTTCTAGAGAGGAGATAGTTTGGATGCGAGGTCTGGACCCCCTTGGAATTTGCTGATTTTCCGGTTTCGAGATAAGAATGAACTGCTTGTGTCAACAAAGAAAAAAAAACCACTTTTCTGTTTGAGCTGAACCAGGGAATGGGACACACATGATCTGTTGTGTGAGTAATTTTTCATGCTCTATTTTGTCAGGAACCCCTTCCCTTCCCTTGGAATTTGCTGATTAATTTTCCGGATTTTAATTTGTTTATCAAAATTATAAAGCTGGATCTCCCTGAATACTGGTTGATTCCTTGCTTAATTTTCTTGATCCGCCCATTTCCCGAGAGAAATTTGATGTAATATCAAGTTGACATTGACACGCCGAAGGAAAAAAAGGAAATAGCATTAGAAAATGTCAAAATTGTTATCATATGCTTGATGCCATCTAAATTAAGTTCAAATATGTCTAGAAGCCACCAATTTGCTTCATTTTTTCAAAAAATATTTTCAGTTGAGGTTCTGGATTCGCCACTGAATTAAGGAGGGTTTGAACACCAATATGGTGGCGGCATTTTTTATTTTCTAATTTCCTAGGAAAAGTAGTCTTTACTTCCTTAAAACATTTGATACGCTGATTGATATTCACATTTGAGTATCCTGATGAAGTTTGAATAAATTCCGGTGTAATTTGAAGAAATTATGGCGATTGTCGAGATTTTCGACTTTGGGAGTTTTATTCATGAGCAAACAACGACGTCATTACGACGTTATCGGGGAAAATGGCGCCAAAAATCTTCGCATTCAAAATGCAATAAAAACATTAATACCAATATGTATAAATTAGAAAATTCAATCTTCATCACAGTGAATTCGTTGACAAATTAACATAACAGGAAAGCAGATGTCAGTTTTGAAAATATAAATCTTTGTGGTATTTTAATCCAAAATTTAAATTTTCTCATTTTATCATGAAATCATCTCTGGACATTGTTGATAATTTTGTTAGTTTTTGACAAAGATTCATCCACAGAAATCCTAATAATTAATCAACAGGTGGTCAATTGGCTCGAAATTGCATTCCTTTTTTGACTATATAAAACTATATAGAATAAAGCAGAATATAATAATTATAGACATATGATATTCATGTTAAATTGTCTTTTGTTTTACTCGTTCATCTTCATATTTTCAAGCAATATTAGTTTCTGGTCATTTTTAATGAAATTTTCGACGCATTTTCAAACCCCATACAGCATAGATTTGCTTTTTAATAATATCCATTTCATTTATAAGATCTAATTTAGAATTGATTAAAACAGGCGGTGAGAGCGAACATTTCGGTTTCCTTTGGCTATAAAGTAGGGGTTACGTTCCTTTCTTCACTTTTAAATATCACCATTTTATCCATAAATCTATCATAATTTGATAGACAAAAGGCAATACACAAAATGACAGAAACAATGAGAAAGGTAGATGATGAAGTGTCTCCGTATCGTTAAAAAACCATGTTGCCTTCATTTATCAGTTATTTGACAAACAAGATCAACGATAAATTTAATGTTAAAAGACATTGTATAAACAACTTGTCGTCTTATTTGTCAGGGATATGATCTTGAAGTCAGCACTGACAAGAACTTAATGCATGGTACTGGACTCATCTATAGTCTTGTACACGTATCTTTTCCTCCACGGCACACTGCGTTATCGGGACTTCATTGCGGTGTTGTCAAAATTTTGTCTAGAAAAACTGTGCCTTATCTCATTTACTATATAGATATGAAACTTAGTCGGATTTCTCTTATTATTAGTCAGGAGCTCGCTTTAGTCAACAGCTAGAACACTGTTTTTCGAATATCAAATGCGTTTATTATACCCACTTGAAGTTTTTGTAGAATATTTGTACATGTATAACCTAATAAATTTACAAATTATTGACTTGTTTGTGATAGATGGTTTTTATTGTATGCATGTATACAGCAACTGTGCGTCTTGTGTGCAGACCTCTGTAAATCTTTATAAGTGGTAGGGTTGAGTGTACTTCGACTCCTAATGCCCATCTTTGCCGGTGTGGTTATTTTACGTGGTGTCTGTTTCGGTCTTTGCCGGTGTTGTTATTTTACGTGGCGTCTGTTTCAGCCTTTGTAGGTATATTGTTATTTTATGTGGTGTCTGTTTTAACAGTCTTTGTCGATGTGGTTTTTTTACGTGGTGTCTTTATGGGTCTTCGTCGGTGTGGTTATTATACCTGGTTTGTCGATATGGTTATTTTACGTGATTTCTTTTTCGGTCTTTGTCGGTATCTGGTTATTTTACATGATGTCTGTTTCAGTCTTTGTCGGTGTGGCTATTTTACATGATGTCTGTTTCAGTCTTTGTCGGTATCTGGTTATTTTACGTGGTGTCTGTTTCAGTGTTTGTCGGCGCGTGGCTAGATGTCTGTTTCGTTCTTTGTCTGTGTGTTTTTTTTTTTTTCGAGGTGTCTTTGTCATTTTGGATATTTTACATGGTGTCTGTTTCGGTCTTTGTCGGTGTGGATATTTTGCGTGGAGTCTGTTTCAGTCTTTGTCGGTGTGGATATTTTACGTGGTGTCTGTTTCAGTCTTTGTCGGTGTGGTTATTTTACGTGGCGTCTGTTTCGGTTTTTGTCGGTGCGGTTATGTTACATGATGTCTGTTTCAGTCTTTGTCGGTGTGTTTATTTTATACGTGGTGTCTGTTCCGGTCTTTGTCGGTATGGCTATTTTACGAGATATCTGTATCGGTTTTGTGTGGTTATTTTATACGTGGTGTCTGTTTCAGTGTTTGTCTGTATAAGGTATATACGTAGAGTCTGTTTCAGTCTTTGTAGGTGTGGTTATTTTACATGATATCTGTTTCAGTCTTTGTCGGTGTGGTTGTTTTATACGTGGTGTCTGCTTCAGTCTTTGTCGGTATATAGTAATTTTACGTGGTGTCTGTTTCGGTTTTGTCGGTATGGTTATTTTATACGTGGTGTCTGTTTCAATCTTTGACGGTGGGGTTATTTTACGTGGTGTCTGTTTCGGTCTTTGTCGGTATATGGTTATTTTACGTGGTGTCTGTTTCGGTCTTTGTCGGTGTGGCTATTTTACATGATGTCTGTTTCAGTTTTGTAGGTGTGGTTATTTTACATGATATCTGTTTCAGTCTTTGTCGGTGTGGTTATTTTATACGTGGTGTCTGCTTCAGTCTTTGTCGGTATATGGTAATTTTACGTGGTGTCTGTTTCGGTCTTTGTCGGTGTGGCTATTTTATACGTGGTGTCTGTTTCAATCTTTGTCGGTGGGGTTACTTTACGTGGTGTCTGTTTCGGTCTTTGTCGGTATATGGTTATTTTACGTGGTGTCTGTTTCGGTCTTTGTCGGTGTGGCTATTTTACATGATGTCTGTTTCAGTCTTTGTAGGTGTGGTTATTTTACGTGGTGTCTTTTTCGGTCTTTGTCGGTATGATTTTTTACGTGATGTCTTTTTCGGTCTTTGTCGGAATGGTTATTTTACGTGATGTCTTTTTCAGTCTTTGTCGGTATGGTTATTTTACGTGATGTCTTTTTCGGTCTTTGTCGGTATGGTTATTTTACGTGATGACTGTTTCAGTCTTTGTAGGTGTGGTTATTTTACGTGGTGTCTTTTTCGGTCTTTGTCGGTTTGGTTATTTTACGTGATGTCTTTTTCAGTCTTTGTCGGTATTGTTATTTTACGTGATGTCTTTTTCGGTCTTTGTCGGTATGGTTATTTTACGTGATGTCTTTTTCAGTCTTTGTCGGTATGGTTATTTTACGTGATGTCTGTTTCGTTCTTTCATTTCTGTTTGACAAGTGTGTGCGTGTGTTCCGCTGTTGTCACTTGCACGTCGTCATGTTGTGGATCTTCTTATTTTCATTCCTGTGAAGAACTCTCCAGTTTGCCAGAAAGCTATGAGAACTTAACGAAAACAAGACCATACCTACACATGATTGTGTGCAATTCTCCTTGCAGCATGGCGGCTTAGCAAGCACACAACAAACAGAAGAATACCAAAAAAAAAACCGGATATTAAATTTACTCTATATTAACTGCAAAATTGGCTGTAGCATTTTCATACAAAAGTTGGTTTTTGAGAACAGTAAAGATGTTCATTTCAGTGGCGTTCATATCTCGGTAGTCCATGCACCTGAGTGCATCCCGCCAGAGATTACGAGGCTCCCTATAATCATTAACCTAATATAGATATCGATACAATAAAGGTCTATTTTAGAGCCTTTATTACCATCCTATCAGTATGGCGCTTTAATAAGAGTAATGAGCACCGCAGGATACAATCGATTTCTCAATTAGTCGCCCAGTGACACCCACCATCCGCGGTGACAGCGGACCTGAGTGGAATTCATGATAAAAGATGCTGGATTTGAAATAATTGAGAATATATTTTGCGTGCCCAGTATCTGTTAGAAACTAATCGACTGTAAATTCTGAGAATAAATTGTAGCAAACGATGCTGAAAATCTCCTCTTATGCTTTATGTTTTAAGGAGACTTTTCCTTGGTCTGTGATTGATGACTTGAGAAATAAAGCCAAGCTAGTCTCTTTTTTCTGTTTTTTTTTTATAATTAATGTACAATATGTCATACTGCAAGAAAAGCGCAGGTCATCTGGATCATCGGTACAGAAACTTTAAAATTCAAAATAGAAGATTGATCATTTATTTCATGTTGAGTTTTGGAAGACTGGTGCTAACAGATACTTAAATCACCATAAAACACATTTTACATGTACTATTCTGCACTTCAGTAAAGTGATGGGAAATAAATAAAAGATAAAATAAGAAGGAAAAGATAATAAACAAGACACTGTTGTAGTGATAATGGTGATAATGATATACACTAACAAGTTTGCAGACACTAAATATAACAATATTTAATATTGGATTTGGTACACCACGTTTTATCTTTTGTTCAGAAACAATATGATTCGCATGCTATTCGATCAAGTTTTGAAAAAGACACACAGCATTCAGAAAAAGAGGGCGCTACTCGTGAATTTGGCTTGTCTGAAAATCATTTTGACTGGAAAAGAAGGGATCTCCAACCAGACTACTGAATTAAACAAGATCCTGACAAAAATCTCAACAGCACTCACAATAGAGCACAAATTTTATGTCTATATAGAAACCACTGAAGTACCACTGATTACGATTCACTATCCAAAAAACTTGTTTGTCATAAAATGTTATTCTTAAAGGTCACAAGTTGGATTCCTAATCCAATTTATTTTGATAATTTCAGTGCACGGTATATGCGTTCATGTTTGGTCCATGCTGTACATTTATCTGCTCTTAAATGATCCTAATGAATTTGAAGACGTTTAACACATGTTCACAAGTGATGACCGAAATATAGAGGAAATCCAATTAATATAAATGTTTGAAGAGATTTATTTAGATATGACCTTAACTTAATATACCAAGTTAATTCGACAGTTGATAACACTTGAACATCAGAAGTTTCATCCCATGGAATTGAGTTGAATAAATCCTCTGTACTGCAGTAATTAATTGCCTTGACAGCATGACCTGACATTAAAAACTGAGTTAAGTCAAATTCAGAAAGTACCATATCCATATCAGTGAAAAATCAAATGATTGACTCAATGAGTTAATCCATTCTATTCTAATCCGAAACAAAGCACAATTAAGTTGATATTTTTGTGTTTTATTGTATCCAAAAGGGTCATTATTGTTATCAACACACTCTTAATTCTTAATATTCAATTGGGAAAAAATAGACAAGAAACACTCAAATTCTATCATTTAGGTGTGTCGCTGGACATCAATACATGTCATGATCTTGAGCTATGAAACAAGTGCTTCGTGCTATGAAACTAATAGCTTCGTGCTATGAAACTAGTAGCTCCGTGCTAAGAAACTAGTAGCTCTGTGTTATGAAACTAGTAGCCTCGTGCTATGAAACTAGTAGCTCTGTGCTATGAAACTAGTAGCCTCGTACTATGAAACTAGTAGCTCTGAGCTATGAAACGAGTAGCTTCGTTGTTAAACGTCTTCAAATTCAATAGCATCTTGTAAGAACAAGTAATTTTTCAGCATAGACCAGACATAGCTTCGTGCTATGAAACTAGTAGCTTCGTGCTATGAAACTAGTAGCTTCGTGTCATGAAACTAGTAGCTCCGTGGTATGAAACAAGTAGCTTCGTGCTATGAAACTAGTAGTAGCTTCGTGCTGTGAAACTAGTAGCTTCGTGCTATGAAACTAGTAGCTTCGTGCTTTAAAACTAGTAGCTTCGTGCTATGAAACTAGTACCTTCGTGCTATGATACTAGTAGCTCCGTGCTGTGAAACTAGCAGCTTCGTGCTATGAAACTAGTAGCTTCGTAGTGAATCAACTCTTGTACTTACTACTAGTAACAGTGCTATGTGACTATGATTTTAAGATTAAAAGAAGACTTGTGTCGATAGACACCTACACTGTCACAGAGTCATTAAAGAGAGTCTGACATTTTTTGTTCAGATATTGTATGCTAGAGCATGTTCTGATGTTTTGGATTTTCATAATAGAAATCTACAAATTACAAAGAAACTTTTAGGTCAAGGTTTTCGCTTTCATAAACTAGTAAAGACTTTCTGGAAATTTTACAAAAATTATGATCAACTTCTTTTGAAATTCGGACCAATACAAGCAACGGAGTATATTACTTTGGGTATTTCACAACCTGCATTTTATGGTGACATAATTAACAAAATAAGAAGGATAAAAGGTAGACAGCATATGTATCGAAAATGCGTCAGAGTCATCAAACGCCTTTTATACCGTGGATATGATCCTAATGTCACCAGACGGACACTAAGCTTGGTACTTGACCAATATACAGTCTTGTACGAGCGCATTCTTAAGACTTGCACTCTGACTGACTGTGACGACGGGACTCCATGACGGGCCCTGTCCAAACCTCTTTAGAGAAGACAGGGCCCCGACCACCTGTCCTCTCTGAATGTCAGTCGGACTCCTCGGGTGATAACATATATGAGCTCGCTACAGCCGGCAGAGCACGGACTGTATTACGCACGTCCTCTTTTTATATCCATTTACATATTCATCTGTGTTGCTTGGACCCCTGTGTTTTACGGTCTTGTTTGTGTGTGGTCACCTAACAGTGAGGAGGTTGTTTTACACCATAATTGTGCGTTCTTCGAGACCTCTGGGAAATCGGAATAGTGGGAGGGTTGTGCGCACGTAATCCAGGATAACCACACCGTCTGCTATTTACGTGGCAGATGGCCGTCCTAAGTCGGCACCGGTTGCCCATTGGTCTCGTTGGTTTATGTGTAGTCTTTTGTGTTTCATGTATCTATGTTGTGAGTTGGTGTTCCTTGTCCCTTTTGCGTCTCTTTCTGTGGGTATCTGTTCTGTGTTTTTTGCATGGGTGTTTTGGGATTTTGCTGTGGGTGCTGCAACCTAGTGTTGTTGGAGATCCCCTCCTTTCTTGTATATTTTTTTTCTTGATAGACTTGTTTTGCACAAGTTATCCAGATAACACACAATTCGCAATTTTCAAAAGTGAAGGGGCATTCAAATTATTCCCCGATACCCCTTTGTTGAAAAGTGTCGTCTAAAATATTCAGAATATCTATTTATATATGTTAATGATCGTATACATCTAAACTGAATAAAACAAAAGACAAAACAAAAGTCTCAAACATTATTTATTGATTTTTCAGATGCAAAACATCTTGAACATTTCATTACAAACATAATTCATATTGATGAATAATTCAAAAACCTGTATTACATGACATACAAATATATACTTCATTAATTTTAATTATTGAAAATATATGAACATATATGTGCTTTAGATATAACGAACATTAAAGAAACATTTCGTAAAATATACAAAAAGAAATTAAAAGTAGGTAGGAAACGAAAGGTAATTAATTATATGAAATGATTCAATTTTACTGGCACAAAAGTTTACCACCTAAAATAGCTTACTCTCTTTTTTCTTTCTTTCTTCCTTTCTTGCAAATTAAAGGAAGATTTATTTATTTTGATTATTTGGCGTATTAATTATTTAAATCAGACCTAATTTGATTTGTTAAACTTTAGCAATAACCCTTTTCTAGGACCAACAATATAAACAACTATAAGCTTTGATACCAAGTATATTTATCTGAAGCGGTTCCCTTATTCAATAAATATAATGTATCCCTTTTTATGTCTCTTTATGTGGGTGTCTGTTATGTGTTTTTTCATTGGGGGTTTTGCTGTTGGTGCTGCAACCTAGTGTTGTTGGAGATTTCCTCCTTTCTTTCATATACATATAATGATATATAAATACTGTTGTAGCTTCAATAGCATATTTGAACGATGGCCCCATGGATGGTTAAGTTTCACAAGTAATTCTAAAAGTAATATGTACATGTATGTATATGTGTGTGTGGTTAGAATGAGTTAAAGAAGATCCTGACAATAATCTCTACAGCACTCACAATAGAGCACAAAATTTAACATCGACGGACCCCTAGCAAGCTAGAGGTGGGACCAGGTGCCCGGGAGGAGTAAGCATCCCCTGTTGGCTAGCCGCACCCGCCGTCGATGTTAATGAAGCATGGAAATGAAAATATATAAAATTCATGCACTGACGTTATGTCTATATAGAAAGTGCAGAAGTTACTTCTGGTGTTTTCAGTGACCTCCGCTCTGAATGCAATGACTTTTATTCGTGTGCAATTCAGGGTAATGCCGATTATTTTTTGTTTAGTCTTATGCCTTTTGAGAATGATTTGTGAAACGTATAGAGTAATTTTGAGATATAGCTTAATTAATTGTACTATATATGTCTTGTTTTGTTTACGGGTTATTACGTTCATTCACCAAAAGAAATATTAATCTTAACCCTGACAAATCGCTATGAGGTACATGATATAAAACATTAATAATTCCAAGAACTACATTAAATATATGTCTACACCTGAAGCATTTCCTATAGACTACTTCATCAATTCTTTATTATTTTGAAAATGTACACACCTACGCCGAGGCTCCAAGCAGTCAATAATAAAAACAGTTCTAAGTCGTCTATGGAACCCAGAGGAAATAAATCATGTTTGGAATGATGTGCAAATCAAATTGATAACATGTGCGACTTGATAATAACAGAAAATTAAACATGATCAAACTCGGCGGATAAAGACTAAATAACAATCAATAAATGCACCTAAACTTCTTTTGTGTTTGTTCTGGAAGATGATTTTGGGGGGGGGGGGGGGGGGGGGGGGGCTGTAGGAACATAGATTTCACTACCAAGAATTAGTACTTCACCTTTCCCTTCTGCATGAAGTGGGAGGTTGATATGGTATCAATGTTTGCATTAATGTCTTTTAAGTCATTTCAGCGATAAGAATAATTATCCATTAATGGTGATTAAAAGAACATTTTTATATAGTCTTCATAGAATATAAAAGCAAGGATGACAAGGGAGCCATGGGGCTGTGGGCACTTTGTTCTTAATACGATCTAATAAACATAAAATGTGACCATCTCATGCTAGCCATTATATACGAGATAATTGGAATTTTCACAGGGTAAGATCGCTTGGAATTCCAGCAAATCCACGGGAAATCATCAGGGACTCGGAGCAAGCTTCCAGTCTCACCTTGTCTGATTGTCACGGTCCCTTAACGACGCAAAGGTGACACGAATCTTTACATTATCTGACTCGTTTGATTTCATCAGCAATTCCAATTCCCGTTTTTCATTGGCATGCACTCTGAAAACGGTCGTGTAAGCTAAATATCCTTTAATTGTTAACATGGATATGCAATCAAGTGGCCACGCTACATGTATAGGTAAAATTTAAGAGTCAAGATTGCTACTTTATAAAGGAAATTCAAACGAAACAATATGTAAATGCTTATGATTTCTTTTATAGATGCATACATGAATATTGATAAATCTACAGGAAAAAGGAACCGAGGATTGAATGCCATTTTGAACCTAATTGAATTCTACTAATAGGTGAATTCCAACTTTTTGGATGTTGAACCCCTTTCATATCGAGGAATCTTTCCAAGATTGTACATGAGTATTGATTATTAAAAAGTTATATAGGTTGGTAATTGATGTGTATTCAATTGTACATTCCGTTTTCTTCTGACATGGTGTATCTATAGATGATAAGGGTAAGGAATAGTATCTTGAGACGATAACAAAGGGGATTAAAATGAACTTGCCATTCATGCAGGGTTTTATCCAGGAAGTGACCTGTACATATTACATCCTATTATTAATTCGTGTATACTAATTCACCAAAGGATCGTTTAGGTGTCAAATACAGGAACAATAAATGTATAAGGAAGGATGTAGCGATGTAACTGACGATCTCTTTACAGCTTTCTCCGTTACTGGTCATCTTTTGTCATGACATGATTTTGCTTGTCTTTATTATAGGATGCCAGTAGTCTGTTGGTCTGTGTGGATGCTCCATAATATCATACCAATGGTCTAACTGCTCACCATGACTGTACCAACCCAACTCAACCTAGCAAACGGACATACATTGATCCCTTATGTCAACAGATATATAAATCAATATTTGTATTAATGATTTGTGATAATTAATCTATAAACTGACGCTGGATGTGACACTAATGGTATCTTTTACACTCTTCTGGGAATGATTGTATTGCATACAGACAATTTAGGAACAGTATTTAGATTCTTAACTGTATCATACGTTTCATGATAATTTGGATTCACCTCCAGCAAAATATGTCTATTTTAACCATGAATATCAACAGCTAATGTCAAAGGAATAAATCTGATAAATCTGAAATGCATTTTTCACTCGTTAATTTTTGTTTCGCCTTGAATTCAGAGTGTTCAGTCGTAATGTGATTAATCCTCAGGTTTTATTTTTCGTTAAACAACAGAGAGAGAGAGATAGTTACTAACCTGTCCTATTTTTTGTACGCCCATCATCATGTCTTTGTGTATCACATGAAAGACAAACATGTGACCTAGTAGTTTTGGATTCTCTCTGTTGATTTCGAAGACGCATGGATGGTTCCAAACGGGATCCTGAGTATTTTGGCGGACTTTTGTTTTGTGTTTTGCTTCTCTCATACCATTTACATACATTTCTACTTTGACGTATGGATCTGTAAGACAATGAAAACAACATGCATGGTGTCAACATCTGACTCTTCATACTAGTATGAGTGTGTATTGATGGAGATCCGTTTTTACAATATTCATGCTTTCATTGCATTTTAACTTGTGCATCTTGTTTACACTGCGGGGAGTAGAAAATAGTTCAAAATCTTACAAAGACTTACGCGTATACACGGCATATACAGTTATATTCACAAAATATAAATAAAATTTCGAATAAAACATGATGGGTATATACACACTTAATCTATTTAAAGAGAAGTAGTAAGGTATAAACGAAAGCAACAGTATTTCTAGACCGAAAAAATATCCACCCCTCCCCCCCCCCCCCCCCCCTAAGATCAATTCACAAATGATGGCGTTGTCAGAAATAAAGAACCAAGGTCTGAAGACATTCGCGATTTTACTCCCGAAATATGTTTTTACAACAAAAAGATAGTATGGTGCAGTAAACTTTAAGTAAAAAACCCAACATACAAACAGCCAATCATAAATAAAGACGGAGATAGTGAAACCATACCATGTTAAGTTAACCTTATTATTGTTGTTAAATTTTGGATGAAGACATTTGAAATTTCACTTACTAACAGCACCCAGTAGTGACACACGTGGTAGATTCCGGGCTTCCAATACGTTGAACACTATTTTTCCCGCCACGGGTTGGTAACAGCCAGAAATCCTAATATCACCTTGATGGAGCTGAAAGCAACAATATCATACATTTGAAAAGAAAAAACCTTTCTTCTTATTTTATAGTTTTGGTCACATTATTTATCTTCCGTGAAATGAAGACTTTAACATGAGGAATTCCTCGAGTATTTTCACATTATAAAATAGGATAAAGTATGTACTATACAAATGAAACACCAAATGGATTACAATTGTAGTACTTTTGCAAAATCTAAGTAAAATTTTGAATATATGTATACGAGCTTTTTGTCTTCAATTTTTGATAGCACTAGCTAAAAATTCCATTCACGAGAAAGATGAATTCCTGAAGGCATGAAAGTCTGGCATATGGATTAAAAGTTAAAAGAACGAGTCAGATACATAGATACATGGCTCAGCCATCAATCTTTTTAAAATGTTCAATCGTTCACCTTTAGCTATATTATCTGTACTATCAAATTGTAAAGAAATGTTTCAAAACATATCAGGACATTATTTAGAACGTGATTCTGCACTGTAGTAGTCGTGCAGTTCTTAGCACAATTTAAAAAAAAAATAGCGCGTAATTCTTATTCAATTATCTAAAATTAATGTTGAAATGAAAATGCCCTACAGATTTTGGTACATTTTTGACTTACCCTATATACGGATTGAGGCATGATGGTCATTTCTTTAAGACCATTTTCAAGTGTTTCAATGTCTCTAAGTGATATTGAGGCCACGCCCACCAAATGTCTACGTGTCACGTGATGTGATGAGTATACTTGGAATTCTATTGCCGATTCGTCAGTAATATCGCTTGGCACAATGTCAGTGATGACAAACTTTTCAAGAAAGACAGGGGTCTATAAAAGAAAGAGAAGCTTATAAAGATAACCATAAATGTCCTTAAGTTGACAAGGAAAAATTCTACATTCTATGTACAAATGCACACCGGTAGGCATATCAATCACTTTATGAATATATTGACATTCTTTTCTTCGGGTGTCATTCATTTTTTTTTTATTTTTAAAGCTTTTTACCTCTTATCTTTTTCAGTTCCTAATATTTTGTTCGTTGCACAACCTACAATTGGTTTCGTTGAACATTTCTCTTTCACTCAAAATGCATTGTTTTGCACGAAATATTTTGTTTATTTTATTTTTATTATCTTGTTGTTTCTCAGTGATCAATAAAAAAGCAATCTTTTAAAAATCTTATTGTTATTTGATCTTAGAGGGCACTTCTGAAACGAATTGTGGCGGCTTATGAAAAGCACTTTGGCTGGAAGCATCACTAATGAGGATTTAATATTCAAAACACGTGTCTGATTCATAATAAATTGGTTTTAAATTTTCTTCAAGAAGGTATAGAGTTGGAACATTTTTGTATTATAAATTGTGTGATTGATTTTGAAATATAATTTTTTTCTGCATGTTAGAAATATCTATGTTGAATACCTTTTGGTTAACTAGTGTATGTGTTGCTCTAAGATATATTAACTGTTGATGTTTAAGATGTTGGTCTTAAACCCCAGATTGTTTTATGTCACAACAAAAGCTATGATATGTAGATTTCATTCTTTACTTTACACTGTACCTTCGATTTTGTTTGTTTATGGCCCTAAGTTTGACTTTGATTTTGGTATTGTTTTGGTCATATATTTGAAATGTAAATGTTATTCTTAACCTGACTGCATACTTTGAATTTTTGTGTAATTGATTTTGGTCCTATATATTTAATTTGACATCATACCTTAGATTTAGGTATTGTTTTGGTCCTATATTTGAAGGACTTTCCTGGCACAAGAAATGCTTTTACGTAAGGATTTAGTTCCGTATCCGCGGGTAGACCAGCTATCCGCAAGTTTTCTGCCTGAAAAGTTTACATCAGATGAACAACACAATTATACTACAATACTACGCTTAGCAAGGATGGAATAGAAGAAAAAGTCCAAGAACAAATTATATGCATAAGAAAATCTTGGTCAATGTCGCACATTTCGAAAGTATTCCTTCTATAACTTGTTTTCAGGTGTATTTATTCCTTCTGTTTAACAATTGAAATAAGTAGAATAGCTAGATAGAATATAATATACATAAAATTTATTTCCAAATACATAAGTAGAATAGATAGATAGAATATAATATACATAAAATTTATTTCCTAATACCTCAATTATAATAACTGTAAGAGTTGTCCGGTTTTCAGCAAATAGGAACTGTACTTTTAGTTTACCAGTTGGCTGAAGTGGAGGGGCGAATCTCGGTACCATCATTTCATCTAGATTTAGGTCATGCATGACTACAGGTCTGTCCGGCAAACCGATTCCTCCTTGTCTCTGTTTAACACAAGGTACATAATGATTCAGGTAATTTACACATCCATTTAGGTTTTTAGGCTTCCGCTTCACTAAAGTAATTTTGAAAATATTATAACTGATAACAATGATAAAAATCTCTGAAAAATTGCATAATGCTCTTGTGACACATAGGTCGACAAAAGATCTCCATCAAGGCGCGGTTGCAGCACCCCTAGCAAAACGTAAAAATACCCCAATTGGAAAAAAAAACACAGAGAAGACATACACAACAAAGACACAAAAGGTACAAAGAACACCAAATACTACAAACACCAAGCACAAACGACTACACATAAAACAACGAGACCAATGGGCATTCGGTGTATGTACATCATTGAATTGTATCAAAATTTCAATAATTTGTATAAAACTCTAACGTATTATCTAAACGAACATAAAACACACAGAATATATAATCATATGCCACTTCAGTCTCTGAAATTATGGTTTCCTTTGAATTCTAGCACTAAAAGACCTAGCTGTATGCCTAATTACGGAGAGATTCTATAATGATCAACACCGGAAACATCGATAAGGACCTATATGAAATTCTAGAGGATGGATTAGCGAACCTTGATATCTTCTGAAATATCAAAGAATATCTCAGAAAGTCTTCAGTAAAAGGAACCTGCTTCCGCGCCGACGCTTGCTTGATTAGAGCTTAATCATTGATCGATAATCGCCATCCGTTGGCGGCTCTTCCAGAAAAAATACTTTGAGAGATTATACAACTATTTCCTTTTCATTGCAACAAACCCCGGGCAAACTTAAGGGACACTAACAGTCACGCATTTACATCCATTGACAATATAAATATAATATAGCAGGTCAAAGAGACACTTATCCTGTACATGGAACCTGGATAGAAGGGTAAAGAATCTTTGCGTAAAAAGCTAAACTCCGAAACATATACACTAAAAACAGACAGATGTGGATCACAGGGGCTTTTTTGTGGATAACCGTTTATAATGCTGCTGCACATTTCATACAGTACTGTTCACAAGAAAAAATTCTTTAAAAATTGAATATATCTTAACTTTTCAATCATTAAGTCTAAAAACCATATGATAAAGATAATAGAAGTAGGATTAATGACGTCAAGTACCAAGGAAGCTTAATTGAAAACTTAGACAACATTCAAAGTACAAGAAATATGCAAGGCGAAAATAAGTAATGTCGTTGTTGTTGTTTTTGATCCTGTGTTTCTGAAGGCGGAACTTTCTCAGGTCAAAATTACTCATATTACTTAAAATGATGTTCAAAAGCATTAAACATAAACGTACGGATATCCTTGTCAATTACACATTTTGACCATCCCCCCCCCCCCCCCCCCAATAAAAAGAAAGAAATTGTAAGTTTCTTGGTCTTTGATATTCGGAAATGCACTTTTGGTTTGGAGTCTCTTCAAAATTAAGAAAACCAAAATGACACTGACCGGTCATGTACCATCTAGTGTTTGCCTATTTATTATTTAGGTCTCATTTGTCACATTATCTTTATACCGAGGTCTTTACAGTCAAAGTCAGGTGAGCGTCAGTCTTGTAGAAAAGCAAAATGAATTGGCTAGTTAAGTGTAAATTATGCTCGCAAAGTAAATAAGATTTATTCAGATCAAAATGACACTTCGAGAACCTTATATCAATTAGTCTCATGCTCTGAAAAGCAAAAAAAAAAAAAAAAAAAAAAGAAGCGAAAAATGTATATTACATAATTGTAAAGTCGAGTAGCAATCAGTTTTTAATCTGAGTGTTAGCAAATACATGAACATACATGTATGATTTTCCATTTACGGTAAAAGACCGTGATCAGAACTCGGTGGAATCTTCTTCTTCCACAAAAAGTGAAGGGCCGCTACTGCGGCATTCTCTCATTGTAGCTTGTCTACATACTTGGACATAAATTGTACTGTTCAAGGAACTTATATAGCTTTTGTACTCTAATAACAAATTATGCTTATTTCCACTATTTATGTCTCCTCAGCAACTCTCAGTCAAGTTTGAAACTTGTCAAAGTACAGAATTTCACCAAACTACATATATATGAAAGACACTAAAATATTTATTATCATCAAAATTAAGTCCTTCTAAATATGTCCAACAGATTCCTCCTCATATGAATGGTAAAATAAATATGCTACAAAAATAGGTGTATTCCTATACAAATGTTAAACGTCTTCAAATTCAATAGCATTATTTAAAAGCAGACAAATTTGTAGCATAGACCAGACATGCACGTTTCGGGTACTAAACCCTCGTCAGTGATCCTCAATCTAAATGATGTAAAGTTGCTAAAGAGTGTGAAAATAATTATGTCCAAAAATGTACCTAAAGACGTAGCAGGATCAAGCGCGGATCCAGAGGGGGGTCGGGGGGGGTCCGGACCCCCCCCTGGAATTTTCAAAACATACCTTTTTTATTATTAATATACATATTTCAAAAGATTAAGTCCCAATTCCCCTTTTGTTGTCATAATTTTTGAAAAATATATCATGAATTTGTATTAGAAATCTTTTATTTTGATAATAAATTTATAATTTTTTCTTGCTCGCTACCGCTCGCCAGAGTTTGTTACAAATGTACATACATGTACGTTGTTTTTCAAATGATGCTGCGCTTTTCTATAAACAAGGGCACTAAGAAGACGAAAAGAAACTGAAAAAGTCACGAATAGTGGATTTTATTTCAATTCTCGGAAAAAAAATTCGCTGGCTCGCTATCGCTCGCCATTTGTTGTAATCACATAATAGAACTGATAATCAAGTACTATGATGTGAAAATTCAAGATTTTAAGCTTTCTGCTCGCCGTTACTTTCCAGTCACCTGTTTTAATAATAATAAGATACAGTTTTTATTTTTTTTTTTTTTTTTTTTTTTTTTTTTTTTTTTACTCTTCAAAAAATTCGGATTTTAGGACCCCCCCTGAAAAAAATTCCTGGATCCGCCCATGAGGATGGGTGGGATATGATGCTACAGGACCCACATTTTAGAAATTTCAAGAATTTTTGATAACCGAAATTTTCGAATTCGTTGAAGAGACAAACGATCAACCAAAGCTTATCGAACTTGGCTACATGTGCCCTCAGGGACTCCTGGTCCACCAGCAGTGACACTCAACAAGTGGTTCAAATCTTGAACGTCTTCAAATTCAATAGCATCATTTAAAAGCAGACGAATTTGCAGCATGGACCAGACATTCAGGTTTCGGGTACTAAAAATTCATGGATCTTGCCGGAAGAGAGTTTCAACTTATGTTGTTAAGAGGGATGGAAAAGGCTTCGCAAAGTGCATGTGAAGTACACAGTATATTCAAAGTATACATGTGAAGTACACAGTGTATTCAAAGAATACATGTGAAGTACAAAGTATATTCAAAGTATACATGTGAAGTACACAGTATATATATTCAAAGTATACATTTGAAGAATATAAAAAAGAAAAATGACAAAGCATGACTGTGCTCACCTGGTAGTAAAACTATCAGGTAAATATTTTAGAGTATATGACCCAAGACACTTCGGTTAATGTTTTTCCAAATGATTACTTACATTGAGTTTTGGTTTTTTCCTTTGATATGGTGGGGCTATTGGATTGACTGTGGTATCTAACGCGTTCATACTGCTTACTACCAGAGATGATAGCGTCACCCTGCGGGAATCTCCCCGTCCACGGCCTGTAGGTACATGGGATAACAAATGCAATGTTTTTCATTGTGAATTATGAATTCATTTTAACCTTAACATTTAATATGGCAACAAGCCAAACAAATACTATTTAGAAATCATTTCAAGTCCTTACTGTGTCGTATGTTTCGAAAACACAGTGTGAATGGGCCCCAAAGCAATTCAGTTATTTATATTACATAATGAACCAGACGATGACAATTCATGTCAACGGCAGTTACCGCCCTCTCTCTTTCCCTCTCTTCTATGACATTTGCAACATGAAATCAAGAACTGATGATAAACAACTCACATGCAGGAAATAGTTCCAGAGAGTATATCAAGCCAGAGAAATATACATTCTACATACGTACAAATGGGAAAACATTCTCTTTTTTTTATTTTTACAAATTTCAGTGAGCTTCCCCTTTCTTAGATTCCCCCCATCGCACAGATCCACAATGAGCTTTTTATGTTTTTGAAACGTGTTTAAGATATTTCATTGATTGATATTCTTTTTTATGATACTAAGTTGTTCATGCCGCATTTTTCTAGCAGCAGAACCTTGTATCAGTGCTCTCATATCTGTGTCATTTCCGACGTTTGGATATTAAAAAGGAAATATTTTTTTATATGAAAAGATGGTAATGAAATAATGTCATTTTGTAACCAGGCAATTCATAAAAAAAACATGCAAATATGAAATGAATTAAAATCTAAAGATGTTTTTTTCGTGGAACATCTTAAGGCTAAACCCAAAAACACCGAAAAAAAGTATTTGGAAATAATACCACTCGGCGTCACGTCGAATTTCTCCCGTAGGCAAAAAAAAGAGTGTTTGATGATACTTGATGCAATCATTAAAATATAAGAGAAAAATAGATAATGACATAAGATGAATTTAAACTACGAGTACCCTCTGGTAAAAATACGTGGGTTGGTCGTCTGATTTCCGCAAGTGAGTAGCTTCGCCGATAAGGAGGCTTCTTGCGTTCTTTATCTGGTGTATTTTTACCAATATTGTCCTCCAGGCTAGAGCGTCTCGGCTCCTGTTTTTGAAGTTCTGCCATGTATTCGTCTTCCATCGCCTCCGAGTCGGAAAAATCTGAATGATAAGTAGAAAATATAAACTATAAAGTCACATGATATGCCTCTTTTATCTTGTCAGGTCCAATATAAAATATTTGTATGTCGTAATTATACATATTACACAAGAGAAGTATGTGTTGCATCTTCTGCACGTCTATGGATGAAAACAAACATTTATATGACCTTAGTATTTATAAGATTCTCTCTGGTCTCAGAGTTTGAACCACCTTTTTCATTAGAACCGTCATACATCTAGATTAACCGATACTATATTAAGAATTACACTACGTGTGGCACAATTCTTATCAAGCTTAAGGATTTTATCACATCCAAACTGATTGTAAAGAAGAATTGGATGTCATCATCTGAGATAATGACAAACCAAAGATGTAATCTCTGATATATCGTACAATATCATAAGAACATAACACTCGTTATTGTCTTCTATCAGCGGTGTACCGATCGATGACAGACAAGAAAGTGTAAAGTGAGTAGAAATACGATGTAGCTTCTTTCAGAAAGTCAATTCATCATGTTTTCTTTTTGTTTAATTATTTTTCTTTTCTAATTTCGCTAAAAAAATGGTTTCAAGGTTTTCAACTATGAGTACTGGTAGAGAGATATTCGATATTCTGTGTCATTGATTATCCCATAGAGACATTTGAAATGCATTACATTTTTTAACCGGTCTCATGTTTTATTTTATTTATCGCAGGTAAGACGTGGTTCTAATAAATTGTATAGAAATCAATCTCAAATGAAAGATACAAATTCTCCATAGCAATTTTATACGTTTGAATCATAAGCGTAAAGATGGTTACTACAAAGAAAATTGCGATGCAAAAAGGACATTTCGAGATAGTCTAAAAAGAAAAGAAAGTAAGAAGATAAAGAGTTGGAACACTTTCGTGTTATAATAAACACTTATTTCTTGTTGCAGTGTGGAGCAATTAAAACTCGTTCCCCGTGACTTGATGTTTGAAGTGTAATAATTACTTCTTTCCAGCTCGGTTGCCTGAAAGAAGCTTTGTATTATTTTGCTATTTCGAAAATTTGTCATTTCATCCAAAACTAACATTGAATTCAAAAGAGTTTAATATATAAGTACCATCCAATGCTATTTTCATCGATTTTACCTAATTATGGTTCTGAATCGACCCCAAAGGAAATTTGGAGCCGAGCACTCTCTGCAAAGGAATTGTATAAATCTAGATTTAAATTTAAAAGAATGAAACCAGAGGGCGCTACTGAAACGAATTTTGGTTGTGTCTGATAATCACTTTGGCTGGAATGAGATAATGAAGATCCTGACGACAATCTCAACAGCACGCACAATAGAGCACCAAATTGAGCATCGACGCAGCTAGAGGTGGAACCAGGTGTCCGGGAGGAGTAACCACCCCCCTGTTTTGCTAGCCGCACCTGCCGCCGATGTTCACAAGAAAATGAAATGTTAAAAAACGTCTTCAAATTCAATAGCATAATTTAAGACCAGATAAATTTACAGCATGGACCAGACATGCACGTTTCGGGTACTTAACAATCTCTACAAAACATGCACTGTCTGAGGTTATGTCTATTCAGAATGTGCTATGGCGAGCATTTCAGGGTAGAAACATGACTGATGAGGATTTAATATCCGATACACATGTCTGGTGCATTTAAAATGTGTTTGAAATTTTCTTCAAGAAGGTAAAAAAGTTGGAGCACTTCCGTATTATAACTACCAAAACAGAAACGAGACTTTTACTGATCTTTCTCTATTTATTTCGTCTACAAGTTAAGCGTAACGATTCAAAAGCGTCTTCGATCAAGCGATGCACGCTGCCACCAGGAAAACATGGTGACATAATGAACAAGAACAACGTTTTACGGATGGATACCACCTTGTTCATTTAAGAAAGATGAGTTGAATTATTTACGAAAACTGAACTCTTCATTATCATTACCAATGCCACCAAATAACAGTGACTATAGGAAAAAAAAATACCTGCACAACAATAAATTACACATAACATTAGAGTCCTAACACCACCAACACAAAATATGAATCGCAAAACATTCGATGATAAGGAAGGTGTAACAATCCTTACGAAGTTGCAAAGATTACAGTGAGACATACACACGAGGAAAAAGGAATAAGTATTTCCTCATTACTAATTGCATTTTTGAATTATAGTTTACATCAAATTTCTTCATTGAATTTATTCATTCAAGGTGGCACCACATTCATTGAATTTTGGTATTTTCACCAATTCAAAATAAGTATGTAACCGGGGCCAATGAGCGAAACTCCCCTTTGTTTTTTATAATACAGCTAGAGAAATTGAAATAAGCTGTTAAGCTCTCTTTTTAGTCCTACTTACTCAGATACTGTACTTTTAAAAGTGTAAAATTGTTCATGTGATATGTGAATATGTTTAAATTTTGCAAATTAGCAGGGCGCGTCTATGTCACGGTTTCAGGGCCTAGAGCAAAACTTGAGAATTCGCACTATAAAATAGCTTGTCTATAAAATGGGGCAATGCCGCATCGCACTACTTATTTCAGTTTATGGTTGCGTATAGTATCAATGATGCATCTCTTTTTCTTTTTTTTTTTTTTTGGTCCAATAGTTTGTAGTTTGGATGCTTATTTACCTTGAACGATATATCTATATATTTAAACCCATAACAAAGCAACGTAAATTGAAAATTGTCCTTTAAAGCTGGATATTCCTTAATTAAATATCGTCAAGGGATTAGAATAGTCGTTATATGTGAAAGATACTTACAAAGGCGTCGCGATGGGAATAGGATTAGCGTAACATAGACTTCGGTATTTAAAGTGAATATGGATATTTCATAGTGCACAGTAAAGGAAATCTGATTGCGCAAGATTATTGACATATCAGGCCTCTTTTGGGTTAACGAATTGTTAAAAATTCGAAAGTACAAAAGTGTGTAACTGGAGAAGTATGTTAAGGAACATTATACATATAGGAAAGTCAATCACACTACATGTTTTTTTTTCTCTCTAAAAATAAGAGATAAAAGAAAGTTGCCAACAAGTCACGACAACACCCACTTTGAAAGAATTCAATTTTGACTTTAGTCAGAAGTTCTCACTGACAAAAAATTACCAGATATGTATGTGAAAAATGTATTGATGATGCCTGTAAAATTACAAGAGTTCACGTCTAATGACTTAAATTGACTATCATGGTATTGGCCAAGGTCTTTTCTCTGTTGCTGCAAAGATGGGCTTTTTTTTTTACTTTTAAAAAATCACCAAAATTAGTATGCAAACATATATTCGCCCCTATTGTGAACTATTTCGGAGCGGCATTTGGTGAATCATTCTCTTTCGGCAGAATACGATCTCCCGATATATGATTTTTCCTCTCAGTGCCTATCTTTGATGGACGTCGTAGCTGGAATCCTTTCACCAATCATCATGCAATACGCTTCATAAACATGATAATTGCTTTATTACTATATCATTCGATGTCTACAATAATGTTTTTGTTCCCATAAGATAGCGGGGATGGAAATTTTATCTACCTTTGATCCTTCTTATCTTGTTAATTATGTCACCATAAATGCAGGTTGTGACATTTCTTGAGAAATATACTCTAATGCTTGTATACATGTTTGTCTAAATTTCAAAAGAAGCTGAGAGTAATTGATGTTTTTGCACTAAAAACCCCGTCATAAGAATTGTTATAGACTATAATGTATATCATATTTGTCATATCAAGGAACAATGTTGGAACAATAAGTCTATTCTCTTTGCTACGCGTAATATGTAAATCAATACTAGACAATACCATAATAATAATACTGAGTGGAGAACAATATTGCGATAGCCCCATCTTGGTAATTTTGAACAAAGTCTTCCTGATTTACGGCTCACAGCGGCAAGTCAGAATAAAAAGTCGACCAATATGTAATACCCTCTGGATGGGTTTGCATACCTTCATTATAAGTCTTATATCATCAATATTGTGTCTATATGTCACATGGAGCAGCCTCCATCGTCGTTAAACTCTCTTTCCATCTTACAGAATCTACCCATCAAACAATTATAGTTTTCATTTCGTCATCTTTTACTGCAGTTTACTGTTAACTGCAGTAACTTGAAGGAGATTGACTGCATCGCATATATTATATTATGTTAGGAAACGACGTTTTACATTTTACCGTAACCGTGCCATCATACAGGGTCAAACAATTTTCCCTAATGTAATTTACAAAATTCGTAAAACACATCCAATAAATTTTAGTGAAAACTGCTAATGATAGATGATTATATATGCAACTCTTAGATGACAATAATAAATGTTGCCAATCGTTGTAAGCGATAATCGAAATAAACAAGCTAAATAGATTCATTTATATAACATTTCATTTACTTCTTATGGTTAAAATGCTGAAATTTTCATTAAAAATTAAGTTGTGGCGATGAGATATTTCTTTAGAGGTGAGGTTCAAAAGAATGTACCTCAGCCAAAGATGGACTTTCTTGACATGAAGCTCAAATGCTGTCTGCAGACGATATGTATGATTCTCTTCTGTGATACCTTACATCAATATAAGTGAGAAAAGCCAAATCAATTTAGGGGCGCCATCTTGTCTTATTTCAAAATTTCTTGTATCCTTTTTCAACATTGAGCATTTCCACATTTTGTGTAAGGTACATTCAGATATGTTATTAATTTGAAAATGTGGCTAAAAATCCTTGGAAAGTTGGTGCAAGTTCAGTTTATCATAAAATATTTCTTCGGAAAGCAATCAATGTAAAGTCACAAGAAAGAATAAAGCCCCCTTCACACTTTCACGGATCGAGCCACGACTCCGCTACGACTCCAAAAAAGGTCTATCCGTGGCGAGTCGGGACGCAAACTGTTCGATGAACCATGAACCTACGACTCCAGTACGGATTGCTACGGGTTGATACGAATCGAGTACTGATAGCTACGGATAGCTAAGGATTGTTACGGATATCGTCCCGACATTGCTACGGATTGCTACGGCACGCGTACGGATTGCTACGACACGTGTACGGATAGGTACGGATTGCTAAGGATAACCACGACTCGAGTACGGATAGCCACGATTCGCACAAGGATAGCTACGACTTCAGTACGGATTGGTAGGACTGGCTTAAATTTCCTATGTATTTTTTAACCATAACTATTTACTAAAACACCGAATGTTTTCAAATTGAGATGGTCTCACTTGTTTTATAACAGTATTGAGGTTTTATACATGCCTTTATATCATTACCTGAAATATTGACCGAAAAACACACAGAAAACTAATAGATTTGAAGTTAATATAAGACACAATCCTTGGCTATCTTAGCAACCCGTAGGTGAGTCGTAGCTATCAGTAGGAGAGTCGTAGCAATCCGTAGCAGAGTCGTAGCAATCCCTAGCAGAGTCGTATTGCTATTTTTATTACAAAAATGGTCCCGGATTGCTACGGGTTCGCTACGGGTTACTACGACTCCCCTAAGAATATCTACGACTCCACTACGGGTTGCTAAGACTCCCCTACGACTCCGCTACGACAAATCTATCCGTAGCGGAGTCGAGGAAAATTTTGAACATGTTCAAAAATTTTCTGTCTCATCCCGGATAGCTACGGATTGCCAAGGATATCTACGACTTGTTACGACTAGGGCAGGATCAAACTACGGATTGCTACGGATAGCTACGGATGCAAAATTTTTCTCGATCCGTAGCTATCCGTGGCGCGATCCGTGAAAGTGAAGAGGGCTCAAGGAATTCTTTCCAAACCGTTGTGTATAGCGTAACAGGTGTTTTTGTGAACTGAAATGCCATTATGTAGGTTAACCTGACGGTCGTCCCGTGTTTAAGATGAAGCAATGCTAATTATTTTCCTTTTGTATTTTGAAATGATTGGTGACGTTCTTCTTGTAGGAATCTGACACTTCCATTACTGGTTCTCCCGAGGATAATTACTGACGAATTGTTTGCTTCCCTTCTAGATAAATTGCATTGATAAATGTACAACACTTCTTTAACACAATTGCAAGACAGAGAAAAGTGTCGAGAGTTGTTACATGCCACACAATTCGATTCTACTAAAACGTCAATTCAGTTGAGAGTTTATACTGTTAGAATAATTGATCAAGTACACCCTAAATCATTGGCTCGAATTTCGTCATTAAACAAAATTCTTACGAAAACTGATTTTGTTATTCAGGCTGACGACATTCTTTTTTTTTTCTTTTTTTTTAAGTCTTGCTTGACGTACAAAATAAGCTATACATTAATAAGCTCTATTGTGAGTGCTGTTGAGATTATTGTCAGGATCTTCTTTAACTCATGTGTTTCCAAATCACGAAAGCCACAGGAAAAGGTAATATAGATATTTATGGTGTAGGATAATTCCCCCTTTTCCTAAACTAACGATGTACAATGAAAATCCGATAAATCTCCAAACATGGCTATAGTCATAACATATATAGCATGACTATATTCATAACATATATTATATCGTCATAACTAATATATCTTACACATAGAGCGTATAGTCACGCAAAGAGAATTTAAAATAGTTACCCTCCCTCATTTAGCAATTTTCCACATAAATACTGAAACATTTCCAACAAAACGCAGTAAAGATCACAGCGATACACAATGACACAACTGGTATAAAACAAACACTCAAACAAATAGAGAATTTGTGAGCCTTTATTTATTATTTTGATTTTTGGAATCTGATTTCGGGTTTCATTCGCTGATTGTCGGAAATGATACTATATACGGCTATAGAAGTGTCATTTATCTTGCAAAGTGATTCATGACTAAATAGAATATAACCTGCTAGTGCACCCTTTACATGAAAACATCTTATAAATGAAAAAAAAAAAGATCATGAAAATGAAAAATAAAAAACGGAAGAAAAATATACTTTAAGGGAGGGGGAAAGATTCAATAAATCTATGGCGATTATTGATACCAATAAACTGGCTGTGGACATTCGATTTACCTTTCGAATATATTTTATCAGGTCACACTTGAAACAAAGGTATCAATGCCCATCAAGGATAATACACGTAGCTAACCTTTTTTACATGAATTGTTGTAACAAGTTGGTGAATTTTTTGTTTTAAAAGTGCTGTAAATTTCTCTGCTCTTAAATGATCCTAATGAATTTGAAGACGTTAAACATTCGTTCTAGATGAATGTTTTGAAATAAATAAGATTACTGTTTGATGACAGACAAGACACATCACTTTCTAATCAGTCCTATCTTACACTCAGTCATAAAAAGTTTCTTTTCTTTTGTAAACACTGATCTGTCTGAATTCTCCATTTAAGGAAGATTAGGAAATTTCAAATGTCCTTGTTATAGATAGATGAAGGGTGCACGTGACAATTGTCTCAAGATTTAGGATTTTCACTTTTATGTTTGTTAGTAATGGTATTCAAGAAAACCTTTTATTCCATTTTTGCAGAATCTATCATGCACTTGATTACTAAATGTCCTGTTAAACAACATGCATGATAAGTATATTACAATAACATCTTTCTTTTAAAGTCTCATATTCTTAATGATTGCAGATGTGTTTTATGCTTGTACTGACATCCATTTTTCAATATAGTTTTAAGCCTATCCGTATGTTTGTTTGTCTGTCTGTTTGTCCGTGACAAAAACTTAAACATTGGGCATAACTTTTCAATGGTAAGTGATAGGACTTTGATATTTCGCATGTGTATTCCTTGTGACACGACCTTACCATCAATATTTTTGACCTCGCGTCATTGACCTTCTTCTTAAAAAAATACATCGGGCATAAATAGAGAGCGCATTTCGAACTTCCCCTCCTTTTGTTTCATATATAGAAATATCTCCAAAAAAAGAAATAAATAGATGAAAACCCCTCATCTACCCCCTTTAAAGGACCTCCATATCTGCACACTATGGTACCTAAATTTCGTCTCATATGGGAAATGACGTATTTACATTTTGAGGGGAAATACACATCCGGAAGAACATTCCGTATTTGAAATAAAAATTAGAGCAGACCGGTCATTATTTTTATTCGATTGATCAAATAAACATTGCAGAAGTTCCCATCAGTTATTCAGTCTCATAGTCGAGAAAGCAAGGCAAAATCATTAGATTTTCCACAGGAACGGTTGCGAACATCGGAATGAACAAAATTCCGAAGTGAGACCACGTGCCCGGGGAGAGTCAGTGTCTCCTGATTGCTTGCAACACCCATCGCAACACCTCCATGGAAACCTGTAAGTACTCGTGAAGATTAAAATATTAGCCCTGTAGCATCATATCTGACCCATCCTGCTAATTCGTTCGGTATTTTTTTGGACATAACTTCCATAGTTTTTGGCAATATTTTATTGTTTAGATTGAGGATCACTGACGAGGGTTGGGTTAGGTACCCGAAACATGTATCTGTTCTTAAATGATGGTAAGAATTTGAAGACGTGTAACATACTTAATTGTGCTCTCCTATAGGCTTTATTTCACACGTGTATTCCTTATGGCAAGACTTTTCCATTGATATCAATATTTTTGACCACGTGACCATTGACCTACTTTTCAAAAACTAACATTGGGCATACCTTTTGAATTGTAAGTAATAGGACTTTGAAAGATCGCATGTGTATTCCATGTGGCGAAATCTTTCCATTGAAAGCAACATTTCTGACCTCGTGATCTTTCACCTACTGAACAGATAATGGTGTCAATACTAACAAATATGCCAACGGGGCATTCTTGTCTCACAAAACAAGGTTTTATATATTTTTTATTTATTGTTCTTTCGTGAAAATTCAAATTTTAATAAATTTACTTCAAACGTCATTAGACTATTTGAATGTTTTTTATCAACTGCACTTAAAAACCCCCCAAAAAATTTCTACTCGTGACAATTGAGCTCCGCCGATGGCGAAGATGTGAACAAATGCATCCCTAAGGACCATAAATAAGTCTTTATGTCTTCCTAGCTTATGTGTAAACGTACATCGGTCGGGTAACGGGCTTTATATCTATACATAGAAGAGAAATAATATGCACATAGAATATCATGAAAAAGAAAATATGTCAAAACTTTATTTGAATAAATAATATTGTAATTGGAATCCAGTTTGATTTTAGAATAATAACGTAAGGGAAAGCCGGATTGGTGTTCAAAAACGGAAGGAGAACTCAGATTGTTGTTGAAATAATGAAGTAAGGGAAGAGTGAATTATTGTTCAAATAATGATGTGAGGGCATAACAGTTTTCCTTTCAAATAATATAAATAACGTAAGGGGAACTTATATTTATGTTAAAGTAATAACGTATGGGCAATCCAGATTGGTGTTTAAGTAATAACGCAAGGGAACCCGGATTGTTGGTAAAAAATAATGTTCAAATAATAACGTAAGGGGAATCCAGATTGGTGTCTGAATAATAATGCAAAGGAACCCGGATTGGTGTTCAAATAATATTGATTTAAAAAAATAATGTAAGGGGAATCCCGATTGGTGTTCAAATAATAATGAAAGGAAACCCGGATTGTTGTTCAAATAATATTGATTAAAAAAATAATGTAAGGGGAATCCCGATTGGTGTTCAAATAATAACGAAAGGGAACCCGAATTGTTGTTCAAATAATATTGATTAAAAAAATAATGTAAGGGGAATCCCGATTGGTGTTCAAATAATAACGAAAGGGAACCCGGATTGTTGTTCAGATAATAATGTTAAAAAAATGTAAGGGGAATCCAGATTGATGTTCAAATAATAACGCAAGGGAACCCGGATTGTTTTTCAAATAATAATGTAAGGGGAATTCAGATTGGTGTTAAAATAATAACGTAACGGGAAACCTGTTTGATATTCATATAATAACGTTAGGTTAATTCAGTTTGTTGTTCAAATAATAACATAAGATGAAGTCGGTTGTCGTTCAAATAATGAAGTAAGGGGAGCTTAATAACGTCAGGACATACCAGTTTTGTTTCAAATGATAACGTGACTTGAACCCGTATTGGTTTTCATATCATAACGTTAGGAGTTGAGAGTTACCCTGAAAAGACTTCTTCAAAGAAAGTACCATTTCCATATAATTAGGGAAGATTATTGATAGCTATGTCTAGCTTATATACCTACCTTGACAAAGATATCCGATACCCGGTCATGTTGATATCTTCAAATTTAGCCAAAGAGGAAGGCTAAATAAATTTTTAACTAAAGTATTTCAATTTTGATAAAATACAGTACTGTTTCATCAATTTGATTTGTTTGATCTTTTTCTTCAGTTTTAAATGATATCATCATCTGTAAACAAATCGTTTTGATGAAGATGTTCACAAGGAGATGGGTGCTATTTTTTGTGTAACACAAAACAGAATTACATTCAAACATTAGTGATCCTCCAGCTTAAGCTTCGATGTATTTCTCAGAATGATAGCGAGTTCATGATATATAAAGCCAAATGTCAGGATTATGAAGATTAATGTACTAAATATATATATAGAAGTTCATAAGGTTAGGATTGTATTGATATTGTGAGGTACAAACAAAACATTTGTGTATATCAGCGCTTTTACTGAATGAGACATATGAGTTATAAAGATGGCCCCAAAGGACCTGAATTACTCGAAATACTAATTGTATTGTCAGCCATGAAATCTACATATTCTTTTCTAAAAACGTTGACTATACTACACAAATTCTTGTCGTGTTTCTTTCATTTCATTGAAAAAGAAGAAATAGGATTTATTGATCTATCTTCCTAAAACTGCTAAAAGAAGCATGAAATAAGATAAATTTTCCCCTACTTAAATTTGTACTCTACTGGTTGATTTCATATGCGATTACATCTTTTCATTGCGATTTATAGCTTTGTTGGCTCTTAGTTTCAAAGTGAATGATGAGTTAAAAAGATATTACATTGTTTAGATTGAGGATCACTGACGAGGGTTAAGTATCCGAAACGTACATGTCTGGTCAATGCTGCAAATTTCTTTAATGATGCTATTGGATTTGAAGACCTTTAACATGCTATCATACTTCAAGATACGAACTTTTGGTTGTTTCCTAATTTGATCGCAACAAATAAAGGCAAATTTGCGTAATTTTATTGGGTTTTTTTTTGTAAAACAATGTGTCATGATAAAAAAAATCTTACCCGCAAGCAGTTCATCGGTATCTCCAAATCTACTAGCATCCGAACTTTTACGACTACTGGCACTTTTACTACTTCCGGATCCTCTTCTAGACGCACAATCAGAGGAAAGCAAAGACGTTCGTCTGCTGCACGCGCTTCCACTTGATCCCCGACGGTCTATATCTGACGCCAAAGATGTCCGTCTGCTACTAAGACTACTCCCTGACCCACGCCTATCTGTATCCATAGACGCCAGGGAGGACGCTATGGAAGTCCTCCTACTGCTGCCACTTTCTGCCGAACACCTCCTTACATAATCAGAGGCATATGAAGTCCTTCTGCTCCCATAATCCACAAATATCTGAGGAACAACAAATTTGGTCTGTTCCGACTGTCTTCTACGAACTAATGGTGCCATCACAAGATTCCGAGTGTCCTCTGGTTTCTCCCTCTCGGTGTGAAGTCTATCTGTAGAAGAAGTAGTGTCACTTGAATTCGATGAAAATGGAGTAAAATTAAAATTTTCGTCATTAAACGGAAGAAGCTGACTAATCCGTGACACGATATCACCCATACCTGGCAGGAGGAATTCAAGGTTTAATATGAAACCAACATTCGTCATTGATTTTGCTATTGCAGTTGGTTTGAAACGGCAGCCACATTAATTTACTAGACAAAATGAGGTATAGAAAACAATTAATTTATAGATATTTGATGGTGACAACAGGCATTAGTAAAGATCTGTTTGTGACATATCTAGATATCGCGGTATGAATTTATTTGAGGCAACGAAAGTCAATTGTTCATCAACGGAGGCGCAATACGACTTAGAGTTTTCCATACCACGTCAATCTCAGAAAAACAACACAAAAGATAAAGTAATGAAATCGCCGTATTTCAAAGCATCAAAGTACGTGAGCCTTCGGCATCGGAGGTAATCGTTGTAAAACTACAATACCAGGCATTGATTAAGAGAAAATTCGCATCTTAGTGTTAAGACATAACGATCTAGAGGCCTCACATTATTTTTGATATTGTCTCGATTGAAATATGGGGGATTAATTCCTGTAGATCCATATAACTGAGGATAAGCTACAATGAGTCATTCAGCGGTATGTAGTTCATTCTGTCATTCTATAAGGTGTCAGCGATCCCATAGATTCAAAGATCGTCTTCTACAACGATGACGTCTTGTTGACTCGACACTTCCTTATGAAATGTATTAATTTATCTACCTTAAACATCCTTAAACACTGTCTCATACTCCCACATGGAATGTGATTTATCCATTTATTGCAATCAGATAATATTCAATGTTTGTGTGGATACATATGTGAAAATGACGAGAAAATAATACTGCACTCTACCTCTTTCTGTCATCATTTAATGTAACCTTTGCAGTACATATATGCAAAAAATATTTTCATTTGTACATCTATTCGATATTTCTATGATATTTTGTCATTTTCACACTTTTCTGTCCATCTTCCTCTTTTCAAATTCCTTACTTTTTAGGACTATATATAGTTAGTTGTTGAAGGTCCTTTTCTTATTGTTCTTACATTGTCATCTGACAAAGAAAATCCCCATTTTCAACCTATAATTTCTCTTGAGAATAAAAGGGTTAATTGAAAATACAATTTACAATTTTAAGAACATTGAAATATTGTAAGAAATTCTGGTTATTTTAGCATCGAAATTAACATTCGCTTCTTCTAATTTTCACAAAATTAGTATAAAAATCTAACTTACATTGAGGTACAAGTTTAAAGTAATACATTGTATGAAAGAATAAGTTACCTATTTAAACAAGTAACAAAAAACATTCAATGTCGACAAATTTTCGGCCTCTTGGCCTTCATCAAGTAGAAAACACGAATAAAGGCCAACTGGTCAAGAGGCCAACAATTTGTGGACATTGAGTCCTTATTTTTATTTATTCTATAAACTTCCCTACTTTACTTCAATATTTCAAGAAGTCCAAACCACAGTTGCAGCAAACAGCGGACACCATAAATACAAACACATCCGGCGACTATGACACCCGATGGCACATGTAGCCAAGTTCGTGTTGGTTGATTCGGTTGATCGTCTGTCTCTTCTACGCATTCGAAAATGTCTGTTATCAAAATATCTTGAAATTTCTAAACTGTGGATCCTGTAGCATCATATCCCACCCATCCTGTTACGTCATTCGGTACATTTTAGGACATAAACATTTTCAAACTCTTTGGCCATATTACATTATTAAGATTGAGGATCACTGACGAGGGCTAACTACCCGAAATATCTGATCCATACTGCAAATTGATCTGTCGAATGATTCTATTGAATTTGAAGACGGTTAACACACATGGACACTCAAAACAAGAGGACAAACAACCAAAAACAAAGATAACTTTGAAACAAGAATGACACACTTACGTATTATTAAAGGAGGGAGAGTAAAGTGTACATGGAACGGACCTTAAGACGGCAGTCTGCAAAATTCATGGGAAATAGTTTGGTTGTACATAAAGTTCTACCCGGATTTACCCGGATACACGACACTGTTGTTGAATATAAGATAAGCCGAAGAGTTACTAGATTTCACCCCCCCCCCAAAAAAAAAACATTGTAAATATTGGACGAGTTTTGCTTACTAGAGTGAGATCATGATCACTCATTCAAGAATGCCGACCAACTTTCAGATTTCATTGAGGATCAGAATCCACTTTCCCCTGACAAAATTTGGACACAGCCTGTTTTATGGTTCGTTATTGTGCAATGATTGTAAAGATCATGGTACAAAGCTGCAGATGCGTATAGACCAGAAAAATTATCTTTTCAAAACTCCAGTGTCATGTCAACTGTTAAGAAGGAAAAAAAACTTTATTATCATTAAAACGTAGGAGGCACAATCGTCATTTTCAAAATAATTAGACTCGACACAGAACTATGGAATGATGCTATTGACCTGTAGGATGCAAATAGTTACAACATCTATCACAGCTGAGATATATGTCCACAATTGTATTGGGAAAAAAATTGCAAGGCATTATGATAACCTTAGAATGACTCTAGCGTTTCGAGCAATGCAAAGAACTTTTTCCTACATCCCCTTTCGTTAAAAATAATTAATAGTTCGCAACGACATCTTCTCGGGTTTTCTTCGAGTAAATTTCTTTTCACTTACGACAGTGTAAGAACCACTTAGTAACGAGGGTTTCAATATACAACTTTGTATTCAACGTGTTTATCAGGCTCTAATGACTGTCTGAGACCCAGAAACAGGCACAGACTCTGGTTTTATTACTAGAGGATCAGCACTAATTATAACTTCAAATAGATATGTTAATAAGATAAACGGAAACATTTTTTATCAGAAAGCAAATGCTGTAAAAACTTAACGATACATAAAAGAAAGAAGGGGATCTCCAACAACACTCGGTTGCAGCACCAATAGTATACCCCAAAACACACAATGCAAAAACATGATGGCATTCACTTTAAAAAAAAAAAGAATTTTGCCATAACTCGGTAACAAGGACTTACATATTTTTTTTATCCACTTCATATAATTAAAAACATCAAATAAGTACCTAACAGGTATTTAAGTCTCGAAGTTGAGAAAGCAAGGCTAAATCGTGAGAATTCCCATCGGAACGGCTGCGAACCCCGGAATGAACAACACTCCGAAGTAAAACCAGGAGCCCAGGGAGAGTCAGCGTCTCCAGATTTTGCATGCAATATCATATTCTTCAACGTAATGTATAAACATAAGACTTTGAATTATGACAGAAAGATCCCAGAAGAATCTGTATAGTCCATCTCTCCTAAAATGATCAAACATTTTCAAAAGTATTGATATAGCCATCTACCTTCCGCACCAAAAGTAAAAAAAGATATAAATATATCACAAAATGAGACATAACACCTGAAGAACTTTGGTCGGGAAAAAGGCGAAAGCCGGTACATTTCATTTTGCTGATTTAATGAGCAATAACTACTTTGCGTGTTCTTACAATGTCAGGCTACCCAATTTTGATGTCTGCCTACATGTTAAAAGCCAATAAAAGGGAGTGTTATGTAGCCGCCTGAACGTTTTAGCAAAAAGATAATCATGGCAAATATTGTTGTAGGATTTCATTTTTCCCAAAGGGAATCAGACGTTGGATCATCAGTTCCCAAAAATATAAAAAAAGTTAATTTTTTTTAACCATAATGATATATGTTCTAGAGAATCGATATGATAGGGTGACAGGAACAGATAAATCGGACAAATGTATTTAAAACAATATTGAAATGATCAAAAACTTATGTTGCTTTTGGTTTACATGTACTGTAATCTATTTAATTATTCAACTGTTACTCATAAACTCTTCAGCAACGATATATTCATATTTCCATTAAGACGAGCAGAGTAAGTATATAGAAACTGTATGTGGGTAGCGTGGCTATATTTGAACATGGAGAGTTTGCTTGGTGGGTTATGCTCGGAGGTAGCATGGCTTTATATGCCTTCGGTCATATTTGTTCCATAGAATAATGCGGAAGGGTTCCAACTCTATACCTTCTTAAAGAAAATTTCAAACCAATTGATTATGCACCAGACACGTGTTTCGAATATTAAATTCTCATCAGTAATGCTTCCTGCCAAAGTGCTTTTCATAAGCCGTCCAAATTCATATCGCTAGCGCCCTCTGGTTTTATTTCTAGAATTTACATTGTGCATTTACTTTACACTTGACCAATCTACAGTCTTGTACGAGCGCATTCTTAAGACTTGCACTCTGAGTGACTGTGACGACGGGACTCCATGACGGGTCCTGTCCAAACCTCTTTAGAGAAGACAGGGTCCCGATCACCTGTCCTCTCTGAATGTCAGTCGGACTCATCGGGTGATAACATATATGAGCTCACTACAGCCGGCAGACCACGGACTGTATTACGCAAGTCCTCTTTTTATATCCATTTACATATTCATCTGTGTTTCTTGGACCCCTGCGTTTTACGGTCTTGTTTGTGCGTGGTCATCTAACAGTGAGGAGGATGTTTTACACCATAATTGTGCGTTCTTCGAGACCTCTGGGAAATCGGAATGGTGGGAGGGTTGTGCGCACGTAATCCAGGATAACTACACCGTCTGCTACTGATGGCAGATGGCCGTCCTAAGTAGGCACCGGTTGCCCATTGGTCTCGTTGATTTATGTGTGGTCTTTTATGTTTTATGTTTCTATGGTGTGAGTTGGTATTCCTTGTCTATTTTGCGTCTCTGTATGTGGGTCTCTGTTCTGTGTTTTTTGCTTTGGGTGTTTTGGGGTTTTGCTGTGGGTGCTGCAACCTAGCGTTGTTGGAAATCCCCTCCTTTCTTTTACAGAGAGTACGCGGTTCCAAATTCCCTGTAGGGTCGATTCAGTATACTAGAAGGCACTCTTTGACAACATACCGTATCATTATCTGGGTATGTAAAATGATATTTGCTGAGTTTCTTTCAGACAGGACATATTGTATTATGAGCTGATCTCCCCCACAGAACATCTATATCTTGAAAACGACACTGTTCACTGGACTCTGGTATTTGACAACTTAGATTGTAGTCAGTTAAAGAGCATATATAAACTTAGATAAACAATCAAATACAATACGAAATGAACAAAACAGTGCAAATCAGTGATTGATAGTTAAACACAAAAGCCGAGATCAGAATTCAAAGATAAAAATCGAAAAGCTTACAAATTTTTGAAAAAAAAAAACAGAACTTTCTCGCGCGAAAAGGAAAATCTGACAAACGGACAGAGACAATGACACAGCTCCATGGAAACATGAAGTACAACTTATCTAATAAACAATCTCCAGAGTCCCGTGAAAGTGCGAAATGATTTGTTAAAACGGGCCGTGCTTATTAAGAGAGTATAAACATATTCAGATATCACATGAACCATGTCAGGCTAGGTCAGGTATCGGAGAAAAGTGAGCGAAGCCTGCTTCATACAGACACCTGTCACATGAGTTCCTTTGATGTTTTCTTCTTTAAAAACTACACATTTATGGTCTTCATATTTCTAGGCTAAACTCCTCTTGCTGGAGAATTTGCTTAGCTTTTTGAAAGCTCTTCTCAGACGTACAGTTTAAAACAATCCATTTATTTTTCAATTTAATTGCATCAAACCATCGAGTGAACATCATGCATATTCAATATGATTTATGCTTTATGCACGTTAAAAAAAGTAATTGAGAATTTTTATTTTTCTTGCATGTCCTCCGTGCAATCAGAGTATCATTTCAATCCATATAAGCTTGGACTTGTATTTGACACGTGTTACGACTTGAAATGTGCTGATTATCGCCTTGATTGTATCCCCTATTTAGGAGAGGCTTTAATGTCATGGATACCAAAGTATTGCCGAGGCGTACTTGCCGATTTATCCAGGAAAAGTATTAACCAATTATACCATAAAAGGTCTGCGAAAATTCTTTCCTATTTTGCTAGGGGATTCAGGGGGAAATTGTGGTATACCTGATGGATAGACTAATATACTAACGGGAAAAAGAAACTGTGATATAAAAAAAAATTGATAAAAATTAGAAATGAAAGATAAAAAAGTTCTTTCGTCCTGAAATTATACGGGTGCGGCTAGCCAACAGGGGATGCTTACTCCTCCCGGGCACCTGGTCCCACCTCTGGCTTGCTAGGGGTCCGTCGATGTTTAATTTTGCGCTATATTGTGAGTGCTGTTGAGATTATCGTCAGGATCTTCTTTATCTCATTTGTGTCACACTTATGCCCTTTGCCGTGTGGAGCACGTAAAAAAGTTCCCCGCGAGGGGTTTGACAGTAAGTGTTTTGAATATACTTCACTGACATTGTCGCCATAGCACTTTCTATATAGACATAACGTCAGACAGTGCATGAAGTTTTTTATATTTTCATTTCCATGCTTCATAAACATCGACGGCGGGTGCGGCTAGCCAACAGGGGATGCTTACTCCTCCCGGGCACCTGGTCCCACCTCTGGCTTGCTAGGGGTCCGTCAATGTTTAATTTTGCGCTCTATTGTGAGTGCTGTTGAGATTATCGTCAGGATCTTCTTTAACTCTTCTGTATAGTTATTACATAAGTGCATACTTGGCTTGTAAAATATCGGTATCGTTCCTCTCAATTTGTGATTGCACGCTTTTTGACATTTTCGAGCCTGCGCATTATGCCATGAACGTTCAGTTGATTTTTCGTCACTTTTCTGCAGAGTTTATATCACTTTTAAGGAAAAACATAATTTGGTTAAAGAAGGCTGTTGTGTGCAAGAGTAGAGTACGAATTTCTTTCATTCGAGAAGCTGTTATCTGAAATGCCCAAAAACGACGTGACGTGGCAAATTTGAATTAATTATTACTAGATTACTAGAATTGCTTGAATTGGATGTTTTTGACATTTGGTAGCATTTAGGAACATGATCGGGAAGGCAATTGCCTATGACGCCATGTCGGCAAAATGCAAAAACGAGGACGTCACGCCCCGCCCGTATAACCGAATTCTGTCCGCTTTTTCGAATGCCGAAAAAATCTTTGGCTATAGACGGCAAAATGTAAGTGACCGTAAAGAAAAATAAAGACCGGTTAAACTTACCCGGACGCTGAGTTCGCTCAGTCAATTCCCGTTAACGTCAACGTAATGTCACTTTGAGTTAGTATTATACACATGCATACGCTTCATTAACTATTGTTATTCTATATCACAACGTTCACTTGCCAATGTAACCATACCTATCGCCATATTTGTTTTTACCAGAAGTCATTTTGACATGAATTAAGTCGGTTTCTGCGTCAAAGGATTTACGTCAACTTTTCGCATACTACGATGTACTGAACCTTGACGGAACAATTCGAATGGTTAAGTACATTATTTAAAGCGTTTAAATTGTCCCAGATGCGTAACGATGATTGTAATTGGAAAGAAAATACATTGTATTTGGCATTAGAATTCAAAATAAAGTAAATACCTTTGTGCATGGAAATACGAATCAGTTTGATGAAACACTGTTTCTTTAACTCATTTGCGTCACAGTTATGCCCTTTGCCGTATGATGCTCGTAAAAAACTTCCCCGAGAGGGGTTTGACAGCAAGTGTTTTGAATATTTTTTTCCTGACATGGTCGCAATAACACTTTCTATATAGACATAACGTCAAACAGTGCATGCATTTTATATATTGTTTTCATTTTCGTGCATGAACATTGACGGCGGTTGCGGCTAGCAAACAGGGGATGCTTACTCCTCCCGGGCACCTGGTCCCTCCTCTAGCTTGCTAGGGGTCCGTTGACGCTCAATTTTGTGCTCTATTGTGAGTGCTGTTCAGATTATTGTCAGGATATTCTTTAACTCATTTATTTCGCTGGTACATGTATATGAAGAGAGACATGTGATTGCATTTCGAGAAAAAGTTTTTGTTTATGAATTGTTGCCTATTTTTTATTTATTTTTTTTCAATTCAAAAAAGTTGACAGAGGTGTTTTGCAACCTACTTAAATCTATTCTTGAATACTTACACACAATATCCTGTCAGGACGAAGAGATGTAGGATAAACAAAACGCTATATTATGACAAGTCTGGGTTAAAACATGCCAATCAGATGTAGAGACTCTAGTTTTCAAGACATAATGACATATGAAACAAATTCTGCGCTCTGCTAACTGATACAAGCCCTTGTTATTTAAACGTTTCGAAGTCTTTTATCAGCTTTTGGGAGAAAAGCTGGATAGTCAGAACTCCAGCAAGGCTACCTTGAACGAAGTTTAGAAAACGATATTGCGTGACAAGCCATTGCAAATTTTACTTAACAGATCGAATGTTAAGAGTCCTTTATGAATGATACACAGGAAAAAGAACCTGACCTAGGCCTTTTCATCAGATGTCCTCTATATTTTATATCTAATCATGAATTGTCATATTTTTCCTAATCTTGTTTCCTTGAATCGTAAAAAGTCTTTAAAATGCAACTGTTACGAAAAGAGGTTTGTATGATGATATAAATACTCTTGTTTGTGTCAACCTTTTTTTTTATCAAATCTAATGTGTTACTTACATTACTTTGCTATTTTGAAGCTTGCCATTTCATCCTAAAATATCGAATTTAAAGGCGGTTAACATCCTAGTACAATCCCTCAAATGCTATTTTTGTCATAAATTGTATTCAACTCTGCTACTGAATATACCCTACATATAATTGGAGCCGCGCACTCTATACAAAGTGAATACACAGAAATCATAAAAGGGACTAGAGGGCGCTACCAAATTTTAAATAATGATGTGTCTGAAAATCGCTGTTGCTTTACGGTGTACCCCTGATGTGGATTGATTAACCGAAACAAGTCTTTGATGCATTAACATTGGTTTGAAAATTTTGGAACACTTTTAAAAATTAGGTAATGCAAAATCAAACGTCTACGTATTTGATCGTTGAATAAGAAAAGAACATACACTTAAACATGGGCAGGGACATGTGAAATATCTTCAAAACTTTTTCAATGTACAGAGTATTCACATAGCATCCACACATAAATATTTTCTCCTTCATTTATTCCTTATAATAACCATTATTTAAGGTTGACGAGGCGTTAAAAGACGTAAAATATTGTTGATTTATCGTCATGAGATTTGTCTGCGTAATAATCAATAACCTATGTTTGTGACTGTTTTCGTCATATGTTACCGAGGTAAATAGTGATTCCGACTTCAGTTACTATTGTTATCATTTGATATCAACCAAAATTACCCGAAAGTCGCAGCATAAAGCGGATAGATATTAGAGATAATGTAAAGACTGCAAAGCTGTTTCTGTGTTATTTTATTGAAGCCAAAAAGCTAAATATATTGCCACTGAGAAGCAAATTAATATATATAAAGTTCTATCTGCATGATGTGCAATTTCTGGATCGAAAATATAAATTGCAGATTCTTAATTTTTCTTGTCTTTCAATTTTGATTTTCTTATGCGTAAAGACAATTAAAAGAAGTTAATTTATAAACCTAAATCATTTTAAGTGATTATAAGCTTGGTGAAATGATTATAAGACTTTTAACGAGTTGTAAAGGTACATAATTTGAAGGTCAAGATGTAAAATCTCCTTGATTCTAACATATAAAAATTATCATAACCAAGTCGCGGAAATATTTTTACAACCTCCATATGTAACAAAGAGTAAGAGTGAATTATCGAGAAAAACACATAAGGCTAACTCTACTGCTAGTTTCAGTTCTGATAATTATATACATATATTTTCTTAGTTATCAGACAAGAGTTCACCACTGCTCACACGTTATCCTCTTTACTAAATTTCAATCGTGCCTTGTTTTTGTTGGTTTTTGGTTTCTGATTTATAGAAAAAAAAACGGTTTTGAAGTATGGTTTTATTCATGTTTTGGTACCAACTACGATTGGTGCGTCATCTTCAGTATACTTACACTTCCGTATTGTTGCAAACAAAGTTGAAAACACCCCGTCACGTGATACGAAAGAGTCTTTTACAATAAGCTTTTTTGTATGGCTAATATTTCTTTCATGTGAAAGTATTACAGATGACAAGCTATTCGAGCTGTTTTTCTTTACTGCTGCTTATCTATACTGATCAAGGAAGATAAAAATTATCTACGCCTTGAGAATAAAATAACTTCTTCCTTTACGTGTTTCTTTGGACTTAATCAGTTTTCATATCTAAAACTTGTGATTGCTATCATCATGGAAGAGATATTAGATGTTATTTCTGTGTCATTACAATTCAGGATAAAATTGAAATTGAAAAGAATTTATTGATCGACAAAGAAAGAAATAGATTGTTTTCAGATACCGTTTCAGGAATCTGTATAATAGAATGAAAAGTCCACCAACCTTAAATTACGTGATGCATTTTTTTTTACTTTCATATGAATTTCAAAGTTATCTTAGGAATTAACCATATTCGGTTTACAGTAATACTTTTGTAAAAGGAAATTCATAATCTTAATTATACGGAAGTGTTCCAACTCTATTCCCTCTTGAAGAAATTTTCAAACCAATTTTCTTGCACTAGACACGTGTTAGGTAATGCAAAACTGTCAGTAATTATTCTTTATGACTTAGGAAATGTCAATTGTATCGTTGTCTTTCATGCAAACAGGAGAGGCTGACTCTCGCGGGTAACTGGCCTCGCTTCGGAATATTGTTTATTCCGGGGTTCGTAACTGTTCAAATGGAAATTATAATGGTTTTGCCTTACCTACACGACTTTGAGACTGAATAACTGATGGGTACTTCTTTGATGTTTTTTTTTCTCTCTCTCAGCGATGACCATGTTTTTATATCTAAATGCATAGTTGCATCTCACTGACAGTTTTATTTTTCACAATCAAACTATGCTGTTTGTGCCACTGATGATAGAATTTACTTAAAGTAATGTTATTGAAATCTTTTTTTACTTTTTCGTATTTATACCTAAATAACGAACTTTCGACAAGAAGATTCCTTGCAAGCAAAATGGAGGATTTTACTGTCTAAAATGTGAGAATAATATAATCTATAGATCTATCACCGGATGTGATCATTACGGATTTTGGTACAATGACGAGACTAGCCGAATTATGGAAAAGGTTACGCCTTTCTTACTTTTCTAAAAATTTTGGAATGTGATCGGTATACATGAAAGGCAGTGAAACAATCATTTGAATTTCACAGGCGTACCGTGATCTACTTCTCAAACGTAGTGATGTCCGTCAAAGAGGAGCAGATGGTTTTTTTTCCCTTACTGATTAGCTACTCGTTGCAGCTTCCTATATGTCCAAAGTTATCAGAACGTTAATTAGGATATCTCAGATACATGTACAAGGTTAAACATATCCATTAGAACTTTGGACTGTTCCAAAAGTAAACTTTATATACCCGTACGTCGAGTGTCAGAGACTGAATATGTTCAATTATTTCACAAAGAAATCACTAAATCTTACAAAAACTGAAACTCAGTGCCAATTATCGAAATGATTAACGAAAAGTTTTTAAACTTGTCAAGTAATTAAAATTGGATTCCATTTTGGTCCTGCTTACTTAGATATTGTATTTGCATTAGATGTGAAACATGATTGATGTGTTTATATTTGCACATTAGCACGACGAGTTTTAACATCACCACCTTAAATACATTCTACAGTGCATTCCGCACTTGGCCTTGACTCTGGAGATTGTTCATTAAATAAGGCACGTTCCATTTGATATTCTGGGGGGGGGGGGGGGGGGGGGGGGATTGTCGGAGCAAGATTATTTTTTTCGCACCGGACCGGGGCAAAATCATTTTTTTCTTGCAAAGTTGGAGCAAGGAAATTTTTTTTTAACAATTGATGTGAATATTAAGAATATTTTTGTTTTTTTTCAATAGAAATTCTTTATTTTTACTTAAATTACTCCAAACATTATTTTTATGTAAAACTTGTATTCACTTCTAAACTGAGAGAGATGAAAATTTTTTACAATATGCGGGATATAAGTTTTAGTAAACAAAATGTATATAAGGTCATGAAACATGTAAGAGGGCAAGATTTTACATGTAGAAATGAAAACTAGTGAAAAACTTATTTAAATTCTCCTTCCAAGGTTGTATATAAAATTAGACACTATGGTGATACATGTATCTATTAATAGTTCATGTAATAAATTATATTGATAATGTATTTAAGCATTTAAATTGTTTCAGTCATATGCATTATTTTGATATTTTTCAAATATGAACTTGACGTTACAGAAGAAAACAATGGCGAGCGAAGCGAGCCAAAATTTTTTTATAGAAAGTCAGAACTGTGGCGAGCGAAACGAGCCGAAAAATTTTCAGGAATTCTAAGCGAATTTTATGGTTATGCTTCAAATTCAGATTACTTGTAAGAGCAAGATTATTTTTTTCTGTCAAACCATAAGCAAATTAATTTTTTTTCATCAAAATTCAGAGCAAAATTATTTAAAAAAAAAAAAACCCAAGCCCCCCCCCCCCCCCGAATATCAAATGGACTGTGCCTACGTCGTTCTTCTTGCTTCTATGAGATGTGTCATTGCCTCAGTCTGTTTATCCTATAATTAATATTTTAAGATTATTTGGTGCCTATGATCATTAAGGGGTCTGTTGAGATTAAATACCCATATACCTTTTGGTAAGAATCTTGAATTTTAAAAAAATGGCTAATATTTTTATTTCACCCTTGTCGTAAAACAATAAAACTAGTAGTCAATATGGTTGTCAGAGATTGAGGGCACATGTAGCCAAGTTCGATCAATTTCGGTTGATCGTTTCTTCAAACGCATTTGAAAATTTTTGTATACCAAATTTTCTAAATTTTCTGAAACCTGGGTCCTGCATGTACATGTAGCATCATATCCCAGCCATCTTGCTACGTCTTTCGTTATATTTAGGACATAATTTTCACAGATTTGGCTATTTCATGCTCAATCTGGCCCATGCTGTAAATTTATCTGCTATAAAATGATGCTAATGAATTTGAAGACGTCAAACATTTGTACCACTTGGTGAGTGTCACTGCTGGTGGACCAGGAGTCCCAAAGGGCACATGTAGCCAAGTACGATCAATCACGGTTGATTGTTTTTTCAAACGCATTTGAAAATTTCTGTTTACAAAATTTTCTAAAATTTATTTTCTGAAACCTGGGTCCTGTAGCATCATATCCCAGCCATCTTTCTACGTCTTTCGGTATATTTAGGACAAAATGTTCACAGATTTGGCCATATTTCATTGTTTAGATGGAGGATCACTGACGAGGGTTAAATACCCGAAATGTGCATGTCTGGTCCATGCTGTAAATTTATCTGCTATAAAATGATGCTAATGAATTTGAAGACGTCAAACAATTATATCAAAAAGTATTATTTACCCTGCTGTTTTATAACTTGCTTAAAATTCTTCAAGGATAAAGTTTTTAGACATTAATTTTGAAGTATATCTCCTTTTGTAAAATTATCATTGCTCCGTATGCACATAATAGACCCAAGTTGTTTCTTTATTGACATGTCACTCATATGGCTTTGTCTAGCTGACGTATTTCACGCTTATTCTGAACCCCGTATGGAAATGAATCGAACGCCCTCTTCCACTCATCCAATTTAAGATAAAGGGGTAACAGAGAAATTTAGTCATACGTAAAGGTCGTGCACCTTTATCTTGTTATCCTGTGATCTTCTTACAGCTCTTTTTAAGGAAATCATCAATAACAAATAGCCTCACTGAATCACACAAATCAGGCACATTTCAGAAACAATCGATCAAAACATACATTCCGGTTTAGAGGGCGCTAATAACCCGTCACCGCTACGAAACCTTGTTCTATTTTGTTTTCGAGAAAGTAGATATATCAATCAAATAGTCTTCATTGAAAGAAAAAAATCACATCTCTTGCATGTCGAAAGCACAAACTAATTAGAGTAAATTTACCAGTAGCAAAAAAAAAAAAAAAATCTAAGGGTCATTTCATTGAATACGATTGCAAAATTAATTTACATTTCTTTCTACATACACCTGTATACCTAGTTTCATATTGTTTCTGAACTTAACTAATATAATTATAATATCATTATAAATTTTCTGCCACTAAATTTAATTATTTATTCTAAAACTATGGGGTGTTTCTGAAGGCTGTGCTCTATCCAGAGCTCGTTATTTGACAAAAAATGGAAGTTCATATTTACGAGAAATTATATGCGAAAATGCATAGATGATGTATTCCAAAATTGATAAAGGAAATCCAAAAAATTGATGTGTTCTTTTTTTTTCTTCTTTGAATTACTAATTTCAGTGATGTATGATACATATGAGAAAGAATCAGGAAAACATAGATTGACAGGATCGATTAATAATCTTCATGTTCTCACATTAGTAAAAATTAGTAAAAGTAATGCATTAATCAATGTCAATGGATTCATATATTCAAATTCAAGAAGGGAGGGTATCTCCAACCAGACCATGGTTTCAACTACGAAGTTCGCAATCTCTGCCAATTGCACCCTTTTACCTCCCCGGAACAAAGATCAATAAATACTCACTGTAAATTTTCCGAAATATTCTTTTGGCATGTTTATCCCAGAACGTCCGTGAGCGACAGAACGGAAATTTCCAGCAGATAAAAACAATGATGGCAGTCAAAATTAATCCAATACTAATTATCCCTGTAGCTATGGCCGCTGCCTCGTAGGCGGGTACTGAAAAGACATCAAAATAGTTGAGATGTAAAATCATGAAAATAATTATAGAATTAGTATAAAAAACATAAATGAAAGGAAAATATTTTGATATTTTTAATGGTTGATTCATTGACTTTTATTTATTTATTTTTTTTTTGTTTTTTGATGTCAGAGGATACAACGATGATCTTCAAGCAAAATGAATACTAAACATTGAGTAACATGAATATTGCCCTATAGCTATAAGGAATACATAATCAGCAAATCCAAATCAAATCTAGATTCGGTTAACAACTGAAAGTCAAGATTTAAAGCTACATGTATAGAAGGTACCAAGAGAATAAAGGGAATTCAATTCATCTCCATGGATATGTGTATATAAATTAAAAATTATTGCTTTCGTTAAAAGTAATCTACAAAATAGAACATGGTTGCAATTAATCTAAAATTTAATTGTTCTCAATTCATTAATCATTATGATTATTGGCAAAAGAACAACATATATTTATTATCCATACTCTCTTTCTTATAAATTTACACACGAAAAAGCATTTATTTATGAATCGATCTTTTTATCACAGTAATTACATCTAAGATATGATTCTCGTTTATGTTGAGTATATGTTATGTGTTGAATTTATGTTATATTAGTATTATATGTATGTATAAAGATGTAAATAGATAATAATAAAAAAAAAAAAAAAAAAAAAAAAAAAATTTAATTGTTCTCTGTATAATCAATCAATACTTCCTGAAGTTTTCTTTGTTAAAAAGTAATGTACTTGTGACTCATGTTGCCAACAGTCTTTGATCAACAGTTAAACGAAGCAAGGAAATTAATTTTTTCTTGAGTCTCGGTGAAGAAATTCAAGTCATTTAAACGGTTATATTTCAATAAAGTTATAACCTACGAAAGTTTAAAAATATTTCATGTCTTTAAGACTAATTAGATTCGAAATAATTTGTAATAAGCTGTTACTGTTGTAAGACAAAGAAATCTTGCTTGCATTATTTTTTCCGTATCGTGGGTAAACCTGTAAAGCCCCTGTCACACCTACACGTTCTCTCGCGACGTTCTTACTGCGTCCTTGAAGTCCTTGAAATTTTTCATGAACGTAGTGAGAACGTGGCATTTTTCACCCGGAAGGGCTCTCCGAAAGAATAATTGACGACTCCAATACGTGCGCAACACGACCTATAGCGTCCGTAACACGTTTGTACCGCGTCCTTCCCGTCTTAAATACGTTTAGTCAAGTTCGCACTACGATCGGCCCCAAGTTCACACTACGACGAAGGCGTCTGTGTTGCGATCGTACGGTATTATTACTACGTTCTCGAAGTCCCTACTGCGTTCATGCTACGATCATGACTCGTTCAAAGAATAAATTGTTTGTGCGAGGTCTATTTTGATTTTTTCGACCCCTAAAACCAAGAACGTGGTAAGGACGGCAGAGACGCGACGATCTCCATATGATTATATGTAAAAGTTTTAGCCGTCCGTATTACGACCCTACTACGTTCGCGACACGTTTCTAATACGTCCATGAAGTTCTCAATACGTTCGGAAGTAGTCCTTAACACGTTCTGTCATCAGCACGTCCTCACTACGACTGTTTTGAACAGTTCAAAACGGTCGTGGTGGCTCGGCGTACCGGCACGTTCGCCGGCGTCCTTACTACGACCTCAATACGTATCAGCGAGTTCTTACTACGTTCCCCGCGTCCTTACTACGTTCACGCCACGTTTCGTACAATTTTGGCGGTCGTAGTGCGAACGCCATGCCAGAACGTGTAAGTGTGACAGGGGCTTAATATATGTTCTACTGGAGAAGTTTCGGTAGGACTTAGAGAGGTTTTGTAAGACTTTTCACTGCAAAAATGATTTGGATCAGTGAGTAAACACATAAGCCGAAATCAGAATCCAAATTCACAATCAAATTCTTGAAAAAAAATAGACTGAACTTTATCTGCTTTTAAACGATGCTAGTGAATTTGAAGACGTTTTACATTTGTACCACGTGGTGAGTGTCACTGCTTGGACCAGGAGTACCCGAGAGCACATGTAGCCAAGTTCGATCAATTTCGGTTCGTCGTTTCTTCATACGCATTCAAATTTTTCTGTTTACAATTTTTTTCTCAAATTTCGGAAACCTGGGTCCTGTAGCATCATATCCCATCCATCTTGCTACGTCTTTCGGTATATTTTCGACATAATTTTCACAGATTTTGGCCATATTTCAATGTTTTAGATTTAGGATCACTGACGAGGGTTAAACAGACGGAGACAATAACACCGCTCAATAGAAACACAAAGGACAAACAGACGGAGAAAATAACACAGCTCCATAGAATCAGGAAGGAAAAAATAGACGGAGACAATAACACAGCTCAATAAAATCACGAAGGACAAACAGACGGAAACAATAACACAGCTCCATGGAAGCACGAAGGACAAACAGACGGAGACAATAACACAGCTCCATAGAAACACGAAGGACAAACAGACGGAGACAATAACACAGCTCCATAGAATCACGAAGGACAAACAGACGGAGACAATAACACAGCTCCATAGAAGCACGAAGGACAAACAGATGGAGACAATAACACAGCTCCATAGAATCACGAAGGACAAACAGACGGAGACAATAACCCAGCTCCATAGAAGCACGAAGAACAAACAGACGGAGACAATAACGCAGCTCCAAAGAAACACGAAGGACAAACAGACGGAGACAATAACGCAGCTCCATAGAAACACGAAGGACAAACAGACGGAGACAATAACACAGCTCCATAGAATCACGAAGGACAAACAGACGGAGACAATAACACAGCTCCATAGAAGCACGAAGGACAAACAGACGGAGACAATAACACAACACCATAGAAATACGAAGGACAAAAAGACGGAGACAATAACAAAGCACCATAGAAACACGAAGGACAAAGAGACGGAGACAATAACACAGCTCCATAGAATCACGAAGGACAAACAAACGGAGACAATAACACAGCTCCATAGAATCACGAAGGACAAACAGACGGAGGCAATAACACAGCTCCATAGAATCACGAAGGACAAACAGACGGAAACAATAACACAGCTCCATAGAATCACGAAGGACAAACAGACGGAGACAATAACACAGCTCCATAGAATTACGAAGGACAAACAGACGGAGACAATAACACAGCTCCATAGAAACACGAAGGACAAACAGACGGAGACAATAACACAACACCATAGAAATACGAAGGACAAACAGACGGAGACAATAACGCAGCTCCATAGAAAGACGAAGGACAAACAGACGGAAACAATAACACAGCTCCATAGAAACACGAAGGACAAACAGACGGAGACAATAACACAGCTCCATAGAATCACGAAGGACAAAGAGACGGAGACAATAACACAGCTCCATAGAAGCACGAAGGACAAACAGACGGAGACAATAACACAACACCATAGAAATACGAAGGACAAACATACGGAGACAATAACAAAGCACCATAGAAACACGAAGGACAAACAGATGGAGACAATAACACAGCTCCATAGAATCACGAAGGACAAACAGACGGAGACAATAACACAGCTCCAAAGAATCACGAAGGACAAACAGACGGAGACAATAACACAGCTCCATAGAATTACGAAGGACAAACAGACGGAGACAATAACACAGCTCCATAGAATCACGAAGGACAAACAGACGGAGACAATAACACAGCTCCATAGAAACACGAAGGACAAACAGACGGAGACAATAACACAACACCATAGAAATACGAAGGACAAACATACGGAGACAATAACAAAGCACCATAGAAACACGAAGGACAAACAGATGGAGACAATAACACAGCTCCATAGAATCACGAAGGACAAACAGACGGAGACAATAACACAGCTCCAAAGAATCACGAAGGACAAACAGACGGAGACAATAACACAGCTCCATAGAATTACGAAGGACAAACAGACGGAGACAATAACACAGCTCCATAGAATCACGAAGGACAAACAGACGGAGACAATGTCACAGCTCCATAGAAACACGAAGGACAAACAGACGGAGACAATAACCCAGCTCCATAGAAACACAAAGGACAAACAGACGGAGAAAATGTCACAGCTCCATAGAAACACGAAGGACAAACAGACGGAGACAATAACACAGCTCCATAGAATCACGAAGGACAAACAGACGGAGACAATAACACATCTCCATAGAAACAAGAAGGACAAACAGACGGAGACAATAACAAAGCTCCAAACAAGAAGGACAAACAGACGGAGACAATAACACGTAACAAGTACAGAATGTATTGTATGAGGCGATGTTAAAAATAATAAGTTCTTTTTAAACAGATTCAAGTATCACATGAATCATGTTTCATATGTAATGTAAGTATCTAAGTAAGGAAAAAAAGGAAGCTTAGAGCTTTTATTAAAATATTCCAATTTCTCTCGCTGTATTCTTCAACAACAAAGTGGGAGTTTCGCACACTGGGTTTTTATGATACACTGAATATAACATTTCATTGTCGGCGATATTGAAGAACAAAAGTATGTATGACCCAATGAAACCACAAAATGTTGTACATTCACCGGATCATTACAGCAAGCAGGATATGTTTTGTCCCCCTTGCATATGAACTCATCTCAGTTTAGGGATCCACATATATATATGCTCCTGCGCAAAAAAATGTTTTAAATAAAAACACAAACAAAATGTTTTAGATTCTTTGTTTTCTGCAGGATGTTTAAGATTGTTTAGTTTTATATTTTTCGTGATTATGCCCATTAATTATATGATATTGTGTTTCAAAAGAGTGTGCGGCTCCGTACTTCATGAAGAAAATAGAGGGAAAATATTTCCATTATAATCACTATGCACTGACTACAGCGGAAAACAATCACAGCAATGCAACAAACAAGGAAAATAAGACACCACCACCACAACAACAACAGGGAACAACGCTAATGAAAACAGCCACACAAGAAGGTCCAAAAACAAACAATAAATGTAGACACAGTGAAACTAAAACATTAAACAAAATTTTAATTGGAGGCATTCGGATCCAGCCTCTATGTCTTATATCTAACTATACTGATTGTGATTTTTAGATTCTGAGTTTGAGTTATGTGATTAAATTTCATTCATTGATGAAACCTTGATAAAGAATTCCTTTCAGACATCACCCACTTAATTTGAAAATGCTGTCATTTATACTGCTATCTATTGAATTTTCCAAGAAACCTATAGATGATGATAAAGTAACGCAAGAAATCAACGACGGGGAAATAACTCCTGAAGACCAAACCATTTTCATTTTGTAATTGCCTGTATTCAGATTGTTTCAGTATCCGGTATCGGAACATTTTTGTCTAGTCAAGTTATAAATTGTTGATTCAGTCGTTTCGTATGTAAAACATGTCATGCTGAGGATACGTGGTCTCTTATTAGATATTACAAGTTCTATTTTATCAATACCAAGCTTGCTTATAAATTGATTAGCGTTACGTTCCACCATACTAAAGCTAGATCTAAAGAATTCTAATGGTATTATAAATAATCTAAAATTCACAGCTTTATAAGCCTGTCTTGATCATCCTTTTGTTTGCAATCATCCCAGGATATTCAACATTGAAATTCATTTACATTAACTAAAAACAATGTATAATCGTTCATAAAACAAACCTCTTCGGGGAATTTCTACCAACAATACCCCAATTAAGGAAAGGCAAATGAATTAAAAACATTTTCACTAGAGGCTCCCTTGGGGATTATAGAGGGAACATTGATTATTTGACCGCGGTCTATTCACTTGACGAGCCCATGTTTCAGCGACATCATAATGACGTTAAATTATTTGAATTGATCCTGTTAATCGTGTTGGTTGACAATCTTAAAATAGATTCACATAATATCATAAGCAATTTGACTCTACAAGTAGATCAGACTTCGTAGGGCCCTAAATTGCATTTTCTTTAGGCCTGGAGGTAAATTCAATATCGTTCTATGATAGACTTAAGTGGGAGAAGATTATGGTTAAAAGCCGACTCGTCCAGGCCAATATAATAATAGTTTCCTGAAATACGCCTTGGCTACTTTGTAAGGCTTCTGGTATCAATTTTAAATCACCTTTCATTACTGGGTAAAGTCGACTACAAAGTACAGCGCCTGTCAATAGAACGAATGGTAAAGTGAGAATTGCACTATAAGTTGTTTTTTTTTTTGTGTGTTAATAATATCATTTTACTACAGAATGTACTTTCATAACATATGATTCGGCGTTTTATGTCAATATGCAATTTTGACTTTAAGTCTTTTAAGAATTATCCAAAATAAATTTCGATGTTTATCCAAATTCATTAAAGCAAGTATGATTATTACTATTTAGAAAGGAAGTTCTATATGTTTCTGATGATATGGTTAAAATTATTTTCACCTCACCACAACAACCAACGAATCTTTCAAGAAAACGAAAAAAAATCGTGTTGCTGCATTATATTCTAATGCTTCAAAATGATAGAAAATGTATAAATCTTATTTACAAGAATTCCAATTCATCAGATATGTGTTTCGGTTAGCAACTCCTATCATGGATACTTCAAGCCAAAGTGATTTTCAGTAGCGCCCTCTAGTATGATTTCTGAATTTATAAAGAGTGTGCGTCTCAAGAACACAGTAAAAGTACACATATAGATATAACGTTTTTATACTTCGTACACTAATAATGAACACCTACACGAAATAACAGTCATACATGCATGGTACACTGAGTTACGTCACGTAATTACAATAACGTTACATGCAAAAAGTGATAAAATCATTCTGATGGTGTTAGAGATGGGAATGATTTTGATGATGAATGCGACAAGGCGCACCTAATGTCTCTGCCTGATTGGCTTTAATGCAGCTTGGTCGGTTCATTAAGCCCAATGCTTAAAATACCAAATGTAGTTTTCCCTTAATAAAAGTATAAGTTTAGCTTAGTATTTAAAAAATGCAGCTAATCAGGTGAGATCTTATTATGTATTCCACAGTGTATAGATTTCACAGAGGTCATTCAATCAATACTAAAAGTATTTTACATCATATTTTTGCAGTCAGATATTTGATTCATGGTTGCCCATCAGCTTCATTCTGAAGCAAGTATAGTAATTTGCTTGGGAATCCCTTTGACTTTAATTGCAGTCACGGACCAAATTAGGTTTTGTTATCAAGCCAATGAATGCGAGCGGACACATCAATAGGGTTCTAGATTAGTCATTATCTCTGGTTAAATCTAAAAAGGTCAAGTCTTAAATTCGTAATTTGTAAGCAGTAATAAAGGATATCTTATTAAGGTTTAGACACAATATTTTAAATCAGTGTATTCACATGTTTCATCGACATTGCTTTAAACCCGCACTGGTACGAAGAGACGTTTAAACATCCCCCGAGGTAAAAAAAAGCAGAAATATTTCGTTTAGCTTCAAGGTGGCATCGCAAAAATTCTCCTTTTTATATGAAGAACTTCTCTTTCCAACAACCCTCAAATGTTACCAGTCGTGGGGAATGGGTAAATAGACTTGACCTTGAATTATGGCTGACGAGACCTTTCGATTCTGATGCACAGAATTGTCGTTTTCTTCAGGTCACCTATATCTATCTGGGTTTCTTTCAATTCCAATTTACTGCGAGTTATACGAACCATTTTCGATAAATTTTGTTAATTTCATTTTAGTGGCGCCAACTGCGAAAACCTTCGTTTATCAATTTCATTTCAGTGGCGCCACCTAGGTTGATCAGAACTTTTGTTATTTATTCTGTTTTGTTTGTCTTACATGATCTAATTGTTTATTGCAAGATTTTGGTCTTGTAGTGCTTTTTGGACTCACTATGATCATGTTATTCTGTGTTGTTTGTCATATCTTATTGCTTATTGGAAGTAGAATCGGATAAATACGCTTGTTTTTTTACAGCATAAACGAGTATGGTAGTATTACATTTATATCCAATGTATTTATGCCCCCGTAACCGGAGATTCCATGGCATATAGTCAGTCAGGGATACGTTTGTGATCGACTAGCATCGTCGTTGAGGAAGTTCTACGGTCGATACTCGTCATACGCTATGATGTCCCTTTGTCCAGAATGGTGGATGATATTCTGTTTTAGACCATTTGAACTATCCAACCTGTGGTGGCATACTTCTGCCTCCTACATGCCAGATATTTTTCGTTAGAATGTGTCGACGTGCGGCTTACTTATGCTAACATGCAACTTATGTATGTCAACATGCAAGATAATTATGTTGACATGCAACCTGTTTTTGTCAACATGCAACTTATTTTGTTAGCATGCTACATAATTATCTTGCACGTCAACATAAGTATCCTGCATGTCAACATTAATATCTTGCATGTCAACATAATTATCTTGCATTTTGACATAAATAAGTCGCATGTTGACATAAATAAGTTACATGACAACATAACCTATAGAAATTATCTCGCATTTAGGAGGCAGAAGTATGCCATCATACCAACCACAGACTATACTTGTATCTTCTGAAATGGAAGTAATCGGATGTGATATTTCTGCCGAATTAAAGCGACGGATGTTGCATGCAAGCAGGAGATGCTGACTCTTCCTGAACATCTGGTCTCACGCCCATATTGTGAGTTTGCGTCTTTTCATGTGGTGGAGGTTTTTATTTGTTTGCTTCGGTTCCTGATTTTGTATGCCTTCGGTCTATGATCTCGATATTGTACTGTGTACTGGGATATGGCCATTGTCCATATTGGTCATTTTGGCGTGTCCGTTTATCGGTCTGTTTGTCCACAAACACTTAAACCTTGGCCATAACTTTTGAATGGTAAGTGATAGGGCACTCTTATTTCACATGTGTATTCCTTGTGACAAGACCTTTCCATAAATACCAATTTATTGACCTAGTGACCTTGATATTGAAGACTGACCTACTTTTGACAAACTCTAACCTTGGCCATAACCTTTTTATAGTAAGTAATAGGGCTTTCATATTTTACATGTGTATTCCTTCTGACAAGACCTTTTTGTGGATACCAAAATTTTGGACCTTGTGACCTTCTCGATGAAACTATTTTTGAGAAATTTTAACCTTGGCCATACATTCTGATGGTAAGTGATAGAGCTTTCATATTTCACATGTGTATTCCTGATGCCTTGGCCTCGGAGTATGGTATATTTTTTTCATTACAGCTGTTTTACTGTCAAAGATGCCAACGGGGGCATTCACAAACACACTTCTAAAAAAAATTTTTATATATATTGTGCAATGGTGTATTTCCCTTTTGTTGAATTGCGAAACGTGTTCGTAGGGTGGTACATCACCAGACGAATGAATCTCTATTTCACAGCAATTCTTCTTCAAAGAGTTTTTTTTTTGTATAATTTGCCAAATGCTTGTAGAAAACAAGGCATTGAGAAACATTATCTGAAACAAAAGTTAAACTCTTAATTTTAATGTTAAATTTGTTGCTTAAGCAAATAAAACAATGCAGCACTTTCTGGAATTTAATGGTTTATTTAACGAAACGCATTAATTATCGGCATAAACCTGTGATTAGCTCAAGTCACAGATGACTTTGAAATCAAGAGACCATGTACAAGGTAAGACTGAATACAGCGACAGAAAAATAATACCGACTATATACCAAATGTAGCCTTTAATAGTGATATTTGACCAAACAGCTTTTGTATCAGATGCGTCAGATGCTAATTCTGTCCTCGGCAAATTTCAAAGGAACCTACTGATGCAACAAGGAAGAAACTTTATTCTAAAACTTAAGGATATTCCCCGGTTATTAATGCACTAGACGACACTGGATGATCATTCAAACTGAATGCTTCTCAGTCAAGATAGGCATTATTATACGTTATACCACAATTCAGCCAAGCTAATCATAAATGGTTTTATTTCGCTCTTAGTAGCCAAAATAATTAGTTACGCAAGGACAAAATATTGCAGAATAAGACAAATCAAAACATAGTATTACACAATATACTTGTATACGGACTAATTAATCTGTTTCTGATTTATGAAAGTCTGGGTTTCCCTTCCTTCTGTGTATATTCATAAACGATATTTTTTTAAGTATCAAATGCAGCATTTATGTGCTGAATTTGAATCCATAACTCAAAACTGAAATAAAATCACTTGAATAGCATTCTGTGTAACACCTTGAAGATCGGAGAATGGAACTCTTTTTAATTTTGGAGAAACGTTAGTTCTTGTTGAAACACCGGCTGTATCCACAAAAGACCGTTGGAAGATGATATTTATATTTACAGCAGAACCATAATGTATGATGTCCCTTAATAGCGGAAAAATATCATCGATTTGTGTTATCAATATAACAAACAGCGCTACAAAAATTCAATTTTCTGAGTGATCTATTAGTTTGCCCCATCCTTCTAACATTTTACGCACTTTCTAGTTTGATTTTATTATTTTCCGTAGTTTATTGTGATTATAACATAAGAAACCTTATTCTATTCACATACCGTCAGACTTAGTTCATTGGCCAGGCGATGCCCAGTCGTCATTGTAACATGTCCTTACAGACTAATTGATCCCACGAGGAAGACAATACGTTCTTCGTGTGACGTCCTTGATGAAAATCGCCGCTTCTTGTTAATTACTTTGATAAGTAGAAGGCTGATAATGCCGCTCGATAGAACAAGTTCTATCAATTGTCACTCGTAATTTTTAGAATTCAAGAATGATGATTAAATTATATGTTTAGTTTTAAAATGTGGATGTTAAACGTCTTCAAATTCAACGGCATCATTTAAGAACAGATAAATTTGCAGTATGGACCAGACATGCACGTTTCGGATACTTAACCCTCGTCAGTGATCCTCAATCTAAAAAATGTAATATGACCAAAGAGTGTGAAAATTATTATATCCAAAGATGACCGAAAAACGTAGTAGGATGGGTGGGATATGATATTACAGGACCCAGGTTTTAGAAATTTCAAGAAATTCTTATAACAGAAATTTTCGAATGCGTTGTAGAGACAGACGATCATCCGAAGTTGATCGAACTTAGCTACATGTGCCCTCGGGGACTCATGATCCACCAGCAGTGACACGCACCAAGTGGTTCAAATGTTAAACGTCTTCAAATTCAACTGCATCATTTATACACAATGTACAAATACAGAAAAATACTTGTAGCCATCATCAAATGACAAGATTTTACAGGACAAATCTAGGCAACCTGAGTTCTATAATAAGAAGCCCTCAAATGAATGGAAAAAAAACCCACTAAAACTGCTTCCTTTTCTTTCCATTGTGTCCAAGAATTTACAAATTTATCACAATAGAAATGTTTATAGTCTTCAAATTCATTAGCATCATTTTAGAGCAGGTAAATTTACAGCATGGACCAAACATGCAGAAAACTAACTGTTAATTCTTTATCATACTTGTTGAATAATTTCGGGGGAGGGGGGTTGCCGATGGTTTAAAATCCATATAATAATAGGGAAATGTTCCAAATTTTTACCTTCTTGAAGAACATTTTAAACCAATTTTTATGCATCAGATACGTGTTTCGGTTAGTAAAATCATCATCAGTGAAGCTTCCAGCCAACGTGATTTTCAGACACACCCAAAATTCATTTCAGTAGCGACCTCTGGTTTTTCTTTATTCGTTTATTTAATTTAAATTTATGCAATTTCTTTGCAGAGAGTAGCAAAGTTAAATAAGATCGATGGCCAAATTAGGATTGGAGGGATGGTGCTCAGATGTTAACCTCCTTTAATTTCGATGTTATCTTTGGATGAAATGACATGTTTCCGAAATAGCAAAATAATATATATGATGTCAAATTGATAAAGGGCCAAACAAAGCTTCTTTCGGACAACAGAGCTGGAAAGAAAAGAAAGGAGGGGATCTCCAACATCACCTAGTTGCAGCATCAACAGCAACCTCCCAAAACACCCACTGTAAAACACAAAAATGACACACACAGAAAGAGACGCAGTAGTACAATGAACGTCAAATCACAGAAAAACATAAAACACAAATGACTACACATAAACAAACGAGACCAATGGGCAAACGGTGCCGACTTAGGACGGCCATCTGCCTCGTGAGTAGCAGACGGTGTGGTTATCCTGGATTACGTGCGCACAACCCTCCCACTATTCCGATTACCCAGAGGTCTCGAAGAACGTACAATTGTGGTGTAAAACAACCTCCTCACTGTAATTAATAAGTAATTAATACACTTAAAACATCAAGCAAGGGGGAATGAGTATAACTGCTCCACACTGCAGCAAAAAATAAGTATTTATAGTAATATTACGGAAATGTTCTAACTCTTTACCTTCTTGAAGAAAATTAACTTAACTAATCGTTAAAGTGACTTTTACCCTGTTGATTATTTTGAATTGTAGTAAACCTGAGAAAGACACAACATCATAGTGTAGTAGACTAAAGCAATAACATAAGTTACTACCGATGAAAGACATAACGCTGGAAAATACTAATGTCATGTTGTCTTGTATGTGTGTGTTCCTCTGTTTTCACTACACGGTGGTCTCGTTGGAGATATTCTCATTGTTAAAACTCGCTGACGACTAAATGGAGATAAAAGAAATGGATTAAAGCGAACCTCTAAGAACCAAAAATACAGGATATAAACATTCTTAAATATTGTCTTTGTAGAAAGTCCGCTTTTGTTAAGTCGATCACAAACGAATATTCTCTTCATGATGTTTAAAACCTTAGAACATATTTCTCTATTTCTTGGTTGGTCATTACAACACTACTAGATCATGTCATAACAATTTCCCTTCATTACTCATTCTTAATAGTTTTCCGAGAAACTTTCTGTCAAATTAACTGAAGATGTCAGGAACTGAGATGAAATGAACGACCTATATGTGCTTAAGTTTTTCCAACAAGGATGAATTAAAGTGCATGCCGATTATGGATAATGATCTTTAAGATGCCGATAACTCCTCAACTCATTCATCAAGCTGCTTTTGAAAAATAAGAGTAAATCACCGACAATACCTAGTGGAAGAAAGGAGATATCTCTTACAGCACAGGAATACCCCAATGGAAAACAAAGAGTAGCCATACACAGCAAAAGGCGCAAACGGGACACCAAATACGACATCAAACACCAAACAAAGGGACTTGGAACTGGAAGAAAACAATGCGGAACACATACGCACAAAACCAAACAACTGTCAGTACGCAGAACAATAACATCAACAAAAAGGAAAGGTAAGAAGACAAACAAGATTCCCATATGGGGAATGCCAAGAAACAAAAAAAATCAGAGAAAGGCACCATAAAATATATAAAGGCAAAACAAAAATAAATAAATAGAATAAAAATGAATCAAAAAAGGAAACACTGAAGTGTCCACTTCTTTTGCTAGACGACTACCTTCTTGACAATATTTCTAAATGCAGTACAGCAGACAGTATTAAGTATAACGAATTCTCATAAGCCAAAACGAACTCAAAAGTGGATATTTTTTGTGTGGGGACACTCCGTTTAATTTCTAAATAAAGGCTGAAAGAGGCCAATCTTTTATGTCAATTGAATTTATTCTCTCTTTAAACATTCACAGAACATCATTTCCTCTTTTTATTGCTCTACTGCTTAATCATGAATTATGTAACATTCTGAGCTCAAATGGACATTCACAATATTACATTGAGAAAGAAAAATGACAGGTCTCGACATATTACAAAGATATGAAAATGCATTATGGTTATTGATTCTATCAAAATTACAGTAAAATACTGTCAATACCGAAGTGTGGAGGGGATTTCCAACTAGACCCCGTTACAGCACCCACAGCAAAGCACCAAATGTAAAAACAAAGAGTGGACAAAGACAGCAATGAGTTAAAGAAGATCCTGACGAGGATCACAACAACTCTCACGATAGAGCACAATATTGATCATCGACGGACCCCTAGCAAGGTAGAAGTGGGACCAAGTGCCCGGGAGGAGTAAGCATCCCCTGTAAGCAAATGACGTAAAAGAAACATACGACATAGAAATATGAAACACAAAAGACCACAAATTAACCACAGAGACCAATGGACAGACGGCGCCGACTAAGGACGGCCATCTGCGGCGCCAGTAGCAAATGATGTGGTTATCTGGATTATGTATGTACAATCCTCCCACTTTTCTGGTCTCGAAGAAAGCACAATTGTAATATAAAATAACCACATTACTGTAAGATGACAGCACAGATAATACAGCAAAAACGCAGGGGCACAAGCAACACCGATATGAATAAAAACATATGTAAACGTCTTCAAATTGAATAGCATCATTTAAGAACAGATAAATTGGCAACATGGACCAGACATGCACGTATATAACTGTCCATGATCTAGCAATCATGTTGTAGCAATCATGATCGTTATTCGGAGAGTACAAATCTAAAATAAATATTCTCCTCTTTAGTGTTTTTGCATCGGGTGTTTTCGTGTTTAGCTGTTGGTTCTGCAACAGGGTCTTGGATCCCCTCCCTTCTTCTAAAATTGCAATTCAATCTTTACAAACACATGATGTAAAGATCGGGAAAACCGAAAGCGTCTTCATCATTTTCTAATTATATGTTTATTTATGTTTTTCATCAACGCCGTAAACTGTTTCGAAATGACAAATATGGATAATGACCATGTCCCTGTATACAGCACACAAATGATAATTCAGAAAATCAGAAACCGAAGGCATACAAAATCAGGATAAAACAGAAACCAAAGCAAGCAAACAAAAACCTCCACCACATGAAAAGAACGGACTCCCGATATGAGAGTGAGACCAGGTGCCCAGAAAGAGTAAGCATCGCCTGCTTGCATGCAACACCCGCCGCCTCAATTCGGTAGAACTGTCACGTCCGGTAACAATAATAAGTAATAATATTATTCTTGATAAAACACCGTCTAATAATTTAGTAGACTTTCTTTTTTCGTTTGTCCCTTATGCCTTCGTCTACTGTGTCTTCGTTTGTTACAATCCTAACGGAAATTGAAGTTTCCCAACGTGTTAACTTTTTGAACAAGACTATTTTTAACCATTTTAATGCACCTGTCACGTATTGTATGGTATCAAATCCTCATTAGAAGCACCAAAGTGACTATCAGACGCAACCAAATTCATTTAAGTATAGCGCCCCCTAGTTTGATGTTTTGAATTGTCTATCTATGTGTATCTACTTTATGACGATGATGCTGATTCAAAACCTTTCCTGTATGGCCAATTCAATTGCATAGTTAAATAAATTTAATGACTAGGAGAGCATTGGAAGAATGGTTCTAGAATAGTTGTTAATTTCCTTTAATTTCGATGATATGAGCATGTGTGCAGCTGTAATCACTGTGCCATGTATTTTTTATTCTTGGAGAATACATTTTCTTCTAAGAGCGTATCATCTCAGCATGTGTTAGAAAATATTGAAAACAACTTTTTCACTTGACGCGCACTCTTAACTTAGCGTCATACAAAAATATCATAAAACAAAATTCTACCATAGCATAAATCTACTGTATAGATAAATGTGTTTCTGAAAATAAAATGTGTCGGTTATCTTGCAAAAATCTACACATTTTTATCATCCTCATGATATAGCATTATATAAATTCCTATGCATATAATATGGAGACTTTTGCTAACGTCTTATTATTTAAAAAAGAATCGGGACCTAATCATGGTAGATGCTATGCGAAATTGTCTATTCGTGAGATCGCTTGTTTTCATATGGTGGAGGTTTTTGTTCGTTTGCTTTGGTTCCTGTTTTATCCTGATTTTGTATGCCTTCGGTTTCTGAATTATCAATTTTGTGCTGTATATAGGAATATTGTCATTATCCATATTTGTCATTTTAAACCTTTGGCCAGGTAGCGTATTTTTTGATAGGTAGATTGTGCATATTCGTTTGCATTACGGAAGTCGTACTATTTCAAATGCCTGCGAGAGGAACTGAGGCTACATACATCACCGGGAAATCCAACATACACACTTACAAATTTATCTGTATATGAAATACTTGACAACCACAAATCTGTTCTTGAGTTCTTAGGTATTCATACTGATGACTCTACCTTGGACTACCTTATATCTACTAGTTTCCCAAACTGCACAAAATCATTACAAACACCGGCTCATTGCCGGTTTGTCCTGATGTTCCTCAAAACCTCTATCCATTTTGCTGACGAACATATTAACTCGCATCAGGCAAGGTCTTCAAACATACTGCGAGACAACATATTCCAGAAATGGAATCAATTAGATGTGGATCCTAAAGAATTCTAAGGAACTTTTGGAAAATTCACCAATTCGAATCATATTGGATGAAGTCTTTCCATTTCTCCACTCTCTACACTACCATTCCACACCAAAAGCTTAAACACAGACTGGTCAATATTATTCGCAACACCTTTCTTTAACAACAATAGGAACAGAAGATACAAATACCTTGTCATAGGGCGGGAGGATACTTATTACGTGAAGGAACACTCTGATGCAAAATAAAGAATACCGAAGACGATATCATCCGGATGATTGAGTTTTTGATGGACAACATTTGTGTGGTGTTTGGAGGAATCGTTTCCAGCAAAAAAGTTGGTATCCCCATGGGTACATGTGTACCAATAGCGCTCAACTGCTTGCGGATTTATTTATATATTCATATGAAGCTACCTTCATTCAGATCTTGCTCTCGTTTGGACGAAAACACCTCGCATCACTTTAAGATACATAGATGACGTGTTGTTTGCCATCAATAAGCCGAAGTTTAAGGATCATCTACATGAAATCTATCCTCATGAACTAGAGATCAAAGAAACAACCGAGAGCGACAGATCCTCTTCGTACTTGGAAATACTTCTATCCTTCAAACGGCCATTTGAACCCCTCACTGTATGACAAGCGTGATGATTCAGCTTCCACATAACTAACTTCCCTTTCATGAGTAGCAACATTTGTCTACTCCTGCTCATGGCGTTTTTGTTTCTCAGCTGATTCGGTACGACAGGGCATGTGCCAAATATGAAGATTTCATCGTCTTGTTCAGGGTTATATTACACAACGGTTGAAATCATTATTGTGGAAGTTCTTCGGTCGCTACGGGTATATAATAAAAGCTTGTCAGATCCTTCTCTCCAGAATTGATCAGTGACATTCCGGATTGCGATTGAATGGCTGTCATAATCACCAAACAGAACATATTTACCTGATATGTACATCAATATGTACTTCGAGACCATCACCGAATTTGATAAGTTTTCATGAAGCTGTTGCAACGGGCCTTGCATGTAATCAGGAGACGCTGAGTCTCATTGGGTACCAGGTCTCACTTCCGAATGTTATTCATTCTGAGGTTCGCAATCGTTCCAATGGAAATTCTAATAATTTTGACTTGCCTTCTTGACTTTGAGATTGAATACCTAACAGGTACCTTTTTGAAGAGTATCACACATATGTCTCCAAGAGGCTTGCGAATTAAGAATTCAGTTCGTTATGTAATACCCTGCCTGATCCGAATGCAAAGCTTTACTTAAGATTCTTAGGAACAAGTCACAAGGACGAAATGACCAACCCAGACAATGTCTTTTTTTCTAATTCCCAGGAGATTTTGAATAACATTTATTAGCCGATTTTTTCTAGATGAAAAAGGTTATAAATCTGATTTGGTCCTTCCAAGGCTTTTGAAGATTAGCCTATTTAGACACGACTAGACAAATAGAATATAGATGTTAAGGTATCAATAGAATCAAATGGTGCTATTTTCGCACTATCAATAATTACATGAAGATGATTTCATAATTCTACTTCTATAAATATCTTTAATCTTACCATTGATTTCACGCTATAAAATATTGTGCTCGATCAGGCTAACCAAGTATCTATTAATCTCTTTGAATTACTTTTGAACATTTTTAAAAATAATGTTTGGTCTTTTCATAAATTCCCTAGGGTTTGTTCTTTAATATTCTCTTTCATTTCCTTCTTTGGGGAAATACATAAAAAGCGAAAACGCCAAATCTTATAAAACAAAACAAAAGAGAGCAAATAAGGCTAAGGTATGTATAGAAGGGTATCAGTCATTCTGCCTCCTACACGTAAAATGCATATATACCCATCAAAAGAAAGACAATGTATTTATTTTTTCAGATTTGTTAGTGATAATTATCAAGGAAGTCAAGAAAGCAAGGCTAAATGATAAGACTTTCCATTGGAACGGTTGGTGAAAGTTACAAAATGTAGACCTAAAATGTAATATAAGTAGGAAGAAATACACAAGCGGAATGTTTTTATCTAAATGAAAATAGAGAAATGATACTGTCATTTTCGTTTGTAGAAAAAAAAAACAAACATGAATGAGCGATGGAGAACAAGGAAAGAGTAAGCCTCTCCTGTCGAGTGGATGAGTATAGCTGGATCCCGGTGATGAATCAATGTTTCTACACTTATCTGTATGTGCATACAGTTTTCAGGGTCCTTATTGTAAACGGAAAGAAACTCCCGACTATACTGCAGTATTTTGCAATTCGTAACATCGTAATTTTGTATGACCATTTAGCATTAACCTACATTTTGTACACATGGTAATTTACGAAAGTACATTTATACCATGAGAAATGTACACTACTTTGATATGTCGCAAACGGAATTCCGTCATTTGTTCTCTTCGGTTATGATAGCACCTTTCGTAATCTTCTGTGATGAAAGACAGCTAACCATTTTGCCCCTTAGTGACTACAGACACAATCTTCCCGAAATTTAATTGACATCTACTAATTGATTTCTTTTCAAAACTTCTTTAATCATATAGACATTAACTGCCAACTCTAAAATTTCCCATACTTTTCCAGGAATATGTTTCTCAGAAAAGAACTCACTTTCAAAATGCATACTCACTTTCGAACGTTTAGTTATCTTTCCTTATTGATGTTGAATACGCCAAGTTTCATAAATGAGTGAACCAACTGCACTTAATAAGTAAATGTAATTGACAAATTCATTCCACGACTAACCTTGATATCTTATTAAATAAAATAGAATAGAAGAACGTGAACGTATCAAAGCCAGGCACATTTAAAAGCAAATTCATGAAATCTTGGATTACGTACAATGTTACGTTCAGAATGATACAGAATTTGAAATTTCGGACTAGCAACTATTCTTGAATGTACGAAGAAAGATACGCTGCAGACAAATGTTCCCTCGTCTATTTAAACTGGTTCAAGGTATATTCTTTCTCTATGCGAAACTTGTAATAAAAGGAGATTAATATCTTAGCATCACCCTTCCAATGGTTTCAATTTTTTTTTTGTGATATATTTCATTTAACTATGCTACTGATTCGATCCTACACAAAATTTTGAGCTGCATACTCTCTATAAGATAAATGCACACATTTTAATTCACAAAAAATACCAGAGGGCGCTATTAAATTACTTTTGCTGTGCCAGGAAATCACTTTGGCATTTAATAAGTACAACTGATGACGATTAACTATCCGAAACACGTGTCTGTTGCATTACAATTAGAAATTTTCTTCATGAAGGCAAAGCGCTCGCACACTTCTATAATATTGTAGATTTCCGATGTTTTTCTGATGTTTTTCTAGCGCAATATTTTAAACAGATAAACACATGCATAACAATGGATAGCTGTAGTATTGGTATATTATGTAACTTGGAGCATTTTTCATTGATAATGTATACTTAACTTTTCCGTAGAGCATTTCTTTGATTTTGAATCAGTTTGACATTTGTGCCACTGAAGAGAATTCATTTTCCGAAACATTTAGAATATAAAAAAATATATGCAAAAGATGCGCTATATCATTTGTCAATATTGAAATATATGATCTCAAGTATCAATATTTTATTTTACTACACACGTGTTTCGGATATTTTAATTCTCGTCAGTAGTACTTCATCCCAAACAGTTTAAATAAAGCCAAATTGAATTATCCTGGCGCCATCTACAATACAGAGCTTTAATTTCCCCTTGCCAAAAAATAAGCGGCTTCAAATTTTGTCTAGGGTTTATTCAGAAGTGTATTTACGTGAAAAATATGGACAGAGCTAAGCCCTCCGAGAGAGATATCTCGTAGTTTTATCTAATTTAGTATCAGAAAATTTACAAATGTATTTCAAGTATGTGCTGAAACACATTTGAAACTCTGCGAACAATATCCTAGTACTTCGAACTTTTCTTTAAGAAACCTTACTCTTATACAGGAAGTCATTAATATGTGCATAATTAAAATGCGCATTGGCCTAAGTAAGCCAAATTTGACAACATCCGGTTTATCTATAGTTACAATCGTACGTATTTAATAATCCTACAGGAAATTCGGAGCCGCGCACTCTGTAAAGTAAATGTACTAATTTAAATTCTACAATTAAAACCAGAGGTCGCTACTGAAATGAATTTTGGCGGTTCCGCTGTAAGCATTACTGATGAGAATTTAATATTCGAAACACGTTTCTGGTGCAGAAAAATTGGTTTGAAATTTTCTTTAAGAAGGTATAGAGTTGGAATGCACATGAATAGATAACTTTAAGTTTTCAAAGTACAAAACAGAAATATGGTCATAATTTTATTTAAGTAAACATGCAGATTAACCCCCCGTCTTCTTTCTCATAAATAAAATTATTTTTTTAGTACAAGTATTCACTTTTAAAGAGATTTTACTTTTCAAATTGGGAAGTATAAGATGGGACGCATGTACTTGACCAAAAAATCAATGTAATGTCATTAGTAAAAATTAGAATGTTTCAGAATTTTGTTATTTTCATACGTTTTGAATCAGCCTTGCATGGAATCCATATTCATTTTGATTCACAGAAACGGGTGATAAAAAGTTTTGTTCATCGCTTCCGAGGGAATTTTGAGGTTAAAAATTAGCTGAGAGATTGAATTAAGGAATATAATAATGTATGTGCAGTATTCATTCTAAAACAAGTCATGATCCAACATCCTTGAAGCAAGATAATCCAATAAAGGTTAGTAATACAACAGGGTACGTGGTTTTACAGTGCAAATTAACTAGAAGTTGAAAGTATTGACACAATTATCTAAATAAATGAAAAGAAATTGGACCTATGTACAAATTATGAAGCATATAATCAAATTATCGTCATAGAAATTCATTATTTCAATCACGCAGGTATCGATCCAAACTTTGTAGTCTTGAAATTTCTTTTTAAAATCATCAAAAATCGAATTTTAATTCGATTTCCGTAATTTTTATAATATATACCCTGTCTTCACGTGACCGTTATTAGCAAATCGTTTTTCGGGATTCACCAGCTAACTTGTCAGTGGTAGGATAACATATTTTCAAAGGTCCAGTGAATACAATCTTAATTTAAAATGGTGTGGTAGAAATCTACAGCAAGACTACTTTGCATTCACCAAGCGGAATACACCAGCAAGATACAACGAACATTTGTCTGTTAATTCTCCGTCAAAAAATTCTATGAAAAATGTCTTAAACTAAGGGGTATCGGCACATGTAGCCAATCTCGATCAACTTCGGTTGATCGTTTCTTCAACTTCTTTTATCAAAATTTCTTGAAATTTCTAAAACGTGGTCCTGTAGCATCATATCCCACTCATCTTGCATTGTCTTTTGGTACATTTTTTGGACATTATAATTTTCACACTCTTTGGTCATAAGATCGTCTGTCTATTCAACGTATTTGAAAATTTCTGTTACAAAATTTCTTAAACGTGGGTCCTGGAGCATCATATCCTACCCATTCTGCTACGTTTTTGGTACATTTGTGGACATAATGATTTTCATACTTTTTGGCCATTTTACACTGTTTAGGCTGAGGATCACTAACGAGGGTTCAGTATCCGAGACATCCATGTCTTGTCCATAGTGTAAATTTATCAGATCTTAAATGATGCTATTGAATTTGAAGACGTTAAACATTTGAACTATTTGGTGAAGATCACTACTGGTTGACCAATAGTCCCCGACGGCACATGTAACCAAGTTCGATCAACTTCGGTTGATTGTCTGTCTATTCAACGCATTAAAAATTTTCTGTTACAAAATTTCTTGAAATTTCTTAAACGTGGGTCCTGTAGCGTCATATCCCACCCATTCTGTTACGTCTTTTGGTACATTTTTGGACATAATTATTTTCATACTTTTTGGCCATTTTACATTGTTTAGACTGAGGATCACTGACGAGGGTTTAGTACCCGAAACGTGCATTTCTGGAATATGTTGTAAATTTATCAGGTCTTAAATAATGCTATTGAATTTGAAGACGTTTAACATTGTTTAGATTGAGGATCACTGACGACGGTTACGTACCCGAATCGTTGATGTCTTGTCCATGCTGCAAGTTGATCTGTTCCTAAATGATGCTATTGAATTTGAAGACGTTTAATAAATCATTCGAAATTATCTCTTTTAATGTCTAATATGGACAATGACCACATCCCAATACACAGTACAAAATCGATAATTCAGGAAATCACAAACCGAAGGCGTACAAAATCAGGATCAGGAACCAAAGCAAACAAACAAAATTCTTCGCCACATGAAAATATGCGAAAACCCAAATTAGGAGTGAGACCAGATAGCATCTTCTGCTTGCATGCAACACCCGTCGCTTTAATTCGGCAGAAATATCACATCCGGTACATCACATCCGGTACATCACATCCGGTATCACATTACATCCGGTATCACATCATATCGCATCCATCTTGCTTCGTCTTTCAGTACATTTTTGGACATAATAACTTTCACACTCTTTGACCATATTATGTTATTTAGACTGATGATCACTGACGAGGGTTAAGTACCCGAAACGTGCATGTCGATCTGGTCTATGCTGCAAATTTATCTGTTCTTAAATGATGCTATTGAATTTGAAGACGTTTAACATTTGTTCCATATTCTTACCATCGACAATCCTGTTTTTGAAAAGTGTAAAAATGTTATTTATCCACAACAACTGACTCTAAACAAGGCAAACGTTACAGACCCAGAAACACCATTTTTGGACCTAAATATCAAACCTGGTAATGGAGAGATTCATACAAGTGTGTATGACAAAAGAGATGATTTTGGATTCAACATAGTAAATTTTCCTGGCTTGACGGTGATGTCTCTAGATTACCGTCATATGGTATCTACATTTCGAAGCTCATCCGGTATGCTAGAGCATATACTGATGTTTTGGATTTTCATTGTAGAAATTTGCAAATTACCAAGAAAGTTTTAAGTCAAGGTTTTCGCTTTCACAAACTAGTAAAGACTTTCTGGAAAAGCAGCTTTTAAGATAAAGACCGGATTTAGCCCTGAAATCACTCGATTATTTCTCGTGCTTTTCTTTCCAATTTAGATAGCATTTGGTCAGGATAGAAATATAAGTATTATAAGATTCCTAGTAGGTATATTATGTAAATAAATTTGGTGAAAGATATTATGATTACGAGTTCAAAAGGTATGGGTACAGATGACGAAAAATGTCGAATAGCGAACGAAAATGGACAAAAATGCATTATGGTACACATTTGTTATGCTTATTATACATCTGTTACCTTTTCAAGTCTAAATTGGATAAGAGAAATTAACTTTGAGGTTATTATATCAATATAATCGGCAAACTCTGCAATCCGGAATCTGAAAAACGGTTTTATTTCGTTCTTCTCAGCCACTTATGTAGGTTTCATTCGCGAAATACACACGGTGTAGAAATAGACAACTTTCTCGTTTATTTCCTTCCTTTCTTCCACTTGGTGAGTGTTACCGCTGGTGGACCAGGAGTTCCCGAGGGCACATGTAGCCAAGTTCGATCTGCCTCGATTGAACGTTTCTTCAACGCTTTCGAAATTCGCTGTTCTCAAAATTTCTTGAAATGTCTAAAACGTAGATCCAGTAGCATCATATCCCACCCATCCTGCTACCTCTTTCGGTACAGTTTTGGACATAATAACTTTCACTCTCTTTGGCCATATTATATCATTTAGATTTAGGATAACTGACGAGGGTTAAGTACCTGAAACGCGCATGTCTGGTCCATGCTGTAAATTTATCTGTTCTTAAATGATGTTATTGAATTTGAAGACATTTAACATTTGTTCCACTTTGTGAGTGTTACCGCTGATGGACCAGGAGTTACCGAGAGCACATGTAGCCAAGTTGGATCAAATTTCATATTGTTTGGACTTCCTCTTTTTTATGTCTGGAGCATCACTGATGAGATATAGCTTGTTGAAATACATTAAATCAGTTGCACTGACATTTTAGAGTATATATTGATATTTCAATATTCACGATCAGACATTGACAATTGAACAAACAGGGGAGTCATGTCGTCGTGGTACGTCATATTCATTTACAGTTTCGATAAATGTTCGATCTGCCCTTGATTTATCTAATTTTGTTTTTAAGGGTACATGACGAAGGTTTCTGTGGATAGAATGTCAAGGTTTTTCGAAGATCTCTGTGGATAGAATGTCAATTTCAGTGTATATGGCACCGTAGAATACGTCCTCATTTTGGACTATGCCAGCTTGGGTTCACGATATCATTCTTTAAAAAAACAGCTTGAGTGTATCATCTCATGTTCAGTGCATCTCAGTCAAGTGGTAAATATCATACGAATTCCGTGACTTTCCGTATTAACGCTGGGGGAAAGGTATTATTAATTTGTTTCATTGTTAATGTTTTCTGCTTGTTCTAAGTTTTGTTGTTCAGGAAGTATACGAAGTCAGTAATTTCTGAGAATCACTGTTTAGGGTACTTGCCGATTTTATATAGTTTTAATTGTATTATAATTATGATGATCTATAGCTTTATAGAAAGATCAAAACCGGTTGATGTGTAAAAGTTGGTCTCGTCGGATAAGATTGAATTGAAGACGTGCAACATTCTTCTTATATATTGTTCTACTGAGATGTTGTGGTTAATATTTTCATTGTGTAGTCCAACTTGAGTTTGCTGTGAAAAAGTCATTCGTTGAGAAATATACCTATCGCATTCCTTCCCTTCTTCCTATAATACAAAGTCGTTGTGGTTAGGCGTGGGGCATAGAAAACTGACCACTCTGGGAAGATATTTCATAATTTTGAAGTCGAAGTCGTCACTTTTGTCATACCTTGAAGTATTGAGGTGACAGTTGTCGTCAAACGTTTAATAAGATATACATTATACATTTCAATGTTAATATTCTGAATATGAAGCGGAATTAATTATCTTGAGGATTGAGGATCACTAACGAGGGTCAAGTACTCGAAACGCGCACGTCTTGTCCATGCTGTATCTGTTCTTAAATGATGCTATTGCATCTTTCATTGTTTGCAAATTGGTACCCAGTGCTCATGATATAATTCTGAAGGTTTCCGTCAACTTCACTTTTAGTTCATCGAGTCATTTTTAAAGTGTTAGTAAATCAGAACCCCAAAGTCCGTATCTAAATATCATACTCAATGGGCATATGATATCTAAATAACAAAAGAAATCAACAGAAACATTCTGCAAAGCAACAAAAATAGATACTTTTTTGTACCAGATAAGATCAGGTTTTACGGAAGAATAAGCACCTCCTACTTACAAGCAACACATTTCTTAAAGTATTTGCCGAATTATTTCGCGTTCGGAATTTCTCCTACAGAGAATCGTCATCATAGGTTACTGACGACATGCATTAACACATGTAGGGTTACTAGGGTAGTCATCGTAAGAGCTTCGACGATTTTACCTCGAGTACATTTCAGGGAATCGTTTGTGAGAGTTCCTTGTCATATTATCTCGTGACTGGGGTGTAATTGGTAAGGGTTTACCCATGTCCAGGACAACCTTTTTATGATAAACATATGGTTATCTCCTTTAGATACTCATTCTTGCTATACTTTTGTCAAAATAATCATTTTTTGGTTTCAGACTTTAGCCTTACAGTTTAATCACGAACTAATTGAAGCATCAAATACCAAATTGAAATGTTGAGACGATTGTTTGGTGGAGTTATCCCTCTGTGAATAATTTATATTGATTCGTAGGAATTACACACAGAAATCAGACCTAACACCTTTCTTTTCTACTGGGAATGATGGCACATTCACTTTACTAGCTTCATAATTTCATTATCCGACGTATTTCATAGAATCGTTACCATGCACTGCGAAATCCTATGAACGGAAAGGAAACACGAAATGTAATAAGAAGGGAATCTAAAACCATGAAAAATTCAATCATAAAATTGAAGAAAAGTCAATTTTAAGGACATTGATTGAAAAAGTTGAAACAATAAAGGACAAATTCCTTAAAGGCATGAAATCTTGTCAAATTCAAAAAAATAATCATTAGTTGTGCTTAATTAACAAGAAACATAAAATATGCTATATAGAGGAAAAAAAAGATAAAGATAAAAACAAAACAAATATTGAAAAGCGGTAGGCTATTTAATAGGATTGAAATTATTTCTAGGTGCCTTTTTATCCAAGAAAATAAAAGATCTTAATTTAAAGTTCATCTAAGGTCCAAGTAATCTTACCTTTCATTTTGAATTCCTTTTCAGCGAATTTTAACAATTGCCAGGTTAATCATTTTCTTTTAACAATAGTCAATAATGAGTATACAGTCAATGACTCCATAGAATCATATATACGTGCCTTAATCAAAATCTGCGACTAGACAGAATTAAAGTCATTCATAACTTCACGCTGTTTGAATTGCTAAGGAATCGATTGGACGGTACTGAAGAGTAGTGCTTCTAAAGTCTGAGCGCGCACATCCTCCTACACCGGCCATAAAGAATGGGATATATGGATAGCAATGTTACGATCCTCACGTTATCATTAATAAACAATGTAATATATATATATCGTGTCATATAAAACTTAATTCACTCTTTAGAGTATTAAAAGTTATACATTGTTTTAATCTCCCAATCTCGATTTAGTTTGCAAATGAAAAATGAAATTCAATCAGCTGAGAAAAGAAATTGAATATAAAAAATGGATTCTTTTTTATATCCTAATGCACTTAATTCGTCGGATTATGCAACATGTGTCTTTACGATTTCGGACTACTAAATTCATAGATGTACTATTATATTCTATCGACAAAAATCTGTAACGTGATATTTAGAAGATAATGGAAACTTAGGATCTTTCCATAAAGAAACGCTACGTCAGAAGAAAAGCAAGAATATATTTTTTGTATGATAAATGACACTCTTTAGATGTATCTCAGAGGAAATAATTGAACATTTTATAATAACATACGACAAATAGATTAGTTCTAAAGAAGTTTGAGGACAATAGCTGTACTGATCTGAGAATTGCAATTAAACTTCTCGTTCGTTTAATGGTTTAAATAAACATCGAATAAGTACCAATCAGTTAATCAGTATAAATGTTGAGAAGACAAGGCAAAATCTTTAGAATTTCCATTGTAAGATTGCGAACCCCGGAATAAACATTATTCCGAGCTGACACCATGTACTCGGGGAGAGTCAGCGTCTCACACCCGTCAGAACAGCTCTATGAAAATTTGTCAAATTCGGTGATTGTCTCGATGTAAGTATTGATGTATAATCAGGTAAAGATGTCTTGTTTGGTGATGTTGACAGCTATTCAATGTTACTGATCATTCTGGAAAGAGAAATCTCATATGCTTTTATAATTGTTTAAAACAATATAATTGTCAGGTGAAAGACCTAGGAGAATCAGGTAGGGACAGGTTTGGTGCAAGTAAACAGAATTGTTATCCAAGGAAGCATGCTGGAGCAAGATAATAACCTCATATTTTACAAAGTGTAATTTAGGAAATTTTGGAAATTTAGTCTTTTATGAGGACAAGGTGACATTGCGATAAACAATTAAACCAAGGGTATGTTTGTTAATTCGTCATTTTGTCACTGTTAGTTTTTTTGTACAATGCAAAAATATAGTTAGATGTAGTAGTCCATTGTCAGTAATGATGAAATTAAGAATACAAACAACTTTTAAACACCAAATTTGATACATCTAATAAATGTTATATCTTTGCACAGGTGTTCATAGAAGTCAGGAGAAAATCCCTTATTCCTACTTTCCTTAATATTTAATTGATAGTTTGGTCTTTCAGTTTTTGATTGCCCAATGTTATGATTTTTTCATTCCGACTTTTCTGTTTGTCTTAAATTGTTTGGATTGAGGATAACCGACGCGGAATAAGTTATCGAAACGTTCATGTCTGGTCCATACTACATTTATCTGTTCTTAAATGATGCTATGAGATCTCCTCCTTTCTTATGGATTTGAAGAAGTGTATTGTTTCACTCATCCAACATTACTATTATCCATTTAACATACAAAAAGTAGTATGTATATGTATGTTCTACTAAAACGGTATTGCAAAAGTATACCTTTTGGTGAATAATTCATCTGTAGCTTCTTGTAGAAAAAAATACATTTGCAAGATACTTTTAACATTGTTGACACAACTATAAACAGTAGGTCATGTGGAAATGGAGAGGGTAATGTACACATATATGGCAAACTTCTGAGACACTGACAAGGGTTACATGTAAGTACCCAAAGCGGACATGTGTAGTCCATGCTGCAAATCTATATGTTTTAAAACGATGCTATGAATTCAAAGACGTATAACATTTGTAATTTGTTAATGTCACTGCTGGTGGACCAGGAGTACCCGAGGGCGCATGTAGTCAAGTCCGAACAGCTTTGGTTGATCGTTTCTTCTAACGCATTCAAATGAGTTAAAGTAGGTTATGACGACAATTTCAACGGTATTCACAAAAGAGCCCCAAACTGAGCATCGACAGACCCCTAGCAAGCTATGGTTCATATGATAAAGCGGTAATCTAAAATTGACTTTTCCAAAGTTAAAACCACTCCTCGCTTTCTAACACTACTCATTGCTTTCTAAGGTATTGTAAATTGTGCATAAATATCATGAAAACGGGTGATTGTGTATAATTCTTGATTATTTTAAATGAGATAACATCGAGTGGGATTGTGAACAATAATAAACATCAAAGAAGTACCTAACCGTTATTCAGTCTCAAAGTCGAGAAGGCATAGAACAACTTATTCCATTTGCGAACACTTAAAGACGTGCAAAGGTAACAACATATCGAAATATAAAAGTTGTTCAGAAGCCCGCTCTATACTAGCTAAAAGGAAGTTTGTGGAAAACGAGCCCAAGTTTTTCGAGAAATTTGGCAAAATACACCATTTTTGAAGACAAAATTCCAAGAAATTTAGAATATCTATCATTTCATAAGTAGCCTACATTGTAGATGAAATATTGATACAAATTAATTGCTTCGTGAAAATTCAAAATTTGTTCTGAAAGGGAAAGAGAGCCACTTTATTATATAAACCACACATATTCCTTTCTGAAAAATGGGTCCTGTAGCATCTATCCCACCCATCCTGCCACGTCTTACGATGTTTTGTACATTACTTTCATAGTCTTTGGCCATATTTCAATGTTTAGATTGAGGATCACTGACGAGGATTAGTGCCTGCAACGTGTATGTCTGGTCCATGCTGCAAATTTATCTGTTCTTGAATAAAGCTGTGAATTTGAAGACAACGTAAGTAAAAGATACATTATCCTTCACCATAGAAAGGTCATAAAAAGTAATTGTAAGGTATATCATCTAATTCTTGTAACTGAACAAAATAGCTCAGTACATATATGTCCATCCCTCCCTTTAAATCAAGTGATTTTTCCTCAAGGACGATGGTTTATCCAGTATTCCAAGATGTCGCAGGATATATGAACCACCCACTAGTCGTAGACTTGGAAGTCATATAATATCTTAGAAAACTCAATAAATCATAATAATACTATATAGACTCCTCTTTGTTTGGTTTATCACAGCAAGATTGTTTACCAGTTTTGTCGCCTTAGCGAAAGTCAAAATACTTGAAAATAATAAAATACGTCCTGTGTATTGTGTTTGACAGAATCCATGTTTATCTGTTGTTGTTTGTTCTGATTTATTTGTGTAGTGTACTTTATTGTTTATAGCTATAGGCATTAATTACGTGAAAGTCAAACTGAACGTCTACATCGAAAGTTTGTTTGGGTTTTTTTTTCGAAAAACAAAATGCAATTGCTTTAATTTTTTGCCTGGTTCTCTACCCTGCTGGATTTGTGATTTCTTGATGTTCGAATTCAGTTATTAAAAAAATGTATCTTGAGCTTACATTTCCAGTTATACGATTATTACTTTCTGAATAACGATTCCAATCATTTCTATGTACATTTAATAATCAGATCTATTCATCACTTCTATGACACAACTACGGTATGCTGTTGAGATTATCTTCAGGATCTTCTTTAAACCATTATACCACATTCTTGAAGTTTCATTGAAATAAAGAAAAAAACTATCTTGTCTAGACATATTTTCCAGGTATTTATTTTCTATTCTTTGGATACTAACACATATCGACATTATTAAATAGGGATTAGTGAGTTGAATAAAAAAAAACCCTCCAAAATCAGAAAAAAATGATAAACAGTGGTCATAGAAAAATCTTGAAAATATGAAACAAATGGTATTGTAGTCATCCTTTCAGAATATAAATATCAAAGTGTACAAAGATACAAAATATTTCAAAGAAATTTTTAGCAATTAAAAATATGCATGTCTGCAATCTCTCAATTCTAATAAATCTGGTCTCCAGATATTTCCTTCCAGATTATGTTGAGACCATGAAAGATCTATGGATTGGTCATCTGTATTTGAAAGGTTTTCAGTGTAATTGCACTTTTATTCTTACTTCAATACGACAGTCCCTAATGTTTTCTTATCCTCTGGCGTAAGATAGCAAACTTTAATGATAGGTTTAATATGAACATTATTCCCTATAATTCTCTTTGTGGTTTCCATAGAAGCTAGTGATGTAATCCTATTCCCACAGTTGAACAATTTTCACCGGTTATAAGAGAACAGAGTAATTCCTTGTCACGAAGCTAGGTCAAAGTGTTTCGAAATGCTTCATATGTTTTTATAATACAGCAATAAAAAGCTATATGATTAATTAGATTTTTTCTTTCACCTATTTATTAAGCCATAGACTTCATCAGTTAATGCAATAACGATTCTAAAAAGTTCAAAGCTATTTCCAAGCATGCAACTCGAAACTGACATTCATAAGTTTCTGGTTTGTTGGAAAGTAAAGAAAATTGTAATTGTCAATCGATTATCTGCATTACAAAAAACAACCTTCAAGTTTGAAATTTGATCTGCAAATATTGTGCTATAATAAAAGGTCAAACCCAATGGTCAAAGATGAAGGTGGAAAATGATATGCCTTTTTAGATGTATACTAGTATTAAATGTCCAATATGAACAGATGCATATGGTAAAATATATTGTTTAAGGTTAATGAGAATGTTCATATTATCGATTATATAGCATTAGGCTAATACATTAGCACCTTATATCATTATATAAGTATTTTCCCAAAAGAACACAAACTCCGTGGATAAAGTCACTAAGGCAATGGTCAAGAAGTTAAATGAAAGACTTTAAAATGTGAAGAAGTATCCAATTCTGTTACCAATGAGCAGACAGAGATTTTCAGACAGGCAAGTTTTGGATAATGAATCTCATGAGAACTTTGGCTTTAATAGTATAAACCCTATAGCCTCGAAGCTGATTTGGCCCCGGTTAATTTTCTTTAAATAAAGAGTCAGAGGCTGATATCGCTATAGTGTGTTTGATAATAAAAATGAAGGCAAGTTTTAAGGTATCATCAGATTCTGTAAGATTTTTGTAAGATTTTCATGGGTTCTATTTTTGGATATGCATAAAAATGAAACTGGAAGGAGTCACAACGTAGAGGTGATTTCCGGCGAGGGGCTCAGAATGGGGACTTGTGAAATTTGGTTCTTCGTGGTGTATTGTGGATTTCTCAAAAATGGAGTGGCAAATCTCTAAATAAATTTCATATATTATTTAGACAGATATTGCCTTCAAATCAGCATAATTTTTATTTCAAGAAAAAAATTGGAACAATGGTCAAAATGGGAACAAAGTCCATCTGAATGACATGTCAAAATTTCCCTATTTTCACTTTCAATTTCGTTTTCAGAGTGACAATAGTATCGGAAAGGTATATATCATTTAGTACCAATGAAATCTACAGGAAATAATCTTTCTTTTGATATATCACTTTCTATATAAGCCATTTCTTTTTAGTCAGTAAATGACGTCAGCTTTTGGGTGTAGAACACTAGTTTTTGAGGTCAAAGATTTATGCTATTGTAACCTTTAGGACATATGAATGATGATACACAACATGTACACGTACAATTGGTATGCTTATTTATAAACAAAGTCCTTGGATACCATACATAAAAATTCACTATATAGCATGAACAGGACATTGAAAATGAAATATTGGGTGTCAGTCTTATGTTCAAATAACTGTGAGGGTTCAAAATAGGGTACCTAGAGGTTCTATGATGAATATACGGCCAAAATTGGCATTTTGACGGAGGTTGTGGGCATGTTTATACGGCTTGCTGAATGAAAGATATACGAGTGACAGGACTTTGCAATACACCAAACTCTTCGGAAAATCCTATATTTTCAAAATGTAGGAATATAAAGCTGAATTCTGTTGTAATTCCTCTAATTCAGGTTATATACATGAGTAAGATTTTTTCTCTGTCACACCATAAGCAAAATATCATATGGACCTTGCTTAAAGCTCGCCAAGCTTGTTGTTTGTAGTGTTTGTATTGTGTTGTGTTTGCTGTTTTCTTTTTTGTTATGGCAGATTCCATAAGGAATTACCCAGTTTGGCGAGCTTTAAGCAAGGTCCATTTGATATTCTGGGGGAGGGGCTTTGGTTTTTTCCGAAAAAAATGTGGTCTGAATATTGATGTAAAAAATTGATTTGCTTATGGTGTGACAGAAAAAAATCTTGCTCATGTATATGACCTGAATTAGAGGAATGACAACAGAATTCAGCTTTATATTCCTGGACATTTTCCGGCTCGCTTCGCTCGACAAAGTTTTCAAACTGTCTCAATTTTTTTTGCTCGCTTCGCTCGCAATACTACTCTATCATTGACAAATATGGACAATGACCATATCCAAATATACAGTACAAAATCGATAATTCAGAACATCATAAACCGAAGGCATATAAAATCAGGACAAAACAGAACCAAAGCAAACAAAGAAAACCTCTACCACATGAAAAGAAGCGAACTCCCTATATGGAAGTGAGACCAGGTGCCAAGGAAAATAGATTTCTATAATTGCATAGTCCGTATTTTATTGAGATATCAATAGTTTTCTTCATGCATATAGATGCACATGTAAATGAAAATGCCTTCTTCAAAGGCTTGAATATATAATAAGTTTAATATACTGAACAAAATTGTACAAGTGACTACGACACTAAAACGTCCTTAAACCCAGCGGAGGGGACAGTATATCCAGTAAGTCTGGACACACATAAAGTACTTTTGTCCAGACGGAACAAGGGACAGTACGTCCCTCATTCCGTCTGGACACATGCACAAAACATACACACTCTCATGCTAGTCAGAACCAGCAATGTGCTGAAGCTTGAAAGGCTATAACTAGCACACAAGTAGGTAATGTTCTCAATAAATTTAATATACTAATATATCGCACCATAGAGTCTGATTTTATATACAAGCTTTGAACACAGTAGCGTATCACGTGATATGTAAATAATCTCTAGCCGGGAATCCCCGATAAAGTATGGTAAATATAGTCTAAATCTACTTTATAGGAAACTATATTAAGCCTTTCATATGAGCATCACTATCATCTATATGCTGGTAATCTTTTTAGGTCAAGAATAGAGGTATATTCAGAGAACACTTCCACAGATTTATTTGTTTACATATTATGATATGGTGCACGTATTTAAACGAAATTTTCTGTTGAAGTGTTCTCTGAATATAATTCTATTCTTGACCAGAATATATTGCCATCATAAATATGATAATGATATTCATATGGATATGATAAACCTAAAATAAATTCACATAAAGTAGATTTAGACAGTATTTACCTTGTTTAATCGGAGGGAATTCTCGGGCTTGAGATGATTTGCCTGTCACGTGATATGATACAGTGTAGAGAGAAAATAACACTTTTGCATAAAAAAGTAATATTTACAGTTTTAGATACAAATAACATTTTGGTATTGATAAAACAAACTCTCTTTTGCACTAAGACATACTATGCACATCACTTGCTATCCCGTTAGAAAATAATTTTGCATCGGTTTGGGGCGAACAAAATAATTTTGCCCCGGTCTGGAGCGAAAACAAGTAATCTTGCCCCGACAAAAAAATCTCAATCCCCCCCCCCCACCGAATATCAAAATGACCGTGCCTTAGGAACGATGTAATTAAATCTATCAATTATAGTCCTTTTTGGTCCTGCATACTTGGATACTATACTTGCATTATATATAACAAAGGAGGGGATCTCCAACAACACTAGGTAGCAGCACCCACAGCAAAACCAACTTGCAAAAACACAGAGCAGACACGCACAGAAAGAGACGCAAAAGGGACAAAGACACCAACTCACAACAAAGAAACATCAACCATAAAAGACCAAACATAGACCAACGGCACATATCTGGTGTAAAATAACCTGCGGTGCATAATAAATGTGGTGGTACATGTGATATATGATAATAATTAGTACGGCGCGTGTTTATAGCGCAACCTACAATTCATTCTACAATGCCATCCGCACATACGCTGCAGATGATTCATTAGACACGTTGTCCTTCATGCTTTTGTGGAGCTTGTGGCATTGTCTCCGTCAGTTTGTCATATTTTATTTCCTTTCGTGAGAAATTTCTGTTTGTATTTTTTTCAAAAATTCATAATCCTTTCGATTGTAGTTTTCGGAAGATGGTTTCGTTTTTTACGTTTGACTTTTATTCAATAACTATTTTGGTCATATATTTTATCTATCTTTGCTACTGAATCTACCCTTCAAGAAATCTGCTGCCGCGCACTCTTTACTAAGTAAAACGTGCTGAACCAAGTATTTTCATATATCACATGGTAACATATTTATATCTAGAGCATTCCTTAAGAAAGGTTTTTGCTTTGAAATAATAGTCGTCTATCAAACTCTAAAAGGCAGTCTTGTAAAAATGCTAGAGGATTGACAAATCGTTTTCCACCTAGACAGTCAAATACTGTCTTAAAGGAAACAGTTGGTAATGATCTCTGTAATGATGACAAATGTCTACATTGCACTGACATCAGCGACATGGACATGACAAATATGGGGAGGAGATCAACAGCAAAACTACAATAAAGAGACCAAAGCAGAAGACATACTGTTCTTAAAGGAAAGGAGGGGATCTCCAACAACACCTAGTTGCAACACCAACAGCAAACACCCAAAACACCCACTGTAAAAACACAAGGCAGACACGCACAGAAAGAGATGTAATGGTACCAGGAACGTCAAATCACAGAGAAACATTAAACACAAATGACTACACATAAACCAAAGAGACCAATGGGCAATCGGTGCCGACTTAGGACGGCCACCTGCCACGTCAGTAGCAGACGGTGTGGTTATCCTGGATTACGTACGCACAACCCTCCCACTTTTCCGATTTCTTAGAGGTCTCGATGAACGTACAATTGTGGTGTAAAACAACCTCCTCACTGTCAGATGACCACACACAAACAAGACCGCAAAATACAACATAGATGAGTATGTAAATTGATATAAAAGAGGGCGTACGTAATACAATCCGTGCTCTGTCGGCGTGAGCTCATGTATGTTATTACCCGAGGAGCCCGACTGACATTCAGAGAGGACAGGTGGTCGGGGTCCTGTCTTCTCTAAAGGGATTTGGACAGGGCCCGTCATGGAGTCCCGTCGTCACAGTCAGTCAGGGTGGAAGTTTTAAGAATGCGCTGGTACAAGATTGTAGATTGGTCAAGTACCAAGCCTAGTGTCCGTTTGGTGACATTAGGATCATATCCACGGTATAAAAGGCGTTTGATGATTCTGACGCATTTTGTATGGTACTTCTGTCTACCTTTGATCCTTCTGATTCTGTTGATCATGTCACCATAAAACGCAGGTTGCGAAATACCCAAAATATTATACGTCGGGTTGTCCCAGAAAAACGTAGACATTGCTCACAATTCTTTTATTTGGCGTTAAATCTGAACAAGATTTTCCAGGATGTGAATTTAACTATCTTTGTATTATCAAATGTTATCAGATTTGAAATCTGCTAATTATATTGAAAATTTATTGAATAATCAGAAGAGTGGTTGGACTGTACCGGTGCAGAACGAAATTTTCAAACGCCGAGAAAAGACCTTAGTATAGTCAAGAACGGCAGGTTGAGAGAAATGTTAAAAAAGGGTCCCAAATGCAGAGAAAGTATGTCCTTTACATGGAACCAAAATGTCAAAATTATCATGGTCTCTTGCGAGGAATATTCAAGACGTTTGTCAAAGGAAGAGGATGTTCAGCTCGACACCCTTTCCGAATGGATAAAATCCTTCAGAGGGTTACTTTTATCTAGAATTTACCGATTAAAATCAACTGTGAACACAATATTCGAGAGTATATTTAAAGACCCTGATGTTATCACAGAGCGTACCTACCTCCAAGAACATGATGTCATCACACCAGCGGACAAAGCCTCGAATAATTACACATTTACTTCAAAATGTACTATTTCGACAGTCTAGTTAAAGATTTGGGTTTAAATTCGACACCTGAAATCCCACTTACACCCCAATAAACATTTCTGCCTCTGAAATAATAAATAACCACAAATCAGCTCTTACTTCCTTTGGCTTCGACACTAACAATTTAGATTTAGATTTACCATAATTATACTGCATACCTAAAATGCATAAGAATCCGTAAAAACAACGTTTCATCGCTGGTTCCTCAAAATTTTCTACCAAATCTGTATCGATCTTACTCACCAAATTTTTATCTGAAATCAAATCTGTGCTTCAAAAATATTGTTCGACAGTATATTCTCGCTGTGGTTACAACCAGATGTGGATTTAAAGAATTCGAAGGAACTTTTAGAACATCTGAAATCCACTCATTTAAGTAGAGTCCATTCGATCAAAGCCTTTGATTTTTCGACACTTTACCCTACAATTCCACATTCTAAATTGAAAGAAAGACTCTCAAAAATTATAAATAATGCGTTTACAAGTGAGAACTTTAATCATATATACAAATTTATTGTTGTTAACTATGTCAAAACCTACTTCGTAAAAGAAAAGTCTGATTCTGAAAATAAGTACACTGAAACAGATATTATTCAGATGTTAAACTTTCTGATCGACAACATTTTTGTGGTGTTTGGAGGGAAAGGTCTTCCAGCAAATTGTCGGAATTCCAATGGGGACCAATTGTGCCCCACTCCTTGCCGCCGTTTTCCTTTACTCGTACGAAGCTGAATTCATTCAATCTTTGGTCTTTGAAGGGAAAAGATATTTTGCTTCTGACTTCAACTTCACTTACAGATACAAAGACCATGTGTTGTCCATCAATAATCCAAAATTCGTGGATTACCTGAGCAGTATCTATCATTCGGAGCTTGAAGTCAAATAAACTACAGAGACAAATAATTCGGCATCCTATTTGGACATAATGTTGTCCTACGACACTGATGGTCACATGAACACCTTACTCTATGACAAACGTGACCACTTCAATTTTTCAGCATTACAAACTTTCCTTTTCTGAGTAGCAACATCCCTTTATCGCCTGCTCATGACATGTTCATATCTCAGTTGATACGCTATGCTAGAGCAAGTACCAAATATACGGATTTTGTTCTGAGAGCTAGGCGTCTTTCAGATGAGCTTCTCAGTCAGGGATATGTTTGTGACCGACTAACATCGTCAATAAGAAGTCCTACGGTCGATATGGGGAACTCGTCATACACTATGATGTCCCACTCTCCAGAATGGTGGGTGGATGATATTCTGTCATAGACCATTTGAAACATCCAACCAAAGATTGTACTGTATGTCTTCCGAAATGGAAGTAACCGGATGTGACAGTTCTACCGAATTGAAGTGGCGGGTGTTTCATGCAAGCAGGAGATGCTTACTCTTCCTGGGCACCTGGTCTCACTCCCATATCGGGAGTTCGCTTCTTTTCATATTGTGAAGGTTTTTGTTTGTTTGCTTTGGTTCCTGTTTAACCTGATTTTATATGCCCTCGGTCTCTGATTTTCTGAATTATCGATTTTGTGCTGTATACAGGGATATGGTCATCATCAATATTTTAAAAACTAGTTGTATACTTATCAAAACATGCATTAATTGTATAAAAATCTAATTGACAGAATTTACTGATTTTTACGGGTACAGCCATGCTATATTATTGCCATTGGCGTAATAAACAATTAAATTATGATGCAGTTTAAAATTCAACCTCCTCATCAATCATTCAAAAGACGGCGACGTCAGCTGTATTAGCGGAGCAGAAAAATGTGCTGATATATTGCATTGATCGTAGACAAAGTAAGATACGAAAACATCAGAAAAGTATGAAAATGTTTGTAGAGCATTTGAACATAAGTGGTACAAGAGATTTGCCGACGAATGGACAGACAAAACTAAACAAATGGCTAAGAAGAGGGGAAATGGTCAGCAGTAAATTTTAGATTTGGTCAGAAACGTCATTGCTGAAGACCGGTGTTGAACAGTAAAATAAATAACAGAGAAGATCCAAATAAGTAAATTTACTGTACAGAGAATCATGTCAAGTGAATATGAGTCGCGTATCTGTTCGATGGGTGCCAAGCCTATTTTCAATTTACCAGTATGACATGAATGTGTGAGTTGCCAATCCATAACTTTACTTATCATGCGCAATTTGACATCACACTTTGTGCTTATTTCTTCAGTAAAAAAAATTACCATGAAAGATAAATTATTCATTTTTCATGTACAGAGGCCAATTTGTATGTCAAATTTATCAATGCAAAGTTGATAAAAATGCAACCCTCTACTACTTTCTTATTGCCGATGTCTACGATTTTCTGGGACAACCCTCGCACTCTGTTGCTTGTATGGGTCCGAATTTCAAAAGAAGTTCACAATATTTTTGTAAAATTTCTAGAAAGTCTTTAGTAGTTTGTGAAAGCGAAAACCTTGACCTAAAGGTTTCTTTTTATCGTCTCCAAATTTGAAGACGTTTAACATAAGCAGAATGCAGCATACAACAAAGGGGAAAAGCAACCTCAATGAATAACAGGGGATAATAATTGTCAATATTGATGAAAATGTTCTATTATAAAAAAGAGTCAGTGTACAATATGCAAAAGACACATAAAATCCCAAACTCAACGGTCGAGCAAACAACCAAAGCATACGCACCAAAACATGAAACAGGATTAATAAGGGTCCTGTATGATAATAGATGAACATCTCTCATATATACAAACAAGGGAACATGCCTATAAACCCTAAAATAAAGTATAACATTTAAATTACCAGAGAGCATACTTCTTGAAAAAAATGGTGCACCGGACATGCATGTTTCTAATACATGCAATGGAGTCTTACATGAAACCAGGACCACGTATCCATTAACCGATTAGAGGCGAAGCACGTAATAGAGTCTCGTTTCCATTGTGAAAAGGGTAGCAAATGAGTATTTTCCCACGTCAGACTTTCATATCATCAGAAAGATACTATCTTCTTTAATGTGGGTGGTTACGTTAGGCGTTTGACTTTAGTTCGATTTCTTCTGTAAGCTTCTTTAATTTTCTTGTTCTACAACACCTCCAAGTGATTCTTGTATTTGCTTTAAAAATATAAAAACTACGCAGAATAAAATATATCTGAGTCAGCAGAAGGGAATGAATTCTGATTATTAAATGAAAGTGTCGGTTTTCTACCACACAAATATTTGATCAAACTTTTATCAAATTTCGAATCTCTCAGATAATCCGTTTACTTTCTGAAATAAATCTAATAAATTGTGTTATCAATAAAACATCTAAAAAAAATCACTTAGATTTCCTTAAGAGTAGAAAATATTTACGTCTAAGTTAATATGATTGCCGCCTTTGGTAAAGTTATCAATGAAATGTAAAAAACGTGGTGAGCTTACTTTAGCACGTGCAAGATAAAACGTGCAAAAGATAATATTGTAAGGAAGGGATCCCCATTAAGACTCGGTAGAAATAATGCTGAAGGCTTCCATCTCTATACCTTCTTGAAGAAAATTTCCAAAACACCGTAGCGATTAAATACGAAAACACAGATTAGACATGCGTGATGGACAACTAAGGGTCAGGGAATGACATGAAGGACAAAACCTTGAATTTGAAGACGTTTAACATAGATCCTGTAAAGTCATAAACTTTCGTTGGGATTTAATTTCGTTATTTTCGTGGGTAGTAAAAAACATCGAAATTAAATCCATGACGAAAATTTGCTTTGACTTTGATGGATATAAATGTAATTGAGATTTTACTGACCGTGTCCTACGTTATTGACACATGTTTGTTACTTTCATTGTCTGTATAAAATGATATAAGCGTTTATTTGCCTTTAAAAATCTCGAATGCGTAGTTACAGTTGGAGACATCGGTCTCTTAAAAAAATCCACATACCTATATTGCATGAACATGGTACTAGAATCGCAACACTTGAAAATCACCTACTAGTATATTCCAAAGGTAATAAGCAATGAAGCCAAACTTTCTGATCACGGTCGTAGACAAACAAACAATTAAATGGCCAAAAACATGATCGTTTATAAAAACCGGCAAGACGGAAACAAATCTGACATGGCAAGGACAAACTATGTTTAGGCGGGCAAGAACTCTCGGGGTAGCGACATTGTCGCCATAGCACTTTCTATATCGACATAACGTCAGACAGTGCATGAATTTTATATATTTTCATTTCCATGCTTCATAAATATCGACGGCGGGTGCGGCTAGCCAACAGGGAATGCTTTCTCCTCCCGGGCACCTTGTCCCACCTCTAGCTTGACCGTCGATGTTTAATTTTGTGCTCTATTGTGAGTGCTGTTGAGATTGTCGTCAGGATCTTCTTTAACTCATTTGTGTCACACTTATGCCCTTTGCCGTGTGGAGCTCGTCAAAAAGTTCCCCGCGAGGGGTTTGACAGAAAGTGTTTTGAATAAACTTCCCTCACATTGTCGCCATAGCACTTTCTATATAGACATAACATGAATTATATATATTTTCATTTCCATGCTTCATAAATATCGACGGCGGGTGCGGCTAGCCAACAGGGGATACATACTCCTCCCGGGCACTTGGTCCCACCTCTAGCTTGCTAGGGGTCCGTCGATGTTTAATTTTAAGCTCTATCGTGAGTGCTGTTGAGATTGTCGTCAGGATCTTCTTTAACTCATTTTATCCATTCTTACACAATACAAATTCATTTTCATATTAGATTTCAACTTTCCGGAAGTATCTTTTATCGTCGCTACGTATTCTATTACGAGAACGCAAACTCGGCAAAGACAAATTTTAATAAAGATTATTCAATTGAAATTTTGTTTAATCGGTCGGTGATTATCATCAACAATAGGAAATATAACATTGTCTGTGTAAAAGTATAAGAAAAAAAAACAACATATGACGTTTACTTGCAAAACGTACAGCTACGGTGACATTCTTTCACTCGTTTAAAGTAATTTACGGCGTTTTATTTCTTTCATTTTATTCTTTTTATTTAATGAAAAAAAAACAACATTTTTTTAAAGACAGAAATCGACGAAATTAAATGTCAACGAAAACAGTTTCAGTTCCTAAACCACGAAATTTTAAACCCACGAAAATAAATGATTTTATAGTAGTATAGAATTTAAAAAACGAAAAAAGTGAGTGGAGAAAAATTGACCATATCTTATTGCCGTCGTTCCGATTCGATGACGGAGCTATGTGTCCTTTATTTTCCTATGTAAAGACGTTCTTCTGGGAATACTGACTTAAATATGCCTCTATCAGTTTGTCAGGTCGTTCATCCGTTCTTCTCATTTGCATTGTCCGATTTTCATGTTTTGAGGTTTGATATAAAAAAAACATCAATACAATTAACAATCAAATGAAGTAAAGTTGAGAGGTCAGAACTAGGGAGTTCACTTTTAAAATGATTTCTAATCATTTGGAATAAATTTAGAGGATGTATTCCGCATTTTGCATTTAAGAAAGTAGACGATATCCAACAAAACTCGGTTGCAGTACCAACAGCAAAACATCGAAACATCCCTACACGAAAACAGTAGACAGGCACAAAAAGACACACAACGACATAAAGACACTAACACAAATACACATCAACAAACAAGCTATCGGTACCGACTCAAGACGGTCATCTGTCACATAAAAGATAAAGAAGATCCTGACGACTTTCTCAACAGCACTTACTAAAGAGCACCAAATTGAGCATCGACGGACCCCAGCAAGCTAGAGGTGGGACCAGGTGCCCGGGAGGAGGAAGCATCCTCTGTTGGCTAGCCGCATCCGCCATCGATGTTCATGCACAAGAATTAAAACAATATCTACAAAACATGCACTGCCCGAGGTTATATCTATATAGAAAGTACTATGGCGACCATGTCAGGGGAAAAAATCATAACACTTACTGTCAAATCCCTCGCGGGAAACCTTTTTACGAGCTCCACACGGCAAAGGGCATTAGTGTGACACAAATGTGATAAAGAATATCCTGACGACAATCTCAACAGCACACACAGTAGAAGAAAGGGGGAGATCTCCAACAACTACTAGTTGCAGCACGAACAAGAAAACCCCAAAACACCCACTGTAAAAACACAAAGCAGATACACAATAGAGCATGAAATTTTGCATCGACGGACTCCCAGCAAGCTAGAGGAGGGACCAGGTGCCCGGGAGGAGTAAGCATCCCCTGTTTGGCTAGCCGCATCCGCTGTCGATGTTCATGCACGAGAATTAAAACAGAATCTACAAAACATGCACTGTCCGAGTTTATATCTATATAGAAAGTGCTAAGGAGACCATGTCAAGGAAAAAATCATAACACGTTCTGTTTGAAAATTAGTAGCAAAATGATGTAGTTATCCGGATCATGTGCACATAACCCTCCTAATTGTTCGATTATGCAGTGGTTCGGTATTATGCAGAATTGTTGTGATTAAAAGTCCCCTCACTGTAGGATGAACATGCAAATAAGACATGAATAGGAGAGGCCTAGGTAAAAAACAGATGAGGATATGAGAGGATATCCAAAACACACGATGTACACAAACCGTCCGTGCTCTGTCGGCTGGACCAATAAAGCTCATATAAGTAATCACACGCGTTGTTTGCACTTTGGATTATATTATGAGGCTTGAACGGGGCCCGTCACATGGCACCGTCGTCAAATTGATTGATGATTCGAACGAATTTTGACGGAACTTTACTTAAGTTTGATCCTCTTTATTTTGATTTTTATAATAAACTCTTTCCTTTCTTGAAGAAAAATTTAAACAATTTTTTAAGACAAGTGCTTTGTAGAGTTAAGCCTTATCAATGGTACTTAATAATGCCGAAATGTCACCATAAAAGGCAGGTTGTGAAATTCCAACATAATCAACAACGTTGTCAAATTCCAAAATAATCATCAAAGAAGTACCCATCTGTTATTTAGTCTCAAAGTCAAAAAAGGCAAGGCAAAATCATTAATATTAGTTAAAGAAGATCCCTACGATAATCTCATAAGCACTCACAAAATAGCACAAAATTAAACATCGACGGACCCCTAGATAGCTAGAGGTGAGACCAGGTGCCCGGGAGGAGTAAGCATCCCCTGTTGGCTTGCCGCACCCGCCGTCGATGTTTATGAAGCATGGAAATGAAAATATTCCATTGAATCGGCTGCAAACCTCGAAATGAATTTTAAAAGTCTTTAAATTCAATCTAAGCAATGTAATAGCTTGAAATATCTCTTCCAAACGGTTGTCTGTTTGTCTGTGACATGGTCTGTCTGGGTATCCTTGTAGGCATCACATTTGCCTTTGTATCTCAAAATTATTCGATATGCTTAAAAAGGTTATGTATATATGTGTTATATTTTAAACTCAATGTTATATAAATGTATAAACCTCCATTTTGTTCTTTAAAACCATCTTCTCTCAGATCGTTCATTATTACAAAGACTTTGTAACTTTTCGCAGGTAACGCGAAATGCATGCATGTGCCGCGAATATCATGACGTCATAGACAAACATAAATATTTGCAATGAACGCCAGAGAAGCAAGGATGGATTTTACTTAGAATTGTTATAGATCGTCGTTTTTACACTTGATAAAAGCCAAGGGGCCGAACATTTGTGTATTTAAGTGTTTGTGATTTTATTTTTAAACAATGTAATAATGCTAAAAAGTGTGAAAGTTGTCCTAAATGTACCGAAAGACGTAGCAGGATTGGTGGGATGTAATACTGCAGGACCCATGTTTTAGAAATTTCAAGAAATTTTGATAACGGAAATTTTTGAAAGCGTTGGAGAAACGATAAACCGTGTTGACATTCCGAAGTGAGACCAGGTGACCGGGGAGATTCTCCTAATTGCATGCAACACTCGTCGCAACAGTTCCATGAAAACTTGTCAAATTGGGTGATTGTCTCGACATACATATCATGACAGCCATTCAATCACAGTCCAGAATGTCACTGATCGTTCTGGAAAGGGGGATCTGATATTATATTCCTGCAGCGACCGAAGAACTTCCTCAATGATGATTTCACCCGTTGTGAAATATAACCCTGAACAAGTAGCTTTCTTGCAAGTCGTCTGACTCTAACGTAGAAATCTTCATATTTGGTACATGCCCTAGCGTACCGTATCAGCTGAACAACAAAACCACCATAAGCAAGAGAAGACGGAATGTTGTTACTCTTGAAAGGGAAGCTAATTATAAAAAAGCTGAAATCATCACCTTAGTCATACAGTGAGGTGTTCAAATTCCCTTTGCGTCGAAAGATAGAAGTGTATTCCAGTACTTAGCAGATCTTTCGCTCTCGGTTGTTTCCTTGATCTCTAGTTCATGAGAATAGATTTCATGTAGATGATCCTTTCAGTTCGGATAATTGATGAACTGAGATGCGAGGTGATTTCTTCAAGTCGAGAGCAAGGTCTGGATATAGTCAGCTTCGTATGAATATAAAAATAAGTCGTCAGGGAGCGTTTGGGCGCAAATTGTACCCATGGGGAGCCAACTATTTGCTGGAATACGGTCCCTCCAAACACCACAAAAATGTTGTCAATCCAAATCTCAAGCATCCAGATGATATCGTCTTCGGTATACTATTTATTTGAACCTTCGCGAAGTATCCTCCCGTTCTATGACAAGGTATTTGTATCTCCTGTTCCCATTTTATGCATTTTATGAACGAAAGGTGTTGCGAATAATATTGGCTAGTCTGTTTTTGAGCTTTGGTGGGGGATGAAGTGTAGAGCGTGGAGAAGTCGAAAACCTTTATGCTGGTATAATGATTGAAATTAGTGGATTTTAAGTTTTTCAAAAGTTCAAAATTCTTCAGGATCCACATCTGATTGATTCCATTTCTGGAATATGTTGTCTCCCAGCATGTTTAAAGACCTCGGTTGATGCGAGTTAATATTTTCGTAAGCAAAATAGATAGAAGTTTTGTGGACTAATCGGCAATGATCCGATGCAGGATTTTTTGTGCATTTTATTTTCTGTGGAGCAACTACATTCGTTCCCCGTGACATGGATGTCTTAAGTATTAAGCTCTGTTGCCTGAAAGAAGCTTTGTTTTGGCATTCCATCATTTTGACGTCATAGATATTATTTGCTATATCGGAAATTTTGTCATTTAATCCAAAAAAGTCGAAACTTAAGGAGGTTAACATCTTAGTGCCATCCCTACAATGCTATTTTGAACATAGATTTTATTCGGAAAAGCTACTGAATCGACCCTACAGGAAATTTGGAGCCGCAAATTGCACAAATTTAATTTTAAAAAATATAAGAAGACGAAGTTACTTAAATGAATTTTGTCTAAGTCTAAAAATCATTTTGGATGGAAGCAGCACTGATGAGGATTTAATATCCGAAACACGTGTCTGGTGCACAATGAATTAGTTTCATGTTTTCTTCGGGAAGGTATAGAGTTGAAACACTTCCGTATTATTGGGAAATTAGTAGATATAGTAGGTAGCTCAAGATCAGAGTCATCAGTATGAATACCGAATGACTCAAAAGGCTTGGTACTTGATCAATCTACAGTCTTGTACCAGCGCATCCTTAATACTTGCACGCTGACTGACTGTGACGACGGGACTCCATGACGGACCCTGTCCAAACCTCTTTAGAGAAGACAGGGCCCCGACCACCTGTCCTCTCTGAATGTCAGTCGGACTCCTCGGGTGATAACATACATTAGCTCGCTACAGCCGGCAGAGCACAGGTCGTATTACGCATGCCCTCTTTTTATATCAATTTACATATTCATCTGTGTTGCTTGGGCCCCTGAGTCTTGCGGTCTTGTTTGTGTGTGGTCATCTGACAGTGAGGAGGTTGTTTTACACCACAATTGTACGTTCTTCGAGACCTCTGGGTAATCGGAATAGTGGGAGGGTTGTGCGCACGTAATCCAGGATAACCACACCGTCTGCTACTGACGAGGCAGATGGCCGTCCTAAGTCGGCACCGTTTGCCCATTGGTATCGTTGGTATATGTGTAGTCATTTGAGTTTTATGTTTTTCTGTGATTTGACGTTCATTGTACTACTGCGTCTCTTTCTGTGCGTGTCATTTTTGTGTTTTACAGTGGGTGTTTTGGGAGGTTGCTGTTGATGCTGCAACTAGGTGTTGTTGGAGATCCCCTCCTTTCTTCAAAAACAGATTTCTGGTTGTCAAGTATTTCAGATACAGATGTAACTGTGAATGTTGGATTTCCCTTTGTTTATCTGTATAAGCGTGTATAACAAATGCCATTGCAACCCCAGGCTTCTTGCATTCAGTCAAAGATATTTCGGCTAAATCTTCATAATATCATATACCATATTTTTGAAAGGTAATATGTGTAGTTTTAGTTTTCTGAAGCTGTAAATAAGTAATTTTCATTTATATTTGTAAATAAAAAGAGGAAAATCTTTCTTATAATATATTTGTTAATTTTCGTGAGGTAACAAATAAAAACATGTCTTACCTCATGACTTTGACCTTGACCGTTGACCTACTTTTCAAAAACTTTAATATTGGGCATAACTTTTGAATGGTAATTGATAGGGCTGTCATATTTGACATGTGTATTTGTTATGGCAAGAACTTTCCATTGATACCAAAATTATATACATTGACTGTCACCTTTGACCTACTTTACAAAACTTTAACATTGGACATAACTTTTAAATGGTAAGTTATAGGGTTTTGATATTTCACATGTGTATTCCTTGTCACAAGATTGTTTCCATTTACACCAACATTTTTTAACCCAGTGACCCTGACCTTAACTTTTCACATACTTAACAGAAAATTATTTTTTTTTACATTTACTAACAAAGATGTCACCGGGGGCATTCGTGCTTTACAAACACAGGCTTTATTATATCAATTTACATATCCATCCATGTGTTTCTTGGGCCCATGCGTTATGCTCTTTATTTTTTATGGTCATGTTACATTGCGTAGGTAACTTTACACCACAATTGTTCATTCTTCGAAACCTCTTTCGTAAATCGGAAAAGTGGGAGAGTTGTGCGCACGTAATTTGGGTAACAACACCGTCTGCTACTAGCGTGGCAGATGGGCGTCCTAAGTCGGCACCGATTGCCCATTGATCTCGTTGGTTTATGTGTAGTCATTTGAGTTTGATCTTATTATATGATTTGACTTCCCTTGTACCTTTTGCGTCTCTCTCTCTCTCTCTCTCTCTCTCTCTCTCTCTCTCTCTCTCTCTCTCTCTCTCTCTCTCTCTCTTTGTTTGCTCTGTGTTTTTTTAGCATTGGGTGTTTTGAAGTTTTCCTTATTTTATAGCTTCCATGGCATCGCTTGAGCATACTTCAAATTACTTGTTATAAAATTGAGCTCAAGGGGACCCCATACCATGTAGAAATTCGATATACGCGGATGAATGTTGGCGCAATGATTATCATGCTCACCTCCACCTCCCTAGGTAGCGGGTTCGGAACCGGTATGCATCGAACGTTCCTTTTAAGCTGTTATGTTTTATTCCCTTTCTTGTTAGGTTTTTATTTAAGGTTTCATGGAAAAAAGGCTGTCCGCACTCCAGCTATAACGTTAATTTTGCATTTACAGTACAAAAAGTGCACGGCTCCTAATTTCTTTAAGGGTTGATTCTTTATTCTAATGCAATGTCGCTATAACGTCGATTTTCATTGGTTGTTTGCTCTTTAGTTACGGCTGTAAAATGAGAACACACCAGGCTTTGACGTTGCTAACGTCACATTTCTCCTTATATTCACAAAAATATAAATTGTATTAGAATGGGAATAACCAGATACTGACGTTATGTTTGCGGACGGTAAATGCTGAGTTTTTCTGGCGACGCGTTAGCAGTCAGAAACTAGTTATTCCCTAAGCATAGTTAAATAAAATCTAAGACCAAAATAGTATTGGAGGGATGGTGATAGAGGTACTAGCATTTAAATTCCACAGAGTCTAAAAGAAATTTATATCCCCATCCCATGCTGCATAAGTCAATTCAGAAAGTACTGATCGAGGCCCGTCAGGACCGGGATAAGTTCTTTCTCTGACATCATTGATAGTTTGAGGCTTTTCTCCCACTTAAAACATGACATCCTTTGTTGAATAATGGACAGTCACAGGTAGATCCTTTTGCACACATTTGGACACCTCCAAATCAATAACTTTATCAGTGGTCAAGGGATGATGATCAGGTGCACGTAGCTTAAAATTTCTGGCAAGTCAACCGATCGAATTTTTTTGTCTTTTATGTCAAGGCCAATCACCGAGTTGTTGAGAAAATCATATAGCCACGTCTGTGATATGCTACGTCATTTTCATTTAGAAGTCGGTTTTATTTTTATCTAAAACACCTCCAAAAAAAGATAATATATCATTGTTAGAGACTGATGTGTTGTTGTTGTCTTTTTATCTTTATACTGTTTTACCAATTGTTTTTATAAAGTTACAGACACCGAGAGAAAACGAATGTTTCGTCTTGGATTTCAACGGATTTCAACATTTTGTATTCTTATTAACTTCATTTTACGTGTATTTAATTTATTTCTGTTTAATTTTCAAACGCAATTTTCGGACCTACGATCTTATAATACCGCCCCGTGAAAAATTCGGTATCTTCTCTTCAATGGAATGGATTATCGACGCATATTCTTTTGTGTATTATAGGAAGATAATTTACAAAAAAAAAAAGAATAATAGCTATGGAATTCTATATCGGAATAATCGAATTTTTAATAATGGACAGTTAAAGGTAATTTAATGGATAGTTACAGGTAAAAGTTTGGATGTCCTCTTCGTTTTGACGGAGAATCGGCTAAATTGTTCCTTTAGTCGGATATATCTTAATACCGTCTTTCTGTCCCTTTGTTATCTTTTAATGATTGCGATGATAGCTGATATACAGGCAGACATACAGATAATTGCAAGAAAGGAGGGGATCTCCAACAACACTAGGTTGCAGCACCCACAGCAAAATCCCCAAACACCCATGCAAAAAACACAGAACAGATACCCACAGAAAGAGACGCAAAAGGGACAATGGACACCAACTCACAACATAGAAACATGAAACATAAAAGACTACACATAAACCAACGAGACCAATGGGCAACCGGTGCCGACTTAGGACGGCCATCTGCAACGTAAATAGCAGACGGTGTGGTTATCCTGGATTACGTGCGCACAACCCTCCCACTATTCCGATTTCCCAGAGGTCTCGAAGAACGCACAATTATGGTGTAAAACAACCTCCTCACTGTTAGGTGACCACACACAAACAAGACCGTAAAACACAGGGGTCCAAGCAACACAGATGAATATGTAAATGGATATAAAAAGAGGACGTGCGTAATACAGTCCGTGCTCTGCCGGCTGTAGCGAGCTCATATATGTTATCACCCGAGGAGTCCGACTGACATTCAGAGAGGACAGGTGGTCGGGGCCCTGTCTTCTCTAAAGAGGTTTGGACAGGGCCCGTCATGGAGTCCCGTCGTCACAGTCAGTCAGAGTGCAAGTCTTAAGAATGCGCTCGTACAAGACTGTATATTGGTCAAGTACCAAGCTTAGTGTCCGTCTGGTGACATTAGGATCATATCCACGGCGTTTGATGACTCTGACGCATTTTCGATACATATGCTGTCTACCTTTGATCCTTCTTATTTTGTTAATTATGTCACCATAAAATGCAGGTTGTGAAATACCCAAAGTAATATACTCCGTTGCTTGTATTGGTCCGAATTTCAAAAGAAGTTGATCATAATTATTGTAAAATTTCCAGAAAGTCTTTACTAGTTTGTGAAAGCGAAAACCTTGACCTAAAAGTTTCTTTGTAATTTGTAGATTTCTATTATGGAAATCCAAAACATCAGTACATGCTCTAGCATACCGGATGAGCTGTGAAATGTAGATACCGTATGACGGTTATCTAGGGACATCACCGTCAAGCCAGGGAAAATTTACTATGTTGAATCCAAAATCATCTCGTTTGTCATATACACTTGTATGAATTTCTCCATTGACAATTTTGATATTTAGGTCCAAAAATGGTGTTTCAGTGTCTGTAAAGTTTGCCTTGTTTAGAGTCAATTCTTGTGGATAAATAACATCTTTATACTTTTCAAAAACAGGATTATCGATAGTAAGAATATCATCCAGGTACCTAGAAGTACCAGTGAAGCATTTCACATCATCATGTTTTCTTTGCTTTTGAAGATTTTGAATAAATTCCTTTTCATATGTGTATAAAAATAAATCTGCAACAAGAGGCGCACAATTTGTACCCATAGGAATCCCTACAACCTGCTTGTAGAGATTCTCACCAAACCTTACATAAATGTTGTCCAAGAGGAAGGACAAGGCACTACACAGGTCGCTACATGTCCATGATTTGTATGATTTGTATTCTGTAGCGGAAAAGAAACCCTTTGATTCAGATGTACAAATATAAATTTTCCCCTCTCGATTATAGCACCATTTAATGAGTTTGGACAATTGATCATTGATCTTGTCGTGAGGAAGCGTGGTGTACATATTTGAAAAATCGTATGAAGCAATCGTATTGGCTTGAAAATTTCTAGATTTTATCTTGTCAATCACATCACCGGAATTTTTTATAGACCAAAATAAATTTACATCATTCCTGTTAAGAACAGTTTCACAATATTTTGCAACGTGTTCCTTTACCGCCGTGAGGGCTGACGTCAGATGTCTAGACAAACTTGTAGTTGAGCAGTTGCTAGAATTAGCAATGTATCTAAATTTGTAAGGAGATTTGTGCAGTTTTGGTATGCAGTATATTGTAGGAAGATCCAATTTAGAAATAGGGATGTTGAATGAAGAAATTTCACCGCTATGTTTGCTCAAAATGTTAGGGACACTTTCATTGCTTTTGATATAAGTATTTGTAGACGAAAGTTCCGAAACTAAAGTTGATATATAGTAAAGTTTTCATATGATTATGGTGTTGTTGGCTGCTTTATCTGCAGGAGCGAAGACAAATTTTTCATGTAAATTACGTAATTTGGATTTAAAATATCTTTCAGATCTAGAAATTGGATTTTCAAAAAGATGAGGATTTTTGTGGAAGTTGTCTATTCGAATGTCAGTAATGTCCAAAATGAGGTTTTTCCAGTCATTCAGAGAATGCGATTCGACTCCTTCCGATTTACACCATCGTTTGGTATAGTTATCTAAGGCTTCCTTTAGTACTTCGCGACATTTAATAAAATCTATCTTGGATGGGATTCTATACTTAGGTCCTTTTTTGAGAAGACCACGGAGCTGCCTGTCTTGGATAATTGAAAAGTCACCTGTAATAATATGACCAGCTGGTTTATATAGATATTTAGATGTTGCACATTCTCAAGAAGCAGGACATGATTCAAGTATTTTAGGATCTGATGTAACTTTGTTGTAGTTAAAAACGAAATTTCGAATAGGTCTCTTATATTTGTAACAAATAAGAGGAGGTTCTAAATTTTCAAAATATTGAGGAATAGCACTTTGTACACGATGATCCCGAAAAATATTAGAGATGTTAAGAAGATCGAATCCTTTGTTAATAAATGAAATTTTTAAGAATCGTTTTTTAGGTGGGATGTTTTTAACAACTGGATAAAGTTTATTCTGTGCGAATGCAACAATGATATTAAGTCTGAATCAATCGGTATTTCTTAAGAATGCAACCAGTGCTTCATCCAAGATAGATTTCAATTGAACTGCTGGAACTGATGAGAGAGCATGAAGCAGTTCATGTCTGCCGCCGTTGCGAGCAATGATCAGAAGATCGTTGAGGGTACGGTGTAATCTAGATCTTATTCTGAGTTTTCGGTTTCTTCGTCTTCCGTGAGACCTATGCTTCCGTTTAGTGTTTGGGCGGATTGAAAATACATTAATATTAGTTGACGTCGAGGAAATGTTTCCTTGTCCATAAATTTGATCGTTTAGACCAAGGGGGTACGCAGTTTGGAGTTTTGTGATCCAGGCAAGTTCAGCTTGTAGTCGGCGTTTTTTAATTTCCGTTTTACTAAGATTTTTAAGTTTAGAAAAAGACTGAACCGGTGTAATAGTTATATCCGAAATGGAATGATTGTATTTAACGAAGTGATTATAAAGGAAATTTCTTTGTTTTTTGTGATGTGAGTTTCTTATCTGATACGAATGACTTCTAAAACGAGATTTTAAGGCCTGACCTGTTTCTCCAACATATTGGGCGCCACATCCCCTAGCGTTTCATGTTATAACATAAATGACATCTTGGTACGATCAATCGATGTCGTTTTCAATCTCAATTTTAAAAGTCTGCCCGTTAACACTTGATTTAATTGTGGAATTGCAGTTGATGAGCGGACACATACCGCATCTTTTCCCTTTGCACGTAGAAACTGCTGAGAACCCTCTATGTTTGTTGTTAAATGTAGAGCCTGCAGATGGAGAAGTAGGTGTAATACGTCTACGGGATTTAAATTTAAGAGGTGAAAGAAGTACTCTGGGTGAGGAAAAAAGTTTATTACTGTTAAAAGTCGATGATGGGAAAGTTACTGTAGTGATAGAGGGTAATCTCAAAGGAGTAAGTTTAATACGAGGCGACCTTAAAAATGCCATAGTGAGATGATCGAAGAAGGGTGAGTAGAGATCCTGCATGGAAGACACTACAACAAAGTCAAGTTAGAGAACGAAATGGAATTAAAACACTTCAAACATCGGGTCACGGGGAATTGTATTACCAACTCCACACGGCAACACGAAATAAGTGTAGATATAAAAGAAAGGAGGGGATCTCCAACAACACTAGGTTGCAGCACCCACAGCAAAATCCCCAAACACCCATGCAAAAAACACAGAACAGATACCCACAGAAAGAGACGCAAAAGGGACAAGGGACACCAACTCACAACATAGAAACATGAAACATGAAAGACTACACATAAACCAACGAGACCAATGGGCAACCGGTGCCGACTTAGGACGGCCATCTGCAACGTAAATAGCAGACGGTGTGGTTATCCTGGATTACGTGCGCACAACCCTCCCACTATTCCGATTTCCCAGAGGTCTCGAAGAACGCACAATTATGGTGTAAAACAACCTCCTCACTGTTAGGTGACCACACACAAACAAGACCGTAAAACACAGGGGTCCAAGCAACACAGATGAATATGTAAATGGATATAAAAAGAGGACGTGCGTAATACAGTCCGTGCTCTGCCGGCTGTAGCGAGCTCATATATGTTATCACCCGAGGAGTCCGACTGACATTCAGAGAGGACAGGTGGTCGGGGCCCTGTCTTCTCTAAAGAGGTTTGGACAGGGCCCGTCATGGAGTCCCGTCGTCACAGTCAGTCAGAGTGCAAGTCTTAAGAATGCGCTCGTACAAGACTGTATATTGGTCAAGTACCAAGCTTAGTGTCCGTCTGGTGACATTAGGATCATATCCACGGTATAAAAGGCGTTTGATGACTCTGACGCATTTTCGATACATATGCTGTCTACCTTTGATCCTTCTTATTTTGTTAATTATGTCACCATAAAATGCAGGTTGTGAAATACCCAAAGTAATATACTCCGTTGCTTGTATTGGTCCGAATTTCAAAAGAAGTTGATCATAATTTTTGTAAAATTTCCAGAAAGTCTTTACTAGTTTGTGAAAGCGAAAACCTTGACCTAAAAGATTCTTTGTAATTTGTAGATTTCTATTATGGAAATCCAAAACATCAGTACATGCTCTAGCATACCGGATGAGCTGTGAAATGTAGATACCGTATGACGGTAATCTAGGGACATCACCGTCAAGCCAGGGAAAATTTACTATGTTGAATCCAAAATCATCTCGTTTGTCATATACACTTGTATGAATTTCTCCATTGACAATTTTGATATTTAGGTCCAAAAATGGTGTTTCAGTGTCTGTAAAGTTTGCCTTGTTTAGAGTCAATTCTTGTGGATAAATAACATCTTTATACTTTTCAAAAACAGGATTATCGATAGTAAGAATAGCAACAAACAGTTGCAACAAACAGTTCAACTGATTAACAAAAAGATCTATTTTAGAATGAAAAATGCATTGATCCCGCTCGGCTTATTCCACATGTTTAGTAATCAAGCTACTGAAATTATGTCTATATAAATATTTGAGTGCATTCATAGGGCATAAGGGGAGTTTTCAAGGGCATAACTATGTATATAATTGAATCACATTAACTATATTTCATACGAATATGTATTTTTTGGTGTAAAAAATATAAATTGATTCTCTGAAACAAAATATTGAATTTTTCAAAAGTTTCAAGAATCATTATTCTGCACATAATAAAATAACATGACATAAATTTGAACATGTGCATAAGTGAGCAAAATGACCCATATATTGCATGGTGTAAAAGAAATGACTTTGATTATCTGTATGGGTTTTCCTTTAATGTCCGGAAACCATAAAATATTGAATTTTTATAAAATGAAAGGAAGGAATCTCTAACAAGTCTCGTTTGCAGCATCCACAGTAAAAACACAGCAAGTGAAAACACAGCAAGTAAAAACACAGCAAGTAAAAACACAGCAAGTAAAAACACAGCAAGTGAAAACACAGCAAGTAAAAACACAGCAAGTGAAAACACAGCAAGTAAAAACACAGCAAGTAAAAACACAGCAAGTGAAAACACAGCAAGTGAAAACACAGCAAGTAAAAGCACAGCAAGTGAAAACACAGCAAGTAAAAACACAGCAAGTAAAAACACAGCAAGTGAAAACACAGCAAGTGAAAACACAGCAAGTAAAAACACAGCAAGTAAAAACACAGCAAGTGAAAACACAGCAAGTAAAAACACAGCAAGTGAAAACACAGCAAGTGAAAACACAGCAAGTAAAAACACAGCAAGTGAAAACACAGCAAGTGAAAACACAGCAAGTAAAAACACAGCAAGTAAAAACACAGCAAGTGAAAACACAGCAAGTGAAAACACAGAGAAGACATACACAACATGAGACGCAAAGGGGACAAGGAACACGATATCAAAATACAAAAGACCACACATAAACTAACGAGACCAACGGGCAACTCGTCAGAATGATGTTTACACCATCCACTGTGAACAGGACATAACATCTAAAGGGCTAATCCTGTTCCAATGGGAAACATTAAGGTTAAGTGAACCTATTATGAATGATTTGTCTTCAGTGCTGTTCACAAGGATATTAATTGTGAATTTGACCCTTGATCTCTGATCTTGAATACTTAGCAGAATCCATCCTCTCCTTGTATGATTACTTTGTTCTGTATGCTGTTCACACTCTTCCTCATGTAAGCACGGCAGCAATGTAATATCTCCTTTGCGAGGGGATAAAAACACGAATCCTCTCTACAATCAAAACAACGCGAAAACACTTCTTCGTTTCAAATCTGTATATAGATATATTGATGTATTCTCAACAAATATCAAACTTACGTAGATGATCTTAGCACATTCTTCAACTTCAAAACTACAAAATTCTTTTTCCGGTTTCATTCCATGGTGTATGCAATTCGCAATTCTTCAATATGATTACCATACTACGACATCATTTGTTATTTATTTGTATTCATATGAATCATTTTGAAATTATGCAGTGCAACATTTATTCATTTGACCGGCTCTTCCTATGATAAATTTCGTTTTTACACTATGACTCTTCGGAAATAATTCATTTAATCAGTGTTGTCCTTCGTTTTTCAGTGATCTGGTGTTATTGTTCTCGTTCTCTGTGTTTGTTTGTTCCCTTTCGCTCGTGCGTGTGCGTTCCGCTGTGATAACTGCGGTGTAATCATATTGGGAATATCCTCCTCATCTTAAAAATTGAGATACAAAAAAAAGAAACGACGCGGAGGCAAAAAAGTAAAGACAAACTTCGACTCTGTTATTACTGAATACCTGATATTTTGAGAAATTCTTTTATCCTGTAAATTAGAGCTGTTAGCCGTATATACGACAATGACATTATCGATTGTGGTGAGATATCTGAGCATACCGGATGCGGATCGGTGTTACCAGCTGATTCGGTGAAGCTTGAGGCTTTTTGAAAGCAACATTGAAGGGAAATCGATTTTGTCTTTCCTTATTGACAAACATAAGGTCTTGCCTCGGGTGATTAGGGTTTAATTTCTTAGAACTTGTTTAAATCCGATCTATCGATATTCCAGCCTGAGTATTGAAATCATGGCGCTGAAAACAAGAAAGAGAATATCATAATGGTGATCTTTAAGGGATTAACTGTTTCCTTATACATCAATAAATGCAATTGTTTAGCCATTTTTGTTTACCAATTCAAGGGATATCAACCTTGAACTTAAGATATTTTTTATCTGACTGCCATTTTTTATAATTTTTTAAATTATATTTTTTTCATCCAAACGACTTATTTTTATTTCAGAATCTAGATTCATAATTTATGGCGAAGCAGTCTGAATATTTCTATCTAGTATAGGCTGTGACAGGGTCGATCTGCAGCTATTTTCACTAACGACGGTAAGTAGGCGTTCTTCACGGACCATCCTCTCCGCATCTCATATAAACTAATTAAAGAAGTGCATTAGATAAACTAATAACGCAATATCATAATACTGACTAACATCACATGCAGTAAAAATAAATATGCGTAGGCTCGAAGTGAACTTAAGTTAAGATCGTTTGATCATGTCGCAGAAATTGTCTCCAATTTTGTATTCCTTTTCATTTCGATCAAAAAGATTCCCTTTCCGCTTGCTTTCAATCTGACTGTATCTTGGATATCTAACAGAAAATTCATACTTTACGTATATGGCATAAAAGCGTCTCCCTTGTATCAGATATTTATGCTATATCAGCAGATTCCTGATTGCTAAAAGTAATGCTTTACAAAGGCTTGAATCATAATTGAGGATGGTTAACGTTGATTCAAAGTGCCGACTTCGCGCGTTTAGTCACATTATATGTAGTTCCATTTGAAGTGAGTGTTACATATTGAGGAATATGAACATTTACTTGGTTACTTTATTTCCAACTAGACTCCGTCGGAGTTCCCACTGCAAAGCACCAAAAACCCATGTGAAAACAAGTGTAGACATGCTAAGCAAAAGACATAAAAGAGACATACGACATAGACACACTAAACACAAATGACTACACATAAACCAAAGAGCAATCGGTACCGACATAGGATGGCCCTCTGCCACGCAAGAAGCGAATGATGTGATTATCCGAATTTTGTGTGCACAACCCTTCCACTTTCCTGTTACCCAAAGGTTTCGAAGAACGCACAATTGTAGTGTAAAATAACCTCCTAACTGTAAGATGACTATACAAACAAGACAGCACGACGCAGGAGCCCAAGCAACGCAGATGAATATGTAAATGTATATAAAAAAGGGGTGGGGCGTACAAAACTGACTGTAATTTGAAAACAATCAAAAAAGTCTCCTTGTTTATGAAAGTGGAAACCTTGACCTAAAAGTTTCTTGACAATTAGTGTTTTAAATGTCTTCCTTGACATGGTCGCCATAGCACTTTCTATGTTGACATAACATCAGACAGTGCATGTTTTGTAGATATCGTTTTCATTTCCGAGCGTAAACAACGACGGCGGATGCGGTAGGCCAAACAGGGGATGCTTACTCTTCCCGGGCACCTGGTCCCACCTTTAGCTTGCTAGTGGTCCGTCAATGCTCAATTCGGTGCTCTATTGTGAATACTGTAGAGATTGTCGTCAGGATCTTCTTTATCTTATTTGTGTCACAATTTTGCCTTTTGCCGTGTGGAGCTCGTACAAAAAGTCCCCGCGCCGGGTTTAACAGTTAGTGTTTTAAATATTTTCCCCTGACATGATCGCCATAGCACTTTCTATATAGACATAATATCATATAGTGCATGTTTTGTAGAATTCGTTTTCATTTTTGGCCAGCCAAACAGGGGATGCTTACTCCTCCCGGGAACTTGGTCCCAACTCAAGGTTGCTAGGGGTCCGTCGATGCTCAATTGTGAGTGCTGTTGAGATTGTCGTCAGGATCTTCTTTATCTCATTATTAATATGCAAATTTCTACTTTGAAAATCCAAAACTTTAGTACAAGCTCTAGCTTACCGGATGAGCTGTGATATGCAAATTCCGTATGACGGTAGTCTTGGATTGTCACCGTCATGCCAGGAGAAATTTATCATGTTGAATCCAAAATCATTTCTTTTGTCGTAAACACTTGTATGAATTTCTCCGTTTATAATTTTGATATTTGGTTAAAAAATGGTGCTTCTGTATTTTTAATGTTTGCCGTGTTGAGTTAACGAAGATTCTGACGATAATCTTAACAGCACTCACAATAGAGCACAAAATTGAGCATCGACGGATCCCTAGAAAGCTAAAGTATTGAGTGACAGTCAATTCTTGTAGACAAATATCATTCTTATATGTGTCAAAAACAGGATAGCGAGAATATCATCCAGGTACCTAGAAGTACGAAATCATCGAATTTTGTTCTCTTTTGAAGATTTTAGATAAATTCTTGTTCATAAGTGTATAAATATAAATCTGCAACAAGAGGCGCATAGTTAGTACCCATAGGAATCCCTACATCCTGTTTGTATAAGATTTTCACCAAATCTAACAGGAATGCTGTCCAAGAGGAAGGACAAGACATTACACAGGTCGCTACATGTCCATAATTTGAATGATTTGTAGTCTGTTGAGGAAAAGAAACCCTTTGATTCAGATGTACAAATGTAAGTTTTCCCCTCTCGATCAAAACACCATTTAATTAGTTTAGACAATCTATCATTTATTTTGTCGTTAGAAATCGTGGTGTACATATTAGAGGAGTTGTATGAAGAATTGTAATTGCTTGGAAATTTTTAGTTTTCATTTTGTCAATCATTTCAACAAATAATGTCTCATCAGTGATGCTAGAGGGATACCCCGATAAATACTGTCTGACCGTTTTTCTGACTAGTCTTTTCGTTGGACCTCTCCATTTCCTGTCTTTTTGTTTATACTGCAGACCATTGCCAAGGTCTTTGTGAGATGTCAACAACATTCAAGAGGATCACCATTAAGGTGTAGATTATAGGTTAATGATCTCACGGAATCCCTGTGACATTCTCTCAATCACATTTATATTGTTATCATTGTAAGTGCCAAGTGTCTTCTGGGAGTGCGGGGGTGACGGTACATACATCACAAACAAGCTCCTTCTCTGTATAAATATACCAAGTGGGGGAGTACAGTAATGACTTAATAACTGTATTATATCCCATTATTCATGTGATTAAAGCTATCCAAACGAGCCATGCCATATCGGACTCTCTGTTGTTCGCTCGGCTTTCAGTGTGAGTTACATTGTTATGCCGTTCGGTCACCTGAAACCTTTGTACCTCGCAGACATTCGATGGAAGTTGTAATTATTTCAAGGAGTCACGCTTTCGTGATGAAAATTCAACTCCGATCATAAATACCCTTTAAGGTACAACTGTATGATAAAGGGTGGATAAATGCTAATAGCAAAAATAAATATTCGGATGTATCAATTCGGTTAACTACATGTATATTGTTTGAAGGTCATATTATCTCTTTTTGGATTTGTGTACTTCTACATTATGTATATCATTGATTTCCCTCCTTTGGCAGGACCATTTTAATGGGGGCGGGGGGAGGGTTATCATTTTGAGGGAAAATATATAATGATCATGATAATGTTAAAAGTAATTTATTTGACCCTCTCGGTCGTAGAGAATCAATATTTTAGCCTTCATTTCAATCAACAATGAAGAAAACTTTAATCGCTGCGCTCGCCATATCAAGTGGTGATATAAGAAGGGAGTGGGTCTCTATGTATAAAGAGATATTGTAATGATATGTATCATTATAATATCTCTTTTTTCCTCAATGACGGAAGATATTCAGGTCAAAGCCATCCAAAACACCGAATTTGACACATTCGCCAGATATGCACAGCCTAAGTGAAGGATTCTCCTAGCAAATTTTGCTTCTTCGCACAATGTTTAAGTTTGAAGCATTCGCCAGATCTTACTTTTTCTGCACTGCCTAAGTGACGGGTGCTCCTGGCTAATAGTTGGTGGTTACTCTGCCCGGGCAACTGATTTCAGGTCCATCTCATTTGTGATTATTTTTTCTATTCTTCGCACAATGTTTAAAAATTAACTGTGCGAGTATTTTCATGTTTCTTACTGTTTGTGTGTGTGGTATTTTTTAGTTTTCACTGTGTTTCTATTTTAAAACAGCAGGCTATGTTTGGCGGGCGTTGCTTGAATTAAATATGGTTTATTTAATCATTTAATTTATTCAAAAAGTATCAACTACAACGAATTTCGTTTTTACAGTTTGGATTTTTATTGTAACGTCTTGATAGAGTTGTATTTATTCTAACGGAATACATCTTTCATACATACATTTAAAATATATTTTGGCAATTTTCTCATCCTAATTTCTATTCAGGTGTCAAAGTACTACACTATATCTTTTTCTTTTTAATAAATACATGCAGCACATGCATTGAGTGACGAAATCTATAAGAAATTCCGTTCTTCGATGGACTCTGTGGATATTTTTCATCAGAGTTGTCCTTCGTGTGTCCATGGCGCTGATTTATTGTCTCGGTTTTCTCTTCTCATGAGAATACGTTCCGCTGTTTTCTGAGTTTGGGATCTCTTTTTTATCTTTGGTTTTGTTTTATACAATTCAAAGAATTTGTAAGCCTAAAGATTGTAGATCTTGTAGATTTTGGATTATGAGTTCAGGTTTTGTGTTTGACTTTCTAAATTGGACATACTAGTAGTTTGCGAATGTTCTTCATCGGATTTCATCTACTCTCCTTGTGGACACGTTGTTGCTGGTGACCTTAGTATAGTCGAGAACGACAATTTGAGATAAATGTTGAGAAAGGGTCCCAAATACAGAGAAAGTCGATCCTTTTATTGGGACCAAAATTTCAGAATTATCATGGACTCGTGTGAGGAATATGCAAGACGTTTGGCAAAGAAAGAAAATGTACCGCTCGATTCCCTTTGCGAATGGATAAAATAAATCAGAGGGTTACATTTACCGGTATCTAAAATTTACAACTTTCAAGCAACTGTGAACACAAGATTCGAGTCAATCTTTAATGGTCCTGATGTTTTCACAGAGCTCGCCTACCTCCAAGAGCATAGCAGGCATAGCCTCAAGCACATTTATTTGCAATAAATACTATTTCGACAGCCGTGTTAAAGAGTTGGGTTTGAATTCAACAACTGGAAACCCTACTCATACTCCAATAAATCTTTCTGCTTCAGACATGAGATTCTCATTCTTTCTGGGCACATGGTATGACGACCCATTTTAGGGTTCATTTTGCTGTCATTATAGATTTTTTTTGTTTTGGTCAATTTCTATGGGCTTTGGTCTTCAAATTCAATTGAGTTTAAGAAAATCCTGACAGCAATCACAACAGAACACCAAATGGAGCATCATCGACGGACCCCTAGCAAGCCAGAGGTGGGACAAGGTGTCCGGGAGGAGCAAACATCCCCCGATGTTCATGCACGAAAATAGGAAATCTACAGAACATGCACAGTCAGATGTCATATCTATAAAGATAGTGTCATGGCGACCATGTCAGGGAAAAAATTCATAACACTTACTGTCAAACCCCTCGCGGGGAACATTTTTACCAGCTCCATACGGTAAAGGGCATAAGTGTGACACAAATTAGATCAAGAAAATCCTGACAGCACTGACAAAGAACACCAAATGGAGCATCTACGGACCCCTAGTAAGCCAGAGGTGGGACCAGGTGCCCAGAATTGTTTGAAATGGCGAAATTTGAAATCGCGTGTGAATGGTCCATATTTTGCTATCTGAAGCTCTCCTTTCAATAGAATAAGCTTATTTTGGTCTTCTTCTGTTCTTACCTTCATATCACTGACCACATTCTTTTCGTATTTAAAACTTGACGAATACCTTCATAACAATCTTATCTTTTTAGTAGTCATATTTCGATTTCATGTACATTTTCATATAGATAATTTCATCTAAGATTTGTTTCAATTTAGGCCATTTACAAGTAATTCAATTCCATAATCTGCTGCCTTTCCATCCAGTTTTTCCTTCAATATGCGCTATCATTTTGTATTTGCAGTTTTGTGTTTTATTCCCGATTCCAACACCATTTGTAATTAAAATGTAGGAGGTGGCTGCCATTGGTGGTTCTTCGTTAATAAAGGTTTCCATTATTCACTAGCCAAACAGGGGATGCTCCCGGGCACCTGGTCCCGCCTTTAGTTTGCTAGGGGTCCGTCGATGCTCAGTTTTGTGCTCTATTGTGAGTGCTGTTGAGATTATTGTCAGGATCTTCTTTAACTAGGATTTGTTGTTCTGTGAATTTTATATTTCGTTACTTGTTTGGTTTGTTAGTCCCCCTTGTGTACATGAAAGGATTGGATCCCCAGCAGGACTCAGTAGCAGCACCTACAGCAAAATAAAACCCGGAAACAACACAGAGCAGACAAGTACAGCAGGAGATACAAAAAGGGACAAGGAAGGCAAAACACCAAAGACGAGTCACGACATCAAGCAAACAAGACCTTGTAGGTAAGTGTTCTCTTTTGCATAGTTACCTCCGGTGTAAACACCGTTACTGTTTGTTTCAATAGTGCGGTATACAGTATGCATGTATTTATCATCCGTTAACAGAACGTTATCATGCTGATATTTTTTCCCAGTTTTTTCCCTTTTGAGATGCAATTAAAAGAATATCCTATCTACATCACAGTGGTCTATATGTTGGCATCCTCATTTGATGTTTACATGACTTCTATGTAAAAGGCGGAATTTAAGTGTAACAAATTTGTTCTTTTTTAGTCTAGAATGCTGTTCTTTGGCAGTAGAGATGGAACATTTCATTGTTTTTCTTTACATTATGAGATCGGATATTTGTCTTTATCATTGATTGGTAGTTTGTATAAAGTATTGAAATATATGTCCTATAATTATTAAAATATTCGAGCACCAAATGCTTATTTCAACAATAATTGTTATTCCGTCATTGTTGCTTGTGATTGAGTAGAGGAATTCAACATTGTATTAGAGAAAGATTTTGATTATGAAGACAAAAAAGTGTAAGAACTCTGCTGTCATAGAGCGGGTCCAAACTCTGCTGTCATAGAGCGGGTCCAAACTTTGCTGTCAGAGAGCGAGTCCAAATTCTGCTGTCATAGAGCGGGTCCAAACTCTGCTGTCATAGAGCGGGTCCAAACTCTGCTGTCAGAGAGCGGGTCCAAACTCTGCTGTCAGAGAGCGGGTCCAAACTCTGCTGTCATAGAGCGGGTCCAAACTCTGCTGTCAGAGAGCGGGTCCAAACTCTGCTGTCATAGAGCGGGTCCAAACTCTGCTGTCAGAGAGCGGGTCCAAACTATGCTGTCATAGAGCGGGTCCAAACTCTGCTGTCAGTGAGCGGGTCCAAACTCTGCTGTCATAGTGCGGGTCCAAATTCTGCTGTCAGAGAGCGGGTCCAAACTCTGCTGTCATAGAGCGGGTCCAAACTCTGCTGTCAGAGAGCGGGTCCAAACTCTGCTGTCATAGAGCGGGTCCAAACTCTGCTGTCAGTGAGCGGGTCCAAACTCTGCTGTCATAGAGCGGGTCCAAACTCTGCTGTCAGAGAGCGGGTCCAAACTCTTCTGTCAGAGAGCGGGTCCAAACTCTACCGTCAGAGAGCGGGACCAAACTCTACTGTCAGAGAGCGGGTCCAAACTCTGCTGTCAGAGAGCGGGTCCAAACTCTGCTGTCATAGAGCGGGTCCAAACTCTGCTGTCAGTGAGCGGGTCCAAACTCTGCTGTCATAGAGCGGGTCCAAACTCTGCTGTCAGAGAGCGGGTCCAAACTCTTCTGTCAGAGAGCGGGTCCAAACTCTACCGTCAGAGAGCGGGACCAAACTCTACTGTCAGAGAGCGGGTCCAAATTCTGCTGTCAGAGAGCGGGTCCAAATTCTGCTGTCAGAGAGCGGGTCCAAACTCTACCGTCAGAGAGCGGGACCAAACTCTACTGTCAGAGAGCGGGTCCAAACTCGCTGTCAGAGAGCGGGTCCAAACTCTGCTGTCATAGAGCGGGTCCAAACTCTTCTGTCAGAGAGCGGGTCCAAACTCTACCGTCAGAGAGCGGGACCAAACTCTACTGTCAGAGAGCGGGTCCAAACTCTGCTGTCAGAGAGCGGGTCCAAACTCTTCTGTCAGAGAGCGGGTCCAAACTCTTCTGTCAGAGAGCGGGTCCAAACTCTGCTGTCAGAGAGCGGTTCAAACTCTGCTGTCAGAGAGCGGGTCCAAACTCTGCTGTCAGAGAGCGGGTCCAAACTCTTAAGTCAGAGAGCGGGTCCAAACTCTTCTGTCGGAGAGCGGGTCCAAATTCTGCTGTCAGAGAGCGAGTCCAAATTCTGCTGTCAGAAAGCGGGTCCAAACTCTGCTGTCAGAGAGCGGGTCCAAACTCTTCTGTCAGAGAGCGGGTCCAAACTCTTCTGTCAGAGAGCGGGTCCAAACTCTGCTGTCAGAAAGCGGGTCCAAACTCTGCTGTCAGAGAGCGGGTCCAAACTCTTCTGTCAGAGAGCGGGTCCAAACTCTTCTGTCAGAGAGCGGGTCCAAACTCTGCTGTCATAGAGCGGGTCCAAATTCTGCTGTCAGAGAGCGAGTCCAAATTCTGCTGTCAGAGAGCGGTTCAAACTCTACTGTCAGAAAGCGGGTCCAAACTCTGCTGTCAGAGAGCGGGTCCAAACTCTTAAGTCAGAGAGCGGGTCCAAACTCTGCTGTCAGAGAGTGGGTCCAAACTCTTCTGTCAGTGAGCGGGTCCAAACTCTGCTGTCAGAGAGTGGGTCCAAACTCTTCTGTCATAGAGCGGGTCCAAACTCTTCTGTCAGAGAGCGGGTCCAAATCCTGCTGTTAGAGAGCGGGTCCAAACTCTGCTGTCAGAGAACGGGTCCAAACTCTGCTGTCAGAGAGAGGGTCCAAATTCTGCTGTCAGAGAGCGGGTCCAAACTCTTCTGTCAGTGAGCGGGTCCAAACTCTACTGTCAGAGAGCGGGTCCAAATCCTGCTGTTAGAGAGCGGGTCCAAACTCTACTGTCAGAGAGCGGGTCCAAATCCTGCTGTTAGAGAGCGGGTCCAAACGCTACTGTCAGAGAGCGGGTCCAAACTCTGCTGTCAGAGAGCAGGTCCAAATTCTGCTGTCAGAGAGCGGGTCCAAACTCTTCTGTCAGAGAGCGGGTCCAAACTCTACTGTCAGAGAGCGGGTCCAAATTCTGCTGTCAGAGAGCGGGTCCAAACTCTACTGTCAGAGATCGGGTCCAAATTCTGCTGTCAGAGAGCGGGTCCAAACTCTGCTGTTAGAGGTATTTACTTTGTATAGATTCATACAATCAATCCTTCCGGTAGGGTATTTAAATGAAAAAAATGTGACTAAAAACATAGGAGGAATCGTGCAAGAGTGTTAACCTCTATTTATGTTATAATGTAGAATGAAATTGCAGATCTAAATTTGATGATTTTTTCAAATAGTACCTTGACATCATTTCCGACGAAAGTGAGCCTCTTCTTTGTAAGTTACTGTTACACTGTACATAATCGAACATCTCTTTAAACACTCCGTCGCGGGAACTATGTAACATGCTAAAAGCAAGAAGGGTATCTCTAACAACTCGGATGCAGCACCCAGATGCGAAAACACAGAAGTGACAAGTACAATAAGAGACACCAAAGAGACAGGAAAGACCAAACACTAGAGACGACATCAAAACATTAAACACACAAGACTACACATAAACTTAGACCAAATGGACAACAGGTGCACGTTTGTAGCAAATGGCGTAGTTATTATTTAATATTCGAAACAGGTGTCTGGTGCATAATAAATTGGTTTGAAATTTTGAAGAAGGTATATAGTTGGAACCATTCTTTTTCATATAAGCACTTATTTCCTGTTGCAGTGTGGAGCAGTTCCCCGTGACATTGGATGTTTTTAAGTGTATTAATTACTTCTTTCCAGCTCTGTCGCCTGAAAGAAGCTTCCAAAATATTATCGAAATTTAAGGAGATTAACATTGTAGCACCATCCCTCCTTTGCTATTTTGAACTTAGATTTTATTTGGATATGATACTGAATCTACCCTACAGGATATTTGGAACCGAGTACCCTCTGTAAAGTAAATACACAAATTAAGATTATGTGCACCATATGCATGTTTCAACAATTTTACCAATAATTTTTTTTATAGTTCATTATAATAATTAATGCTGAAATAGAGCACATCGAAATTGCGATCGCA